>NC_069415.1:30700409-30832909 GCF_026875155.1 Cherax quadricarinatus
AGAAAAATTGGGGGGAGGAATTGAACCTGACCCCTTAGCAGAGAGGACGAAGGAAGACATGATAAGATAAAAAAAACATAAGAGGAATTAACAGACTGAAGTAAGAGGATCAGGTTCAAGGGTACACAGGTGGACACTGATGAGCCATAGGGATGTAAGGAAGTATTTCTTTAGTCTTAGGATTGTTGAAAAGTAAAATTACTTAGTGAAGGCAAATGTCAATACACAGCTTCAAGAGTTGATGGCATAAGGCGCTAGAGGCCAGAAGTCAGTGATACCCTTCAAAGTGGTCTAGGAGTTGAATCTCATCCCCGGCAAATACAACTCTGACAAGTGTTTCCTGACTCGGGTCAGTGATATGATGGCCTACAACTGGAGCTTTTCGTCATCCGACCGAGGGCTTCCGCTGGCTTACCGGTCCACTTTTTTAAAAATATAACATGAGGTAGCTACACACGTGCCAATATATGTTTATGTACTGAGCACACCTGTGGTAACCGCGCACACACACACATACTAAAATAACCTAGGGTGCGTGCTGAGCACCGCTGAGGTCGTCACTCGGGTATTACCTGGGTAGCGGCCCAATAAGGAACTAACTGCCTTGACTGCGATTGTTTTTGTGCTAAATTACCTATACTGAACTCTATCTGAAAATGTTAAATAAAATAAAATACTATGAAACAAGCTTAAGCCAACAGACAATGCATTTGAAATATATATATATATTTGTAGATGAATGGTTCAGAGAACCGACATGTTGATAAATTAGACACATGTGCAACTCTTGGGTATCTTTATTGAGGAAACGTTTCGCCACACAGTGGCTTCATCAGTCCATACAAAGGAGAATCTTGAAGAACAGGAGGAGAATGAGGTAATCAGTCCCTCAACCTTGAGTCGATGTGGTCAGTCCAAGATTGAGGGACTGACCACATCGACTCAAGGTTGAGGGACTGATTACCTCATTCCCCTCCTGTTTTTCAAGATTCTCCTTTGTATGGACTGATGAAGCCACTGTGTGGCGAAACGTTTCCTCAAAAAAGGGATACCAAGAGTTGCACATGTGTCTAATTTTAAATATAATATAATATTAATATAATAATAAAAATAATATTTATATATATATATATATATATTTTAATATATATTTATATATAAAATATATATATAATATTATATATATTTATATATGCAATAAGACCACAGTAAACAGGTGATTTCAAAATATGCAAAACAACACTCTGAAAATAGAGAAATTCCAAGCGCTTTCGTGACTACTCACATTATCAAGGAACTATGGGAAAATAAAGCAAACCAAGGAAGCTATATAAGGGGGTCGGCCAGCACCCCACTATCAGATCCCACAACGGTTTAAAACACGTGACGCGCGGCGAGCCAACTTGGAAAAGGTCCTTTGCAAAACTCACCCCAAGCTATTTATTTGTCCCGTGTATTATTAAAAATTTTACCCAAATTCTATTAATTTTTAAATGGACTAATTTATATAAACCAAAGGAAATATTATATTATTGTCAAAACTGCTTTTTTTTAAAACAAGATTCAATTATATTCCTGTCGACCATGGACTTGCTTGATACTACTTTCTCAACTTTTTGAAAATCAATTGGATGATTAAAATCTCTTACATGAATAAATAGAGCATTGGAATCTTGTCCAGTTCTAATGCTATAATTTATGTTGTGTTTTAATCTTAGTTCGAGATTTTTACCAGTTTGACCGTAATAAACTTTATCGCAAATTTTACAAGGAATCTTATAGACACATCCATCAGCATTTTGGGGGGAATTCTTAATCAAAAGTTTTTTTACTGTATCAAGATTTTTGAATACAACTTTAATATTAAAAGTCTTAAGAAGAGAAGGCATATCAACCAAGTTTTCATGGTAAGGGAGAACCAACATATTTTTAGTTGAATAAGGCTGGTTGCCCTTTTTTGGATTATAAAAAGTGTTCCTAGCAACTTTAAAAGATTTATCAATTACATTTCTTGGGTATTTTAAATCATTACCTATTTCATAAATTTTGGATATTTCCTCATCTATGAACTCAGGACTACAAATTCGTAAAGCTCTCAAAAGCATTGATGAGAAAACAGACAGTTTGACTCTATCTTGATGCGAGGAATAATAGTGGACATAGGAACAGTTATTTGTAGGTTTTCTGTAAATTTTAAATTTGAATTATTCCTCGCATCAAGATAGAGTCAAACTGTCTGTTTTCTCATCAATGTTTTTGAGAGCTTTACGAATTTGTAGTCCTGAGTTCATAGATGAGGAAATATCCCAAATTTATGAAATAGGTAATGATTTAAAATACCCAAGAAATGTAATTGATAAATCTTTTAAAGTTGCTAGGAACACTTTTTATAATCCAAAAAAGGGCAACCAGCCTTATTCAACTAAAAATATGTTGGTTCTCCCTTACCATGAAAACTTGGTTGATATGCCTTCTCTTCTTAAGACTTTTAATATTAAAGTTGTATTCAAAAATCTTGATACAGTAAAAAAACTTTTGATTAAGAATTCCCCCCAAAATGCTGATGGATGTGTCTATAAGATTCCTTGTAAAATTTGCGATAAAGTTTATTACGGTCAAACTGGTAAAAATCTCGAACTAAGATTAAAACAATATAAATATAGCATTAGAACTGGACAAGATTCCAATGCTCTATTTATTCATGTAAGAGATTTTAATCATCCAATTGATTTTCAAAAAGTTGAGAAAGTAGTATCAAGCAAGTCCATGGTCGACAGGAATATAATTGAATCTTGTTTCATAAAAAGCAGTTTTGACAATAATATGAATATTTCCTTTGGTTTATATAAATTAGATCCATTTATAATTAATAGAATTTGGGTAGAATTTAATAATACACTGGACAAATAAATAGCTTGGGGGTGAGTTTTGCAAAGGACCTATCCAAGTTGGCTCGCCGCGCGTCACGTGTTTAACCGTTGTGGGATCTGATAGTGAGGTGCTGGCCGACCCCTTATATAGCTTCCTTGGATGCTTCACTTTCATAGTTCCTTGATAATGTGAGTAGTCACGAAAGCGCTTGGAATTTCTTATTCTTTCAGAGTGGTTGTTCTGCATTATATATATATATATATATATATATTATATATATATATATTATATATATATATTATATATATATATATAATATTATATATATATATATATATATAATATATATATATATATATATATATATATATATATATATATATATATTTATATATATATATATATATATATATATATATATATATATATATAAACTGGTAAATTGTTTTAAGGATTTAATTTTTTAATTGAAAACAAGATTGGGAGAGGGGAGGAGGAGGAGGAGGAGGGGGGAGGGGTTGAAGCAAAATGTTATGTTAGTTGAATAAATAATATAAAAAAATACCTAGGGAAGGGTTTGTTTATTTTGAATAAATGTTGAAACCTCTCTCTCTCTCTCTCTCTCTCTCTCTCTATATATATATATATATATATATATATCTTTCTTTCAACACACCGGCCTTTATCCCACCGAGGCAGGGTGGCCCAAAAGGAAAAACGAAAGTTTCTCCTTTTACATTTAGTAATATTACAGGAGAAGAGGTTACTAGCCCCTTGCTCCCGGCATTTAGTCGCCTCTTACAACACGCATGGCTTACGGAGGAAGAATTCTGTTCCACTTCCCCATGGAGAATATATATATATATATATATATATATATATATATATATATTATATATATATATATATATATATATATATATATATATAATCAACAAATTTTGTTGAAAAATAAGAAAAAGTTTTGGAGTGAGATTAAACAAATTAAGAAAGCTAGAGAACAAATGGATTTTGTCAGTTAAAAATAGGAGAGGAGAGTTATTAAATGGAGAGTTAGAGGTATTGGGAAGATGGAGGGAATATTTTGAGGGAAATTGTTAAATGTTGATGAAGATAGGGAAAACTGTGATTTCGTGTATAGGGCAAGGAGGAATAACATCTTGTAGGGGTGAGGAAGAGCCAGTTGTGAGTGTGAGGGAAGTTCGTGAGGCAGTAGGTAAATGAAAGGGGGTAAGGCAGCCGGGATTGATGGGATAAAGATAGAAATGTTAAAAGCAGGTGGGGATATAGTTTTGGAGTGGTTGGTGCAATTATTTAATAAATGTATGGAAGAGGGTAAGGTACCTAGGGGTTGGCAGAGAGCATGCATAGTTTCCTTTGTATAAAGGCAAAGGGGACAAAAGAGAGTGCAAAAATTATAGGGGGATAAGTCTGTTGAGTATACCTGGTAAAGTGTTGTTATTGAAAGAATTAAAAGTAAGACTGAGAATAGGATAGCAGATGAACAAGGAGGCTTTATGAAAGGTAGGGGGTGTGTGGACCAGGTGTTTACAGTGAAACATATAAGTGAACAGTATTTAGATAAGGCTAAAGAGGTCTTTGTGTCATTTATGGATTTGGAAAAGGCGTATGACAGGGTGGATAGGGGGGCAATGTGGCAGATGTTGCAGGTGTATGGTGTAGGAGGTAGGTTACTGAAAGCAGTGAAGAGTTTTTACGAGGATAGTGAGGCTCAAGTTAGAGTACATAGGAAAGAGGGAAATTATTTCCCAGTAAAAGTAGGCCTTAGACAGGGATGTGTGATGTCACCGTGGTTGTTTAATATATTTATAGATGGGGTTGTAAGAGAAGTAAATGCGAGGGTCTTGACAAGAGGCGTGGAGTTAAAAGATAAGGAATCACACATAAAGTGGGAGTTGTCACAGTTGCTCTTTGCTGATGATACTGTGCTCTTGGGAGATTCTGAAGAGAAGTTGCAAAGATTGGTGGATGAATTTGGTAGGGTGTGCAAAAGAAGAAAATTAAAAGTGAATACAGGAAAGAGGAAGGTTATGAGGATAACAAAAAGATTAGGTGATGAAAGATTGGATATCAGATTGGAGGGAGAGAGTATGGAGGAGGTGAATGTATTCAGATATTTGGGAGTGGACGTGTCAGCGGATGGGTCTATGAAGGATGAGGTGAATCATAGAATTGATGAGGGGAAAAGGGTAAGTGGTGCACTTAGGAGTCTGTGGAGGCAAAGAACTTTGTCCTTGGAGGCAAAGAGGGGAATGTATGAGAGTATAGTTTTACCAACACTCTTATATGGGTGTGAAGCATGGGTGATGAATGTTGCAGCGAGGAGAAGGCTGGAGACAGTGGAGATGTCATGTCTGAGGGCAATGTGTGGTGTGAATATAATGCAGAGAATTCGTAGTATGGAAGTTAGGAGGTGCAGGATCATCAAAACTGTTGTCCAGAGGGCTGAGGAAGGGTTGTTGAGGTGGTTGGACATGTAGAGAGAATGGAGCGAAACAGAATGACTTCAAGAGTGTATCAGTCTGTAGTGGAAGGAAGGCGGGGTAGGGGTCGGCCTAGGAAAGGTTGGAGGGAGGGGGTAAAGGAGGTTTTGTGTGCGAGGGGCTTGGACTTCCGGCAGGCGTGCGTGAGCGTGTTTGATAGGAGTGAATGGAGACGAATGGTTTTTAATACTTGACGTGCTGTTGGAGTGTGAGCAAAGTAACATTTATGAAGGGGTTCAGGGAAACCGGCAGGCCGGACTTGAGTCCTGGAGATGGGAAGTACAGTGCCTGTACTCTGAAGGAGGGGTGTTAATGTTGCAGTTTAAAAACTGTAGTGTAAAGCACCCATCTGGCAAGACAGTGATGGAGTGAATGATGGTGAAAGTTTTTCTTTTTCGGGCCACCCTGCCTTTGTGGGAATCGGCCAGTGTGATATAAAAAAATAAAATATATATATATATATATATATATATATATATATATATATATAATATATATATATATATATATATATATATATATATATATATAATATATGATGCCCGTGAGGGGGAATTGGACGTGCCCTCCCCTTCCTTGGATCAAACATAGATGCCTTCCCTCATGGGTTTAGCGCTTCGTATGACTAGTAATGAGGAGCTCCAGCATAAATTAATGTGTATGACTTGTACTGAGGAGTGTGGCAGTCATGACTACCTCCTAGCTAGCTTCACTGTGCAGGAGTGTGGCAGTCATGACTACCTCCTAGCTAGCTTCACTGTGCAGGAGTGTGGCAGTCATGACTACCTTTCCCAGCTAGCTTTAAATGTGCAGGTGTGTGGCAGTCATGACTACCTCCTAGTAGCTTCACTGGCAGGAGTGTGGCAGTCATGACTACCTCCTAGCTAGCTTCACTGTGCAGGTGTGTGGCAGTCATGACTACCTCCTAGCTAGCTTCACTGTGCAGGTGTGTGGCAGTCATGACTACCTCCTAGCTAGCTTCACTGTGCAGGAGTGTGGGAGTCATGACTACCCCCCTGCTAGCTTCACTGTGCAGGGTGTGGCAGTCATGACTACCTCCTAGCTAGCTTCACTGTGCAGGTGTGTGGCAGTCATGACTACCTCCTAGCTAGCTTCACTGTGCAGGAGTGTGGCAGTCATGACTACCTCCTAGCTAGCTTCACTGTGCAGGTGTGTGGCAGTCATGACTACCTCCTAGCTAGCTTCACTGTGCAGGAGTGTGGCAGTAATACTACCTCCTAGCTAGCTTCTCTGTGCAGGTGTGTGGCAGTAAAGACTACCTCCTACTAGCTTCCTGTGCAGGTGGTGGCAGTCATGACTACCTCCTAGCTAGCTTCACTGTGCAGGGTGTGGCAGTCATGACTACCTCTAGCTAGCTTCACTGTGCAGGGTGTGGCCAGTCATGACTACCTCTAGCTTGCTTCACTGTGCAGGTGTGTGGCAGTCATGACTACCTCCTAGCTAGCTTCACTGTGCAGGAGTGTGGCAGTCATGACTACCTCCTAGCTAGCTTCACTGTGCAGGTGTGTGGCAGTCATGACTACCTCCTAGCCTAGCTTCACTGTGCAGGGTGTGGCAGTCATGACTACCTCCTAGCTAGCTTCACTGTGCAGGGTGGTGGCAGTCATGACTACCTCCTAGTAGCTTCACTGTGCAGGTGTGTGGCAGTCATGACTTCCTCCTAGCTAGCTTCACTGTGCAGGGTGTGGCAGTCATGACTAACCTCCTAGCTACTTCACTGTGCAGGGGTTGTGGCAGTCATGACCCCTCCTAGCTAGGGTTCACTGTGCAGGGTGTGGCAGTCATGACTACCTCCTACTAGCTTCACTGTGCAGGAGTGTTTGGGAATCATGACTACCCCCTAGCTAGCTTCACTGTGCAGGGTGTGTGGCAGTCATGACTACCTCCTAGCTAGCTTCACTGTGCAGGAGTGTTGCAGTCATGACTACCTCCTAGCTAGCTTCACGTGCAGGTGTGTGGCAGTCATGACTCCTCCTAGCTAGCTTTTACTGTGCAGGTGTGTGGCAGTCATGACTACCTCCTAGCTAAACTTCACTGTGCAGGTGTGTGCAGTCATGACTACCTCCTAGCTAGCTTTACTGTGCAGGAGTGTGGCAGTCATGACTACCTCCTAGCTAGCTTCACTGTGCAGGAGTGTTGGGAGTCATGACTACCTCCTAGCTAGCTTCACTGTGCAGGAGTGTGGCAGTCATGACTACCTCCTAGCTAGCTTCACTGTGCAGGTGTGTGGCAGTCATGACTACCTCCTAGCTAGTTCCTGTGCAGGTGTAGCAGTCATGACTACCTCCTAGCTAGCTTCACTGTGCAGGGTGTGGCAGTCATGACTACCTCCTAGCAGCTTCAAATGTGGGAGGGTGTGGCAGTCATGACTACCTCCTTTGCTAGCTTCACGTGCAGGGGTGTGGCAGTCATGACTAAACCCCCTAGCTAGCTTCACTGTGCAGGTGTGTGGCAGTCATGACTACCTCCCAGCTAGCTTCCGTGCGAGTGTGTGGCAGTCATGACTACCTCCTAGCTAGCTTCACTGTGCAGGTGGTGGCAGTCATGAACTACCTCCAGCTAGCTTCACTGTGCAGTGATGTGGCAGTCATGACTACCTCCTAGCTAGCTTCACTTTCAGGTGTGTGGCAGTCCTGACTAACCCCTAGCTAGCTTCACTGTGCAGGTGTTGGCAGTCATGACTACCTCCTAGCTAGCTTCACTGTGCAGGGGTGTGGCAGTCATGATTTCCTCCTAGCTAGCTTCACTGTGGGAGGAGTGTGGCAGTCATGACTACCTCCTAGCTAGCTTCACTGTGCAGGTGTGTGGCAGTCATGACTACCCTAGCTAGATTCACTGTGCAGGGTGTGGGAGTCAGAAATAACCCCCTAGCTAGCTTCACTGGGAGGTGGTGGCAGTCATGACTAAACCCCCTAGCTAGCTTCACTGTGCAGGTGTGTGGCAGTCATGACTACCTCCTGCTAGCTTCACTGTGCAGGGTGTGGCAGTCATGATTTCCTTTCCCAGCTAGCTTCACTGCAGGTGGTGGCAGTCATGACTACCCCCTAGCTAGCTTCACTGTGCAGGTGTGTGGCAGTCATGACTAAACCCCCTAGCTAGCTTCACTGTGCAGGTGTGTGGCAGTCATGATACCTCCTAGCTAGCTTCAACTGTGCAGGAGTGTGGCAAATCAGACTACCTCCTAGCTAGCTTCAAATGTGCAGGTGTGTGGCAGTCATGACTTAACCTCCTAGCTAGCTTCACTGGCAGGTGATGTGGCAGTCATGACTACCTCCTAGCTAGCTTCATGTGCAGGGTGTGGCATCATGACTACCTCCCAGCTACTTCACTGTGCAGGGTGTGGCAGTCATGACTACCTTTCCCAGCTAGCTTCACTGTGCAGGTGTTGTGGCATCATGACTACCTCCTAGCTACTTCATGTGCAGGTAGTGTGGCAGTCATGACTACCTCCTAGCTAGCTTCACTGTGCAGGTGTGTGGCAGTCAGATACTTCTAGCTAGCTTTACTGTGCAGTGTGTGGCAGTCATGACTACCTCCTAGCTACTTCACTGTGCAGGTGTGTTTGGGAGTTTATGATACCTTCCCAGCTAGCTTCACTGTGCAGGTGTGTGGCAGTCATGACTACCTCCTAGCTAGCTTCACTGTGCAGGAGTGTGGCAGTCATGACTACCTCCTAGCTAGCTTCACTGTGCAGGTGTGTGGCAGTCATGATACCTTCTAGCTAGCTTCAAATGTGCAGGTGTGTGGCAGTCTTATACCTCCTAGCTAGCTTCCCCTGTGCAGGGTGTGGCAGTCATGACTACCTCTAGCTAGCTTCACTGTGCAGGTGTGGCAGTCATGACTACCTCCTAGCTAGCTTTCATGTCAGGTGTGTGGCAGTCATGATTTCCTCCTAGCTAGCTTCACTGTTGCAGGTTGTGTGGCAGTCATGACTACCTCCTAGCTAGCTTCCTTTTGCAGGTGTGTGGCAGTCATGACTACCTCCCAGCTAGCTTCATTTTCAGGTGTGTGGCAGTCATGACTACCTCCTAGCTTTGCTTCACTGCAGGTGTGTGGCAGTCATGACTACCTCCTAGCTAGCTTCACTGTGCAGGTGTGTGGCAGTCATGACTACCTCCTAGCTAGCTTCACTGTGCAGGTGTGTGGCAGTCATGACTACCTCCTAGCTAGCTTCACTGTGCAGGTGTGTGGCAGTCACGACTACCTAGCTAGCTTCACTGTGCAGGTGTTAGTCAGACTACCTCCTAGCTAGCTTCACTGTGCAGGTTTTTGTGGCAGTCAGACTACCTCCTAGCTAGCTTCACTGTGCAGGTGTGTGGCAGTCACGACTACCTCCTAGCTAGCTTCACTGTGCAGGTGTGTGGCAGTCACGACTACCTAGCTAGCTTCACTGTGCAGGTGTTAGTCACGACTACCTCCTAGCTAGCTTCACTGTGCAGGTGTGTGGCAGTCACGACTACCTCCTAGCTAGCTTCACTGTGCAGGTGTGTGGCAGTCACGACTACCTCCTAGCTAGCTTCACTGTGCAGGTGTGTGGCAGTCACGACTACCTCCTAGCTAGCTTCACTGTGCAGGTGTGTGGCAGTCATGACTACGTCCTAGCTAGCTTCACTGTGCAGGTGTGTAGCAGGCTTGACTACCTCCTAGCTAGCTTCACTGTGCAGGTGTGTGGCAGCCTTGACTACCTCCTAGCTAGCTTCACTGTGCAGGTGTGTGGCAGCCTTGACTACCTCCTAGCTAGCTTCCTTGTGCAGGAGTGTGGCAATCTTGACTTCATCCTAGCTAGCTTCCTATGCAGGTATGTACCAGTCTTGACTACCTCCTAGCTAGCTAGCTTCCTTGTGCAGGTGTGTGGCAGTCTTGACTACCTCCTAGCTAGCTTCCTTGTGAAGGTGTGTAGCAGTCTTGACTACCATCCTAGCTAGCTTCCTTTGAAGGGTTGTACAGTCTTGACTACCTCCTAGCTAGCTTCCTTGTGAAGGTGTGTAGCAGTCTTGACTACCTCCTAGCTAGCTTCCTTGTGAAGGTGTGTAGCAGTCTTGACTACCTCCTAGCTAGCTTCCTTGTGAAGGTGTGTAGCAGTCTTGACTACCTCCTAGCTAGCTTCCTTGTGAAGGTGTGTAGCAGTCTTGACTACCTCCTAGCTAGCTTCCTTGTGAAGGTGTGTAGCAGTCTTGACTACCTCCTAGCTAGCTTCCTTGTGAAGGTGTGTAGCAGTCTTGACTACCTCCTAGCTAGCTAGCTTCCTTGTGATAGCCTCCACATAGGTGCCACATGAAGCTTTTAAACTGCACGAAATTTTCGCGCCTTTACCGGCGCCAACCATCAGTCTTCTACAAGATTTAATATTTCTTATTTTGTGTTAGGTTAATGTTAATTAGCTGAAGTTTACATATAGTTAACCATCAACAGGGAAATGAACGAGTATCTTACTCTGGGCATATCGTAGTCCCTTTAAGCATTGGTATGTGCATGTACACTGTTCACTTTAGAACAGTGGTCTTCAGCCCTCCTACAAAAGTGGGCCACATTTAATGGCCAAATGTGTAACGAGAGCCTCACAGTTTTGTTGACACTTTGCAGAGTGGAACCTACATAAATGTGAATTCATAATTTCTTGTGAATGCCGCAGACATTTCCTACAAGGGGCCGCAGTTTCGGGACCCCTACTTTAGAGGATATTCTCCTACCCCCCCCCCCCACCTATTTTTTTATCACTTTAGTGCTGATAGATATTTAAACTGCGTTGTCGGACCTAATGGAGTGTTGTCATCTTGACCTTGGTGGGATCTTAATTATTCCTGGAACAAGTTGCCTCTGGTTACTGCACCTTGTCCTGGCTTCTTGCACTGCCTTCGCAGTTATTTTCATTTCCCAGATGATGTAATATTATGAGTGTAGCCCTCGTTAAGCCAAGTGTTACTCGGGTGTACTGAACCCATTGGCACTCTTGCACTCACTCTTTTCAGTCGTATTACATAAGAGTTGCAACACCAAATGATAGATATACCATTAATGACCTATCAGTTATTTAAGTTAAACTGCACTATCATTATTTAATAACGTTAATTTTCTTAAGCGATTCTCAACGCCAATTTATTTCTTTTAAGTTTAGTTAGGTTATATAAACTTATAAAAACGTATATCTGATTACAAATAAACAAATTAAAAAAGTTGCCAGGACCAGTGAAGCAACACTGTAGCTGAGTAATAAAAGTAAGAGTTGTGTGTACACGATCATCACTCTTGGCTTGTCTGGTATACCTGTGTAGCTTACCTATTGAAAGTTGCGGGGGGCACTGCCCCCGAGGCCCATGTGATGTTCCACTTAAGATAGAATGTGTATAATATGTAACTAAATATTGTGTTCAACATGCTTATTGTCTCTTCTCTGTTAGGCTACGGAAGTAAAGTAAGTAAACTTTATTTCTTTGTAAAGTTACAATGTGTAATCCCCTCAAGGAAGGTTCCTTGATGTTGGTGAGGGGCTCTTGATTTAGGGAATTGGATCTGTGCTCCAGTTCCCCGAATTAAGCCTGAATGTCTTCCACATCCCCCCCCCCAGGCGCTGTATAATCCTCCGGGTTTAGCGCTTCCCCCTTGATTATAATAATAATACAATGTGTAATTACAATTTTGATTTGCTAAGTACAAAGATAACCACTATCATGCCCAGGCATTTTGGGCAGACTAATCCTAATACATAGTAACTAATTAAAACTAGATAAGATAATAGTACATAGGAACTATAGTGAAAACTAGACAAGAAGTAGTGGTTAACTGTTTTACAATCTTCACTTAAATTTAAGTGCTTGCTTTTTCTCATTCTCTGTTAAACTACTGGTCCTAGCTTTGATATTATCACCTACTCTCTAAAGAAGCACTGATCTGGGTTTTTGTATACAAGATCCCCTAAGGTAACTCTGGTCTAAAACTCTAAATTTGTATAGCAGGAAGCATCTGATTAGGAGACCTAAAATGGCAACAGGAGAGAGTGGTTTAAGATTGGCAGAGAGCTAGGAAGGGTTCTTATGGGTTGCAGCCTTGGCAAGAGACTGGGAGAGTATATTGTGAGTACATCCCAGTCTTGTGTACCCTTTGGCACTCTCTCCTTCCTAGGTAAGAGTGCTTCATTTCTATATAGTAAGACGCTAAATTATATAAATGGTATTAAATTGAAGAATCTCTCTTGAAATATATATTTATATATATATATATATATATATATATATATATATATAATATATTATATATATTATATATATATATATATATATATATATATATATTATATATATATATATAATATATATATATATATATATATATATAATGTATATATATATATATATATATATATATATATATATATATATATATATATATATATATATATATATATATATATATATATGTGTGTGTGTGTGTGTGTGTGTATTTTGACTCCTTAGTAAGGATAAAAGCCTGTAATAGCTGGAGTGTTTAGTAAATGGTAAATTTCATAATATTTTTCTAATCGCCTCTTGCTTGAACTCCGACTCTCGGGTTTATTCGTTTATTAGACCAAGATTATTTATATTCACAAGGAAAGATTGGCTGTTTCAGTGATTTTTGGATTGTAGTGAACAAGTGCAGCAATTAACCCGTGACCCGAGTGAAGGTAATTACTCTGGTTTGTTGTATTGTAAATGAGTTACTTTTGGAATTAGGATGATACCTGAATTCCGGCCTGAAACCCCATCCCAGACCAGACCGGTTGAAGGTCTGATCAATTAGGCAGTGATGTTCAGTATGAACAGTCCAACGTATGCACCGCAGCCCAACGTATTAAGAAGTGACTTAGGGAACTTACGAAGTTCCCTCGTGAAGACAGCTAGGGGTGTGTGGGATAATTCTCCTCGCGTACGAAGGGAGAGAGTGTATAAAAGTCTTGGTCCCTTTACACTTACTGAGTTATCACTTATTGTACTCACTGTACTTCTCCTTTTCGTTGAGTATTTTACGTTATCTGGTGAACTTCTTGCTTTCATAGGGAGGCAGTTCAACAGTCTTGGGGCCCCTGACACTTATTGTGTTGTCTCTTAGCGTGCTCGTGGCGCCCGTTTTTCATTGGGAGATATTGCACCGCCTGCCGAGTCTTTTGCTTCCGTAGGGAGTGATTTGGTACCATTTTCTCTAGGATTTTTCAGGTGTATATCATCATGTATCTTTCTCGCCTGCGTTCCAGGGAGTACACTTTGAGGGAGTGATATTGATGTGCATATTTGGATTAATTCCACATTAATTTTTTAGGTTTAAATTAAGATGTATCTTTATCACCTATGTATCAAGGAGTATAGTTCGATGGCTTTCAGATGTTCCTAATAATTTGAGTGCTTGACAGGCTATACGCGCGTTGAAGGTTCTTTGTACATTCTTCAGATCTGAGATTTTGCCTGCCTTTGAAAGGGGCTGCAAGTGTACAGCAATATTCCAGTATAAAGAGAATTAATGACTTAAAGAGCATCAACACTGGCTTGGCATCTCTTGTTTTGGAGAGTCTACATATCCAGCCCATCATTTTCCTTGCGGCTGTGACCCTTGAATGTAAGATCTAAAGACATTCTTACTAAGTCCTTCAAATTAATCATCCTTAGGAAAGAACAGGTCTTATCCAGATGATTACCCGTTATGTGTCTAAGCATCCGCTGGCCTAGTAACACGATACTTGATACACAGCAAATGTGTAATGGGAAGTTGCACTCCCATAACACCATGTTATGTATAATGAAGGTTAACATCGTGCATAATGAATATTTGTTCAACATTAAGTATCTCTCTACCTTTTATTGGCCTAGATTTTTACCTCCTTTACAAAACAGAGGATCGCTACATAGTATACTGCTATAACGATTGCAGTCACTGCATGTAGTGAGGTGCTTCCTAGCATTATGTTCACTCAGTGAGACTCACCAATCAACTCAACCCTTGAGGCAAAAGTTTTATCCTCTCACTGGCTTGTCCTTAGTTTTATCATTTGACGCGTAACCTCATGTGTGCTCGTGCATTTGTATCTCTTCGCAGTCTCTTGGTCTCTCAGATTCACTCGCTCCCTCTCCTTTAGTTTTTCTTCCTTTTCCTACTGCTCTCCCTCTTTCCCATCCTCTTTGCCTCCCTCCCTTAGTCCATGCCAGCAGTGCATCACAGGCAGGAGGCAGTGGGCCCCCAGGTGCCTTGTGTAGTGTTTACATTAGCGGGGAAAACTACGTCGTACTAGTCCGTGCTGGTCCCTTGTCTGCTCTCCTTCCACCGGCCATTCATCCCACCACCCTCCCAACCTCCCACTCAATTACCCAACCCATTATCCAATTTGCTACTTACCCTACACACCCATTTCTTAACAACCCACTTAACCACACCTACTTTCACTGTTACGGATTATTGGTAGCGGAGGGAAGGATGGTTACGTTAGGATAGTAGGTCAGTATTATGGCAGATTGGTGGATAGATGCATGGAAAGGTGCAGAAGAGCTAAGCGAAAGAAAATAAGGATAACCTATGACTTTTCTGATACATAACGAGTGTAAATAATATCTTGGAAGGTACTTCTGGTTATCTACTTGTAGTTGCACACTTGTAGTTACCTGCGAACTGTACTCTTTGGAATGCAGGCAAGAAAGATACGTGATAATTTACACCTGGAAAATTCTGGAGGACCTGGTCTCAAATCTGCACACTGAAATCACTCCCTATGAAGCTGAGAAGTTCGGCAGACGATGCAACTGCCCACATTGAAAAGTAGAGGCATAATAAGTACACTAAAACAAAAATCAACAACTGTAAAGGAACCAAGGTTTTTAAGCACTCTTCATATGTAAGAGGAATTGCTGACACATTCCAAGCCTTTCTTCACGAGGAACTAGGTAACTTTTATCAAGTTTGTCAGCCGGGGTGCGGTGCATACGTTGGTTTGCGTGCGGCTGGCACAAACAGCCTACTCGATCAGGCAAGCAATCAGGAGGCCTGGTCTGAGACCGAGACACGGGGGTGAACTCCGAGACCGACTACAAGTAACCTGATTGTGACTCAGAACCACCAACACAAAAACCTGTTGCGAGGTGTTGTGTGTGTGTGTGTGTGTGTGTCCGTGTTTATGTAGGTACTGTATGTGCTTTCTTTACGTGCTGCACGTACGTGTCAGGCAGTGCAACAAGCTGAGGTTTTCCCTGACGCTGGTTTCTTCCCTGCCGGCGGGGATGTCTTGGTCGCGTTTGGAAGGCGGAAAGTGGGGGAGGGGGGGGGAGGGCAAGGAAAGAGCGGGGACGGGCAGGGTGTATTGTGCGTTACCTGTGACCTTTTCCAGAGTTGTGTGCACCTCACGGCCTGATCAACCAGGCTCTCACTGTGTGCACCACCACCACCACACCACAAAGGCTACACGGTAATCACGAACGATATAGAAGCAGTGTTATTTTACAACGTGTATGAAAAACACCTTAGTGCTGAGATTGGCAATTACCGCACAGAAGAACAAATCTACAGTCTAAACTACTTGTGAAGAAGACCACAAGATAGCTTAATTAATAAGGTAAGCAGTGTGGGGTATTTTCAGGATGCAGTGCATAAGAGTGTACTACCTCCTAGGTATTTACTGCAAGGTGAGAGTAGGTGGTGGTGGTGGTGGTGTTGGTGGTGTTGGTGGTGGTGGTGCGTGCAGTCTGCGCTCATTGGCCCTCACAGGAAGGTGAAGCTGCTTGAAATAGTGACCGTTGTGGAGGCTGATGACGTGGAGATGTTCGTTATGAGAAGGTGGGTGGGTAGGTGTACTCACCTAGTTGAGGTTGCAGGGGTCGAGTCCAAGCTCCTGGCCCAGCCTCTTTACTGGTCGCTACTAGGTCACTCTCCCTAAACCGTGAGCTTTATCATACCTCTGCTTAAAGCTATGTATGGATCCTGCCTCCACTACATCGTTTCCCAAACTATTCCACTTCCTGACTACTCTATGACTGAAGAAGTACTTTCTAACATCCCTGTGATTCATCTGTGTCTTCAACTTCCAACTGTGTCCCCTTGTTGCTGTGTCCCATCTCTGGAACATCCTGTCTTTGTCACCTTGTCAATTCCTCTCAGTATTTTGTATGTCGTTATCATGTCCCCCCTATCTCTCTTGTCCTCCAGTGTCGTCAGGTTGATTTCCCTTAACCTCTCCTCGTAGAACATATCTCTAGCTCTGGGACTTGTCTTGTTGCAAACCTTTGCACTTTCTCTAGTTTCTTTACGTGCTTGGCTAGGTGTGGGTTCCAGACTGGTGCCGCATACTCCAATATGGGCCTAACGTACACGGTGTACAGGGTCCTGAACGATTCCTTATTAAGATGTCGGAATGCTGTTCTGAGGTTTGCTAGGCGCCCATATGCTGCAGCAGTTATTTGGCTGATGTGGGGTTCAGGAGATGTGCCTGGTGTTATACTCACCCCAAGATCTTTTTCCTTGTAGTCTCTGGCCCCCCCTAGACTGTATTCCGTCTGCGGTCTTCTTTGCCCTTCCCCAATCTTCATGACTTTGCACTTGGTGGGGTTGAACTCCAGGAGCCAATTGCAGGACCAGGTCTGCAGCCTGTCCAGATCCCTTTGCAGTTCTGCCTGGTCTTCGATAGAATGAATTCTTCTCATCAGCTTCACGTCATCTGCAAACAGGGACACTTCGGAGTCTATTCCTTCCGTCATGTCGTTCACAAATACCAGAAACAGCACTGGTCCTGTGTGTGTGCGTGTGCGTGTGCGTGTGCGTGTGCGTGTGTGTGTGTGTGTGTGGTGTGTGTGTGTGTGTGTGTGTGTGTGTGTGTGTGTGTGTGTGTGTGGGCGTGTGCGTGTGGGCGTGTACTCACCTGTTTGTGGTTGAGGGGTCTAGTCATAGCTCCTGGCCCCGCCTCTTCGCTGGTCGCTACTGGGTCCACTCTACCTGCTCCATGAGCCTTATCGTACCTCTTCTTAAAACTATGTATGGATCCTGCCTTCACTACATCACTTTCTAGACTCTTCCAATTCCTGACAACTCTATACTTCCTAATATCCCTGTAACTCATCTGAGTCTTCAATTTTAATTGTGACCCCTTGTGGCTGGTCAGGTACTGACTTTAGGTACCTGTCCAAAGCCTTCTTGAAGACAGCCAGGAGTCTATTGGTAATCCCCCTTATCTATATTGGGAGGCAGTTGAACAGTCTTGGGCCTCTGACACTTATGTTGTTGTCTTTTATCGTGTTAGTGGCGTCCCTGCTTTTCATTGGGGGGATGTTGCATCGTCTGCCGAGTCTTTTGCTTTCATATGTAGTGATTTTCGTGTGTAAATTTGGTACTAATCCCTGTAGGATTTTCCAAGTGTATATAATCATGTATCTCTCCCGCTTGCATTCCAGGGAGTACAGGTCGAGGAACTTCCAACGTTCCCAGTAATTTAAGTGTTTTATTGCCCTTATGTGTTCCGTAAATGTTCTCTGTACATTTTCTAGGTCAGTAATTTCACCTGCCTTGAAAGGTGCTGTTAGTGTGCAGCAATATTTCAGCCTAGATTGAACAAGCAACATGAAGGGTGTCATCATGGGCTTGACATCCCTAGTTTTGAACGTTCTCATTATCCATCCTGTCATTTTTCTAGCAGATGCAATCAATACAGTGTTGTGGTAATTGAAAGTGAGATCCTTACATTATCACTCCCAGGTCTTTTACATTAGTTTTTCGCTCTATTGTGTGGTTGGAATTTGTTTTAAACTCCGATATGGTTTCAATTTCCTCACGTTTTCCATATCTGAGTAATTGAAATTTCTCATCATTGAACTTCATATTGTTTTCTGCGGCCCATTTGAAGACTTGGTTGATGTCCGCCTGGAGTCTTGCAGTGTCTTCAATGGAGGACACTGTCATGCAGATTCGGATATTATCTACAAAGGAAGACACGGTGCTGTGGTTCACATCCCTGTCTGTGTCAGATATGAGGATGAGGAACAGGATGGAAGAGAGTACTGTGCCTTGTGGAACATAGCTTTTCACAGTAGCCGCCTCAGACTTTACTCTGTTAACTACTATTCTTCGTGTTCTGTTAGGAAATTATAGATCCATCTGTAAACTTATTCGTATATCACGCATTTTGTGCGCTATTACACCTTGGTCACACTTGTCTAAGGCTTTTGCAAAGTCTGTGTATACCACATTTGCTTTTGTGTGTAGGTGTATTTAGTATGATTGTGTGTAGGTGTATTTAGTATGATTGTGTGTAGGTGAATTTAGTATGATTGTGTGTAGATGTATTTAGTATGATTGTGTGTAGGTGTATTTAGTATGATTGTATGTGTAATTAGCATGATTGTAAGCGTATTTAGTATCAGTGTAAGTGTGTTTAGTATCAGTGTAAGTGTAGTTAGTATCAGTAGATTGTGTGAGATGTATTTAGTATCAGTGTATTACCTGAGTATTAGTAGTTTGACTGTAGAGAATTTCGGGTCAACGCCCTGGGCCCGGTCTGTGACTAGGCTATTGGTGGATCAGAGTGCTGATTACAGGATGATTATGCTGGCCGCACGTAATTCAGTACGAACAACCTGTGTGGTCAGGTGACTTGTCAGTGCTGCTTAGAGACTAGTAGGACTATTGGTAATCCCTTTATTATGTGTGGTAGGGCATATTGAACAGTCTTAGGCCTGATTATATATTGTGTTGTTTTCAACTGATAGTGGAACCTGTATTTAGTTGAGGTGAGTGTTGCATGATTGTGCCGAGTGTTTTGTTTTCGTAGGTGTATGATATTTCGTGTGAAGTTTGGTATTAGCTCTAGATTTTCCAGTGTATATTTAATGTATCTATCCATCCTGCGTTCAGTGTATTTAAGTGATTCAGTAGTGTATTTAGATGATTGTAAGTGTATTTAGTATCAGTGTAAGTGGTTTAGTATGATTGTAAGTGTAATTAGTATATGTATGAGGTAATTTAGTATAGTGTATTACTGAGTGAATTTATGATGATGTCGGGTAAGTCTAGTTGACCACTTGTTGTGATAATTGTATAAGCCATGCTGTACTGTGTAATTAGTATGATTGTACGTGGTAGTTGTATGGTTGAAGAATATTGTAATTATATGATTGTATGCATGGTATGATTGTAATTATGTCATGATTGTAGCTGTAATTAGTTGTGTTGTGAATGTAATTAGTAATGATTGTATAGGTATTATCGTCTGGATTGTATGTGTATTTAGGTATGATTTATGTGTAATTAGTTGATGTATGTGTACATTAGATTTTCATGTGTAATAATATGATCTTCCCTGTTCCAGGGGTACAGTTAGTGTATTAGATATTGTAAGTGTATTTAGTATCAGTGTAAGTGTATTAGTATGATTGTATGTGTAATTAGTATGTATGCGTAATTAGTATGATTGTATGTGTAATTAGTATGATTGTATGTGTAATTAGTATGATTGTATGTGTAATTAGTATGATTGTATGTGTAATTAGTATGATTGTATGTGTAATTAGTATGATTGTATGTGTAATTAGTATGATTGTAAGTGTATTTAGTATGTGTGTAGGTGCATTTATTATAATTGTGTAAATGTGTATATAGTATGAGTGTGTAGGTGTATTTAGTATGAGTGTGCATAGTTGTATTTATTATGTGTGGGTGTTTATCATACTATGTTGTGATTGCTGCTCTGTGTTGGTTCCCTCTTGACCGCTATCTTCAGTTCAGTATAAGTCACTGCCACTGTGTAACTGTAATATTCTTGCGCTTAATTCAACCACTGTAACAACTTCAAACATCACACTGTAAATACACGGGTAAACTTACCTGAATAAACTTACATCACTGTGTAAACACATGTAAATTCAGCGGTAGACCGATTGGTCTTATGAGGTAGGTTAGCGGTAGACCGTTTGATCATGTAAGGTAGGTCAGTGGTAGACCGTTTGGTCTTATAAGGTAGGTCAGCGGTAGACCAGTAGAGCGGTAAACAGTTCGACCTTGTAAGGTCTAGACCACTCGGCTCATAGCCAGTGGTCTCTCGTTCAATCCTGGGCGGTGAGAGACGTCTGGGTGGGATTTCTGACTTAACCTGTCACCAATCTTGAGTTTTTTTCCTTATTCTACTTTGGCGTCGGGGCTTGATGCCAGGCTTTCTCGTTGATTGCTTGGTCAACCAAGCTGTTGTGGTGGCGGCCCGCTGGATCACATAGCTTGGTTGATCTACCACTCTGCGGAGGTGAGTTTGATGTAGCTAACATTCATTAGGTACCTAGGAATAAGTCTGCTATTGCTGGTCGCATGCCAGGGATAGACCTAAGGATTCTAACAAATGAATCATACAGCTTGGCTGGCCTGGGTTATTATTCCTCCGGGGTTATTTTGTTCTGATTGTTAACCCTGGGATAACCCCCCAAAAAAGCCACGTTATCAGACTGGCTTCCGTTTACTAGTGTCTTTTAATTTTCTTTCCCAGGATGCGACGATCCACAGCAGTCGACTAACACCCAGGTACCAAGTTACTGCCAGGTGAACTGGGGCAGCAGGTGTAAGGAAACCTGCCCAGCCACTCTTCCAGGAATCGAACCTCATACCTTCAGCTTGTGAGCTTAGGCTGCTACCAGTTGAGGCACGAGCACCCACAGAATAAAGCCTTCATCCCTATAAAAGAATAAATAAGACATTCTGGGATGCCTCGCTGGGCTATATATATTAGACCAAAGGCAAAATTGACGTTGGGAATGCTGTTTGTGCGATCTAAAATCAATGATATGGTGTAGTAATAGCACGATGCTAAATTTTTTGCCGATACTGGTATTCAGTTTTAGTTCGATACCAATACCTATGCTGATCCCATCAAAATTAGTCGACAACCCATTCTTCCCCCCCTCGTCCCCCGGTACCGATACTTTGGGACACTCTTAGCATGGTGATGCAGACAATATGTGTACAGTTCACGGAACGTTTCGTTGTAGTGGCTTCTTCAGTCCTGTATAAGCCACAGTGGCAAAACGTTTCCCTGAATAAATGTCCTGAGCTGCACAAGTGTTTTTTTCACCTGTGATCAGACTTCTTGGGTCAGTCAGAAGCCTGAGTCGATCTCTCACTGTGATAACATGAACGTATATGGATCAACTTAAAATGTGTGAACAGATTGAATTATGTTGTAGTAACCAGGCTTGGGCTTAGTTACAAGTACTTCTGGTAGTTTAGCAGACACACATGAGTTAGTTTAATATGTTTATTATGCATGATCAAACCTTATGATCACCCTTATCATCACAGTCTTGAACACTATGTGCTTCTTTGTTCACTTACTAAGGAATATAGAGATGGACAGTATAATAACCTGTGATATGTCAAGATATCGTATTTGTGAAAATAAGGTAATAGACATATTAAGCAAATTTCCTAAATTTGCTGGCAACAGATATGTCATCTGTTGAAACAAATCCAAATGTACTACTTTTAACCCTTTAGAGGCCTAGTTCCTAGGCCTTTTGCGTATCCGATATGTTATTCCACTACTGTCCATAGGATGTATATGGGGTACACAATGAATTAGCCGCTTCGGTGGCAAAATCAAATCCAATTTCGGGTCTGATCACGGGTGGGCCTGTTATCTACTGTTGCCTGCTGTCCTGTTTGACAACGATCGTCTGCTGTTGTTATGCCTTTACTGTTGTCTGCTGTCCTACTCTGGCAGTTACCATTACAATTGTCATGCTGTTTGTGTTATGTGTTGCACCGTGATGTTATAGCAGATATTATTATGTTACTGTTGTCCGCTGCACTGTGCTCAGAAATCTGTCATCTACTGTTGTGATGCTGTTAATATTATTATCTGTTGTACTGTGCTCTCTCCACCACATCAACATTCTGTTGTCGCTACCACTACATACCTCCCCTGTGCTGTGTAACTAATTAACAAATTCGACACTAATTTATACCATCATGAGCCCATCCTTTCGTGATGATTTGATGAAAATGTTATGAATAATCAGCGTTGAATGATTGTTTTTTGTGAGGCTGGTATGTGAGCGAATTGATGGCGGCGTCACGGGGAGGCTGGTATGTGAGCGAATTGACGGCGGCGTCACGGGGAAGAGTGAAGCTTCGTGGATGGCTGAACCAGCATCCAAGTTTATCATTGATTGCACAGATTCACTTCATACTGGTTTGCATATATTATTATTATTATTATATTGGGAAGCGCTAAACCCAAATGAGATGTAATCAGGCTTGAACTGAGAGCGGGGAAGGGTAGCTCCAATTTCTGTGATCAAGAGCCTTTCACTGGTACGACGGCTGTGATGCGAGCAAGATGTTTTGGTACATCATCAATAGTGCAATCAGTGACCACGAGGAATGTGTTGGTTGAGAAACTGCAAATCTCCAAGCTGATATAAACAGTCTTCTAGTGAGCTTGATATGAACAGTCTTCAGTGAGCCGCAGAAAGCAACAATACTGTGCTCACTGAGGACAAATTTCAGTTACTCCACTATGGAAAAAAATTAGGAACTTCAACCTGGAAGGGAGTATACACACTAACCACAATATTGAGCAAAGGACTAACGTGAAGGACTTAGGAGTGATAATGTCTGAGGATCTAACTTTCAATGATCACAACATTTTAATTTTCACGACCGCAGGATAATGAGACTCGATAACAAAAACCTTAAACACTAGAGATGCCGAGTCAATGATGATTCTCTTTCAAGTCATTTGTTCTCTCTAGACTGCAATATCTGGAAAATGTACAGAGAACCTTCACTGCCCTTATAAACTCACTCAAACACCTAAATTACTATGAACGCTTGAAGTCCCGCGAACTGTGCTCCACTGAGCGTTAGCGAGGATACAAAATTTACATCTGGAAAATTTCTAGAGTGGTTGTAGTCCTACTCACAGAAATCATTGCCTATGAAAACAAAAGACTCGGCAGACTGAGGGTCGCCTTAAGTACACTAAGAAATAACCCATTAATTGTGAGGAGACCAAGACTTTTTAACACTCTTTTTTCACACATAAGAGGAATTACCAACAGACTGGATGATTTCTTCTTCAGTTCCTGTTCAGCCGGGCTGTAGTGCATATATGTACTGAACCGAGTGCGGCTAGCACCAACAACCTGGTAAACCTAGGTGAGCAAGGATCACTTTTAGATAGTGATCAAGCCATCCACAGGGAGTCCTGGTCTGGACCGAGTCGCGGAGGCGTTGACCCCCCGGAACACACCTCAGGTAGACTCCAGGTAGGTAGAAATATATTATGAATTACCATATGTTACGCAGAATATGGGATTACCTGGGATCTAAAGCCTTGTCTAAGGGTAAAGGTAAAAGTTACACCTCAGGCAGAAACAGGCCACCCAGGGCTGTCCCAGTCAAAACAGAAAGTGTTAAACCAGCATTCGTTACTTCACTGGGTTGGTTAAGAGAGGGTTAGGCAGAAATCCTAGTTAGGAAAATATATATTTATTCGTCATAACACTATATACACCGTCTAGAATGGAAATATAAACACATATGCTGTATAATGTGATCCTTTATTGACAACGTTTCGCCCACACAGTGGGCTTTTTCAAGTCACAAACAGATCTGTTTGTGACTTGAAAAAGCCCACTGTGTGGGCGAAACGTTGTCAATAAAGGATCACATTATACTGCATATGTGTTTATATTTCCATTGTGTCGGTATTTTATACCATTTATTTTCACACCCTCTAGAAAACACCTTCATATATCTATCCTAAACGCCCAAATAACGGTACACAAAAAGCAGGCGGCTGGAGAGTCCAGGAAAACAAACACTTAGCTTAGCAATGCCAGGCCTCCACTACTCCAATACCGACCCCATTCCTTATTTCCTCACTCATCCCACTGCACCCTGACCATGTCAGAGCATAGGTGAGCATACAGGTAAACCATAAAAGGGCCTATGGCTTGAGTTAGCTAAACAAATGGAGTACACAACTACAAAACTTATCTTAAATACACTGCATATCTGACGCCAGCCTCCATGCCATGCTGACTCCACGTGACTCCCCAAGCCACCTTACCCGCTAACCAAAACACAGTTGGAAAATAAATCCCTGGCAGGATTTCCTTACATTTACAGTTTAAAGTACTTCACAGTACCCCCAATTGCACATTATGAATTATAAAATTATGCTTTACAATTATAACATTCATACTATTATGGCACACTTCACCATTGTATATACTTTACAATTTCATGCAGAACCCTGCATAACACCAAATTGTACACTTTTGGGACAGCAAGGTACAGGGAGTTTGAAGCATTTCTGTCATCAACAATGGAGCTTGTAGTGCGAGGATCCTCTTGGTAACTTGAGGAAACTTTTCGTAATAATTTGAGGATCCTTTTGGAAACTCGAAGTCATCAGAAGGTGACCGTGTGAGCTAGTGTCCAAGGATTCATTGTCCTGTTTCATGACTAACCTTACCTAACCTCTCCAAGTCATCTGTCTGTGAATCCTCAAAGGACGTAAACTTGTGGTCTGACTATGCGTCAGTCTGCCGCCATGCTTTCCCTCATGAAGACACGTTACCTTGATGGGTGTAGAGCTGTGTAGTAAACTGAGCTGGTGGAGAGGAAGAGTGGTGTGAAGGGTGTGATTCCTCCATCACTGCCTTTGCACGGAAAAGCATTTTAAGTGGAGCTTTATGGGGAAATAATCTTAACAAGTAGGGAAGGCAAGTGCGGGGTGGCCAGAGGCGCGCGCACGTGTGTATATACTCACTTGATTGTAGTTACAGGGGTCGAGTCTTCAGATTCTGGCCCCGCCTCTTAACTTGCCAATCCAGATTCAGCTCCATCTGGTATGTCGAGACTTAGCTTTGTCACCTAGACCACCTTGATTGGCATCACTGATTTCTGGCTTCTTAGTCCTTATCATATCCTTGAAGTTGTGTATTTGCCTCCACTACTGCCTCATCCACATATTTGCACGTTTCAACCACCCTCTGCCTGCCTTGATCCTGGTGTAACTTACGCCCGCCACCAGGATGCTGCCCACTTGGAGGACACGAATATTTTACCTGCAGTAACTAGCACACATGAACTACTGGACCAATAAGGCGCAAGTAACTCCCCCACTGTCCAGCTTTGCTCAGTCAAGTTATTCAACAAGTTTTAAAGTTTTTCTTAGTGTTAAAAATCTGTTTTTAGTGACTAACAAGTTTTACTTCGCATTTGGTCGGACTCTTACGTGTGAAGGAATCCACGCTATTCTAATTCTCCTTTTTTAAATTATGATTATGGGGGGAACGATAAACCCGTAGGGACTACACAACGCCTGTGGTGGGGGGAGGGGGTGGAAGACATTCAGGCTTAATTCAGGGAATTGGAGCACAGATCCAATTCCCTAGATCAAGAGCCCCTCACCAGCATCAAGGAACCTCCCTTGAGAGACCTTTTTTTTTAATAATTTCTACATTATTCCTACAGCGCTACATACACAAGAACGCTACATACACAAGCACGCTACATACACAAGCATGCTACATACACAAGCACGCTACATACACAAGCATGCTACATACACAAGCATGCTACATACACAAGCATGCTACATACACAAGCATGCTACATACACAAGCACGCTACATACACAAGCACGCTACATACACAAGCATGCTACATACACAAGCACGCTACATACACAAGCACGCTACATACACAAGCACGCTACATACACAAGCATGCTACATACACAAGCATGCTACATACACAAGCATGCTACATACACAAGCACGCTACATACACAAGCATGCTACATACACAAGCATGCTACATACACAAGCACGCTACATACACAAGCACGCTACATACACAAGCATGCTACATACACAAGCATGCTACATACACAAGCATGCTACATACACAAGCACGCTACATACACAAGCATGCTACATACACAAGCACGCTACATACACAAGCATGCTACATACACAAGCATGCTACATACACAAGCACGCTACATACACAAACACGCTACATACACAAGCACGCTACATACACAAGCATGCTACATACACAAGCATGCTACATACACAAAGCACGCTCCCATACACAAGCACGCAAACATACACAAGCACGCTACATACACAAGCATGCTACATACACAAGCACGCTACATACACAAGCATGCTACATACACAAGCATGCTACATACACAAGCACGCTACATACACAAGCACGCTACATACACAAGCATGCTACATACACAAGCATGCTACATACACAAGAAATGCTACATACACAAGCATGCTACATACACAAGCACGCTACATACACAAGCACGCTACATACACAAGCACGCTACATACACAAGCACGCTACATACACAAGCATGCTACATACACAAGCATGCTACATACACAAGCATGCTACATACACAAGCATGCTGCATACACAAGCACGCTACATACACAAGCACGCTACATACACAAGCATGCTACATACACAAGCACGCTACATACACAAGCACGCTACATACACAAGCACGCTACATACACAAGCACGCTACATACACAAGCACGCTACATACACAAGCACGCAACACACACATCTCAAGAGTATTTAGAGCAAGTAATGAGAGGGAGCCATTTACAATTAATGTGTTTGAAGTCAGCTTGCACAAGCTGGAGATCAACAAGTATGGCAAATAGTTTAGTTTGTAAGGTGGAAGCCCAGTTATTAATTCTAATACACTTCTGTATTGTAGTACCATCAGGCTAGTGTACAACACTTCCCCCTGTCACAGTCATCACCATAGTTTGTGGGATATTTCTAGTTTCTTAACTCTCTGCTTTCGCGAAATTGAGATATCCTGAATGATAAGATGCCATCCTACATATTAGGTAAAAGGACACAAGTGCGACTAATGCGACTGTGTATTGTGGTAACGTTTCGCTCTCCAGGAGGTTGACAAAGCTCCTGGAGAGCGAAACGTTGCCACAATAAAATGACGCATTAGTTGCACTTGGATCCTTTTACCTAACATATTGTAGGTAATTCTACCAACATTATTACTATCCTATATAGAGCAAAAAGGCACAATGCCGTGACTGGAACAATACACAAATAGCCCACACACAGGAGAAAGAAATTTACGACTACGTTTCGGTCCGACTTGGACTATTAACAAGTTAATGGTCGAAGATGGACTGAAACTTCATCATAAGTTTCTATACGTACCGTCCTACATGTCTTTGCTAGTGACTCCAGTCCTATGATCAAATACATTGTTCTGGTCATACCATGGAAAGGAACACCTGGCCCATACTGTAAAAATGTGCAGTATGAGAAGACATGATCACGACATACAAAATATTCCTTGCCTAGACTAAGGTAAATAAAAGAATTAATTCGACCATATGTTAAAATGTGACTTTATACGTGGATTCAAAATAATTAAAAAAATCATGTGGATAATCGAGGGAGGCTCAGGAGCTGGAGCCAAACCCTCGCATGTTAGGTACTCACAATAAAACAGTTACAGGCATCCAGTTAGTCAATGGTTAGCTGGCGAGGATCATCAGTTGGACCTGCGTCCTCGCAGAGGCAAGAAGAAAAAACAGTGAGAAATGCAACATTATCCGCACTGGAATGACCTTCAGGTCGCTGGGATGATCAGTCACTAATGTAATGAAGAATGAAACACTTGTGCAACTTTTAGGAATCTTTACTGAGGAAACGTTTCGCCAGCCAGTGGCTTCTTCAGTTCAATACAGAGAAAATTGGGGAAGGATGAGGAGAATGTGGTAATCATGGCTAACCCACGGTGTGGAGTTTTGAGACTCTGATCGCGGGTTCTAATCCCACCCGTGGTATGGTTTATGTGGTAATCAGTCCCTCAACCTGGCTGAGGGACTGATCACCACATTCTCCTACGAACTAGGCCCCAAAAGGATTAACAGGAGTACATTTGGATATACTCTTTATCTACAAGTGGAGTTTGGCCAGTCAGTGGAGTGGGTGACCACTGAGAGTCTCACCCTGTGCTAGAGGCAATGCTGGCTAGGGTAATCCAGGGCTTCCTCTTCTCCCTTTTCCAGTATTAATTACTTAATTGGCCAGGTGGGTACAACAAAGACATAACAACAGCGTGAAAACAAGTGAGCCCTGGGGGGGGGGAGGGAAGAGGGGAGGGAGGCCACCTCTGCTATTGTGAAGGTAAATTTACCTTACTTCCTCTTGACACTTTTTTTCTGGTGCTGTAAAACTCCAAAATGTGGGTGGGCGAGCAGGTGGTGGTAACGACAGGTGGTTACGACAGGCGGTGGTAACGACAGGTGGTTACGACAGGCGGTGGTATCGACAGGTGGTTACGACAGGCGGTGGTAACGACAGGTGGTTACGACAGGCGGTGGTAACGACAGGTATTAGTGATGCCAGTATTGGGATGAACAGGTGTGTAAACAAACAGGCAGTCAGACAAAGAAGCAAACAGGTAGGCAGACAGAATGCTAGTTAAGGAGGCATGCATTGGGTAGGCAGGTAAGAAAGCAGACAGGCACGTATGGAGTCCCATGGCACGGTTGGTAACGCATTCACCTCACATAGTGAGAGTCCATAGTTCGATCCCCGGCACGGGTGAGAACGTCGGACATATTTCCTTACACCTGCTGCCCTTGTTCACCTATCAGTAATTAGGTACCTGGGTGTTAGTCAATTGTTGTGGGTGGCATCCTGGGGGAAGTCGGTAATATACCCTAGATAAAGCTGGGCTTTGAAACGAATTCTTACTCTGTAAAACTGATCTTTAAAAAGAAGAGTCAGGCAGCCAGACATTGCGGGACATGGGAAGGCAGACAGCAGGAAACCTCCCCCATCATGGTCCATCAAATAGCAACCTAGAATTACTTCCACTCATACTACTACTATTTCTACTATCACTTCTACCACCTATCTTTCACCTAACGTGATTATATATATATATATATATATATATATATATATATATATATATATATATATATATATATATATATATATATATATATATATATATATATAATATATAATATATTTGTGTGTGTGTGTGTGTGTGTACCAAAAGAACCTTAGAAAACTTACCTACCTTATTATAACAAGCACAATTAAATTTAGCATAATCCAACTAAATATATTTTAGATAAGTTTACAATAATTTAATAAACAAACCCAATGAATATATTTTTCGTTAGGTTCAGAATGATTTTTGCGAAATTATTGCATACACAAATTTTCGCTTGCCTTATTCGGCAAGAAAAGCGTTGCTATTTAAGCCAAAATCGCAAGTTTTACTTATATATATATATATATATATATATATATATATATATATATATATATATATATATATAATATATATATTATATATATATATATTATTATTATATATATATTATATAATATATATATACATATATATATTATATATATATATATATATAATATGCATATATATATTATATATATATATATATACATATATATATATATAATATATATATATTATATATATATATATATATATATATATATATATATATATATATATATAAAATTAACACGTCGGCCGTTTCCCACCAAGGCAGGGTGGCCCGAAAAAGAAAAACTTCCATCATCATTCACTCCAGCACTGTCTTACCAGAAGGGCGCTTACACTACAGTTATAAAACTGCAACATTAACATATATATGTGTGTGTGTGTGTGTGTGTATGTAGCATCGTACATATATATATTTTGCTAAGTATAGTTTTAACCTACTGCCTAATCTGACATTGGTAAAACCCACTCCCCAAAATGATAAACAGGAATTAATAATAATCTAAGTAAACCTTCCCGAGTTAAGGAATGTAGAGGATTATTATTATACGCATGCGGGCGCCAACCTGCAGGAGACATGCATTGCCTAGATGAATGGGAAGTAATCACGTTAGATCTAAGGGAAGCTTGGTGCAATTCCTTGGACCAAGAGCCCTCGGAGGCATCAGGGGACCTCTCCTTATATCCATTTATAAATACGTATATGGGGAAACATATTGTAGGTACTTGTTGTTTGTATGTGGGGAAACACATGTTATAAATGCTTATGTTACTTTTATGTGTGGACTTACCATTCGTCGATGTATATTGAAAATCCAAATGTAAGTAATTCGCTATAATGGCGAACACATAAGTGGTAGATCAGAGGCATCACCTGATAGTAAACTAAGTCAACACAATAAGGCAGTCAAGAAGGCAAGACAAGGGCAAGGCAAACACAGCAGGGGGAGATTTCGTTATCCATATATTCCTTCACTACTTATTAACAATATGTACAATATTAATAGATTAAGTTAGCAGAATACGTATTGATACAACCAAGAGTCAGTCAAAGGCAACGAGTGGACACAACCAATATTAGAGAAAGTCTGTCTCCCAGTCAGGTGGGTAGGGTTGACGTCACCTGGGCTGGGGAAGCCGACTTCCACGTGATTCGTGGGTTGAACTTGACAGTGAGCTCAGCAGTGGGGCCTCAGAACTGCTACACTGAATTGCCGTTTCACTGGTTGAGAGGGCATGCCAGATGGTTGTGTGACGTACCTCGAATAAAACGTACCATACTCAGTGCACGCCGCACTCACGTACTAACCAAAAGCTGTCTACTACTACTATTACTAAATTTACTACTGCTCTACCATTGCTTACTATTGCCATTACTACTACTAATAAGCTAGTTCATATTTACCTGGTCGTCCTACCTACCTGGAGGTTACCTGGAGGTTATTCCGGGGATCAACGCCCCCGCGGCCCGGTCCTAAGGTGGTTCCTGAGTTAACATCAAGGTTCCAGGGATCACAGCCAGAGTTTGCACATTATATAGTTGAATCATGTATTAGCAAATTACTTCTCTAGTTGTTTACTACATGACTGGTATGTATTTTGTGCACTAAGCAGTCTGTTACGTTGAACATTAACTTTGCATGAAAATCGTTGAATAAATGTGTGTTGCACCTCTTGCCTCGAAGTTTCATTCCAGGAGAGAGGGAGGGAGGGAGGGGGCCACGTAAATAAAAGATACACATAGGAACACTGGCAAACAGACAGGTCGAGAGGGAAACAAACATGCAGGAAAGCAGGTGGTAGGCAGTCATTCAGGCAGCAGTGAAGTTGGTAGCAGGCAGGGATCAGTCAAGTACCGGGCAGTCATGTAAGCCCCAGACAGGTTAGCAGACAGGTAGTAGTCATACAGGTAGGCTGAAAGGCAGGCAGGTAGGCTTGCAGCCAGACAAGAAGGTAGGAATGCAGGTAAGCTGGTAACTAGCCAGGCTTGCAGCTAGGCAGACAGGTAGCTAGGCAGGCAGCTGAGCATGTAGACAGCTAGGCAGGCAGCTAGGGAGGCAGGCAGGAATGCAGGCAGGCAGACAGGTAGCTAGGCAGGCAGGCAGGTAGCTAGGCAGGCAGGCAGGCAGGCAGGAATGGGTGTTAGGGTGGAAAGTGGCCTTGCTGTGGCCTTGGTACACTGGTGGAGATCCATTATCGACCCCTTCCCTTTGCTACCTCTCCCCTCACTCTCCCCCTTCCCCCTCTCTCACCCTCTCCCCTCCACTCCCTCGCCCTTCTCCCCCCTCTCACGCTTTCTCTTTACACTGCATTCTTTCTTACTACTTCCTCTTTCTTGCTCCCTCCTATATCTTCTTCCTTCCCCTTACTTCCCCCCCCCCTCTCTCTCTCTCGCTCTCTCTCCCTGTCTTTGGTCATCAGGCTTCCCTTCCTTCCAAAGCTTACCTTCCTTCCTAAGCTTCTCTTCTTTCCAGAGCTTCCTTTCCTTACCAAGCTTACCTTCCATCCAAAGCTTCCCTTCTAAACCTTCCTTCCCTTCTAAACCTTCCTTCCCTTCTAAAGCTTCCCTTTCAAAGGTTCCTCTTCAAAGGTTCCTCTTCAAAGGTTCCTCTTCAAAGTTTCCCTTCTAAAGCTTCCCTTCTAAAGCTTCCCTTCTAAAGCTTCCCTTCTAAAGCTTCCCTTCTAAAGCTTCCCTTACTTCTAAAACTTCCATCCCTCCCAAAGCTGGTGGGCAGCGTAGCCTGATGGTCACATGAGAGGCGTCACTAGTGATTAATTGCTACAGTATTACTACTTAACATCTCGAGATGATTCCACCTTCTCAGTCACAATACTCTCTCTAGAGATCTGCTGGGCTTTACTGCATTTTTAGTGTGGTGGTGATGTTCTTGGTGTCGGTGGTGGTGGTTTTGTGTGCCGATGATAGTGTAGGAATTGACAAAACATAAATACTTGACAGCATAATTATTTGAAGGTTTCCCCGGGAAAATTAGTGGGTGTGTGTCACTGTACTGAAAGAACGTAAAACCAGCCAGAGGATTAAAGAAGGGTAAAGGATTGTTTTTTTACCTGATAAAAGGCAGCAGCACACGCCATCCCTGCTTGCATATGTGGAACCCCTGAAAGTGGGTGCTTGCTGACCATTTCCCGGGGTTGAGGACATCCACCCGTACATCAGGTGCCCCCCTTCTTGGGAAAAAGTAAAAAAACTGAGTTAGACATTTTTTCGTTTTTTTAAGTTGTTTTGGGGTGCCTTGTTGTTTTTGTCTGCCAGTTCATTTGCATTAAATTTTAGATCGACCCGTTTCACCTGGATTTTTTTTTATTTGAAAATGGAGTGAGAGAAGGAAATATGCCCTAATAAAGGGGGCAGGAGTGCCTTGGGCGAATAAAGAGCACTGAACAACATCCGTGGCCCCGGTCTTTTCACCAGTCAAACAGTTTTTTTTTTTCAGTATAATGTTAAGACAAATGGAGAAAGTCTTCAATGGAAAAAGTGGGGATTTTTTTTGTAAAGTACCAGATCAGTCAGGTTGTGATGAATATGTTGGGCGGGGCCACCAACGAAACAGTCTAGTTTTTCAGGCAAGCCTGTACCAGGCCCAGGAAAGGGGAAAAACTTTCAAGCATAAAACGGAAATGTACCCCTGGGTTTTTGGAAACTGAGGGGGGGAGCTGCAGACAAAAGGGAAGACGCCTTAAAAAACAAGCTTCCATTGGGATTTCTGGTACCCTCTGTGTAATCAAAGGGTCACCAAACTTTTCAGTTCGTCGACCCCTTTAATGAATTTTCGTTTGTTCTTGACCCCCCCAAACTTTTTTATATAAAATAATTTAATAAATAGTACTTTAAATAATAATCTACGATAATAATAATAATAATAAATAAAATAAAAATAAGTTTCGTAAAAAATATGATATTTTAATTATGAAAAATATAGTTTTTAACATACCCTATTTTATGACTGTTGATTTAATGGGGAGGATGGTTATGAAGAGCAACGGGGCTACTTGCTTCTGTTCAAAATCCCCAGACTAACGGGCTCTTGCCCCTACTCCAAGGTTGGGGGCTGATTACCTCTCTTCTGTATAAGCCTACTGTCTTCAAGTTTGCCTGAATTTGTTTGATAAAGCCTTTGGGATTTAAAAAAGTCTACAATAAAGATCCCCAGATTTTTTCACAAGGTCTTAATTTATCTTGTGGGTATTATATACCATTTTGCCCCCCAAGGACCGATATTTGGTTGGTGTTAGTGATTTTTTAGGGGTTCACCATGACTTCCAGGTTCGTTGCGCCTCTGCTTAGAATTACATTGCATGGCAAAAAACAGCTTCAGCCTGTACAGACTTGGGAAGAAAGTAAAAATAGGTAACCTGCAAACCCCGGGGGTATTTAGCAACAGATTTAAACTCGCTTAAAGCTGAACAATGTTTTTACTTTTGAATCCATATTTTGTCAAAGAATTTTCCCGCAACTGAAGTCAGTGTCTGGATTTTGATTTTCCAAAACGAATTTTGTAAGAATCTAGTCGACTTACCCGAAAATTACGACTCCCTTTTGACCTCAGCCCGTTACTGACCCTTCGATGGGGGATACCCCTTGGGCATCGACCCTTAGGAAATGCCCTTAGGGGCTATCGACCCCTTTGGGGTCATATTGCCCCCTTTGGGGAACCCTGGTAAAGGCTTCATGTCTGACTTTAAAAAGTTTACGCGACTGAAGCTTTTTTTCCAAAAAACTTGTGCAACATGGGTTTTTTCCTGGCACGAGGTGTTTGCAAGTTATTTAAAACGAAAGTATTAGTTGCTGGGTTGTATTTTACTTGGTGCACGCACACACGCGTGCACACACGCAGTACACACCCATGCACACCCTGAACACCCACACACACACACAACCCCCCACACACCACACCCCCTCCACACAAAGGGTCTGCAAAAAAAGGAGGGCCAAGAGGGAAACAGGGAAGGGCCCACAATGGATAGGGAAACTTGTCGGAAGACACAGCGAGTCATGGGACGTGGTGAGGGTGAGTGGGCCCGTGACCAGCGGGGTCCCACAAGGGGGGCAGTCCCAGGACCCTGCTGTTTCTGGTTTGTGAACGACCGACGGAGGAATAGACTCTGAGGTGTCCCGTTTGCAGAGACGTGAAATTGATAAGAAGAAAACATTTGACGAAAACCGGCAGAACACAAAGGGAAAAAAATTTGGACAGGCTGCCCACCGGTCCAGCAATTGGCTCCCGGAGTTTAATCCCCCCAAGTGCAAAGTCTGAAGATTGGGAAGGGGGAAAGAAAAACCCCAGACGGAGTACAGTCTAGGGGCAGGACTCAACCCTCATCAAGGAAAAAGATTTGGGGGGAGTATAAACCCCGGCACATCTCCCCGAAACGCCAAATTAAAAAAATAACTGCTGGGGTTGGGCGCCAGCAAACCTCAACCGCTTCCCAAAATCTTAATAAGGAAACGTTAGGACCCTGTACACCGTGTCTTCCCATATTTGGGGTATGGGGGCACCATTTGGAACCCACACCTAGCCAAGCCGTAAAAAAACTAGAGAAAGTGCAAAGGTTTCAACAATAGTCCCGGGTAAGAGGTATGTCCTACGAGGAGAAGTTAAGGGAAATCGACCTGACGGGCATGGAGGACAGGGAGGGTAGGGGGGACCTGGTAACGACATACAAAATACTGGAGGAATTACAAAGGTGGCAAAGAAGGGTGTTTCCCGAGATGGGCACACAACAAGGGGACCAGTTGGGAAATTGAAGACACAGATGAATCACAGGGTGTTAGGAAGTATTCTTTCGCCACAGAGTAGTCAGGGAAAGGGGAAAGTTTGGGAAACGAGTAGTGGGGACAGGATCCATACATGCTTTTGCAAGGATGTTTTAAAGCTCCGGTTCGGGAGAGTGACCTAGTAGCGACCCGTGAGAGGCGGGGCCCGGGTTGGGGTCGACCCCCGCAACCTCAACTGGTGGTAAACACACAACACACAACACACCACACAACCAAACCCCCCCAAAAAAACACACACACACAACCTAGCTATACACTACACTACCCATTACTTTTCCCGTAAAATAGGGATATCGCGTTCAAGGGGCTTTCAGCGCATTAGTTTTGTACTAGTTTTTTTTTTAGTGTTTCTGTCTATGGCGATACGACAAAAGGTTACAGATCCGCAAATAACGTTGGGTCGCAGTGAGAGTATGTAATTACACTGACCTTCAGCAACACTTCCGCACATGGATGAAAAGGGTAAAAATATGCAGGTTGAAAATTAAGACCAATGGAGCGGAACTCTTTCCCGGTTTAGGACTGACCACCTCAAATTTTTTTTTTAAGGGTTTTGATAATTACATATCTTATTTCTTTTTATGTCCCTTTGTATTGTGTGTGAATGGTTTTGAAAACCGCAAGTTGAGAATGAGACCTTATGCAACACTGGGAATTTTAAAGAAGAAAAAGTTTCGCCCCCACAGTGGCTTCACAGTCCAAAACAAAATAGAAGTCGTAAGATTCCCATGTGTTGCATAAATGTTCAATTTTCTTTGTATTTGAATGAAAAAAAGTGTGTAGGGAAAAAGTTTTCATTAAAAAAAAAGATACCCAACTTTTCCATTCCCTAAGACTCTTGGATTCCAGAAAAGGATTGACTTGTTTTACGAAACTTTTGATTGTGTTTCTGCCAATGGAAAGGTGATCAGGTACGGGGGTACAGATCAATTTTTTAGAAATAAGTGAAATGTGCTTTTTTCTTGTCCTCTGCCTTGGTTACTTAAGAGTAAGACGGAGAGCAGGATAGCAGATGAATAAGGAGGCTTTAGGAAGGGTAGGGGGTGTGTAGACCAAGTGTTTACAGTGAAACATATAGGTGAACAGTATTTAGATAAGGGTCAAGAGGTTTTTGTGGCATTTATGGATTTGGAAAAGGCGTATGATAGGGTGGACAGGGGAAGGGGGCGCAATGTGGCAGATGTTGGAAATGTATAGAATAGGAGGTAGGTTATCCAAAGCAGTGAAGAGTCTTTACGAGGATAGTGAGGCTCAAGTTAGAGTATGTAGGCGAAAGGGAGATTATTTCCCAGTAAAAGTAGGCCTTAGACAGGGATGGGTGATGTGACCATGGTTGTTCAATATATTTATAGATGGAGTTGTAAGACAAGTGAATGTTCGGGTGTTGGCAAGAGGTGTGGGGTTAAAAGATAAAGAATATAACACAAAGTGGGAGTTGTCACAGTTGCTCTTTGCTGATGACACTGTGCTTTTAAGAGATTCTGAAGAGAAGTTACAGAGGTTGGTTGATGAGTTTGGTAGGGTATGTAAAAGAAGGAAATTAAAATTGAATATAGGAAAGAGTAAGGTGATGAGGATAAAAAAAATTCGGTAATGGAAGATTGAATATCAGATTGGAGGGAGAGAGTATGGAGGAGGTGAATGTATTCAGATATTTGGGAGTGAACGTGTCAGCAGATGGGTCTATGAAAGATGAGGTGAATCATAGAATTGACGGAGGTGAGTGGTGCACTAAGGAGTTTGTAGAGACAAAGAACTTCATCCATGAAAGCAAAGAGGGAAATGTAGGAATGTATGAGAGCATAGTTATACCAATGCTCTTATATGGGTGTGAGGCATGGGTTGTGACTTTCAACAAGGAGAAGGCTGGAGGCAGTGGAGATGTCATGTCTGAGGGCAATGTGTTGTGTAAATATAATGCAGAGAACCCGTAGTTTGGAGATTAGGAGAAGGTGCAGAATTACTAAAACTATTATCCAGAGGGCTGAGGAGGGGTTATTGAGATGGTTTGGACATGTAGAGAGGGTGGAACGAAATAGATTGACTTCGAGAGTGTATAAATCTGTAGTGGAGGGAAGGCAGGGTAGGGATCGGCCTAGGAAAGATTGGAGAGAGGGGGTAAAGGAGGTTTTGTGTGCGAGGGGCTTGGACTTCCTGCAAGCGTGCATGAGCGTGTTAGATGGGAGCAAATGGAGACAAATGGTTTTTAGGATTTGACGTGCTGTTGGAGTGTAAGCAAGGTAACATCTTTGAAGGGAAACCGGAAGGCCGGACTTGAGTCCTGGAGATGGGAAATACAGTGCCTGCACTCTGAAGGGAGGGGTGTTAATGTTGCAGTTTTATAACTGTAGTGTAAAGCACCCCTCTAGCAAGACAGTGATGGAGTGAATAATCATGAAAGTTTTTCTTTTTCGGGCCACCCTGCCTTGGTGGGAAACGCCCGATGTGTTAATAAATAATAATAACAATAATAATAAATAATAATAACAAAGATTGAGACACTTATGCAACATTTGGGAATCTTTATTGAGGAAACGTTTCGCCACACAGTTGCTTCATCAGTCGAATACAAAGCAGAAAGGTGTAAGGAGAAGAGCATCGTGGGATCTTGATACAAAGAATTCTTCAAAACTTGTCCAACCTTTGGATGAAGACCTACTTCGACTGGTGGATGGTACCACTATGACTCCGCCTCCTCCTGCTTCGCCTCACCTGACTACAGTATATAAGCCACGTCTACGGCCCTAAGCTGTACATTCTACAAGATTGATGGACTGAACACATCGACTCCAGGCTGAGGGACTGATTACCTCAAACTCCTCCTCTCCTTACACCTTTCTGATTTGTATTGGACTAATGAAGCCACTGTGTGGCGAAACGTTTCTTCAATAAAGATTCTCATATGCTACATAAGTGTCTCAATCTTCAACTTGTCGGTTTTTAAACCATTTATCACAAATAACAAACAATAATAATAATAAACAATAATAATAAAATAATGGAACAATCTTTACTCTAGAGTTTGCGCAAATGAAGTTGAACCACTGCCAGGCTACAAAGGAAATTTAATTCTTTCAATAATAACTCTAGCATACACTTTACCAGGTATACTCAACAGACTTATTTCCTTATAATTTTTACGCTCTCTTTTGTCCCCTTTTGTCGGAGGATCTCACCTTCAAGGACCATAACATTGTATCAATCGCATCTGCTAGAAAAATGACAGGATGGATAATGAGAACCTTCAAAACTAGGGATGCCAAGCCCATGATGATACTCTTCAGGTCACTTGTTCTATTGGCTGGAATATTGCTGCACACTAACAGCACCTTTCAAGGCAGGTGAAATTGCTGACCTAGAAAATGTACAGAGAACCTTCACGGCGCGCATAACGGAGATAAAACACCTCAATTACTGGGAGCGCTTGAGGTTCCTGAAAACCCGTATTCCCTGGAATGTAGGGGGGAGGATACATGATTATATACACCCGGGAAAATCCCAGAGGGACTAGTACCGAACTTGCACACGAAAATTACTTACTACGAAAGCAAAAGACTTGGCAGACGATGCAACATCCCCCCAATGAAAAGCAGGGGTGTCACTAGCACGTTAAGAGACCATACAATAAGTGTCAGGGGCCCGAGACTGTTCAGCTGCCTCCCAGCATACATAAGGGGGATTACCAACAGACCCCTAGCAGTCTTCAAGCTGGCACTGGACAAGCACCTAAAGTCGGTTCCTGATCAGCCGGGCTGTGGCTCGTACGTTGGTTTGCGTGCAGCCAGCAGCAACAGCCTGGTTGATCAGGCTCTGATCCACCAGGAGGCCTGGTAACAGACCGGGCACGGGGGCGTTGACCCCCGGAACTCTCTCCAGGTAAACTCCAGGTTGCCTTTATACAAAGGAACTATGCACGCTCTCTACCAATCCATAGGTACCTTACCCTCTTCCATACATTTATTAAATAAAAACACTAACCACTCCAAAACTATATCCCCACCTGCTTTTAACATTTCTATCTTTTTCCCAGCAATCCCAACTGCTTTACCCTCTTTCATTCTACCCATTGCCCCACACACTTCCCCTACACTCACTACTGGCTCTTCCTCACTCCTACAAGATGTTATTCCTCCTTGCCCTATACACGAAATCACAGCTTTATCAACATATAACAATTCCTCAAAATATTCACTCCATCTTCCTGATACCTCTAACTCTCCGTTATTATTATTATTTTCTATTATTAATATTATCATTACACTATTCATGTGAAGGTGCTAAACCCATAATGGTGATGCAACGCCTGGAAAGTGGTAGGCAGTTAAGTTTGATCATAGGAAGGGGAAAGTAGTTCTAATTCCTTGGATCAAGAGCCGTTTACTAGCATCAAGGCTTCTCCCCGTCTTCCCCTGCCTCTTTCCCCTCCCTCCCTCCCCCACTTGAAGGAAGCAATGGTTTAAAGTTGTGCTTCTGCTCTGTGTGATGCTGTCACACGCTTGTAAAGTGTGTGTGTGTGTGTGTGTATGTGTGTGTGTGTGTGTGTGTGTGTATGTGTGTATGTGTGTGATGCTGTCACACGCTTGTAAGGTGTGTGTGTGTGTGTGTGTTACTCACCTATTTGTGGTTGCAGGGGTCGAGTCTTAGCTCCTGGCCCTGCCTTTTCACTGGTTGCTACTGGGTCCTCTCTCTCCCTGCTCCATGTGTTGTGTGTGTGTGTGTGTTACTGTCACACGCTTGTAAGGTGTGTGTGTGTGTATATATGTTTGTGTGTGTGTGTGTGATGCTGTCACACGCTTGTAAGGTGTGTGTGTGTGTGTGTGTGTGTATTTTTGTGTATGTGTGTGCGTACTCATTGATTTGTGTTTGGGGGGATTGATACTTAGCTCCTGGCCCCACCTAGTCAACCTTCATAGGCATCACTGACTTCTGGCCTCTTGGGCCTCATCATATCTATATCTTTTGTATTAATGTTGGTAGAATTACTGACGATATATTGGGTAAAAGGACACAAGTGCAACTAATGTGACATTTCGTTGTGGCAACGTTTCGCTAACAGCTTGATAAAGCTCCTGGAGAGCTTTATCAATAATAAAATGTCACATTAGTTGCACTTGTGTCCTTATACCTTCTATATCTATTTTTGAAGCTGTGTATTGAGTTTACCTTTACCACTGTCTTATTCAAGTCATTCCACTTTTCAGCCACCCTGAAAATAAAGATACTACTTCCATATATCCCTGTTGCTTATCTGTCCTCAGCTTCCACCTGTGTACCTTGGTACTGGTCCTCTTAGTTCAAACCATCTGTTCTATCTTCCCTAATAATTCCTATTAAGATTTTGAACGTAGTAATCATGCCGCTCCTTGTCCTTTCTCCTCTAAGATCGTCAGGTTCAGCTTCTTTAACGTCTCCTCAAAGTACTGCTTTCAGTTTTGGAACTTGGATTGTTGCAAACCTTCGGGCTTTTCCTGGCTTCTTCACATACTGTATTGGGAGTGGGCTCCATTCTGGAATGGCACACTTGATGATCGGCCTCATATATGGCGTGTATAAAGTTCTGATTTTTTTTTTAAGTTCTTGAATGCTGTTCTGAGATTTGCCAATCTTGTATATGCCTCTGCCGTTAGACGGTTTATGTGGAATTCTGGAGATATGTTTGGTGTTATATTCACCCCAGGTCTTTTTAGCTCTCTGATATTTGCAGCTTCTCTCTGCACATGTTGTAGTCTGTGTCTGGTCTTCCCTCTCCTCCAAAACGGCTGACTTAGCGTTTGCTTGGGTTGAACTCGAGAAGCAACTTGTTTGACTACATCTGCAGTTTGAGGTCTCTGGAGTTTATCACTCTTCTCTCCTGTTCTTACTATTCTCGTTAGTTTTACGTTGTCAGCAAATAGGACTCAATCCCCTCTGGCAGTTCATATTAGGAACAGTAATGAAGCTCAGCTTTATTTTACCCTCTCAGCTATTGTTTCCAGTACATGAATCATTGTCCTGTTATTTTGATCATATTCCTCTCGTCTTCTGTTGTTTGTTGGAGAATTATACATATATCATTCCCATTATTTATTTTGAGCCTCTCCATATTGCATTGCCTGCTGTTTAGTCCATGAGCTCTCCTGTTTTCTAATTTACTAGTGTCGTGAATGACTCTGTTGAGATTTCCAAGAGAAAATATTAGGAATTGGAAAATGCGAATATGTTGCTGTTACAAAAAACGCGATTTCTAATAAGCATAGAGATCTCCAATGAATACTAGAAAGGACTGCCCTTCTGGCATCCAGCCTGTTACTGGGTTTTTGTAATAAGTAGTCAGTATCCTTGTCCAATTATCCATTAGAATTCAGTAAGATTCAATAGTGCTTCAGGATTACAACTGGTAGGCTACTAAAGAAATTAAAATTTAATAAGTTTATTAATAATAAAATTGTCTAGGCGTATATTATCAAATTAAATTAATGTAATGAACATAATCAAAATAATCACTTCTCTCCTGTACAGTAGTATTGTGCTGGAGGCACATATCACATTTATATGTCTTAAGTACCGTCTGGTACATTAACATTTAATAATACATTATATATATATATTATATATATATATATATATATATATAATTATATATATATATATATATATATATATATATAAAAAGTTTGTGTGTATGTGTGTAAGTGCTCTAAGTAGTTCGCTATGTCTCACGACTCGACTAGACTTAAACCAGTGACTGACAAAGTCCTCACATCAACTGACTTCTTGACCAACCTGGCAATCAGAACAGCTTGCTTGAACAATAAAATGACTGATAAACCGAACAATATAGCAAGCAATAGCGACACTATCAGAAACAAGGAGATAATATAATGACACTAAGTAGGGACCATCTGCAGATCCTCCACAAAAGTCACAAAACTCCCATACTACTGAATCTAAGTTCAGCATAAGAAAATCCCCGACTGTGACAGTACACAGATACCAGTACAAGTTAGGTCAGAAGCTTCTGCTCAGGACCTGAGTTTCTCAGAGTGTCTATGCGACACACAACCTCAGTACAACGTCGAAAATCACTAAGTCTAGGCAATGTTCTGTGAACAGAGTTCCACAGAACCAACAAGAAAGCAACAGAGACAATCTTCCAACAAGGGCCCACAAGAGAGAGGAGTGTGGGGCGTCTTGCCAGGAGAACGTCCAACCGACAAGAGAGAGCGCAGCCCAGGCAGACTACTCCAGGCGAGGTGTGATATCCCCCTCATCACGTGACTGCTCCGTGGACTGCTGCTGCCCAGCAACACAGAAGCCGGCAGGGAAACGAGCAATGAGCGATAATTACAGTAGTTAGACAATCAAGACTTGAACTATGAGCACTGATAATATATATAAATGTTACATCCTACCTAATAAATATAACTAAGTCAAATAATAATATAAATCAATATATTTACGATTTAGCTATTATCGCAAATATAATATAAAATTATAAGAACAGGTAATATACATTATATACATTGTGACCCATTCAGGGGTCGCAGTAGTTGCAGAATTTGTTGTTTCGATGTGCGCCTCAGGTGATGTGCTGTTTGTGTAGTAGTTACCGTTGTCAAGGCCACTCTTGTAGTTACTTGTTGTCAGAGGCACTTGTCGATAGACACTTGGCCTGTTGTGTGGTGGTGGTGGTGTGTGTGTGTGTGTGTGTGTGTGTGTGTGTGTGTGTGTGTGTGTGTGTATGTTACCATTTTGTCCTAAGCGCATGTCGATTAGACACTAGGCCTGCTGTATATGCGGGCATGTATGTGTGTTAGGTAGCATGCGCGCACATGCGTGTGTGTGTGTGTCCAGTTGGGTTCAGTAACATGGATTGGGTAAAGGATACTCACATAGGCAATAATGGAGTATAATTAAAACTTAAAACGGAATATATGGGAACCGCCCAGGCTGACCTACGTCTCCACTCCCTATCTTTAGACAGACTCACGAATGATGCCTAGGGGTGAGCGGCATTCAAAAACATGCTAAGGTCAGCTGCAACAGTGAATAACAAGTGATTCACACAGACGGTTGGTAGTGAGTCATTACTACTGACACTGGTAACTGCTTACTGGTACTGGTACTACTGAGAGCTCGGCGACGCTAACGTATTTCGTCCCGACATACAGCTAATACAAACTAGAGACGACAGGCTTGCATCTTGGGCTGATTCTATGCAATGTCAGCACTTCTTTTTGATTATAATAATAATATACAATGTCAGAGTTTACAACAATTGAACATTATAACATACATAAGTAGAATATCGGAATGGAAGCGAACGTAACTTACTGTAATGCATTGCAACTCATAAAATGAGATTCAGCACTGGAATTACACAATAGAAGTGATAAAAATTTGATTGATCGATCTGTATTCATGTGATCTACAGATTCTAAGGAAGGAATATATACAAAGAAAGAAGTGTTTAACAGAAAAGGCAGATTTGATGCACTCAAATCTAGACTGTTAAATCTCAGAATTCGGAGAGAACGTGAACACACACACAAAAAAATTCTTGAATATTAATGTGATGTAATTTATTCATCTATACAGGTTATTTACATTTAGCCCCAACTCTGCTAGGGTGAGATTGACATATGCAGAATGGGTGTCATCTCTGGGAGGATCAAACTCTGTTGCACTGGCTAACTCATGCCATATTTGAGGCAGCTCTGAATTGGTAATTACAAATGATACTTGAGGATTTCTCAATACCTGTCATGTATGTAGGGAATAGCGACATTCAGGTTGATCGTCTGACTGAGTATTAGAGGTAGAGGGTACAGGATCTGGAGGATTGTCAGAGTTTGTCACATTACTCTGAGTTGGAACATCATTATCATCACATACTAACTTCGTATGATCTAAATGCAATTCTTTATACTGACCAGTACTAATTTCTCTAACCTTATACTTATTGCCATTAATATGTTCAACTACTCGATAAGGACCAACAAACTTTTGATCAAGCTTAGACATTGCAGACGTTTTGTTAAAGTTAGTCAGCATAACTCTCGAACCTGCTGTAATTTTGGATGGCTTTGCTCGAGTGTTTGTGACTCTTGTAAATTCTGCTGTTGATTTATGAAGTGTTTCACAGATTCTTCTAAAGATACTTTGAGCTAAGCTGGTACGAGTTGCTATGAAATCATCAGGGTTGTAATTTGGTTTCGGGTTAGAATATAACAACTCATAAGGCAAACTTTTATCTACACCGTACAATGCATAATGTGGAGTGTCACCGATAGAAACATTGTAAGCAGAATTTATGACACCCTGAACATCAGGTATAACTTCATCCCAAGTTTCACTATTGGGATTGATAGTGGGTCTCAAGACATCAAGTACTTTCTTACTGATTCGTTCCGCTAACCCATTGCTGGAAGGATGATGAGGAACAATGGTGGATTTAGAGATCTTGTACAAGGTACACAAATTTTCAAGAATCTCATTACAGAATTCACTTCCACTATCTGTTACTAGGGACTTATGGGTGGTATGCTTGCAGATGCATATTTTAAATGCTTTAGCTACTGTCTCAGCAGTCTTATCTCCAATAGGAACTAACTCACAATATCTGGTGAAATGGTCTACCATAACACACAGATGTTTGTTGCCCTGGAGGGAACATTGGAAATTAGTTAACAGATCTAGCGCAACTCTTTCCCACGGTTCGCTAATAGTTGGATACACCTGGATTGGATTAGGACCATTAACATTACCTTTATGTTGCATGCAGATACTACATTTCTTAACATATTCAGAAATATCAGTTGCCATACGAGGTCGAAAGTATTTCAGTCTGGCTTGTTTTACTGAACAATCCATACCAAGGTGTGCAACACCTGGTACATCGTGAACTAGCTGTAAGGCTACATTCACTAGTGACTGTGGAATTACTAACTGTTATACCCTTCTGCTTGGCGTACCCAACTCGGGTGTTCAATACAGTAATTCTTGGTTCATGACAAAGTCACTGATGGGTGCTGGTGGCTTCACAGTCAGAATAAGATCTTCCTGGAGCAGGAATCAAATCACACCAGACCACATGGGATCTGTTCTTTGAACATTCTTTACATCCTCGGCAGTAAATGGAGGGTCTGCAGTTACTATACTAACATGTCACGATAAAGCATCTGCGACTACATTTGACTTGCCAGGTAAGTGTTCAAAGGTAGGATTGAACTCTTGGATAGTCAAGGTCCATCTGGCTAACCTTCCAGTAGGTTGTTTGTTCTGGAATAAAGGTATCAGAGTAGCATGGTCTGTCAAGACATGAGCAGAGTACTGATAAATAATGTCTCGGAAGTGCTTTAAAGACCATACTATTGCCAAAGCTTCTAGCTCAGTTACTGTATAATTACATTCAGCTTTCGTAAGGACTCGGCTAGCAAATGCAACTGCGCTGTACTTGCCATCAGTCTTCTGAGCTAGTATGGCACCTATGCCAATTGAACTAGCATCGGTTGTCAGATAGAAGGGCTTTGAAAAATCTGGAAATTTCAAAATTGGAGTAGATGTTAGCTTTTATTTTAGAGTTTGGAATGCTCTTTCTTGACAGAAGGTCCAAACAAAAGGAGCATCTTTCTTAAGCAACTCAGAGGAGCTTCTATGGAAGAAAAATTGGCAATGAAAGATCTATGAAAACCTGCTAAGCCCACAAAAGATTTTACGACATCAGCAGTTTTGGGAGATGGAAAATTGAGTACTGCAGTTACTTTAAATTTGGGGCAGTTTTTAACCTCTCTAGGAATGACTACTTTACCAAAAAAACTTTTATTTTTTTGATCTGGGAAAAATTGACATTTTAACAGGGTTTTATCCTTTTTTAAAAGGGGTTCTTCAAACTTACCAAAATATTACATCAATCTTTTTTAAGGGATACCACGTTTCAGACAAAACGATTATGTCATCTAAGTTTCAAACCCAAAAAACCCTTTCCTATGAGACCTCTAAAGGAAAATTAGTCATGAGCCTTGAGAATGTGTAGGGGAATCGTAAAACCCCAAAAGGCCCTTTCAGAGGAAGTGTAATACCTGTAAAGGGGTGGAGAATCAAATTTTGTCTTGGTGTTTTCGGAAGGGGGGAGTTGCCACCAAAACCCTTTGTAAAAAGTCCCGGGTCGAAAAGACTAACTCCGATATGTGTAAAAGAACAAGTACAGGAAGTGGGAAATGTCTGGAATAGTTTTTTTGCATTTAACCCCCTAAAAATCAATTTACTGGGGGCCCCAAATACCATCCTTTAGGTTCTAGGATCAAGGGGGCTTCCAAGGGGGAATTCTAGGTGCAAAAACTCCATCATCAAGCATTTTATTGATCAATTTTTCTGCAACACAACTTGTTAATGAGGCCCTTCTGTTTTGCAGGGATATAGATAGGTCTAGTACCAGGTTTTAAGTGGGGTTCCAAAGGGACAATAAAACAAAAAAAATTTCTAAAAAAAGGCAAGGGCTTTAAAAAGGGTTAAAAAAGGGGGAAAAAAAGGGGCCCGTTTGAAACAGGGAGTAAAAAAAAATTTTTAAAAAAGAAAAAAGGAAACGGTTTGAATTCAAAAGGGAAAAAGGTTTCCCCATCCTATTAAACAAAAAATTTCCTTTGTTCCCAAAAGAGGGAAAAAAAGTTTTTTTCCGTTGGGGCCCTGGCGGGTAAAAACCCCTCTTCTGTTTGGCCCCCAATTTACCCGTAATATTTATACCCCTTGGTTTTATTAACAGGTTTTTTTTTTTAACAAAAAGATTTTAGGGGTTTTTTTCATTTTTCCCGGTTTTTTTTTTCCCTACCTTTTAAATCCCCGGGGGCTTTCCCTTTTTTTTTTTTAAAAAAAATATTTTTTTTTGGTTTTATTTTTCCAAAAAATTTTTTAACTTTTTTAATTTTTTTTTTTTTTTAAAAAAAACAAAATTTTTTTCCTTTTTTTCCCCCAGGTTTGGGGTTACCCCCCCCCATCCCCCCCGGGAAAAAAAAAAAATTTCCCATTATTCCTTCGGTCAAAGGGCCCTTTTCGAAACCTTCAGGATACCCCCCCTTATTAAATTTTTATTATTTGGAAAAACAAAGGGGGGAAAAGGGTTTAACTTTCCCCTTTTCCTGGGCAAAGGGGGGCAATCAGGTTTGAGTGGGGGAAGGGATGGGGAACCCAGCTTTCCCCCGATTTAAAAACAGAACACCGCAAAAAGAAAAAATTTTTTTCCCAAATTTTCCCGGGAGTAATATTTCATATCCCCAACCCAAAAATTGGGGGTAATAATTTTTTTACCAAAAACCAAACCCCCGGAGTTTTTTTCATCCCTTACCACCCCAAAACAAAAATATTTCATTTTCCCACCAAAACCCACTGCAAGTTAAAATTGCATACCAAACCCACCGCCCGCAGTAATTTTTTTTTTTAAATTTAAAACAAACCCCCCCATGCAGTTTTTTCTCTTTAACCCAGTAAAGTTTTTTAAAATTTTTTAAAAACCCTCACCCAAAAACCCACAGAGTAATATTAAAAAAATTTTTCCCTTTTTTTAAAAAAACCCCCCCTTCCCCCCAGGGAAAAAATATTTGATACCTCCCACCCCTGGGGCAAAATAATATTACTTTTCCCTCCAACCCCCCCCCTTTCGGGTTTAAAAAAAACATACCCTCCCCCCCCACTTGCCCAAAAATTTTTCATACCCTTACCACCCCCTGGGGGTAATTTAATACCCTCACCCCCACCTGCAAAAAAAAAAATTTTCATACCCTTCCCCCACCCGATTGAGTAAAAATTACATACCTTCAATGCCCACTGCCAAAAGAGGGGGGGGGGGGGGGGGGGGATTCCCTCCCCCACCCCCTGCCGTAATTTTTTCATACCCTCCCCCCCAACCCCCAAACCTTTCAGTAATTTTTACAAAAGGGCCCCAAAGGGAGGCAAAACAGGGTTTTAGATTTAGGGAAAGGGTTTTGGGTTTTAAAAAGCAGCTTTCCCCGGAACAAAAAAAAGGGAAAACCCCGCTTCTGAAATGTTTCCAATTTCCCCTTTCAAATTAAATTTTTACATACCCCCAACCCCCCCCTTTTCCCGGGAATATTACATACCCTCACCACCCACTGCAAAAAAAAATTTTTATTCCCCTTTCCACCCCCTTTCGGGAATGTTACATACCCTCACCCACACTGCCCAAAAAAATTTCATACCCCCACCCCCAATTTAGTAATATTAAAATTTCCCTTTACTGCCCCCCTGGCCCGCAATTTTACATTTCCTTTACCAACCCCCTGGTTTTCCCCCAAACCCCACCCAAACCCCTGAAATAATATTACAAAACCCTCCAAACCCCCCCCAACCTTTCAGTAATTTTTACATACCTCACCCACCCCACCCCCCCGCAGTTTTTTTAAAATACCCCCCCCCCCCACTGGGGTAATATTACATACCCTTTACCAAACCCCCAAAATGGGGGGGTAATTTTTTTATTAAAAATTACATACCTTCAACCCAACCCCCGGGATAATAAAAATTTGTTAAAATTTTTTAAATTTTTGGGAATATTTTCTTTTTTAATTTAAATGTAATATTTTTTAATTTAATTTAAATGAAATAATTTTTAATTTTTAAAATTTAGTAATTTTTAATAAATTTAAAACCCACCCAAAAAAATATTAAAATCCTTTTTTAAACCCCCCCCACCAGCGTAATATTAACTTTTCCCTTTCCCCCCAAATTTTTCAAGAAATATTAATTTTTTATACCCCCTGATAATTAAATTCCCTTTAACCCCCCACTGCAGTAATTTACATACCTTCCCCCCACCTGAGTTTTTTAAAATTACAAAAACCTTCACCCCCCCTGGAGTAAATTACATTACCTTTCAAACCACCCCATGCGAATTTTTTACTACCCCTTTACCCCCCACTGCAGTTTAATTTTTTACAAAAACCTCACCCCCCCATTAGTAATTTTACATACCCCCAAAACCCAAATGCGGGAAATTTTTTAAATTAAACCCCAACCACCCCTGCAGTTTTATTAATTACCCTTTACCAAACCCCAAAAAGGTTTTAATTTTTTAAAATACCTTCACCACCCCCTGCAAAAAAATTATATTTTCATACCCCACCAAAACCCCCCCCTGGGGTTTTTTTTTTTAATTACAAAAAACAAATTTTCAAAAACCCCTGCGAATATTTTATTAATTCATAATCACCACCCACTGGCCCCCTAAATTTTTATTTTACATACCCATTCACCAACCCCCCCCTTAAATTTTTTTAATTCAACCACCCACTTTTCAGTTTTATTTTTTAAAATTTTTTTACCCTTTCAAACCCCCCCCTGGGGTAAATTTTTAAATTTAAAATTCTTTTTTTCAAAAAACCCAGAGGAAATTTTTTATTTTAAAATTTCATACCTTCACCACCCAAAATGCGTAAAATTTTTTTTTTCTACCCTTTTTACCAAACCCCACGGGGTTAAAAATTATTTTTTTTTAAAACCTTACAACCCCACGAGTTTATTTTTTTTTTATTTCCCGGCCCCCAATTGGGCAGTTTAAAAATTACAAAACCCTTTACCACCCAACTGCAGTAATAATTTTTTTATTAATAAACCCCCCCCACCCAATGCAGTTAAAAAAAATTATTATATTTACAACCTTCCCCAAAACCCCCCTGCATTTAAAATTTTATTATAAATTTCATACCTTCAACCCAACCCCTGCAAATTTTTAAAATTTTACATAAATTTATTTAACCCCCCTTTCAAAAAATTTTTTTATTATTAAAATTTTACCTTCACCAACCCCCTGCATTTTTATTTTTATTTTATTAATTTCCTTCCCCACCCATGCAGGGAATTTTTATTATTAAAATTACAAAACCCTTTACCAACCACTGCAAATAATTTATTTTTATATTTCATACCCCTTTACCCCCCCACTGCAGTAAATTTTTTATTAAAATAATTACCTCCTTTTAACCCCCCCCCTGCAGGAAAAATATTTTATTATTTTTTCATACCTTCCCCCCCCCACCCACTGCAGTAATTTTTTATAATTTATTTTAATATTTTTTTTCAAAACCCCACCACTTGGTTTTTTTTTTTTTTTAAATTTAATTTCCCCCACCCCCCCTGCGAAATTTTTTTTTTTTTTAATTTCCTTCTTCCCCCAAAAAGCAAGTTTTTTTTTTTTTTTATTAATTAAATACCCTTCCCCCCCCCAACCACTGCAGTAATATTTTATTATTTTAAATACCCTTTACACCCCCTGGAAATAATTTTTTTTTTTTTTTTACATACCCCCACCCCCCAAAGCATAATTTTTTATTATAATTAAAATTCCTTCACCTCCACTGCAGTAAAAATTTTTTTTATTTTACAAAACCTTCACCACCCAGCAGTAAATTATTATTATATTACATACCTTTACCAACCCCCTGCAGTAATTTTTTTTAATTTTTATTTCATTTTTTTCCCCCACCCCCTGCAGTTTTTTTTTATTATTTTTTTTATAATTTTTTTCAACCAAACCCCCTGAAAATTTTTTTTTTTTTTTATGTAATAACCCCCCAAAACCCAATTTCGTTTTTAAAATTTTATTTATTTTTAATTTTTTTTTTAAATAAATTAACCCCACCTTTTCAAATAAAATATTATTTTTTATTTTTTTTTACCTTCCCCCCCCCAAACCATGCAGTAATAAATTTTTAATATTACATTTCCTTCACCACCCCTGCAAATAATATTTTTAAATTTAAATTTTAAAAAAATTAATAATTTAAACCCAAATTTTCAGTAAAAATTTTTTTTTATTTACATTCCTTCCCACCCAAATTTGGGGGAAATTTAAAATTTTTTTATAATTACAAAACCTTTTACCACCCACCAGTTTAAAATTATTATTATATTACATACCTTCACCAACCCCTGCCAGTAAATTATTTTTTTTATTTTTATACCCTTTACACCCCAACCAAATGCGAAAAATTTTTATTTATTAAAATACCTTCACCAACCCCCTGCAGTTTTTTTTTATTTTTTTCTTTTTTCCCACCCCACTGGCGTAATATTTTTATTATTTTACATAAACCCCCACCAACCCCCTTGGCATTTTGGAATATTTTTATTTAAAAATTTAAAACCTTCACCCAAACCCCCCCGCCAGAAAAAATATTAATACCCTTTTTCCCAAAAAAATGCAGTAAATTTTAAATTTTCAAATTCAACCCAACCCAATGCAAGTTTTTTTTAAAATTACCCTACATTTTACCACCCACTGCAAAAAATTTTTAATTTTTAAAATTTCCCTACCCTAAACCCCCCACTGCATTTTTATTAATAATTAAAAAAATTTTTTCATAATATTACCAAAACCCCCCACCCCCAAAAATGCCAAGGTTTTTAAAATTACATACCCTCAAACCCCCACCCGCCCGTTTAAAATTACATACCTTTACCAACCCCCCCCCCCTTTCGTAAATTTTACATAAAAATCAACCCCCCACTGCCCCGTAATATTACATACCCTCCCAAACCCCCCCCTGGGAAGTTAATTTTTAACATAACCCCCACCACCCCCCTGCATAAAAATTAATACCCCCCAAACCCCCCACTGGCCCGTTAAAAAAAATTAAATAAAATTAAAAATTAAAAAAAAATTACATCCCTCACCCCCACTGCGTAATATTTCATCCCCCCCCCACCCACTGCAGTTTTTTAAAATTTACAAAAAACCCCCCCACCCACTGCAATAAATTTTTAATTTAAAAACCCCCCACCCACGCAGTAATAATTTCATACCCCCCCACCCACCTTTCAGTAATATTTCTACCCCCAACCCCCCACTGGAGGGAATAATTTCATACCCCTTTACCACCCACTGCAGTAATAAAATTTCATAAACCCCCACCCCCCAAACCCGCAAATTAAATTTTTTACATACCTCAACCAAACCCCCTGCAGTAATATTATTTATATTACATACCCTCACCACCCCCTGCAGTAAATTTTTTTTTTATTAAAAAAAATACCCTCACCACCCACGCAGTAATATTACATACCCTCCCCCACCCACTGCCCGTAAAAATTACATACCTTCACCCCCCCACTGCAGTAAAATTAAAATTTCCCCCCCCACCCATGCGTAATTTACATACCCTTTAAACCCCCCACGCCCGTAATATTACTACCCTTTACCACCCCCTGCATTAATTTTTTAATACCCCTCACCAAACCCCCCCCAGTAAATTAAATTTTTTCAACCCCACCCCACGGGAGTAATAAAATTATTAAAATTTTTCATACCTTTTACCACCCACTGCAAAAATTTTTTTAAAATTACATACCCTTTACCCACCCACTGCCCGTAATAAATTAAAAATTAAAAATTAAATTCCCCCAAACCCCCACCAAACCCCTGCAGTAATATTATTAAAAGATAATTTTTTATACCTTCACCCAAACCCCTGCCAAAAAAATTATTATTATATTACATACCTTTAAAACCCCCCACTTTCAGTAATATTTTTATTATATTAACCCCCCCCCTTTTCCTTCACCAACCCCCTGCAGGAAATTATTATTTTATTACATTTCCCCTCACCACCCCCTGCAGTTTTTAATTTTTTAAATACCTTCACCAACCCCCTGCAGTAATTTTTAAATTTTTATATTACATACCTTCACCAACCCCCTGCAGTAAATTTTATTTTTATATTAATTTCCTTCACCCAACCCCCTGCAGTAAAATTATTAAATTTTATTACATTAAACCCCCACCCCCCACTGCAGTAATTTAAAAATTAAAAATTAATTTTTTTTTAAAAAACCCCCCCAAAAAACCTTGGGGAAATTTAAAATTTTTATTATATTTTCCCTACCTTCACCAACCCCCTGCAGTAATATTATTAAAAAAAATTTTCCTACCCTCACCCCCCACCCGGGAGTAATATTATTATTAAAATTACATTTCCTTCACCACCCCGGGAGTAAAATTAAATTTTTATATTCAACCCTTTACCACCCCCCTGCAGTAATATTAATTAAAAATTAAAATACCCTTTACCACCCACGCAGTAATATTATTTTATATTTTAACCACCACCCCCTGCAGTAATTTATTATTATTAAATTTCATACCCCTCACCACCCACTGCATTATTTTATTATATTACATACCCTTTAACCCCCCACTGCGTTTAAAATTATTATTATATTACCTTACCACCCACGCAGTTAAAATTAATTTTTAAATTTCCTACCTTCCCCCACCCACGCAGTAATATTATTATTATATTACATACCTTCACCCAACCCCCTGCAAAAATATTATTATTTTTTTTTACATACCCTTTAACCCCCCACGCCCTTAATATTATTATTATATTACATACCTTCACCACCCCCTCAGTTAATTTTTTATTTTTATATTTACATCCCTTTTACCCCCACTGCAGTAATTTTATTATTATATTCATACCTTCACCCAACCCCCTGCAGTAATATTATTATTATATTTCATACCTTCACCACCCCCTCAGAATTTTTATTATTAAAAAACATACCTTTACCAACCCCCTGAAAAATATTTTTTATTAAATTTCATACCTTCACCAACCACTGCAGTAATATTATTTTTATATTACATACCTTTCACCACCCAAATTTCAGTTATTTATTATTATATTAAAATACCCTTTCCCCCACCCACTGCAGTAATATTATTATTAATATTACAAACCTTCACCAACCCCCTGCAGTAAAATTTTTATTATATTTTCATACCTTCACCCCCCCACTGCAGAAAATTATTATTAAATTACATCCTTTTACCCCCCCAAAGCCCTTTAAAAATTTTTATTATATTTCATACCTTTTACCACCCCCTTCAGTTTTTTTTAATTACAAAACCCCCCAAAACCCACTGCAGTAATAATTTTAATTTTCCCTCCTTACCACCACTGCAGTAATATTTTTATTTTATTACATACCTTCACCACCCATGCAGTAATTTTTACATACCCTCACCACCCACTGCGGGAATATTACTTTCCCTTTACCACCCACTGCAGTTTTTTTTTAATATTAAAAATTAAAATTACATACCCTTTACCACCCCTGCCCGTTTAATTAAATTAAAATAAATTATATTACATACCCTTTACCAAACCCCTGCAGTAATATTATTATTTATTAAAAATTTAAAAAAAAAATTTTTTCCCTCACCAACCCCCTGCGTAATATTTTTTTTATATTACATACCCCCACCACCCCGCGTAATATTTTTTTATATTACATACCTTTACCACCCACGGCCGTAATTTTTATTATTATATTTTCATACCTTCACCACCCACTGCAGTAAAAATTTTTTTTTATATTCCCTACCCTTAAAAACCCACTGCATTAAATTTTATTTTATTACATACCTTCACCCCCCCACTGCATAATATTATATTAAAAACATACCTTTACCCCCCACTGCAGTAATATTTAAAATATTTCATACCTTCACCACCCACTGCAGTAATATTATTATTATATTACTTTCCTTTCCCCCACCAATGCAGGGGATATTACATTCCCTCACCACCCACTGCAGTAAAATTACATACCCTTTAACCCCCCCACTGCAGTAATATTAATTTTTATATTTAAAGCCTTAAACCCCCCACCCGCAAATAATTTTTATTATTTTTATTACATACCTTCAAACCCCCCACTGCAGTAATAATTTCATTTCCCTCAAACCCCCCACTGCAGAAAAAATTTTAAAAACCTTCACCACCCACTGCAGTAATATTTTTTTATTTTTTTACCCTCACCAAAACCCCTGCAGTAATTATTAATTAAAATTACATACCTTCACCCCCCCCACTGCAGTAATTTTAATTTTTATATTACATCCCCTTTACCACCCCCCGCAGTAATATTATTATTATATTACATTTCCCTTAAACCCCCCACTGCAGTAATATTACATAAACCTACCAAACCCCCTGCAAAAAATATTCCTACCTTTACCCCCCACGCAGTAAAAATTTTTAATTTTATTACATACCCCCACCACCCACAGCAGTAATTTTTTTTATTTTAATTCCTTCCCAAACCCCCTGCAGTAAAAATTATCCTTATATTACAACCTTCAAACCCCCCATGCAGTAATATTAAATTTTTATTTACATTTCCTTTACCACCCCCCGCAGTAATATTTTTTATTTTATTACATTACTTTACCACCCAATGCAGAAAAATTATTAAATTTTATTTAAATAAACCCCCACCAACCACTGCATTAAAATTAAATTTTTATATTACCTTCCCACCCCCCGGTTTAAATATTATTATTATATTACATACCTTCACCACCCACTGCAGTAATATTATTATTATATTACATACCTTCACCACCCACTGCAGTAATATTATTATTATATTACATACCTTCACCACCCACTGCAGTAATATTATTATTATATTATCAACATACCCTCACCAACCACGCAGTAATATTTTTATTATATTAAAATACCTTCAAAAACCCACTGCGTAATTTTTATTATTATTTTTTCATAAACCCTTTACCACCCACTGCAAATAATATTTTTTATTAAATTTTTTACCCTTTACCAACCCCTGCGTAAAAATTAAATTTTTATATAACATACCCCCACCCCCCACTGCAGTAAATAATTATTATATTACAACCTTCACCAACCCCTGCAGTAAAATTTTTTTATTATATTACATACCTTCCCCCCAACCCCCTGCAGTTTAAAATTATTATTATATTACATACCCTTTAAACCCCCCACTGATTAAAAAATTATTTATATTTCATACCTTTTTACCAAACCCCCTGGGAAATAATATTTTTATTATATTACATACCCTTTACCACCCAAGCAGTAATATTTTTTATTAATTACATACCTTTACCACCCACTGCAGTAAAATTATTATTATATTACAAAACCTTCAAACCCCCCACTGGGAGTTTAAAATTATTATTAAAAATTAAAATACCCTTTACAACCCCCTTTCGTAATATTATTATTTTATTACATCCCTCCCACCCACTGCAGAATATTATTTTATATTTCAAACCCTTTACCACCCACTGCCGTAATATTATTATTATTTTACATACCTTTTCCCCCCCACTGCAGTAAATTTTTAATTTTATTAAAACCTTCACCCCCCACCCGCCGTAATATTTTTATTATATTCCAAAACCCCCACCCCCCCACTGCAGTAATATTATTATTTATTACATACCTTTTACCACCCCCCGCAGTAATAATTTCATACCCTCACCACCCCCTGCAGTAAAATTTTAAATTTTAAATTTAAAACTTCACCCCCCACTGCAATTTAAAATTTTTAAATTTTATTTAAAACCCTCACCAACCAAATGCGTAAAATTATTAAATTTTATTACATACCCCTCACCACCCACTGCGTAAAAATTATTATTATATTACAAAACCTTCACCACCCACTGCAGAATATTATTATTATATTACATTCCTTCACCACCCACGCAGTAAAAAATTAAATTTTTATATTTCATACCCCAACCCAAACCCCCGCAGTAATATTATTATTAAAAATTTCAAAACCTTTTTACCACCCACTCAGGGAAATTTTTATTTTTATTTCAATTTCCTTCACCCCCCCACTCATTTAATTTTTATTTTTATAAATTTCAAACCCTTTAAACCCCCCACTGCAGAAAAATTATTTAAAAAATTAAAAAAATTAAAATACCTTAAACCCCCCACCGGGGTAATAATTTTTATATTACATACCTTCAACCCCCCACTGCAGTAATATTTTTATTATTTTTTACAAAACCCCCACCCCCCCACTGCCGTAATATTTTAAATTTATTTTCATACCCCCCACCAACCACTGCATTAATATTTTTAATTTTAAATTTCATACCTTCACCACCCACTGCAGTAATATTATTAAAATTTTAAAATTAATTACCCACCACCCCCCGCAGTAATATTATTATTATATTAAAATACCCTTTACCCCCCCACTGCAGTTTTAAAATTTTTTTTTAAATTTCCTACCTTAAACCCCCCACGAAATAAAATTATTTTAAATTACCCTCCTTCACCCCCCAAAGCAGAATATTATTATTATATGACATTTCCTTAAACCAAACCACTGCAGTAATATTATTTTTTATATTTCATTTCCCCACCACCCAAATGCATTTAAAATTACATACCCTTTACCAAACCCCTGCAGTAAAATTATTAAATTTTTTTACATACCTTTTACCAACCACGGGAGTAATATTATTATTATATTTTCTACCTTCACCCCCACTGCAGTAATATTATTAATTTTTTTAAATACCTTCCCACCCATGCAGTAAAATTATTTTTATATTACATACCTTCCCCACCCCCTGCAGTAAAAATTACTACCCTCCCCCACCCCCTGCATAAAATTTTAATTTTATTACATTCCCACCACCCACTCGTAATATTTCATACCCTCCAAACCCCCCAAATGCGTAATTTTAAATTTTTATAATTTCATTCCTTTACCACCCCTGCAGTAAAATTATTATTATATTACATACCTTTACCACCCACTGCATTTAAAATTACATCCCCTTAAACCCCCCCTGCCCGTAATATTATTATTATATTAAAATACCCTTTACCCCCCCGCAGGAAAAATTAAATTTTTAAATTTTCCCTACCCTTTACCACCCATGCATAAAATTTTTATTTTAAAAAAAATACCCCCACCAACCACTGCAGTAATAATTTTTTTTATATTACTTTCCTTCACCACCCCCTGCAGTAAATTATTATTATATTACATACCTTCACCCACTGCAGTAATATTAAATTTTATTTTCATCCTTTACCACCCCCTGCAGTAAAATTAATTTTAATAATTTAAATAAAACCCTTTACCACCCACTGCAGTATAAATTTTTATATTACATACCCTTTACCACCCACTGCAGTAAATTATTATTATATTCAATTTCCCTCACCAACCCCTGGGAGTAAATTATTATTATAAATTTCATACCTTCACCACCCACTGCAGTAATTATTATTAAAATTACTTTCCCCTTTACCCCCACTGCAAATAATAATTTTTAAATTTTTTACATACCCCACCAAAAAACTGCAGTAATTTATTATTATTTAACATACCCCTTCCCCCACCCACTGCAGTAATAAATTAAATTTTTATATTACATACCTTCCAAACCCCCCCTGCAGTAATATTATTTTTTTATTTAAAACCTTTACCCCCCACCCGCAGTAAAAATTTTTATTATATTACATACCTTTACCACCCACCCGCAGTTAAAAATTATTTAAATTTTTTACATAACCCCCACCCCCCAAGCAGTAATATTATTAATTTTAATTTTTTACCCTCACCAAAACCCCTGCAGTAATATTTTTATTATATTACATACCTTCCAAACCCCCCACGCAGTAAAAATTTTTTTTTAAAATTAAAATTTTTCATTTCCTTTTACCACCCCCCGCAGTAAAAATTTTTATTTTATTTCATTTCCCCTTTACACCCCACTTCAGTAAAAATTATTATTATATTACATACCCTCACCACCCCCTGCAGTAATTTTTATTATTATATTACATACCCTTTACCACCCCCTGCAGTAATATTAATTTTTTATATTTACCTACCTTCACCCCCACTGCGTAATATTTCATACCCCCACCAACCACGCAGTAATATTTTTTATTTTTATTTCATACCTTTACCACCCCAAAATTTTTGGGGGCCCCCGGGGAATTTTTTTAAATTTTTATTTTTAATACCTTTCCCCCCCCACTGCAGTAATTTATTATTTATTACATACCTTCACCACCCACTGCCCGTAATATTACATACCCTCCCCCACCCCCTGCAGAATATTATTTTTAAAATTACAACCTTCACCACCCACTGAGTAATATTATTATTATATTAAATCCTTCAAACCCCCCACTGCAGTAATATTTTATATTACATAAACCCCACCCCCCATGCCGCAATTTTAATACCCTCACCACCCCCCTGCAGTAAATTAAATACCTTCACCACCCCCTGCAGTAATATTACATAAACCCCACCACCCACTGCAGGTTTAAAATTTTTAAAACCTTCACCACCCACTGGGAGCAAAAATTACATACCTTTAACCACCCCCTGCATAATTTTTACATTTTTTTCATCACCCAATCAAACAATATTACATTTCCTTTTATCACCCCTTCGGGTAATATTACCCTACCCTCACCACCCACTGCGTAATATTTCATACCCTTTACCACCCAAATGCAATTAAAATTTTCATACCTTTTACCACCCACTGCAAACAATATTACATACCCCTTTAACCCCCCCACTGCAGTAATATTTCATACTTATCACCCACTGCAGTAATATTACATACCTTCACCACCCACTGCAGTAATATTACATACCTTCACCACCCACTGCAGTAATATTACATACCTTCACCACCCACTGCAGTAATATTACATACCCTCACCACCCACTGCAGTAATTTTACATACCTTTTACCAACCCCGCAGTAATTTATTTTTATATTAAAATACCCCACCACCCACGGGAGTAATATTTTTATTTTTATTTCATACCCTCCAACCCCTGCCCGTTTAAAAATTACATTTCCCCACCACCCCCTGCAGTTAAAATTTTTATACCTTCACCAACCCCCTGCATAATTTATTATTTTATTACATACCTTTCACCACCCCCTGCAGGTAATAAAAATTATTATATTTCATTTCCCCCACCACCCACTGCAGTAAAATTTCAAACCCTCACGACCCCCTCCCGGGAATATTACATACCTTCACCACCCACTTGGGAGTAATATTACAACCTTAAACCCAAATGGTTAAAATTTTCATTTCCCTTTACCACCCACTGCAGTTTAAAATTACCCTACCTTACCACCCACTGCAGTAAAAATTTAAAATACCTTCACCACCCACTGCGGTAATATTATTATTATATTACATACCCTCACCACCCACTGCAGTAATATTACATACCCTCACCACCCACTGCAGTAATATTACATACCTTCACCACCCACTGCAGTAATATTACATACCTTCACCACCCACTGCAGTAATATTACATACCTTCACCACCCACTGCAGTAATATTACATACCCTCACCCCCACTGCGTAATATTACAAACCTTCACCACCCTTTCCCCTTTTTTTTTCCCTTTTTTAAAAAAAAAAAAATTTTTTTTTCCCCCCCCCAAAAAAAATTTTCCCCCCCCAAAAAAAAAACCCCCTTTTTAAATTTTTTTTTCCCCCCCTTTTAAAACCCCCCTTTTTAAAAAATTTTTCCCCCCCCCTTTTTAAAAAAAAACCCCCGGAAAAAATTAAACCCCAACCCCTGGGGTTTTTTTTTTAAAAAAAACCCCCAAAAAAAAATTTTTCCCCCGCGAAAAAATTTAAAAAAAATTTTAAAAACCCCCCCCCTTTTTAAAAAATTTAAAACCCCCAAATAAATTTTATTTAAAACCCCCCGGGGGTTTTTTTTAAAAAAAAAATTTTAAAACCCCCCCCCAAAAAAAAAAATTTTTAAATTTTCTTTTAAAAAATTTTTTCCCCCCCCCGGGGTTTTTTTTTTTTTCCCCCCCCAAAAAACCCCCCAAAAACCCCGGGTTTACCTTCCTTTTCCCCCCCCCCCCCAAAAACCCCCGGGGTTTTTTAAAAAAAAAATTTTAAAAAAAAATTTTTGAGTTTTTTTAAAAATTAAAATTTTTTTAAAAAAAAAAAAAAAGGGGAAATTTTTTTAAAAACCCCCCCTTTTTTTTTAAAAAAAAATTTAAAAACCCCCAAAAAAAACCCCAAAAAAAAAATTTTTTTAAAAAACCCCCCCCCTTAAAACCCCCCCCCTGAAATTTAAAAATTTTAAAAAAAAAAATTTTTTTTTTTTTTGGGAAAATTTTTAAAAAAAAAATTTCCCCCTTTTCCCCCTTTTTTTTTTTTCCCCCCCCCTTTTGGGGTTTTTCCCTTTTCCCCCCCCATTTAAAAAATTTCCCCCCCAAAAAAAAATTTTCCCCCCCCCGGGGGGAAAAATTTTTTTCCCCCCCCCCCAAAAAAAAATTTTTTAAAAAAATTTTTTAAAAATTTTTGGGGGGCCCCCCCCTTTAAAAAAAAAAAAAAATTCCCCCAAAAAAATTTTAATTCCCAAAAATTTAAAAAATTTTTCCCCCCCTTTTTTTTAAAACAAACCCCCCACCCCCTTTTTTTTTCCCCCAAGGGGGTTTTTTTTTTTTCCCCAAAAAAAAAAAGGGTTAAAACCCCCCCAAAAAAAAATTTTAAAACCATTTTTGGGGGTTTTTTTTTTAATTTTTTTAAAAAAAAAAATTTTAAAAAAAAGGGGGAAAAAAAAAGGGGGGGGGAAAAAAAAAAAAAAAAAAAAAAAACCCTTTTTGGGGGGAAAAAAAAAAAAAAGGAAAAAACCAAAAAAAAAAAATTGGAAAAGGGGGCCCATTTTTAAATTAAAACCTTTTTTTAAAAAAAAAAAATTTTTTTTTGGGCCGGGGGGTTTTATTTTCCCCTTTTTTTTGGGGTTTTTTTAAAAAGGGGTTTTTTTTTAAAAAATTTAAAAAAAAAAAAAAAGGGTTTTTTTTTTTTTTAAAAACCCCCTTTTTGGGGGGGGTTTTTTTTCCCCCAAAACCCCCCTTTTTTTTCCCCCCTTTTTTTTTCCCCCAAAAAAACCCTTTTTTTTTTTAAAAAAAATTTTTTTTTTTTTTAAAATTTTTTTTTAATTTTAAAAAAATTTTTTTTTTTTTTTTTTTTTTTTCCCCCCCCCCCCAAAAAAAAATTTTTTTAAGGAACCCAAAAAGGGAAAAAAAATTTTTAAAAAAAAAATTAACCCCCCCAAAAAAAAAAGGGGGGGGGGGGGTTTTTTTAAAAAATTTTTTTTTCCCCCCAAAAATTTTTTAAAAAAATTTAAAAAATTTTTTTTAAAAATTTTTTTAAAAAAAATTTTTTTTTTTTTTTTTAAAAAATTTTTTTCCCCCCCCCGTTTTTGGGGGGTTTTTTTTTTTCCCCTTTGGGGTTTTTTTTTTTTTTTAAAAAAAAAAATTTTTTTTGGGGGGTTTTAAATTTTTTAAAAAAAAGGGGGGAAAAAAAAACCCTTTTTGGGGGGGAAAAGAAAATTTCCCCCCGGGGCCCGGGAAAGGGGTTTTAAAAACCCCCCCCAACCCCGGGGGGAAAAAATTTTTTAAAAAAAACCCCCCCCCCCTGGGTTTTTTTTAATTTTTTTTCCCCCCCCCCCTTTTCCCTCCTTTTTTTTTTGGGGGGCCCCCCCCAAAAAAAAAAAAAAATCCCCTTTGGGGGGAAAAATTTTTAAAAAAAAATTTTTAAAACCCCTTTTGGGGGGGGTTTTTTAAACCCCCAAGGGGGGAAAAAAAAAAAGGGTTTTCCCCTTTTTTTTAAAAAAAAAGGGGGTTTTAAAAAGGGGGGGGGGGGGCCCAAACCCCAAAAAAAGGGCTTTGGGGTTTTGGGGAAAAAATTTTTTTTTTTTCCCAAAAAAATTTTTTAAATTTAAAAACCCCCCCCCCCTTTTAAAAAACCCAAAAAAATTTTTTTCCCCCCAAAAAAAAAAAATTTTTTTTTTAAAAAAACCCCTTTTGGGGTTTTTTTCCCCCCCGGGGCCCCCCCCCAAGGGGGAAAAAAAAATTTTTTTTTTCCCCCCCCCCTTTTTAAAAATTTTTTGGTTTTTTTTAACCCCTTAAAATTTTTTTTTTTTTTTTAGCCTCTCTGTTGTTTCACCTGGAGTACTGTTGCTTCCCAGGTGCTGTCCTGCCAGGCCCCAAGATCTTGAAATCTTCACTCATTTTTTTTAAGGGTTAAACTTTATCTGAAGCTGGTGAATCTTTCCTTCATCGTCAGGAAACAGTGTTCTGAGGCAGGTTTGAGTTACGAGAAGATCCGGTCAGTGACTCCTAGGAGGAAAGTCGATGGTGAGTGTTGGTACCGTTGAGTCTGTGGCGAGGTCCGGTGCTTCCAGCATTATGTCAAGGCCGCAGAAGATTGCTGCCAGATAATCTGGGTGCCTTTCGCCCTGTGGTTGAGGCGCGGCAAGTCACAGGGTAAAGTGTTGTCTGCTGTCGGGTTATACAAACATAAATTGCCTGTCAGGTAGTGATAGAGATATCTTCAGTCCTGTGCATAATGATGGTGAAACTTTTCTTAAAACTCCAGAAAAAATCTGTTCAAGTGGGCCCGATTTTGGCCACGAGCGACTGGGAAGCTCTAAATCTGACCACAACTTCTGGTCTACAGACAACGGACGAAGAAGTAAATGTGTTGGATCACTTCAAAGACGCTTTACACTACCACAAAACTGCCTGAGGGAGGATGGCGCAGTGTCCAGATTGTCCAGTCTACGCCCACATCTCACTAACACCGCCCACAGATACTCTCGCGGTCAAATTTCATCAGCTCTGATGATTTTTTCTCCACTTGAGAGGCTAATTTGTACATCCCCTTCCCCCTTCTCTCTCTGACACCCCCAAGGGGTACAGTACAGATATTGTCAGGCGTGGTCTGCTCGTTCACCAAATCTGATTTTGTCAGTCTTCAGTGGAGCTGATGGTATGTTGCTGTACGAGTATTCCACTCTAGAGAACACAAGTGTGTCGAATTTTTACAGTCATCTCCCTTTTAATTTGTTGTCAGAAAGACTTATAATTTTCGCAGTTGTCATAGTAACTCTCCTATAGGATCGTGCAGCATCATTACTGTAACATACAGTATGTCTACTGCCAGGCCTCTAATTTTTATCTTTTGCTCTGTAGCATGTTTTGACTGGATTTTGCATTTGTTCCAGTTTTCATTTCTTCGTTTTATTCATAATGGTGGAGGTGACTTTTGTCTATTCTTGAACATCTTGCTTCTTGTGTTCCACTGGAAGTCTTGGCTTACATCAGCTTTGAAATTTGCTGTGTCCTCTGTGGATGTCTATCACAGATTCTAGTGTCTTCCCTGAAAGGTGATGCAGATCTCAGTTTTATGTATGTATTTGAAGTGATCAAGGTCAAGGACGCGAAGTTTCTTAAGTAAAGGTGTCTTAAGTGAATGTATTCGTGTCCGTTTTCCTTGAAGAAATAGGTCAGGAAGAGTGTCGTGTCCTGTGTTTGTCATGCTGAGGGTCTGTTATCAGACTCTATTTTGTTTCTAATGTTAAGAGCTGTCTGCCTACTTTTCCAGTTATTCACTTCGCGTTATAAGCCTCTGGTTGCGTTTATCAAAGGTTTGTTGTAGATTCCCTCATTATCATAAATTGTATCATAACATGTGCAACACCTGTGTGTATTCTCAAAACATTTCGCCAACCAGTGGCTTTATCAGTGCAGAGGTTATTTATTGAAGAAAGTAGAAGATGAGGTAATTAGTCTCTCAGCCTTAAAGGTGTTGAAGCTGAAGATAGTAAAAAATGAGGAAATCAGTCCCTCAGCTTAGAAAAGGTGTCGTCCACCGCAGTGTTCACGAGTGTGAAGCAGAGGCAGGAAGATTGACGCTTATTTTCCGTCATTATGTTGTTTTTCATTTAAGTATTATGATTTCGCTCAGTTTTTTCTTTTAAATCCCGTTTAAACAGGAAATATTGTTTAAATAATGATAATGTATGTGTTTTTTCACAATATAACCTTTGTGTTGTATGTGTATAGTTGGTGCTGGAGGCAGTTATCTTGGCGTAACTCCCTCCTAGGGAGGTGCCTTGATGCAAGGGAAGGAGGCAAGGTTATTCTGGAGTACCTCCCTCCTAGGGAGGTGCCTTGATGCCAGGGAAGGAGGAAAGGTTATCCTGGAGTACCTCCCTCCTAGGGAGGTGCCTTGATGCCAGGGAAGGAGGCAAGGTTATCCTGGAGTACCTCCCTCCTAGGGAGGTGCCTTGATGCCAGGGAAGGAGGCAAGGTTATCCTGGAGTACCTCCCTCCTAGGGAGGTGCCTTGATGCCAGGGAAGGACTCTTGAACCAACGAATTGTAACTAGCCTACCCCTTGAATTGAACCTAATTGCTTCCTACTCCTCAGGTTCTATACCAGCTATACGGATTTAACACCTCCTGGCGAATGTAATGCTAAAAATAATGTAAACGTTATGATTCCCTGTGCTGTGCAATCATGGCACTATTTCAAATTATTATTATTATTATTATTATTATTATTATTATTATTATTATTATTATTAGGAAGCGCTAAACTCGTATAGGTCGTACAGCTCCTGAGGAATGGGAAGTATTCAGGTTTGATGTGAAGAAGGGGAGAGCAATTTCACTTGCTTCCTCTAGAGCTCTTGACCAGCATCATAATAGTGTGATAGCAGTGCTACTACCCAGCGTTATGATCATTTTACTACCACCTACACGGAGCCAGGGTTATTAAACCTACTACTAGTGTTTACCCGACGTCGCCCGTGTCTAGCCTCAGATACACTCTGATTATTTTTTTTTCCATTTTTTAATTACGAGTGGAATTCCGGGAGTCTGGGTCAGTTTAATCAACGTGAGGCACCACTTTACATGACAATGGAGTCTGCTATTGCATGGAGGAGGATGTTGTGGCGTGATTTTGGGCTATAAAACTGCACATACTTCACCACTGGAGGAAGAGAACATTTATCAGCGAGTTCGTTATAATGGTTCCGCGTACGTTGATTCCGGTTTTCGAGGACCAAGAGCTTCATCTGTCACAGTGACTGTTGGTGGTGGTGACGATCTATCACAGTGACTGTTGATCGTGGTGATGTTCTATAGCTACAGATACATCACTGTGGCTATGCAGAGATGTAAGAATATATCTTCTTGTCCCTCCTGCAAAGTATGGTGAGCAGCATTATTAATTCCTGTCATCTTGGGTCTTATCACACATACTCCTGGAAGTGATGAATAGTATCACAACACAGTGACTGCAACACATCTCAGCTTAACTCCAATTTGGAGAGAAAACTTTAGACTACATTTCAGTCTTTCCTTGTGTATTAAGTCACTGCTGAAACTGCTTGCGGAGTTCACCACATTCACTTGCTCACGCAGTTCATAAAATTGTATTACCCTGAGAGTGAAAATTAATTTCTATTAACGTTCCCTCCACTCGTGTCTTTTAAATATCCACTTATTGCTCTTTGTTCGTGGTTCTCACATTACTTGTTAAAGTAGTCTTCCCCAGTCTACCTCGTCCAGAGTTGTCACCTTCAGTTTCTTCACTCTTCACAATTCAACCCCCATCCTCCCCCTCAGCTCTGAAGCTATCCTGGATGCAAATCTTTGAGCATTCCAGCTTTTGGAAATTCTCTGACAGGTGGAGACTCGACTTTGGTGGTGAGTATTCTGAGAATGTCCTGACATACGTCGTGCACAGAGTCGTAAAAGAATTTTTATGAAGGCTCCTCAAGGTTATTCTGAGCGCGACTAACCTCGCAGATGTCGCCCAAGTTATGCGGTTGATGTGTTCTTCCCACGATATGTTCTGTGTGATATTCGCTCCCAGTTTGTGTCCACCAAATCTTCGCGGGGGTCGACCTCATGAAAGCTGTTATGTGGTGGGATGTGGACACTGCTGCTGCTGTGTGGGTTGAAGGCGGGCTTTAGTAGTGTCAGCCTGAGCTGGCAGGCTTCAGTAGTCAGCCTGAGCTTGCAGGCTTCAGTAGTGTCCATCCTGAGCTGGGCTTCAGGTTCCATCGATGCAGGCTTCAGTAGTGTCAGCCTGACCTAGCAGGTTTCAGTAGTGCCATCCTAAGCTGGCAGATTTCAGTAGTGTTTGTCTGAGCTGCAGGCTTCAGTCGGCCAGCCTGAGCTGGTAGACTTCAGTAGTATTTGTCAGAGCTGCTGGCAGACTTCAGTAGTGTCTGCCTGAGCTGGCAGGCTTCAGTAGTTTACTTCCAGCAGAGCTGGAGTTATTATCACTTGGGAATTACCATCTCTCAGGATAGACTATCACATACACAGCAGAGCTGGAGTTACTGTCACTTAGGAATTACCATTACCTTAATTACCTTGATTTATTTATCCTACCAATCTATCCTAACCGACCTTACCCTACCATATTAACCTAAACTATCATAGTCTGCCAAAATAATATAAACTATCATAGCCTTCTATACTAACCTAAACTACCATAGTCTACCAAGCTAGGTTTACTTAGCTTACTGAAAACTGGTAATGGCGATACCGACAAGAAGTGGAAAAAGACTGAAGAAGTCACTCTTGGCGAAATGTTCCCTCTAATAAGTGTCGTGAACTGTACATAAGTATTTATCCACGCTTAGCCTGCTCATCTAACCTAAGCCTACCTAAACTTAGCCTAGCTGGAGGGTGGGTCATTTTTAGGGTTGCGGCTGCGTGGTGTATAACATCAACTTTAAAAGAGGGAGTGGTGGGGGGGGGACCTCTGTGTTATGCTTCCCGAAAGTTCACCCACTGGAGCTTATTCTAGGTGATCTGCAGGCGAAGTTGGCGTGTGTATGTTTGTGTTAGGGGCCAGGGGTGCAGGAGAGGCCCCTAACATACCCCTGGAGCTAATTCCGGGTAAACTTTAGGTAAAGTGCACGTGAGCAGGTGAGTAGGTGGGTGGGCGTGCCGGTGTAGATGGGGAAAAGGTGCTTTTACCTTGATTACTTGGATAAAAGGGTGTGTGCGGGAGGGGGGCTGGATGTGGATTGTTGGTGTGGATATGTGTGTGTGTGTGTGTGTGTGTGTGCATGTTTGTTTACTTGCCTAAGTGTATTTGTAGGAGTCCATTAACATTTATCGATTGGTTTCACTTGTTCCTGGCCTCCAGAGGCCGATCAATATTCCTTTAGCATTCCAAGGCCCCATTGGGGGGCCCACGTCTGGAAGGTTCCAGAACCCAATCAGGACCATGGAATTGCTGACACTGCCAGTAGTTAATAGGGAAGCTCATCCATCCTAAAGTAACCGATCAGAGAGCCCTAACTCCTTCCCAAGAGTAGTGAAGATTTGAGGTGTGAAGCAGTGTAGTGTTATACTTGGGAGAGAGTCGTTTACAATCACTCGTAAGTAGGAATACAACCTATAATATACTAGAACCCACATACAAATTACTCCATTATTTTGATGATGGAACGCATAAGGGTTTTACCTACTCTTGAAACTGTGTGTAATGTTTGCCTCTGGAAAAGTAGACAGAAATGCAGTATAATGCGATCTTATATTGACAACGTTTCGCCCACACAGTGGGCTTTATCGGGTCACAAACAGATATGCCTAAGCAGAGAGCACGTAAGTATATATAGGGAGCATAGTGAAGTATAGGGTCAGGTTAGGAATGTTAATTGCTGAGAATAATTTGAGAAAAACCCGCCCGTCGTGGGCCAGTAGGTCTTTACCTACGTAGCATAACATAGCAACAGGTCTACTGGCCCATGCCAGGCGGGTCTTTCTCAAATATAATATCTTCTTAGTAATCAACTCCAACATTCTTCACCTGATGCTTCACGTCACTATGTTCCATATATATTATATACTCACGTACTCTCTGTTCAGGTAGATCTGTCTGTGCGAAACGTTGTCAGTAAAAGGTAGCATTATATATGTGTTGGTATTTTATACTATTTATCTCCATTGTTTGCCTTTGTCACCTCTTGAAGCTGTGTAGTATTTGCCTTTGTCACCTCTTGAAGCTGTGTACTGAGAGAAGGTAAGACTACTGAAGGAAAGTAAGTGTACTGAAGGAAGGTAAGTGTACTGAGAGAAGGTAAGACTGCTGACGGAAGGTAAGTGTACTGAAGGAAGGTAAGGGTACTGAGGGAAGGTAAGTGTACTGAAGGAAGGTAAGTGTACTGAGGGAAGGTAAGTGTACTGAGAGAAGGTAAGACTGCTGACGGAAGGTAAGTGTACTGAAGGAAGGTAAGCGTACTGAGGGAAGGTAAGTGTACTGAAGGAAGGTAAGCGTACTGAGGGAAGGTAAGTGTACTGAGAGAAGGTAAGACTACTGAAGGAAGGTAAGTGTACTGAAGGAAGGTAAGTGTACTGAGAGAAGGTAAGTGTACTGAGGGAAGGTAAGTATACTGAGAGAAGGTAAGTGCACTGAGGGAACGTAAGACTACTGAAGGAAGGTAAGTGTGCTGAGGGAAGGTAAGTGTACTGAGAGAAGGAAAGGGATATGAAGGAAGGTAAGTGTACTGAAGGAAGGTAAGTGTACTGAGGGAAGGTAAGTGTACTGAGGGAAGGTAAGTGTACTGAGGGAAGGTAAGTGTATTGAGGGAAGGTAAGACTACTGAAGGAAGGTAAGTGTGCTGAGGGATGGTAAGTGTACTGAGGGAAGGTAAGACTACTGAAGAAAACGCAAATGATGATCGTCTCTAGGCACCATGATGGTAATGCTGGTGCAGTAGTAAGGATGAATGGGAGGGTGTTGGCACCTGGGGAAGAAGTTGATATCCTTGGGGTGAAATTCGACTCCAAACTGACCATGAAGAACCATGTTGCAAATCTTGCAAACAAGGCAGCCAGGAAGCTTACAGCACTTCGCCGTATCTCGCATCTGCTTGACAGTAATGGTTGCAAGATTCTGTACGAGGCACAAGTACGCTCACCCCTTGAGTATGCTCCACTTTCTTTGTTTGCCTGCCCCACCTCTCATCTGCGACTGCTTGACAGAGTAGAGAACAGCAAGACGTCTCGTCTCGCCTGGACCAATCCTGGATAGATCTGTCATTTCAGCAGAGCCTTCAACACAGGAGAGATGTGGGTGGCCTTACTGTTATGTACAAGGCCAATATGGTCAAAGTATAACACTTGGGTCCACTTCGAGGACAGCGAGAAACAAGCTTTTATGCCACAAGACGAGCAGAAAGCAGCAACTTCACTCTGGCTGTGCCCTTCTCCAGAACATCACTCCATCTGAGATCATATATCCCAGGAAGACTCGAGTATGGAACACATCCGTACAGCATAATGATGTCAACGAGATAAAGTCAGTTGATCAAATGAAAATGCTGGCCCACAGATGGCTCCAACTTCATCTTGTTCCCTACTTGTATGTCTCATAACAATAAAAATGCTTTCAAATGAGCTGATGTAGGTAACAGCTCTTAGCTTGCCAATAAAGTTAGGAATCCTTAACCTGTAAATAGCTTGTCAGTAAAGCTAGGGATCCTTAACCTAACCTTGTCAAACCCTGTGTAATAAAAAAGGCAAGTGTACTGAGGGAAGGTAAGTGTACTGAGGGAAGGTAAGTGTACTGAGGGAAGGTAAGTGTGCTGAGGGAAGGTAAGACTACTGAGGGAAGGTAAGAGTTCCGAGGGAAGGTAAGGGTATCAAGGGAGGGTAAGAGTACCGAGGGAAGGTAAGAGTATCAAGGGAGGGTAAGAGTACCGAGGGAAGGTAAGAGTATCAAGGGAGGGTAAGAGTACCGAGGGAAGGTGAGGCTACTGAGGGAAGGTGAGAGTACTGAGGGATGGTAAGAGTTCCGAGGGAAGGTAAGAGTACCAAGTGAGGGTGAGAGTACCGAGGGAATGTAAGAGTACTAAGGGAAGGGTACGTCTTACAAGAGGGTGCAGGTTCAGTGCTTTTAATCTTTCCTCGTAGTAATTACAGTGACGTGTGAGTACAAGTCACTGAGTACACCTGTGAGTACACGTTAGTGAGTAAATGTTAGTGTGCAGGCGTCAGTGAGTAGAGAGGAGTCAGCACAGCAGACACTCAGGAGTGAAGGAAGGAGTCAAAGAAACACTACCTTCTCTTCCTCTTCTCCCTCCTCCTCTGCCTATTTCTTTTCCCTCCCTCCCTCCCTCTCCACCTCCCTCCCTCCCTCCTTCCCTCTCCTCCTCCTCCCTCCCTCATACTCCTGGCCTCTTCCCTCCGCCTCATGCTACACACTTGAAGGTCAATCAATGTATGCCTTCAGCACCAGCGTGCGCTTTCAGCGTGAGTATGCATACCACACTACTGACAGGGCACTGTGTCTTATTCGTCAGGCAGCAGGAAAATTTCTCCTGACGCATCACCTGCTGACCAGGGGACGCGTCAGGACCTTGGTTTGGGAGGCAACAGAAGAAAGTCTCCTGACGGATTACTTTCTGACTATGGGGCAGTGTTTTGTCCGTCAGGTACCAGAAGACAGTCTCCTGACGTAGTATCTTTCAGTTGTCATCATACATCAGGAGAAAGTCTGTCGACGTTCCGTTGTTTTATCCTGTGGTTAAGTCTCGTCTGTCGTTGACTGAGCGTTATTGGATCAATTAGAGAAAAGTGTCAACACTCGCGGTGCACAATTGTTCAATCTACAACCAGATACATGAATTACCAGAACATGCACATTTTTCCAGGCGGAAACTGGAGTGCTACCTTTAACCTGTGCATGATCAGCCAGACTATGATGGTTACGTAGGCATGCGGGCTACTAGCAGATCTGGAATACAGTAGTTGTTTTCATCTCCAGGAGCTAAGGCCTCTAATTTATTGAATAATGCAGCTTTGAACGTATGTTACGATGGAGACATTAATAAAAACTGCTCTTCCTGAGCGGTAACTTGTGTGTCCAGAACAGTACTGGTTGACCAGTCACCGGGAAGCCTGGTTGTAGATCACCAGGTGAAGGTAGAATAACACTGTAAACGTGTGTGTGTGTGTACTCACCTATTTGTGGTTGCAGGGGTCGATTCATAGCTCCTGGCCCCGCCTCTTCACTGATCGCTCCTAGATCCTCCCTCCCCCTGCACCATGAGCTTTATCAAATCTAGTCTTAAAACTATGTATGGTTCCTGCTTCCTTTATGCCACTTGCCAGACTATTCCACTTCCTGACAACTCTATGACAAAAAAATTACTTCCTAACATCCCTATAACTCACCTGAGTCTTCAACTTCCAACTGTGACCCCTTGTTTCTGTGTCCCATCTCTGAAACATCCTGTCTCTGCCCACCTTGTCAATTCCTCGCAGTATTTTTTATGTCGTTAACATGTCTTCCCTAACCCTCCTGTCCTCCAGTGTCGTCAGGTCGATTTCCCTTAACTTTTCTTCGTAGGGCATTCCCCTTAGCTCTGGAAATAGTCTTGTTGAAAACCTTTGCACTTTCTCTAATTTCTTGACGTGCTTGACTAGGTGTGAGTTCCAAATTGCTGCTGCATACTCCAATATGATGTACATGGTGTACAGAGTCTTGAACGATTCCTTACTGAGGTATCGGAACACTAGTCTCAGGTTTGCCAGGCGCCCACATGCTGCAGCAGTTATTTTGTTGATGTGCATCTCAGGAGATGTGCTAGGCATTATATTCACTCCTAGATCCTTTTCCTTGAATGAGGTTTGCGGTCTTTAGCCACCTAACCTGCTCTGTCTTCTGTCTTCTTTGCTCTTCCCAGATCTTCATGACTTTGCATTTGGCGGGGTTAAATTCGAGGAGCCAGTTGCTGGACCAGTCTTCCAGCCTGTCCAAGTCTCTTTGTAGTCCTGCCTGATCCTCATTCGATTTAATTCTCCTCATTAGCGTCACATCATCTGCAAACGGGGACGCTTCTGAGTCTATCCATTCCATCATGTCATTCACATATACCAAAAATAGCACTGGTCCTAGGACTGACCCCTGTGGAACCCCGCTCGTCACAGGCGCCCATTCTGACACCTCGTCACATACCATGACTCGTTGTTGCCTCCTTATCAGTCCAAGAAATGCAACCTACCCACCCCTCTCTCTCGTGTCTTCCGTTACCTCGTCATAAAACTCCAGTAGGTTTGTGACACAGGATTTTCCTTCCCTGAATCCGTGCTGGTTGTCGTTTATAAGCTTGTTCCGTTGTGTGCTCCATCACTCTCCTGATAATTTTCTCTGACTTTGCTTACTATACACGTCAGTGACGCTGGTCTGTAGTTTAGTGCCTCGTGTTGTCTCCTTTCTTAAAAATGGGTACTACATTTGCCGTGTGTGTGTATACTCGCCTATTTGTGATTGCAGGGGTCGACATACAGTTCCTGGCCCCGCCTCTTTTCTGATCGCTACTAGGTCTACTCTCTTCCTGCCCCAATAGCTTTATCGTACTTCTTCTTAAAGTTGTGTATGGATTCTGCCTCTTCTACATCACTCTTCAGATTGTGAGTGCGCTTATCTACATGTTGCAGGGATCGCGTCTCAGCTTCTGGCGCTTCCTCTCCACTAGCCGCTACCGTGTTAAGTCCTTGCTGCGTGAGCCTTATCATACCTATTCTTAAAACTATATATTCATCTTGCCCTTAACACTTCGCTGTCTAGATTGTTCCACTTCCTAACCACTCTAAGGCTGAAAAATATTTTCTAATATCCTGTGACTCAACTGTGGTTTTTAACTTAATCATTGCCCTCGTGTACCTGATTCCTGTCTCTCAAACGGATTCCAGTTTCATGACATGCACATTTTCCCAGTTTCTTTACATTCTTTATTAGATGTGGGTTTAGGATGGACCTGACAGATACTGTGCAATGTCGGGAATGACTGTTGAGGTTCCTGAAAGCTTCCTTTAAATTTGCCCAACGCAATATGCTCGGAACTATGCTGACCCCGAGGTCCTCTTTTAGGAAGGTTTGCAGCCTTTGTACTCCGAGCCTGTACTCTGTTTCCGGTCGTTTATGCTCTTCCCTAATTGCCATAACCTTATATTTGTTGGGATTTAATTCTTATAGCACTTGTTAGACCAATCCTGCAGTTTGTCCAGACTTGTAATCTTTCCTGGTCTGCTCCTGTTTATACTCTTATTATTTTGTCATGTGCGAACGGGGGACACTGACTCGATTTCTTACACCACTGACCTGATTTCTTCTGTCATATTTACATCCACAAAAAACAATACTGACCCTTGTGGAACCCCAGTCGTCTCATTCGCCCATTCCGTCACCTTTCCGGACAATAATGCGTTGTTTCCTGCCTGTCAGGTACGTCTTACCTGGATCTGTTGTAGTGCTTTCCCTGTTATTCCTGCTTGCTCCTCTAGATTTTTATCAGTCTCTTGTGAGGTACTGTATCAAACACCTTCTTACAGTAAAAAAATATGCAGTCCACCATCTCTCGCCTAACTTTTGTTACCTTGTCATAAAACTCTAATAGATTTGTAAGACAGGATTTACCATTTCTAGAACCGTGCTGGCTGATTCTTATGAACTCCTTTCCAGGTGCTCCACCACTATTCTGATAATTAATCTCCATAACCTGACATACTATGCCGGTGTAGTTTTATGCTACTTGTCCGTCCGCTCTCATAAATATGGGGACTACATTTACTGTGTTCCACATCGGAAGTTCTTACCTGTGAGTCCCTTCTGTTCTATTCTGTTCCACACCGGCAGCTGCTCTGGTTCAGTTAACTTGTTTAAGATGGTGGCTAGTGGTTTATACAGTTCTTCCTCACCCTCTCGTAGAACCCACGGAAAAATGTTGTCTGGTCCAATATGTGTGTGTGTGTGTATTCATCTATATATGGCTGCCGGGGTCGATCCTTAGCTCTTGGCCTCGTGTGTGTGTGTGTGTGTGTGTGTGTGTGTGTGTGTGTGTGTACGTACTTACCTATTTGTGGTTGCAGGCGTCGACACTCAGCTCTTGGCCCCGCCTCTTCACTGATCACTACTAGGTCCTCTCTCTCCCTGCTCCATGAGCTTTATCATACCTCGTCTTAAAGCTATGTATGGTTCCTGCCTCCACTATATCACTTGCCAGACTGTTCCACTTCCTGACAACTTTGTGACTGAAGAAATACTTCCTAACATCCCCTTGGCTCATCCGAGTCTTCAACTTCCAATTGTGACCCCTTGTTTCTGTGTCCCATCTCTGGAACATCTTGTGTGTACTCACCTAGTTGTACTCACCTAGTTGAGGTTGCGGGGGTCGAGTCCAAGCTCCTGGCCCCGCCTCTTCACTGATCGCTACTAGGTCACTCTCCCTGAGCCGTGAGCTTTATCGTACCTCTGCTTAAAGCTATGTATGGATCCTGCCTCCACTACATCGCTTCCCAAACTATTCCACTTACTGACTACTCTGTGGCTGAAGAAATACTTCCTAACATCCCTGTGATTCATCTGTGTCTTCAACTTCCAACTGTGTCCCCTTGTTACTGTGTCCAATCTCTGGAACATCCTGTCTTTGTCCACCTTGTCAATTCCTCTCAGTATTTTGTATGTCGTTATCATGTCCCCCCTATCTCCCAATCCGTCCTACCAGTGGTTACGTCATGTCGTTTCCCGTAACACTCCTGTTAGGACATACCTCTTAGCTCTGGGACTTAGTCTTGTTGCAAAACCTTTGCACTTTCTCTAGTTTCTTTCTGCTTGGCTAGGTGTGTTTCCCAAACTGGTGCCGCATACTCCAATATGGGCCTAAACGTACTCGTGTCAGGGTCCTGAACGATTCCTTATTAAGAGTCGGAATGCTGATTCTGAGGTTTCTAGGCGCCCATATGCTAGCAGTTTTTTGGTTGATGTGCGCTTCAGGAGATGTGCTTGGTGTTTTATACTCACCCCAAGATCTTTTTTCCTTGAGTGAGGTTTGTAGTCTCTGGCCCCCCAGACTGTACTCCGTCTGCGGTCTTCTTTGCCCTTCCCCAATCTTCATGACTTTGCACTTGGTTGGATTGAACTCCAGGAGCCAATTGCTGGACCAGGTCTGCAGCCTGTCCAGATCCCTTTGTAGTTCTGCCTGGTCTTCGATCGAGTGAATTCTTCTCATCAACTTCACGTCATCTGCAAACAGGGACACCTCAGAGTCTATTCCTTCCGTCATGTTCACAAATACCAGAAACAGCACTGGTCCTAGGACTGACCCCTGTGGGACCCCGCTGGTCACAGGTGCCCACTCTGACACCTCACCACGTACCATGAGTCGCTGCTGTCTTCCTGACAAGTATTCCCTGATCCATTGTAGTGCCTTCCCTGTTATCCCTGCTTGGTCCTCCAGTTTTTGCACTAATCTCTTGTGTGGAACTGTGTCAAACGCCTTCTTGCAGTCCAAGAATATGCAATCCACCCACCCCTCTCTCTCTTGTCTTACTGCTGTCACCATGTCATAGAACTCCAGTAGGTTTGTGACACAGGATTTCCCGTCCCTGAAACCATGTTGGCTGCTGTTGATGAGATCATTCCTTTCTAGGTGTTCCACCACTCTTCTCCTGATAATCTTCTCCATGATTTTGCATACTATACATGTCAGTGACACTGGTCTGTAGTTTAATGCTTTATGACTGTCTCCTTTTTTAAAGATTGGGACTACATTTTCTGTCTTCCATGCCTCAGGCAATCTCCCTGTTTCGATAGATGTATTGAATATTGTTGTTAGGGGTACACATAGTGCCTCTGCTCCCTTTCTCAATACCCATGGGGAGATGTTATCTGGCCCCATTGCCTTTGAGGTATCTAGCTCACTCAGAAGCCTCCTCACTTCTTCCTCGGTTGTGTGCACTGTGTCCAGCACATGGTGGTGTGCCCCACCTCTCCGTTTTTCTGGAGCCCCTTCTGTCTCCTCTGTGAACACTTCTTTGAATCTCTTGTCGAGTTCCTCACATACTTCACGGTCATTTCTTGTTGTCTCTCCTCCTTCCTTCCTTAGCCTGATTACCTGGTCCTTGACTGTTGTTTTCTTCCTGATGTGGCTGTACAACAGTTTCGGGTCAGATTTGGCTTTCGCTGCTATGTCATTTTCATATTGTCTTTGGGCCTCCCTTCTTATCTGTGCATATTCGTTTCTGGCTCTACGACTGCTCTCCTTATTCTCCTGGGTCCTTTGCCTTCTATATTTCTTCCATTCCTTAGCACACTTGGTTTTTGCCTCCCTGCACCTTTGGGTAAACCGTGGGCTCATCCTGGCTTTTTCATTATTCCTGTTACCCTTGGGTACAAACCTCTCCTCAGCCTCCTTGCATTTTGTTGCTACATATTCCATCATCTCATACCTGGCTTCCCTGCCAGTTCTCTGTCCCACTGAACCCCGTTCAGGAAGTTCCTCATTCCTGTGTAGTCCCATTTCTTGTAGTTGGCTTCATTCGTCCTGGCCTTCCTGCTTCTCCCTCCACTTGTAGCTCTACTGTGTATTCGAAGCTTAAAACCACATGGTCACTGGCCCCAAGGGGTCTTTCATATGTGATGTCCTCGATATCTGTGTGTGTGTGTGTGTGTGTGTGTGTGTGTGTGTGTGTGTGTGTGTGTGTGTGTGTGTGTGTGTGTGCGCGCTACATGCACATGTGATGCAGTACCACTGAGGGTCGTATCTATAGCAACAGATTGACGTAAATTAGAGTGGGAGGAAGAAGGGGAACGAGGAAGGGGAGAATGAGAAAGGACTGACGGAAGAAAAAAAAGGAATGGAGATTAGGAACAAGGTAAGGACAAAGGGAGGAAGGAAAGAATTAAGGATAAAGGGGAGGGAGGATAAAGATAAAGGTAAAAAGGTAAGCACAAAGGTATTGAGAGTAGAAGAGAGGGAAGAAGGCAGGAAAGAAAAGCTGAAGGTAAGAAGGATGAGGAAAGGTCGGAGAATAGAGAAAGGAAAAAATGAAGGAATGGACAGAATAAAAGAGAGAAGGACCGTTGTTTGTGTGTGTAGTTAGTGAGGCAGTATTACCCGTCACCTAAACAGCTCGTTGCGCTCTGTCAGTTATACTTGGAGGCACCACAGTGGGCGGGTATCTCTGGCTGGGACAGGCCCACAACTAATTATCGAGACACGAAGATGGTCTAGCAAAGCATTCTCTCACCAGCAGTGACGCTAGTGCAGATATCGTCTTCTTGTTGCTGTTACAACAGCAACAGCAACACGGGGAGTGGACATTTTTTTTAATTTACTTAGTTGCTTCTAAGCAGTCTGGTTCATTTGTCAAGATTCTAGTATCAACTACCATGTTAACTTCAATTATCCCATCACTGATAACAGAACCTTGGTAGTAGAGGTACACGTACGTATATCTACTTCTCTACAACATAATACAGTTGTATGCTTATAGAGCTTTTGCTTTACAGCTGTAGGAAACACGGTGAATACCTGGACGACTGGGAGTCTGGTCAGGCTAGATGCTGCTGGTCCTTACCGTTCACAGTTGTAGTGTGTGTGTGTGTGTGTGTGTGTGTGTGTGTGTGTGTGTGTGTGTGTGTTTTAAGGGAGGGTCGTGTGCTCCCTCACCCTGGCGTGCGTCACCTCTTCTTAAGTGGTTGTAATGACAGCCTCACTGTCCACACCTCTTTACTCCCCCTTTCCCTTCCCCCCAAAGGTTTCCCCTTTACCCCCTTTCTTTTTTTTTTTTTTTTGTTTTTAAATTTTTTTACCCCTTTTAGATCACCTTTTTTATGTTCTTTGGGGGGAAAAAAGGGGGTTTTATTTTCAAAAAAATTTGCCCCCTTTAAAAAATTTTTTTCCCCCCCCCCCCTTGTTCCCCCCCCTTAGCCCCCCCCTTTTAGTTTTCCCCCCAAAAATTTTTAGCCCCCCCCTTTTAAAGGTTTTCCCCTCCCCCCTATTGGGGGGTTTTTTTATGCCCCTTTCCCCTCCCCCTGCCCCGCCCTTTTTAGCCCCTTTTCCTCTATTCCCCCCCCACAACCCTTTCCCCCAAATGGGTTTTAAGCCCTTTTTCCCCCCCCTTGTCCCCCCCCCCGGGGGGGCCCCTTTACCCCCCCCCCAGCCCCTTTCATGCCCCCTTTCCCTCCTGCCCCCCTTTCCCCCCCTATCCCCCCTTTTAAAACTCCCCTCCCCCCCCCCCCCTCATTTTCCCCCCCCCCCCAGACCCCCTTCCCTTCAGGCCCCTTTCCCCCCCCCCCCACTACCCCTCCTTTTCCCTCCTTCTCCCCATGTTTTTTTGGGGTTTTTGTTTTTTTGGGGGCCCCTCCCCCTCCCCGGGCCCCTCCTTTTTAACCCCCCCTTTTTCCCCCCTTTTATCCCCCCCCCCCCCCCCCCCTCCCCCTCCCCCCCCCCTCCCCCTCCCTCCTTTTTTTCCCCCCCCCCCCCCTCCCCCCCTCCCCCCCTCCCTCACGGGGGCCCCCCCCTTTCCCCCCCCTTCCCTTTTTTAAACGGCCCCCCTTCCCCCCCCCACTCCCCCCTTTCCCCCTATTCCCTCCCCTTAAAGGGCCCCCCCCCTCCCCCCCTTTAGGCCCCCACAAACCCCCCACCCCTCCCCCCCCCCCTTTCCCCCCTACCCCCCCCCTTTTCCCCCCCTCCCCCCCCCCCTTTCCCTCCAAAATTTTTTCCCCCCCTTCCCCTTTTTCAAACCCTTTTTCCCTCCCTACTTTTTCCCCCCATTCCCTCCCCCCCGGGCCCCCCTTTTTTCTTTTTCCCCTTCCCTAATCCCCCCCTTCCCCCCCCCTTTTAGTACTGATTTTCCCCTTTAATGTCCCCCCCCCCCCCCCTCCTTTTCCCCCTTTTCCCCCCTCATTTTCCCCCCTCATACCCCACCTTCCCCCTCCCCCCTTTCCCCCCATGCCCCCCTTTCCCCTCCCCCCTCCCCCCTTTCCCCCTACTGCCCCCCCCCCCCCCCCCCCTTTCCCCTCCCCCGCCCCCCTTCCCCTCCCCCTGCCCCCTTCCTCCCTCACCCCCCCCTTTTCCTTTCCCCCCCCCACTGCCCCCCTTCCCCCCTCCTGCCCCCCTTCCCTCCCCACTCCCCCCTTCCCTCCCCCCCCCCCCTTCCCCCCTCCCCCCCCCTCCCTCACTCCCCCTCCCTCCCCCACTCCCCCCCACCCCCCCTCCCTTTCCCTCCCCCTTTCCCCCCCTTCCCTCCCCCCTCCCCTTTTTTCCCCCCCCTCACTGCCCCCCCTTCCCTCCCTCACTCCCCCCCTCCTTCCCCCCCCCTCCCTCACTCCCCCTCCTCCTCCCCACTCCCCCCCCCCCTCCTTCCCCCCCACCCCCTCCTTCCCCCCTACCCCCCTTCCCCTCCCCCCTCCCTTTCCCCCTTCCCTCCCCCCCTTTCCCCCCCTTCCCTCCCTAAAACTGCCCCCCTTCCCCCCCCTACCTCCCCCTCCCCACCCCCCCCTTTTCCCTCCCTCACTGCCCCCCTTCCCCCACGCCCCTCCTTCCCTCCCTCACTCCCCTTTTCCCCTTTCCCCCTTTTCCCTCCCTACTGCCCCCCTTCCCCCCCTCCGCCCCCCTTCCCCCCCCTCATTTGGCCCCCCCTTCCCTCCCTCACTCCCCCCTTCCCTCCCACCCCCCCCCCCCCTTTTTTCCCCCTTCCCTCCCTCCCCCCCTTTTGCCACCCCCCCTTTCCCTCCCTAAAACTGCCCCCCTTCCCCCCCCCCCCCTTTCCTCCCCACCCCCCACTTCCCCCCCCCCTTTCCCCCCCCCTCCTCCCCCCAAACCTTCCCTCCCTCACTGCCCCCCTTCCCTCCCTCACTGCCCCCTTCCCCCCCTCACTGCCCCCTTTCCCTCCCCAGCCCCATTTTTCCCACCCCCCTTTCCCCTCCTCACTGCCCCCTTCCCCCTTGCCCCCCCCCCCCCCCCCCCTTCCCCCTCCCCCCCCTTCCCCCCCCCCCACCCCCCCCCTCCCCGCCCCACCCCCCCCCTCCCCCCTTCCCCCCCTCACTGCCCCCCTTCCCCCCCTTCCCCCCTTCCCTCCCTCACCCCCCCCTTTCCCTCCTCCTGCCCAACCTTCCCCCCCTCCCCCACCCCCTTCTCCCCCCCCCCCCTTCCCCTCCCTCCTGCCCCCCCCCCCCCCGGGCCCCCCCCCCCCTCCCCCCGCATAAAGAAGAAAAACCCACTTTTCCGTTGATCACATGATCTTCATGTTTTGGTTGGCTAAGGGGGTTTAAACCTATCAACACCTGAGGTTTAAGGCTGTACCGAAACCTGTTCAGCCCAGACAAGAATACTCCACTCCTTAAAAAAAATTTAAAACTAAACTTTAGCATATATACGCCGGGGAAAAATACACCTCTAAGAATATCCTGTTACCATGAGTTTTGTTTTTGTGGTTAATTATGATAACCAAATCTTATAACATGTGTGTCGCCCCGTACACTCCACCCGGGGCGGATGTACTATGAAACTAAAGAAGCTTAATTTCAGGGCCCCCAATTTTCCGGAGGGCCCCAGAAGCCACTTTAGTCAATTGCTTAAAAATCTTGGATCTCGTATGAGAAGTTAGTTTTTAACACAAATAAAAAAAAAAAAGTTTAAAAGTTTTCAGGTTGACGTAGACCTACCTAGCCAGCCTAGCCTAGCCCACCTGCTGCCCAGGCCTACCAGCCTACCTTCTAGCCGCCACCATGGGCCCGTGGGTGGTTTGGGAATTTTAATTTCGTTCAAGTTGCGTTCCAAAAATGAGGTCATGGTGCGACCCCAATGCGTATGGTGGTGAATAGGTGTTTTACATAGGTGCGTACATATGCAACATAGTGCTGTACATAGTGAGTACATAGGGCTGTCAAAGGTGTAAAGGTGCTACATAGGTGCAGTGGGGATAGGGCTGTGGATGGGAGGGGGAGGAATGACAAGTCTGTAAAGTCCGAAATTACATAAATGTCTTTTCCATACCTTGTCGGTATCACCGATGTTTTTAAAAACTTGTATGAATGTAGTTATACAGAGACATTCCCCACAGTATAGGGGCGTGGATGATGGGGGAGGGGGGGCGTGGATAATGGTGGGTGGACTGGGTAGAGGTGGGTGGGGATGGATAGATGGTGGGTGGGGGATGGATAGATGGTCATGAGTGAAAGAATAGGTGTGGGTGGGGGGTGGATAGGCTAAGCTGTGTGTTTTTGACCATTTTTTCCTGAAAATAAAGGGCAAGGGTATTGTCAATCTGAGGTGATTGTTTTGCTCTGTGTTTATTTTTCACAGGGCTGTGGGGTTGTTTACTGTGACAGTCTGGTGGGGTTCTTAGTTTTTTTTTTTACTGTGACAGTTGGTGGTTTTTTAGTTTTTTTGTTGTTTCTGGACGTTGGTAGGGTCTTAGTTTTGGTTGTTTACTGTGACAGTCTGTAGGGTCTTAGTTTTGTGTTGTTTACTGTGACAGCTGGTGGGGGTTTTTTTTTGTTTGTTTTTCTGTGACAAATCTGGTGGTCTTAGTTTTGTGTTGTTTACTGTGACATCTGGTGGGTTTTAGTTTTGGGACTGTGACAGCTGGGGGGGTCTTTGTTTTGTGTTTTTTACTGTGACAGTCTGGTGGTCTTATTTTGTGTTTTTTTACTGTGACAGTTGGTGGGTTTTTTTTTTGTGTTGTTTACTGTGCAGTCTGGTAGGCTCTTAGTTTTGTGTTGTTTACTGTGACAGTCTGGTGAGCTCTTAGTTTTGTGTTGTTTACTGTGACAGTCTGGTAGGCTCTTAGTTTTGTGTTGTTTACTGTGACAGTCTGATGAGCTCTTAGTTTTGTGTTGTTTACTGTGACAGTCTGGTAGGCTCTTAGTTTTGTGTTGTTTACTGTGACAGTCTGGTAGGCTCTTAGTTTTGTGTTGTTTACTGTGACAGTCTGGTAGGCTCTTAGTTTTGTGTTGTTTACTGTGACAGTCTGGTAGGCTCTTACTTTTGTGTTGTTTACTGTGACAGTCTGGTGGGTTTTTAGTTTTGTGTTGTTTACTGTGACAGTCTGGTGAGCTCTTAGTTTTGTGTTGTTTACTGTGACAGTCTGGTAGGCTCTTAGTTTTGTGTTGTTTACTGTGACAGTCTGGTGGGTTCTTAGTTTTGTGTTGTTTACTGTGACAGTCTGGTAGGCTCTTAGTTTTGTGTTGTTTACTGTGACAGTCTGGTGGGTTTTTAGTTTTGTGTTGTTTACTGTGACAGTCTGGTGGGTTTTTAGTTTTGTGTTGTTTACTGTGACAGTCTGGTGGGTTTTTAGTTTTGTGTTGTTTACTGTGACAGTCTGGTGGGTTCTTAGTTTTGTGTTGTTTACTGTGACAGTCTGGTGGGTTTTTAGTTTTGTGTTGTTTACTGTGACAGTCTGGTGGGTTTTTAGTTTTGTGTTGTTTACTGTGACAGTCTGGTGGGTTCTTAGTTTTGTGTTGTTTACTGTGACAGTCTGGTGGGTTCTTAGTTTTGTGTTGTTTTACTGTGACAGTCTGGGTGGGTTTTTAGTTTTGTGTTGTTTACTGTGACAGTCTGGTGGGTTCTTAGTTTTGTGTTGTTTACTGTGACAGTCTGGTGGGTTCTTAGTTTTGTGTTGTTTAGTGTGACAGTCTGGTGGGTTCTTGGTTTTGTGTTTAGTGTGACAGTCTGGTGGGTTCTTAGTTTTGTGTTGTTTAGTGTGAGGGAAACATAGCTAACTAGAGTTACTAAGATAGAAGTATCATACCTGTAAGTAGTTCCTAGATTTTTCACCTCCATGGCCTGGTTGATGGAGTGAAGTCTGTCAGGTTGTTGGTACTAGCAGCACGCTGGTCACTGAGTACCACTGCCCTGCTGATCTGGAACTGCCTCGCTTACCTCTTTATACAATACCTGGGTATCTTCATTATGCAGATGTTTCGCCTACACAGCAGGAGGTATTGTATACCTTTGGCATAATGACAAGAGTTGTCGCTTGTGCTCATCGCATCCCTGCTTTTCAAATTAGGGGTATTTTACAACGTCTGTCATTCCTCCTGATCTTATATGGCGTAATTACCGTGTGCAAATTTGGAAACAGCCCCTCTGGTGTTTCCCAGGTATATATTATGATGTATTTTCTTTCGTCTACGTTGCAAAGGGTATAATAGTGTAAAAAAAAATTTTTAAAACATACCTGCCAGCCCAAAAAACCCTTGGTTCTTGGTACGGTGGACATTACATTTAACGTTTACTACTAGTTAAAATGAAAAGGGTTTGTTTCCGGGGGCCCCGGCTACGGGGCCCGTGGGGTTGCATTCTATAAGTTTCCCCTTTTGTACTAGTGAACCCCGCCCCCTTTAGCTTTTGTACGTAAACCCCCGCCTCCTTTAACTCTTGTCTGTGAACCCGCCTCCTTCAAGTTTTCCCACATCTTCCACAATCCCCCCGCCAGTATTTAAGACTCGTCATACTTTACCTTCATCGTTACAGACCTGGAACTGAACTCTTCCCCGGCCTGACGAAAGCCACTTCAAATTTTTTCCCCAAGGGGTTTTTTGGAAAATTACATTCTTTACCTCATACTTCTGCTCACCCCCTTCTTGTTTTGCGGGAAAAAACCTCCAACAGGCGAAACGTTTCAACGATAAAGTCCAGTGTTGTAAATGTGTCTTGTCATATAATGGATTTTATCAGATCCTCACCCTTCCCTCCTACCCTTTTAGCTGCAAAAAGTCATTCTAATATAAAAAATTTGTTTGAGCCCCGATGATTCAAAATTAAGCTAGGGCACCTTTTCTCTGACCTAAGTATGTAGATAGCTTTTATTACCAAAAATTAAAACTCGTGCCGAGTCTGGATTTTTTTTTTTATTTGAATTTTCCTTTCCCTTTTTATAATTTGTTTTTGTTTTGTATTGAATTTCCCCCTTCTTTGCTTAGTGTCTTCTAAAAAACCGTGGTATTTTATCCTTTTTAAATGTTCAATTACCGTCGACAAATAATAAATGGGGATTGAGGCCAGTTTTTTTAGTGTGTGAGGGTGGGGGAGTTAAACAGCCCCTACCTGGAAAACCCCAGACAGTAAAGGGTTACAGAAAACCCTTTTTTATATGGGGTTTCCGGGGGGTTACACCCGCTGTACCCCCGCTACATGTTCTTTTTGAGTTAAGGAACAATTGCAGTATGTGGTTCCCCTGTTTTTTATGATCATGGGGGGAAGAAAACATGTGCTGATTCTTATTTTAAATGAGGGAAGAACCGGGGAAGTTTAAAGGTTTTTTCCGGGGGGCAGTGGAGAACATGACGTTCATTGGTGATAATTTCCAACTGCTTAGGTCGAAAGAAGGGTAAACTCGAAAGGAACAGAAAAAAACCCAGGAATCAAAAAAACAAAGGAACACGTAAAAAGACTTGGGAATTTTTATGTCACTGAATAATTAGAAAAAAGCCCAAAATCACGACCGCCAAGAGGTTGACGGGGGGGGGTAATGAGATTTAAAAAACAAGGAAATAATGCAATAGATCTTAAAAACCTGTCCCCCTCATTTAAATAACCAAAACTAAAAAAAACACTGCAGGGGGCCTGTTGGCCCTACTGGGCGGGTCCTTTACAATTCTCCCACTAAAAAAACATTTGCCCAAACCCAAATTTTTCAACCCCCACCCAAAAAACTCTGAGTGAAAGTCCCACCAAATCCAACCCCTCCCATCATGTACTTATCCAACCTAAATTTAAATCCCCAAAGTCCAGCCTCAATAACCCAATAGGTAGACTGTTCCATCATAAACTCCCTATTCCCCAAACCCAAATATTTTCCCTTTGTTTTTTCAAATCAAACACAAAAAAACCATTTGCGGGTTCTCTCTTGGGAAAAAATCCTCAGCCTTTTTAATATCCCTTTATAATACCTACTTCCATTTTAAACACTTCGTAGGTTCCCCCATTCTTCGTTAAAAGTAATGAAACTTAAGAGTCTTCAATCTTTCTTCATAAGGAAGATTTTAATGCTATGTATATTTTGTCATCCTACGCTAAATTTTTTCAACTTTATCCATTCTTAAAAGGAGAAAATGGCTGAAAATTTTAGGTGAGGCCTTACATGATGTAAAAAGCTGCGTATGATCTGGATTCTGGCTTAACTTTTGATATAAACCGAAAATTTTTTTCCCAAACTTTAGCTTAGGCATTGCGTCTTGGGTTTAAGGTTGCTGCTCCCTAACCCAAGTCCTTTTCCAATTGATGGAAAGTTCTAATCATTTAATTATAAGTCTGGGTTAGGGACTCCAAGCTTGGAACCTTGATTTATCTACTTTGCTCATCCCCCTTTTCGCCCAAAAATAACTTTTTAAATCCTCCTGAAGTTCCCCAAACTTCGTTTGAATCAATTCTCCCTTTTTGTGTCATCGGCAAATTTTTGTCAATCATAGTAATTCCTCTCAAGAATTTATATAAAAACAAAAAGGGGCCAAGGGGATCCTGGGGAAACCCCCCTTGTTCCGACCCCCTTGGTTTTTAACCCCCATTTATGGACACTCTTGCTTCCGTCGTAACCATGATCGAAACCGGGCATTTTTCCCCCCCAATGTCATGGCTCCCACTTTTTTTTAAACAGCCCTATGGGCGGAATTTTCAAAGCTTCAAAAATCAAAGAAATAAAAAAAATTCTTTTCACCCCAAAAAAATTTCAAAAATTTAAAAAATTAAACAAGACCGGCCTCTTGTGAACCATCGGACTTTAATCAAGCTATGGTTATCGAGATGGCCTTCTTATAATCTCAGCTATAATTGACTTAGAAATTTGCCTCCCCAATGGGGCGGTTTTATTGGGGGAATTTCGGTAACGACTTGCCCCCTTTTTTTAAAAAAAGGAATTACATTAGCTATCTTCCACAAAAACTACACTTTTAAGAGATAAATTAAAAATATTTTTTTAAGGGTTCACAGATTTCCTTTTGCTTTCCCTTTAAAAACCCTTACTAAATTTTTGAGGGCCCCCGTTCAGGGTGGGAAAAAAATACAGAGTGGAACGATACAGGATGTTTAGGGCCCCGATAGAGCCAATAAAACATTTAATTACTGGGAAAACTTAAAGTTTAAAATTTACCCCGGGAACGCAAGAGAGATACTTTTTTAAAAACCTGGAAAGTACTCGGGGGTCGGGTTCCCAAACTCTGCCCTGCCATAACAATTAAAGGGGAGGAGGATACGGGAGGAATGGAAAATAAACCGGAAAAGGGGGGTTCGGTGGGCCAATAAAGGAGACAAAACATCTGACCAAACGGTGTGCTGTTCCCTTATTTTAATTGATGTTACTGGGGGAGCGTACAAGCCACTCCATTTTTTATTGAAAATTACTAGTTTTTCCCGATTATCACCTAGCTAGGAGATTAGTAGGGCGTGAGGTAGTAAGGAATTCTACTGGGTAATGCTCATCGTTTCAGGTTGTCCTTCCCAGGGCTGGATTTGTTCTGGGGGCCCCCGGGCACTCTTGGTGAAATCTCAGTTACACCCATTCGGGCCCTCCAGATAAAGATAATTTAACGTTTCTGATTATTTTGGGCATTCTTTTTATTGCATTGTTTTAGTTGGTTAAATTATGTTTTTAAATTTTACTCCCAAATCAAAACTAAATCGAATTTAGCCCAGCGTAGTTTAAACATTTATATACCTTGATGGGTTTTGAGATTTTTTTTCCCCCAGACCCCCGTCCTGGGCCAGGCTTGTCTGGGCTTAACTGATAAACAATTTTTTTGTTGCTGGGGTAGTGGCTCACGTAAGTCTAGTGAGGATTAAAACAGACTCGATATTTCTTGCTAACCCGATTCCAAAGTCAGTCAAAACTCCCTTAGATGTGGAAAAATAAAAACCCCTGTTTAAACAAACCAAAGTGTTTGGGGCCACTTATTCTTTTTTCTAAACTTTCTGTATACCTAACAATTTTCCTTGCCCCGCCCCCCCCCCCCTTTTTCCCTGGGTTTTCGTCCCCGCGCTACCTCGCTTGCTACCTTCTTTCTTCTTTCTCTTTGATGTCGCGTCCTCAACTCATCGGGTTTTAGTGTTTTCATGGGAATAGTTTTTGGTTTATAAGAGGCCCGGAGGAAAAAAATATAAATATGTTTATACAAGTTGTGTCTTGTACCACATTCCCTCTCTTTACTCTCTCTCCCAACTCCACGCGCCCCCCCTCACTTTCTTTATTTCCCACCCCCCCCCCCTTCCTCCCCCAAAATTTTCCCCTTAATAATTCGAGAAAAGAGAGAGAGAGAGCATTGGGGGGAGGGGGAAGGGAGATATTACCCTATCGGACCCCGTTTGGCCCCCACCCCAAATCTTAAATGAATCTAAAATGTGTGTGGTTTTTTAGTGTGGTGTGTGTGTTTTAAAGTAGGGGTTGTGTGTGTGTACCCTAGTTGTATCACTGTTGAGTTGCGGGGGGGCGGTCCCAGTCCCGGCCCCGCCCTTTCCCGTCGCTACTAGGTCCTCTCCCCGGCCCCTACTTTATGTACCCCGTTAAAAACTTGTAGGAACCTGCCTCCCCTACATCGCTCCCAAAAATATTCCCCTTACTGACTACTCGTGGCTGAAAAAATATTCCTAACATCCCCGTGATTCATCTGTGTTTTAGCTTCCAAATGTGTCCCCCTTTTTAAAGTTCCCAAAACTCTGGAAAATCTGTTTTGTCCACCTTGTCAATTCCCCTTTGTATTTTGTATGTCGTTACAGGGCCCCCCCACCTCCGTCCTCCAGTGTCGTCAGGTTTATTTCCCTTAACCTCTCCGTGGCATACCCTTTTGTTGGGATAGTCGTTGCAAACCTTTGCCTTTTCTTAGTTTCTTTACGTGCTTTGGGTAGGGGTGGGTTCCAAAAGGGGCCCCTACTCAATATGGGCCCAACGTATCGGGTACAGGGGGCCCGAACGATTCCTTATTAAAAAGTCGGATGCTGTTTGGGTTTTCAGGCGCCCATAGCTGCAGCAGTTATTTGGTTTATGTCGCTTCGGAGATGTGCCCGGGGTTATACTACCCCCAAAATCTTTTTCCCCCCGAGTGAGGTTTGTAGTCTCTACCCCCCAGACTGACCCGTCTGCGGCCTTCTTTGCCCTTCCCCATCCATCTTTCACTTTTGGGGTTTCCCCCCGGGCCAAATTTTGGACCAGTTCTGCAGCCTGTCCAATCCCCCTTTGAGTTGTGGTTCCCATCGGTGTTTTTTATCAACTTCAGTCAAACTGCAAAAAGGGACACCCCAAGTTATTCCTTTCCCTCAGTCGTTCACAAAAAACCCGAAAACGCATGGGCCAGGACGCCCCTGCGGGACCCCTGGTCACGGGGCCCTCGCCCCCGCCCCGTCCTGATCGCTGTGTTTCCTGACAAATATTCCCTGATCCATTGTGTGCTTCCTTTTTCCCTTTGGGCCCCCCATTTTTGCCCCAAACTTTGTGTGGAACGTGTCAAAAAGCCCTTTTTGCAGTCCCCGAAAATGCAATCCCCCCCCCCCTCCTCTTTGTTTATGCTGTCACCGTATGAAATCCGTAGGTTTTTGACAGGATTTCCCGCCCAAAAAAAATGGCTGTGTTGTGAGTATTCCTTTTTATTTTCCACCCCCCCTTAAAAAATTTTTCTCCTGAATTTTTATCTATCCCCTGTCAGTGACCTGGGCTGTGTTTTAAAGCTTCGTTGTTCCCTTTTTTAAAGATTTGGGCTACATTTGCGTCTTTCCATCCCAGGCCAAACTCCCCGTTTCGATAGAAGTATTGAATATTTTTTTTGGGGGAACCCTGCGCCTTGTCCCTCTCCAATACCCTGGGGGGATGTTATCTGGCCCCATTGCCTTTGAGGTTCTGCTCACCAGAAGCCTTTCACTTTTCCCCCGGTTGTGTGCATGTGTCCCCCATTGGTGGGTCCCCACCTCCCCGTCTTTCTGGGGCCCTTCTGTCTCCCCTTTTGGAACACTTCTTTGAACTCTTTTGATTCACAAACAACCCCTTTCCTGTTTTCCCCCCCCCCTTGCCATTACCATTGAAGGTTTTTTTCCCCTGATTGGCGTCAACATTTGGGCAGATTTGGGTTCGCGCTATGTCTTTTTTATATTGTCTTTGGCCCCCCCATCCACATTTTGGGGCCACACTTCCCCCCTTTTTTCCCCCCTTTCCTTTTTTTAACTTCCATTCCCTACACACGGTTTTTGCCCCCCTGCACCTTTGGGTAAACCCTGGGCTATCCGGCTTTTCTTTCCCTTTTACCCCCGGGTCAAACCCCTTTCCCACCTCCTTTTATTTTATTTCACAAATTTCCCCCCATAATTTTCCCTGCAGTTCTCTGCCCAAGAAACCCCCTTCAGGAGTTCCTCTTCCTGTGTAGTCCCTTTTTTTAGTTGGCTTCATTGTCTGGCCCTTTCCCGCTTCTCCCCCCCACTTTGGGTTTCGTGTATTCGAACTTACAAACCCCAGGTCACTGGCCCCCAAGGGGTCTTTCTATGGTGTCCTCGTATTGCACTATGAAGGTGAATACTAAGTCCACCTTTTCTGGTTTCCCCCCTCTTTCTTGTTGGGCCCCTTCGTGTTGGTACATGAATTCCCAGTACCCCTCCTCATCAGCCCCCTTCCCCCAATTGGGGCCAATTTTCTTTCCCCCCCACCCTTGTTTAAAAACACCCCTGTCAGGGGCTTTGCCCCCCATGCAGAGCTCTTCTGGCCACTCTAGCCAGTGTGTCAACCCGTCTATTGCTTCGCGTTTTGCCTTGGGCCCCCGCGTTCTGTGGTGGGTTTTTAAAATCCGCATTACCCCTTGGGGCCCCGATGAAGTGTTTCCCCCCATGTAATCCTTTCTCTCCCCTATCTCTTCCCAGCCATCAAAACAGCGATTTTTGTCAGAACGCCACCCTCCACCCCCCCGTTCCCTTGTCTTTCCTCGGATTTGGTTCCCCTTGGAAAGATGGCTCTGTTTTCTACCTGTAAGTTGGTTTTGTGGGGCTATGATGTCCGGTGATGCTTCTTGACTCTTCTTGCCACTCCTCCCACTTATTTGTTTTTCCATCAGCTTTTTTACCTACCTTCAGTTTCCCTTTTCCAAACTGTGGTTTTGGGGGCCCGGAGGGTGGGAGACCGGTGGGATACTGGGGGTTCTAAGTTGGTGTTGGGTGGGGGCTGTTGGGGATATTTATTTTTATTTTATATTGTTTACTAAATTTTTTTCTTGCCCCTTTCTGTTCGTCCTGCTCTGATGACTCTGTGGTTCCCCCCCTTTTCTCTTTTCCCGCTCCTTTGCTTTTTGTCCTCTCCCCCACGCTGCTTCGTTTTGTTCGTCTCTGTCTAGGAACACCCTTTTGTACTCTTTTCCCAGTATTTCAATGGGTTTCTCTTTGGGGGATCCGTTTCCCCATGTTTCCCTCCCGGGAACCGCTTGATTGGTCGGTTTTCACCTTTGAGTACCCCCCCATTTTCCCGAAAATTTTCAACCCCCCCACCAAATTTTCTCAACCCCCCCCCCCGCTTCCTTTCAGTGTGGTCCTTTCCTCTCTCTCTGAAGCCCTGGATAAAACCCGATTTTTGCCCTTTTTCCTGCATTGCCCACCTTTGGCTCTGGATCCTGCCTGTGTGTGGTCGTTTTCCTTGATTTTTCCCCGTGGCTCTTGATAGCCTTGTTGTGCCTCAGCAAACACCACCCCTCTCCATCTGCAACCCGTTGATTTCCCTTCATCCTTGGGCCCCCTTGGCAGATTTATGTGGCCTTTGCATAATTCATAATTCCTTCCTTCCTGTTCAGCCTCGCAGCTCATATGCTGTGTCTTCTCTGGTCACTGCCCCTGTAAACTCGCTCCAGCCTATTATCTCAACTTCTAGGACCCTTATCTTGGCTACTGCAGTTTCGACTTGTGCCTCCCAATTCTTTGTCTCCTTCTCCAACCACCTTTCCAATTTCACAGAGAGCTCTTTCTCCATTTTTTCAGAAAGCTCTCCTAATTTTCTCTCCCACTCTTGTTCCATCCTTTTCCACTGCTCCTCCATCCACTCCTCCCTACCCGAACCATTCTCATCTGATCCTTGGGTCCTGCGAGTCCCCACCATTTTTTGTGTGTGTGTGTGTGTGTGTGTGTAGATGTAGGTGTGTGTGTAGGTGTGTGTGTGTACTCACCAATTCGTACTTACCTATTTGTGGTTGCAGGGGTCGAGACATAGCTCCTGGCCTCGCTTCTTCACTGATCACTACTAGTTCCGCTCTCCCTGCTCTGAGCTTTATCATACCTCGTCTTAAAACTATGTATGGTTCCTGCCTCCACTACATCACTTGCCAGACTATTCCACTTCCTGACAACTCTGTCTGAAGAAATACTTCCTAACATCTCTTTGACTCATCTTCCAATTGTGACCCCTTGTTTCTGTGTCGCATCTGTGGAACATCCTGTCTCTGTCCACCTTGTCAATTCCTCGCAGTATTTTGTAAGTCGTTATCATGTCTTCCCTAACCCTCCTGTCCTCCAGTGTCGTCAGACCGATTTCCCTTAACCCTTTGTAGGACATTCCCCTCATCTCCGGAACTAGTCTTGTTGCAAACCTTTGCACTTTCTCTAATTTCTTGACGTGTTTGACCAGGCGTTGGTTCCAAACTGGTGTAGGTGTGTGTATGTGTGTACTCACCCTCGCCTATTTGTGTGTTTGTGTGTAGTTGTGTGTGTAGATGTATTTGTACTCGCCTAGTTTTACTCACCTAATTGAGGTTGCAGGGGTCGAGTCCTAGCTCCTGGCCCAGCCTCTTCACTGGTCGCTACTAGGTCACTCTCCCTGAACCGTGAGCTTTATCATACCTCTGCTTAAAGCTATGTATGGATCCTGCCTCCACTACATCGCTTCCCAAACTATTCCACTTCCTGACTACTCTGTGGCTGAAGAAATACTTCCTAACATCCCTGTGATTCATCTGTGTCTTCAACTTCCAACTGTGTCCCCTTGTTGCTGTGTCCCATCTCTGGAACATCCTGTCTTTGTCCACCTTGTCAATTCCTCTCAGTATTTTGTATGTCGTTATCATGTCCCTCCTATCTCTCCTGTCCTCCAGTGTCATCAGGTCGATTTCCCTTATCCTCTCCTCGTAGGACATACCCCTTAGCTCTGGGGCTAGTCTTGTTGCAAACCTTTGCATTTTCTCTAGTTTCTTTACGTGCTTGGCTAGGTGTGGGTTCAAAACTAGTGCCGCATACTCCAACATGGGCCTAACGTACATGGTGTACAGGGTCCTGAACGATTCCTTATTAAGATGTCGGAATGCTGTTCTGAGGTTTGCTAGGCGCCCATATGCTGCAGCAGTTATTTGGTTGATGTGCGCTTCAGATGTGCCTGGTGTTATACTCACCCCAAGATCTTTTTCCTTGAGTGATGTTTGTAGTCTCTGGCCCCCTAGACTGTACTCCGTCTGCGGTCTTCTTTGCCCTTCCATAATCTTCATGACTTTGCACTTGGTGGGGTTGAACTCCAGGAGCCAGTTGCTGGACCAGGTCTGCAGCCTGTCCAGATCCCTTTGTAGTTCTGCCTGGTCTTCGATCGAATGGTTCTTCTCATCAACTTCACGTCATCTGCAAACAGGGACACTTCGGAGTCTGTGTGTGTGTGTGTGTGTGTGTGTGTGTGTGTGTGTGTGTGTGTGTGTGTGTACTCACCTAATTCACCTAATTGTGGTTGCAGGGGTCGAGACGCAGCTCCTGGCCCCGCCTCTTCACCGAGTGCTACTAGGTCCTCTCTCTCCCTGCTCCATGAGCTTTATCATACCTCATCTTAAAGCTATGTATCGTTCCTGCCTCAACTACCTCACTTGCTAGGCTATTCCACTTCCTGACTACTCTATGACTGAAGAAATACTTCCTAACGTCCCTTTGGCTTATCTGGGTCTTGAACTTCCAATTATGACCCCTTGTTTTTGTGTCCCCTCCCTGGAACATCCTGTCTCTGTCCACCTTGTTTATTCCACGCAGTATTTTGTATGTCGTTATCATGTCTTCCCTAACCCTCCTGTCCTCCAGTGTCGTCAGGCCGATTTCCCTTAACCTTCTTCATAGGACTAACCTTGTCGCAAACCTTTGCACTTTCTCTAATTTCTTAACGTGCTTGATCAAGTGTGGGTTCCAAACAGGTGCTGCATACTCCAGTATGGGCCTGACGTACACGGTGTACATTGCCTTGAACGATTCCTTACTAAGGTATCGGAACGCTGTTCTCAGGTTTGCCAGGCGCCCATATGCTGCAGCAGTTATCTGGTTGATGTGTGCCTCCGGAGACGTGCTCGGCGTTATACTCGCCCCAAGATCTTTCTCCTTGAGCGAGGTTTGCAGTCTTTGGCCACCTAGCCTATACTCGGTCTGCGGTCTTCTTTGCCCTTCCCCGATCTTCATGACTTTGCATTTGGCAGGGTTAAATTCGAGAAGCCAGTTGCTGAACCAGGTGTCCAGCCTGTCCAGGTCTCTTTGATGTCCTGCCTGATCCTCATCTGATTTAATTCTCCTCATTAACTTCACATCATCAGGGACACTTCTGGGTCTAAGCCTTCCATCATGTCGTTCACATATACCAAAAATAGCTCTGGTCCTAGGACCGGCCCCTGTGGGACCCCGCTCGTCACAAGTGCCCACTGTGATACCTCATCACGTACCATGACTCGTTGCCTCCCTGTCAGGTATTCTCTGATCCATTGCAGTGCCCTTCCTGTTATATGCGCCTGATCCTCTAGCTTCTGCACTAATCTCTTGTGAGGAACTGTGTCAAAGGCCTTCTTGCAGTCGAAGAAGATGCAGTCAACCTACCCCTCTGTCTCTCTCTCGTGAGTGTGTGTGTGTGTGTGTGTGTGTGTGTGTGTGTGTGTGTGTGTGTGTTTGAGTGTGTGTGTAGGTGCGTGTGTGAGGGTGTGTGCGTGTGTCTAGGTGTGTGTGCGTACTTAGCTATATGTACTTACCTCTTCTTAAAACTATGTATGAGACCTTCCCCACCACTTCATTGTCCAGGTCATTGCACTTCTTAATCACCCTGAGGCTGAAGATATACTTCCTGACATTCTTATGACTCATCCGTGCCTTTATCTTCTAATAATGCCACTAATAATGTTTCCCGCTTCTCAATCTTACCTTGTTTACCCTATCAATTCCTTTAATTATTTTGTATGTTTTGGTCATGTCTCCCGGTTCTTCTGTGTGTTTTCAGGGTAAGTTTCTTTAGCTTCCTATAGCTCATAACCTTTAACTGTGAAACAAGCTTCACTGCATGTCTCCTCACCCTCTTCATCTTCTTAACATGCTGTATTAGGTGTGGGTTCCATGCTGGTTCTGCATACTAAAAGATGGACTGACATGTATAAAGGGTCATGAATGACACTTTTGTTGAGATTCCTTAAGGCTGCTCTTAGATTTTCCAGATGAAAATTTTCTTCAAGTTATTCGGATGATGCGAGTCTTTGGCGATATGCTAGGCACTATGCTAACCCTTAGGTCCTTCTCCTTGAGCGAGGCCTGCAACTTCCAGTCTTCTCGCCCCTTCCCCAATCTTCATAGCCTTTTATTTGTTGGAGTTAATTATCTGATCAATGTTGCAGTTTCTCCAGACCCATTTTTAGCCTTTCCTTGTCATCGCTTTTTATTTTCGTCATTAGTTGTATATTATCGGCAAACACCTCTTTTGTTTATCATAGAACTCCAAGAAATTTGTAAAACAAAATTTGCTACCTCAAAGCCTGTGCTGGTTTTGTTTATGAAACTACTTCTCTCCATGTTCTCTACCACACTACTCATTATCTACTTTATATTCTTATATAGTACATATGTCGATGACATGTGTAATATAAGTACACATGTCATCGACATGTGTACTTACATAGTTCAATGCTTATGTAGTTCAACGATTCCTGTCTCTCTCTTTTCTTAAATATTGGGATTGCATTCATTGTCTTCTACACTCCTGACAGCTACCGTATCCACTGACCACTAGATCTTAGCTAGTGGTTCGGACACTGCATTTGTTATACCACTTCTCGACCACTCTAAAGCTAAAGAAGTACCCGAGACCCGCATCTACAGCACACACTTCCTGTCCATTCTTTTTAATTCCTCTCGGTATTTTGTACGTCGTAATTACGTCATCTTTGGTACTTCTGTCCTGAAGTATTGTTACGTTTAGCTCCTCTAGGCTCTCGTCATAAGTTTTACCCCTCGGCTCTGGGAAAAGTCTCGTGGCAAACCTTTATACTTCGAACGTCTATGTTGGGTTCAGAGTGCACGCTTGTATATGTGGCTTAGGGTGCACACTTGTATGTGGTTGAGGGTGTACACCTGTACTCACCTAAATGTGGTTGCAGGGGTCGAGTCTCAGCTCCTGGTCTCGCCTCTCTGCTAGTTTCATGCAGCCAGGAAAGTGTGTGTTGGACTCAGATTGTACACTTGTATATGGCTGAGTGCACTCCAGGTAACACATAGTCTTGTTGCAAAACAATGTTGCAGAAATGAGCAGGAAGTCCAAACAGATTGGTTCGAGGGAGCTAGTGTACCTGGAGTCGATGTAATCGACTCCAGGCTGAGTGTCTGATTACCTCAAACTCCTTCTGATCTTCACCATTCTTCTTTGTATAGGACTGATGAAGCCACTGTGTGGCGAAATGTTTCCTTAATAAAGACATCCAAGTGTTGCACATGTGTCTAATTTATCAACTCGTCGGTTCTCTGAACCACTTATATAAAAGTGACACACCAGACAACGTAAGACTGGATTAAAACAGTTTCCATTAAGGAAAACGTTATTTTGTCATACAGAAAGAGAGTAAATTACTTCTTGTATATGTAGAGTCCTAAGATGTGTATCACCTGATGTAGTTCCCCCTTGACTGACACCTTATTGTGAAGACGTGTGTGTGTGTGTGTTTCCATGTACACAGTTCTTGTGCGCAGTACTCACCTAATTGTAGTTGCAGGGGTCGATACTCAGCTCTTGGCCCCGCCTTTTCACTGAGCGCTACTAGGTCCTCTCCCTGCTCCATGAGTTTTATCATACCTCGTCTTAAAGCTATGTATGGTACCTGCCTCCACTATATCGCTCGCCAGACTGTTCCACTTCCTGACCACTCTATAACTGAAGAACTGCTTCCTAACATCCCTGTGACTCATATGAGTCCTCAGCTTCCAAGAGTGACCCATTGTTTCTGTGTTCCCTCTCTGGAACATCTTGTCTCTGTCCACCTTGTTTATTCCACGCAGTATTTTGTATGTCGTTGTCATGTCTCCCCTATCCATCCTATCCTCCAGTGTCGTCAGGCCGATTTCCCTCAACCCGTCTTCATAGGACATTCCCCTTAGCTCTGGAACTAACCTTGTCGCAAACCTTGGCACTTTCTCTAATTTCTTAACGTGCTTGACACGGTGCGGGGTCCAAACTGGTGCTGCATACTCCAGTATGGGCCTGACGTACACGGTGTACAGTGTCTTGAAAGATTCCTTACTTAGGTATGGGAAGGCTAATCTCAGGTTTGCCAGGTTCCCATATGCTGCAGCAGTTATCTGGTTGATGTGTGCTTCCGGAGATGTATTCGGTGTTATAATCACCCCAAGATCTTTCTCCTTGAGCGAGGTTTGCAGTCGTTGGCCACCTAGCCTATACTCCCTCTGCGGTCTTCTTTACCCTCTCCAATCTTCATGACTTTGCATTTGGCAAGGTTGAATTCGAGAAGCCAGTTGCTGGACCACGTGTCCAGCTTGTCCAGGTCTCTTTGAAGGTCTGCCTGATCCCCATCTGATTTAATTCTCCTCATTAACTTCACATCATCTGCGAACAGGGACGCCTCTGAGTCTATCCCTTCCATCATGTCATTCACGTATACCAAAAATAGCACTGGTCCTAGGACCGACCCCTGTGGGACCCCGCTCGTCACAGGTGCCCACTGATACCTCATCACGCACCATGACTCGTTGTTGCCTCCCTGTCAGGTATTCTCTGATCAACTGAAGTGCTCTTCCCGTTATACGCGCCTGATCCTTTAGTTTCTGCACTAATCTCTTGTGAGGAACTGTGTCGAAGACCTTGCAGTCCAAGATGCAATCAACCCACCCCTCTCTCTCGTCTCTTACTTCTGTTACTTTATCATAAAACTCCAGAAGGTTTGTGATTTGCCTTCCATGAAACGGTGCTGGTTGTCATTTATACTTTTGTTCTGTTTCAGGTGTTCTACCACTGTCCTCCTGATAATTTTCTCCATGACTTTGCATACTATACACGTCAGTGACACTGGTCTGTAATTTACCGCCTCTTTTCTGTCTCCTTTTTTAAAAATGGGAACTACATTTGCCGTCTTCCACACCTCAGGTAGTTGTACAGTTTCAATGGATGTGTTGAAGATTGTGGTTAATGGGACACACAACATTTCTGCTCCCTCTCTAAGGACCCATGGGAAGATGTCTGGTCCCATTGCCTTTGAGGTATCAAGGTCACTTAGCAGCTTCTTCACCTCCTCCTCAGTTGTGTGTATGTCATCCAGCACTTGTTGGTGAAGGTGTGTGTGTGTGTAGGGAACCTCATCTGTCTACCTCTCTTTCTCTCTCTTACATTGTAATATAAATTCTGGACTTGTTTTTCTCGTTAAAACATTCAATTTTCACTTGTTTTTCGTAGTCTTGGTCCCCTAGGCCAGTGTGTCCATGCCTTGGGGTAATTTCCATATCGTGATCATATCTTCTTTTGTCTAAAGTTACTCTGATATTGTAAGATCCATTTCAGACACTTCTCTCACTGCCCCTCATCTACAGTAATGATATTGTATATAGCATACTGAGTATGTAACATAATCATTAGTTGCTGATCCCCTGTATATGTTTGTTTAGCATATCTGAGTATCGTAGTTAGTACCATCTATATATTTTATATAGACGATCCCTTGCTAGGCCTAGGGGCTAACATGTGACGTCACACAGTGCCGCTGGTGAGGGTCCCTTACCATGCCTCCCTCTCAGATCCAGCGTAGGCTTCAAGGCGACAGGTAGGCTGGGCCATTTCTCTCACAACTCTGTTAATATAAGTGAATACAACGCAACAAGTGTGTTTTGTCTCCAACCATCATGTCTCCACGGAACCCTCACAACAATGTAACATACTGAGTATGTAGAATACTGAACGATACCTCACTGAAATTAATGAAACACTTGTACATGCTGCATGTTTTGTGTACTTCCCTCTAGTTAGTACATTGTTTCTTCTCTCTCCTGGTGTCCAGTAGCTTTGTTTACTTAACTCTTAACACATTGTTTACTGTCTTTTATACATTTAAAGCTAAGAGTGGGGGGAGGGCAGTCTTGATGCTGAAGTATACCTGGAGAGGGTTTCGGGGGGTCAACGCCCCCGTGGCCTAGTAGATCAAGGTCTGATCAACCCCCGTGGTGGATTAGGGTCTGATCAACCCCCGTGGTGGATCAAGGTCTGATTAACCAGGCTGTTACTGCTGGCCGCACGCAACCCGACGTAAGACTCACAGCCCGACTGGTCAGGTACTGACTTTAGGTGTAGGTGAATGGTTCAGAGAACCGACGAATTGATAAATTAGACACATGTGCAGCATTTGGGTATTTTTAATGAGGAAATGTTTCGCCACACAGTGGCTTCATCAGTCCATACAAAGGAGAATGGTGAAGAACAGGAGTAGTTTGAGGTAATCAGTCCTTAGCCTTGAGTTGATGTGATCAGTTCATCAGTCTTGAAAAGAATATAGCATATATGCAAAGAAGTGGCTTATATACTGTAGGCAGGAGAGGTGCAGCAGTCATAGGTGGTATCACATTTGACGAATGTGGAAGTAGGTCATGCCTAACCCTTGGGCATGACCTACTTCCACATTCGTCAAATGTGATACCCAAATGCTGCACATCAACTGACTTTAGGTGCCTGTCCAGCGCCTTCTTGAAGACAGCCAGGGGTCTATTGGTAATCCCCCCTAATGTATGCTGGGAGGCAGTTGAACAGTCTTGGGCCAGTGACACTCATTGGGGGAATGTTGCGTCTCCTGCCGAGTCTTTTGCTTTCATAATGAGTGATTTTCATGTGCAAGTTTGGTATTAATCCCTCTAGTGAAGAGTTCTCCATCCTCTCTCTCTCTCTCTCTCTCTCTCTCTCTCTCTCTCTCTCTCTCTCTCTCTCTCTCTCTCTCTCTCTCTCTCTCTTTCTCTCTTCTCTCTCTTTCTCTGTCTCTCTCTCTCTCTGAAGGTAGTTTTGTTAACTTTGTAGTCATGTTTATGGTCGAATGCTCTCATGTCGTTGGAACCTTTAATGTTTATCTTAAAGAAAGGGAGGAAGAGAGAGAGAGAGAGAGAGAGATAAAAGAGAAATAAGATAAAGAGAGAGATAATATTTACTTACGTCATTATATTAAGATAATTGTATGTTTTTTTAATATTATATAATAAATCATTTGCATATCAGTGTTACTAAGCAGGTATTGTTCTTTTACAGGTACTGTGCCTTAACATGTAGCTGTGTATGACTGGTATTATGTAAGTGGCAGCATACAGGTAAGCTGTAACGCGTACTCATTAACCTGGAAATAAAGAAACTAGTAGCAGAGAACTCTTTTAATACAGTTTCTCTCAAGACTGAGCTTTATCAAGAGTACAGGAATGAGGAAATAACTTATTTTGCAGCATATAAGGCGCACGAGTGTCGACTGTTTGCTAGCACGATGTTCCCAAGCAATTATAACGTAACGTTATTAAACTACTGCTAAAGCGTGACCTAAAGCCTACCCTTGACCCTGACTTTGAGCATATAAGACGCAGGCTGATTTTCCAAGACTTTTCTTGGGGGAAACGCGCCTTATATGCCAGAAAATATGGTACATAGCCTGATCTCATGTGTGACCTGTCTTTCTCTGAGCCTGACCTCATGTGTGACCTCTCTCTCTCTGAGCTTGACCTCTTGTGTGATCTTTCAACGAGGCTGACCTCATGTGTGACCTGTCTTTCACCGAGCCTGACCTCATGTGTGACCTGTCTTTCACCAAGCCTGACCTCATGTGTGATCTTTCTCCGAGCCTGACCTCATGTGTGATCTTTCTCCGAGCCTGACCTCATGTGTGACCTGTCTTTCACCAAGCCTGACCTCATGTGTGATCTTTCTCCGAGCCTGACCTCATGTGTAACCTTTCTCCGAGCCTGACCTCATGTGTGACCTGTCTTTCTCCGAGCCTGACCTTACAGGGTGATTGTTTACATTAAATATATCTGCTCTCAGTGTCTTTATTTCCACTTGTCGGTTTTGCCATTATCTGCCTCATTAACCTGTGTATGATAGACATGCGGGTGACAACATACAGGTAAGCTGCAGTGTGTATTCATTAACCTGTGTATGAGATATATGAGGATTGTCACACACAGGTAAGTTACGGTGTGAAGAATGAGACACTTGTTCAACATTTTGGAATCTTTATATTGAGGAAACGTTTTGCCACACGTTTCCTCAATAAAGTTTAAAAAATGTTGCACAAGTGTTTCATTCTTCAAGTTGTCGGTTTTCTAAACCATTTATTACAAGCTACAGTGTGTGAGTCTAGGGGTTCTTCTTTGTTGTATGTCACAACTGAGACGTAGCATTAACCTCCTACTACAAACATTGTGGAGTTTAATGGTAAGGGAAGCGTGACGAGCAGCGACCCGTGTAATCAGGAAGGTTGCCGGGAGGAACTGCTGTGAGCACACAGCCCCGTGAGCACACAGCCCCGTGAGCACACAGCCCCGTGAGCACACAGCCCCGTGAGCACACAGCCCCGGGGATATTTGAATATTCTGCACATGTGTACGAATATACTAACCTATGATGTCACGTTCGGTAAGGTTTAAAATGTCTAGGCTGGGGAAGGCCATTAAATGAGGGACTTTTACTAGCTAATGTTTCCAATTCAGTTACTGTAAAGTTCCGTTCAGTTATAGTTTTAACTGTGCCTAGTCAACAAGACTGACATCACTGGTTAAAATGAAAACTTTTCAAACTTATGAAATTTAAGAACAGAAGCAGAGGTTAATTTTCCCCCAAGTGTTTGAAATTATCCTCCTCCTTGACTGAAAGATCAAATGAAGAGAGTATGCCTTTTTTAAGGAGTTGAGTCAGTGGGGCTACAATAGACGAAAAATTTGCTATGAAAGTTCTTGTGTAACCTGAGCCAACAGATGATCTTATGTGATCAGCTCTTTAGGGGGGGGGGTGAGACGTTGAGGTGTTCTGAACAAGTGTTGCCTTGATGATTAAGACACATACACAGCAGTTAGGATCTTTATTGTTGAAATATGTCTCCTACACAATGGACTTCGTCAATCAGGTATGGAGGCAGTATGGATAGTAGTGAAATGAAGATGTAATTAGTCCATCAAGCTTGGAGAAATAGTATTTGAGGTGGTAAGTCCCCCAGCCTGGTTGAGGAACTGTCCCTGCTGCCTCCATACTTCACTGAAGAAGCCTATTGTGTAGGCGAAACGTTTCAACAATAAAAAATACCTAACTATTGCACATGTGTCATAATCATCAATTTGTCAGCATTTTATACCATTTTCAACATAACTGATATCTTAGTCACTCACAATCCCTCGAGGAGTGACTATGTGACTGATGAATTTGAGTTCTGATTTCAGAAACTGAGAATCTGATATTTTGATTTTTAGATTAACTTGAACTAATGTACTCAATACTAGATATAATCTCTGAAAATGTAGCTGAACGTCCCTTGTCATGGCAATCAAATTGTGCAAATACACCATTAGATACTTTCTTATAAGACTCCTAAATATATTTCTCATAAGCCTAGAAAATGTAATAGGTGACCCTCATAAACCGAAGGTCATTTTGAAGAAGTGATAATGACCTGTAGGGGCAGAAAAAATTACTGCTGGCTTCCCTTAAGATGTGGTGGGACCTGCTAAAATACCTGAAGCAAATCTTATTATGTTGAGCAGACTATTATCCTCTGTACAAGTCACCCAGGAGTGGGAGTGGAAGATGATTGGGGGATCATTTTCGAATTTAGGAAAATCAGTGACTGGGCATCAGAAAGTAAATATACTTCTGAAGAATTGTCTTGACACAGAATTAAGGATAACTTCAACGCAAAGCTAGGATAGCTTCAAGACAACCATTGTCTTGGCACAGAGTTAAGGACAACTTCAACTTAGATCACAAGAAGAGAATTGTCCTTACCAGTTGTCTGTATGTTAGTCAATTAAAAAGATGAAAGTTAAAATCCCGTTTAGCAGCTGGGTAAACAATATAATTCTAAGACAGAATATTTGGTACAACAATTCAGAAACAAAATTCTGAGACATAATACATAATACAGGTAAAGTGGCCAATCTACTATTCATTTAAAATTGAAAAGTGAAAGTGGGAATATATTACTACAAGCACTTGTACCCGGAAAAAATATTAAAGTTTAGACAAAGTTTGTACACTTAATATACAGCTACTAAATTATACTTCTGAAAGGTCACATTTCCATAACATCTAGTTGAATATAATATTTAGGAAATGAACTACAGTTTAAGTGTTTCCTAAACCATGGGTTAAAAAAAAAACACAAGTGTCAGGGGCCCAAGACTGTTCAACTGCCTCCCAGCATACATAAGGGGGATTACCAGTAAACCCCTGGCTGTCTTCAAGAAGGCGCTGGACAGGCACCTAAATTCAGTACTTGACCAACCGGGCTGTGGTTCGTACGTCAGGTTGCGTGCGGCCAACAGTAACAGCCTGGTTGATCAGGCCCTGATCCACCATGAGGCCTGGTCACAGACCAGGCCGCGGGGGCATTGACCCCCGAAACTATCTCCAGGTATTAACACTTGCTGTAGGTAAGTACTGGAACAACTGGCTACAGACTTTGTCCTACAATAAAGTTTTTTTAATAACATGGTTAAAAAAATCGTTTTTCCGTAGCCCTGGTTTTTCATTACGCATGGGGAATTTGACAAGAGTGGGACTTTCTGAAAAATTAATGGCCACTAGCAAAACTCAAAAAACTGTGTAGACGGGACAACAAGCCTGCAACAACGGTGAAGCTACGGTAACGGGAAAAAAAATCTTATCCTTGCTTTTGTACTAAATATAGGGGCTCGTCCCTCCCAAATTGGCTGCAGTCTCCACAATAACACTAAAAAAGGCTGTATTTCTTTGTATATGACGGGGTTTACACTGACCCTTACTTTAGGGTTTAAAAGTTTCTTGAGTGGTGGTAAATGGGTTAAACAGCGCCTTTAATGGCCTTCGTGTATTATTATAGGGCTTTAAGCCCCAAAAGGGAACCAACATACTTGGCTCCTAGCAGGTTTTTTTCCTACGCTTACAGACAAAAAGTATTATTTTGTAGTGGCTCCCTGTGTATTGAATTTTCACCAGTTTTCCGGGTTCTTGTTCTTCGATCTCTGTGTTTACTTTTGCTCGTATCTGGGGCACTTGACATTTTGATCCCGATTCTCCCCCTTTTCATTTGGGCTGGGTCCTCACCAAACAGCATCCTGCATTATTATGTAATGAAGTAAAAACCTTTTTATCCTTTTTTATAAAAATGGGGAAAAAATTAAGCTACTTTTAAGCCAATGGGTGCTTATTCGCATCTGCAAAGTTTTACTCGTGAATTTTCCGTCGAGCACGTATCCCTTGTGTTGACACGTACACTTGGCCCCATCAACACACGTGGACCCAATGTTGGCATTTGACCCAATTTATTGCCACTTAGGGTCGTCCCTTCACTGGGTGGGGGGTTTTACAATAAGGTAAAATGTTGGTTATGCGGGTAGACGCGCCTTCTTGATGATTGACCCCGGGCTTGAAATCACGGTGGCGAGCAGGGACCCAGGTAGGGCCACAAGTTAAATGATGCAGGCAGGTCGGAATTAGGTAGGCAAATTAGTAGGTATGTGGGTAGGTTAGTAAGCAGTCAAGAAAGCGATGTTTAGGTAAGTAGACAGGCGAAAGTAAGCAAACAACATTTAGAGCTGGCGGGGAAGGAAAGAAATATTTGGGGATTTACACTGGTTTAATACATAACATATTTAAACCATTACCCTTTAAATTTTACCCCAAAACTTAAATTTTATTTTACAGATTTTTTTTGTCCTCCGCTGTACACCACTATTCTTCACTACACCTTGTGTTTTAACGGGGTTTGTACAGGGAAAGACAAGGGGTGTACAGTGAAAGACAGTGCACTTAGAATGAATTAATGACGGTGTTTAAAGATGACTGGGGGGGGTCACTATACCGACCAGTTTAATGATACCTTCAAAACTTTTTAAAAAATTTGACATAATTAAAAACTGACATGACATTAAAAACTGCTAATTAAAAAACTGACATAGACGTTAAAATTGAAAAATTTAAAAAAACTGACATAGCATTAAAACTAACAAACAACTAAAAACTAACATAAAAAATTTAAAAAACAACAAACAATTAAAAATGCATTAACAACTAAAAACTGACATAAAAAATTTAAAAACTGATATAATAACTAAAAACTGACAAACAGCAAAACAAAACAAAATTTTTAAAAACTGACTAAAAAACAAAAACTGAATAAAAATTTAAAAAACCCGACAAAAAATTTTAAAAACTTTTATAAACAATTAATTAAAAACTGGTTTAAACGTTTTTTAATTTTTTAAATCACCATTTTTTGGGAATTTTGAATTCAGTAAACAAGAAAAAAAATTTCCCCCTTAAATTTTTAAAAAAACAACAAAATTTTACAATTTTTTAGATCATTTTTCGCAGTTGTCGTTTAAAAAAAAGAAATGTTTTTATAATCTATTAATTTTGCCCAGTCGCCTGAAAAAAAAGTTTTGGGAGGAATTCAAATCTTTTGGGTTTATAGGCGGGGAATATACACAGTGTGAGTCACTTTTTACCGTGTTGTCTAACTTTCTAGAAGGGAAAAACACAGCTGGAGTCCCCTATATACCCGTTTTGTCTAATTTTTAGCAAGGAATTTTAACAGCTGTGAGTCACATATATCCTGTGTTGTCTAAAATTTTAGAAGGAATATACACGCTGTGGGTCACTATATACCTGTGTTGTCAAATTTCTAGCAAGGGGCTATACCCAGTGTGGGTCACATATTTCCTGTTTGTCTTCTTTCAGCAAGGACTTACACAGCTGTGGGTCCCAAAATACCTTGTTGTTAACTTTTAGCAAGGGCTATACACGCTGTGGTCACATTATACCCGTGTTGCCCAACTTTCTAGCAAAGGGAAAATTTTCAGCTGTGAGTCCATTTATACCTGTGTTTTTTTTAACTTTCTAGCAAGTTTTTACCCCAAAACTGTGAGCACATATATATGGGTTGTCTAAATTTCTGCAAGGGTAACACAGCTGTGAGTCCATATATTTTTTTGCCCAACTTTCGCAAGGAATATCAAGCTGGGTACTATATACCCCGGGTTTTCTAAATTTCTTAGCAAGGAAATTTTACCAGCTTGAGTCACAATATATACCTGTGTTTTCTAAATTTTTACAAGGATAACAACTGTGAGTCACATATACTGTGTTGTCTAACTTTCTAGCAAGGATTACCAGCTGTGAGTCAATAATACCCGTGTTGTTAACTTTTAGAAGGAATATACCAGCTGTGAGTCACAAATACCTGTGTTGTTCTTTCTAGCAAGGATTAACAGCTGTGAGTCACTATATCCTGTGTTGTCCTTAACTTTCAGGGAAGGACTATACAAGCGTGGGTCAATATTACCTGTGTTGTTAATTTCTAGCAAGGACTATACAGCTGTGGGTACATTATAGTGTGTTGTCTAAATTTCTGCAAGGAAAATACACAGCTTGGGTCACAATATACCTGTCTGTTTTTTTTCTACATGGAATATCACAGCTGTGGGGCACATATATACCTGTGTTGTCTAACTTTCTAGCAAGGAATTACACAGCTGGGGGGGCAATTTATACCGTGTTGTTGTTTCTAGCGGACTATCCAGCGGGGTCCCCTTTAAAATGTGTTGCCCAACTTTCTAGCAAGGGGCTAACACAGCTGTGGGAAAATATGTACCCGGTTGTCAAAATTTCTGCAAGGCTATACACAGCTGTGGGTACTATATATGTTGTCAACTTTCTAGCAAGGACTATACAAGCTGTGGGGCCCCTATTAAACCTTTTTGTCAAATTTTTCTGCAAGGGCTTTTCCCCAGCTGGGGTTTTAAAAAACCTGGTTGTCTAACTATCCTTGGGTTTGAGGGAAGATAATCTACCAAAATTTTTTTAAGGGAGAGGGAGAGGGGTGAATGTGAAAGGGGAGAAAAAGGAGGTAAAGAGGGAGGGGGTAAGAAAGGAGGAAGATAGGGGGAGGTGGGAAGGAAGGAGGGAAAAAAGGGGGAGGGAGGGAAGGGAAGGAGGAAAATAGGGGGAGAAATAAGGAAAAAAGGAAAAAAGGGAAGGGAAGTAAGGAAGGGGGGAAGATAGGGGGAAGGAAGAAGGGAAAAAGGGAAAATAGGGGGAGGAAGTAAGGAAGGAGGAAGATAGGGGGAGGGGGGGGGAGGAAGATAGGGAAGAGGGAGGTAAGGAGGAGGGGTAGGGGGGAGGGGGGGTAAAGAAAAAGGAAGATAGGGGGAGGGAGGTAAAGAAGGAGGGAAAATAGGGGAGAGGGGGTAGGGAAAGGGGGAAGAAGGGGAGAGGGAGGTAAGGAAAGAGGAAAGGGGGGGGGGTAGAAGGAGGAAGTAGGGGGGGGGGGAAGGGAAGGAAGGAAAGTAGGGGGGGGAGGTAAGGAAGGAGGAAGATTGGGGGGGGGAGGTAAGGAAGGGGAGATAGGGGGGGGAGGAAGGAAGGAGGAAGAAGGGGGGGGGAATAAGAAAGAGGAAAATGGGGGGAGGGAGGTAAGGGAAATAGGAAAATAGGGGGGGGGGGTAAGGGAAGGAGTAAATAGGGGGGAAGGAAATAAAAGGAATGGGGAAAATGGGGGGGGGGGAGGTAGGAAGGAGGAAATGGGGAAGAAGTAAGGAAAAGGGGAAAATAGGGGGAGGGGGTAAAGGGAAATAGGAAGATAGGGGAGGGGGTAAGGAAGGGGGTAGGGGGGGGGAGGTTTTAAAAAGGGGAAGATAGGGGGGGGAAAGGGAAGGGGGGGAAGAAGGGGGGAAAGGGGGGTAAAAGGAGGAAGATGGGGGGGGAGGTAAGGAAGGAGGAAGATAGGGGGGGGGGAGGTAAAGGGGGAGGAAAAATGGGGAATTAAAAAAAAAATTTTTAAAAAAGGTTTTAAGAAGGAGGAAAAGGGGAAGGGAGGAAGGGAAAGGAAATACAGGGTGGGAGGTAAAAGAGGAAAGGGGGGTTGAAGGAAAAAGATAAGGGTAAAAATGGGGAAGGGAAAAAAAAGAAAAAAAGATAAGGGGAAAGAAAGGGGGAAAAGGGAAGAAAAAAGAAGGTAAGGGAAAAAAAACAAAAAAGAAAAGGGATTTTAAAAAAGAAAAGGTAAGGGAAAGAAAAGGGGGAGGGGGGAAAAAAGGGAAAATAAAAGAAGGGAAAAAAAATAAAAAAAGGGAAGAAGAAAATAAAAGGGAGGTAAAAAAGGGGGAAAGTTAAAAGAAAAAAGAAGAAAGAAAGGAAAGGAAAAAAGAAAGAAGAAAATAGGGGGGGTGGAAGAAGGGGGGGGGATAAAGGGGGGAAAAGGGGGGTAAGGGAAAAAAATGGGGGGGGGGGGGGGAAGAAAAGAAAATGGGGAGGGAGGTAAGGAAAGGGAAAAGGGGGAGGGGGGTAAAAGGAAAGGAAAGGGAAAAAAGAAGAGGTAAGGAAGGAGGAAATGGGGGGAGGGGGTAAAAATAGGAAATAGGGGGGGGGTAGGAAAATGGAAAAGGGGGGGGGATAAGGTGGGAAATAGGGGGAAAAGTAAGAAGGGGAAATAGGGGGAGGGGGGTAAGGGGAAAGGGGTTGGGGGAGGGGGGTAAGGAAAAGAAAAGGGGGGGGAGGGAAGGGAAAGGAGGAAATAAGGGGGGGGGGGTAGAAAAAATAGGGGGAAAAGAAAAAGGAAGGGTAGGGGAAGGAAGGAAAAAAATAGGGGAGAATAAAAAATAAAATTAAAAAAAAAAGAAAGGGAAGGGAAATAAATGGGGGGGGGGAATAAAAAATTTGAAATTTTTTAAAAATAAAAAAATAAAAAAAAAAAAAATAAAGGGAAAAAAAATAAAATTTTAAAAAAAAAAAAATTTAAAAATAAATAAATTTAAAAAAAAATAATAAATAAAAAGGGGAAAATTTTTAAAAAGGGAAATATTTTTGGGGGGAAAAGGGGAAAATGGGGGAGGGAGGTAAGGAAAGGGGAGGAAGATAGGGGGAGGGAGGTAAGGAAGGAGGAAGATAGGGGGGGAGGGAGGTAAGGAAGGAGGAAGATAGGGGGAGGGAGGTAAGGAAGGAGGAAGATAGGTGGAGGGAGGGTAAGAAGGAGGATATAGGGGTGAGGGGAGGTAGAGGAAGGAGGAAGATTTTGGGGGAGGGAGGTAAGGAAGGAGGGAAGTGTGGGGAGGGAGGTAGGAAGGAGGGAAGATAGGGGGAGGAGGTAGGAAGGAGGAAGATAGTGGGGAGGGAGGTAAGGAAGGATGAAGATAGGGGGAGGGAGTAAGGAGGAGGAGATAGGGAGGAGGTAGGTAAGGAAGGGGAGGAGATTTAAGGGGGAGATGGGAAGGAAGGAGGAGATAGTGGGGGGAGGGAGGTAAGGAAGGGGAAGATAGGGGGGAGGGAGGTAAGGAAGGGAAGAATAGGGGGAGGGAGGTAAGGAAGGAGGAAGATAGGGAGGGAGGGAGTGTATAGGAGGGAGAAAGGGTGGATGGGTGTCAGGAAGGGAAAGAAGATTTGGGGTAGGGAGAGTAAGGAAGGAGGGGAAGATAGGGAAGGAGGAGGTAAGGAAAGGAGGAATGATAGGGCGGTGGAGGTATGGAACAAGGTGAAGATAGGTGGAGGGGAGATAGTGGAGAAGGAAGGTTTAGAAGGGAAATAGGGGGAGGGAAGAAGGATGGAGAAGTATAGGGGGTGGAGAGGTAATGGAACAGGAGGAGATAGGGGGAGGGAGATAGTAGGAAAGTGTGGAAGATAGGGAGGTAGGTAAGGAAGGAGGAAGATAGGGGGAAGTTGGAGGATAGTAGGAAAAAGGAGGAAGATAGGCAGGGAGGGAGTAGAGGAAAAAGGGGATGATAGGGGAGGGATGGTAAGAAGGAGGAAAAGATAGGGTGCGATAGTGGAGGTAATGGGAAGGAGGAAAGTGGGGAGGGAGTGTTAAGGAAGGGAAGATAAGTGGGGGAGGGAGTAAGGAAAGGAGGAGATAGGGAAGGGTGTGTATGGTAAACGGATGGAGATAGGGAATAGGGGAGAGGGAGGTCAGATAGGGAAAAAATGTTGGGGAGGGCAGGTAAGGATGGGGAAATAGGGGGGGATGTAAGGGAAGGGGAAGATAGGGGGAAGGGGGTTTGGAAGGGAAAGGGGGGGAAAAATTTGGGGGGGGGGAAAAAGGGGAAAAAGGGGGGGGGGGGTGCTTGTTTGTGGAACAAAAAAGTGTTATTCTGATGTGGAAAAACAGTGTTGTGCATGTTTTTTGGAAAAACAACAGCTGTTGTGCATGTTAGTGGAACAACAGTTTTGTGCATGATAGTGGAAAAAAAAGCTGTTGTGATGATAGTGGAACAAAGCTTTTGGTACATGATAGTGGAACAAAAAGTTTATTGTGAATGATAGTGGAACAAAAAGCTGTTTTGAAATGATAGTGGAAAAAACAGCTGTTTTGCATGATAGTGGAAAAACAGTGTTTTGTTTGTTAGGGGGAAAAAACAGCTGTTGTGCATGATAGTGGAAAAGAACAGCTGATTTTTGCAGGGATAGGGGAAAACAAAGCTGTTTTTTTTGGATGATATTTGGAACGTGTTGTGCAGGATGGGGAAAACAAAAAGTGATTTTGCTTTGATAGTGGAAAAAATTTGCTGTTGTGCATGATAGGGGGAAAAAAGGGCTGTTGTGCTTTATGTGGAACAACGTAAAGGGCCCATGATAGGGGGGAAAAAACAGCTTTTGGCAGGATAGTGGAAAAAACAGCTGTTGTGCTTGATAGTGGAACAACAGGGGGGGGTGCATGATAGTGGAACAACAGCTGTTGTGCTTTGATAGGGGAAAAAACAGATGTTTTGTGCATGATGGGGGGAAAAAACAGCTGTTGTGCATGATGTGGAAAAACAGTTTTGTGCTTGATAGGGGAAAACAACAGCTTTTGTGCATGATAGGGGAAACAAAAGCTTTTTTTGGCTTTGTTAGTGGAACAACAGCTGTTGTGATGTTTGTGGAACAACAGTGATTGTGCTTGATAGTGGAAAAACGCTGTTGTGCTTGTTTAGTGGAAAAAAACAGCTGATTGTGCATGATGGTGGAACAACAGTGATTGTGCATGATGGGGAAAACCAACAGCTGTTTTGCATGATAGGGGAAAACAACAGTTTTTTGTGCTTTGTAGGGAAAAAACAGCAAATTGTGCTTTGATAGGGGAAAAAACAGCTGTTGTGCATGTTTAGTGGAACAAAAAGCTGATTGTGCTTGTTAGTGGAAAAAACAGCTGTTTTTTCCTTTTTTTAGTGGAAAAAACAGCGGTTGTGCATGATTAGGGGAACAACAGCGTTGGGCATGATAGGGGAAAAAACAGCTGTTTTTCCCATGTAGTGGAAAAACAGTTGTTGTGCATGATAGTGGAAAACAGTGTTTTTGCTTGATAGGGGAAAACAACAGCTATTTGTGCATGATAGGGGAAAACAACAGCTGTTTTGCTGATAGTGGAAAAACCCAGCGGTTTTGAATGATAGTGGAACAACAGCTGTTTTGCTTTGATAGGGGAAAAAAACCAGTGTTGTGCATGGATAGTGGAAACAACAGTTTGATTGTGCATGATAGGGGGAACAACGGGTGTTGTGCATGATAGTGGAACAAAAGCTGTTGTGCATGTTTAGTGGAAAAACAGTTTGATTGTGCATGATGGGGGGAAACAATGCTTTTGGTGCATGATAGTGGAAAAAACAGCGGTTTTTGCATGATAGTGGAAAAAAACGGGCTGATTTTTGAATGATAGTGGAAAAAAACGGGCTGTTGTGCTGATAGGGGAAAACAAAAAAGCTGTTGTGCTTTTGTTAGTGGAAAAAAACAGCTGTTGTGCAGGATAGGGGGAAAAACCCAGTGTTGTGCTGATAGTGGAAAAACCCGCTGTTGTGCTTTATTTTGGAAAAAACAGAGGATTTGGGGCTTTGATAGTGGAAAAAAAAAGTGTTGTGCATGATAGGGGGAAAAACAGTGTTGTGCATGATAGGGGGAACAAAAGCTTTTTGGTGTTTTTTTGGTGGAAAAACGGGCTGTTTTGCATGATAGTGGAAAAAACAGCTGTTGTGCAGGATAGTGGAACAACAGCTGTTGTGCATGTAGGGGAAAACAACAGCTTTTTGGGGAATGATGGGGGAAAAACGCTGATTGTGCATGTTAGTGGAAAAACCACTGATTGTGCATGATAAGGGAAATAACAGTGATTGTGCATGATTTGGGAACAACAGCTGTTTTGCATGATAGTGGAACAACAGCTGATTGTGCTATGTGGAAAAAACAGCTGATTGTGCATGATATTTGGAAAAAACAACAGTGATTGTGCTTGATAGGGGAAAAACAAAAGTGTTGTGCAGGGATAGTGGAACAAAAAAGCTGATTGTGCATGATAGTGGAAAACAGCTTTTTGTGCATGATAGGGGAAAAAACAGTGATTGTGCATGATAGGGGGAAAAAACAGCGATTGTGCATGATAGTGGAAAACACCTGATTTTTGCATGTTTAAGTGGAACAGCAGCTGATTTGATGATTGGGGAACAACAGCTGTTGTGCTAATAGGGGAAACAGCTTTTTGTCCACGATAGGGGGAAACAACGCTGTTGTGCTGATAGGGGAAAAACAAAAAAGCTGTTGTGCTTAATAGTGGAACAACAGCTGTTGTGCATGATAGGGGAAGGGACAGCTGTTTGTGAAATTGATTTTGGAAACGAAGCTGTTTGTGCATGATAGTGGAACAACAGCTGTTTTTGCTTTAATTTGGGAACAACAGCTGTTGTGCACGATAAGTGGAAAAAACAGCTGTTGTGCTTGATAGTGGAAAAACAGCGATTGTGCATGATAGTGGAAAAACAGCTGTTTGTGCATTTTTGTGGAAAACCCCGTGTTGTGCTTGATAGGGAACAACAGCTTTTTGTGCATGATGGGGAAAAAACCCGTGATTGTTTTTTATAGTGGAAAAACAGCTGTTGTGCATGATAGGGGAACCCAACAGCTTTTGGCATGATATTTGGGGAACAAAGCTATTGTGCATGATAGGGGGGAACAAAAAGCGATTGGGTTTGTTTAGTGGAAAAAGCAGTTTGCCTTTTGTGCATGATAGGGAACAACAGCTGTTGTGCTTGATAGGGGGAAAACACCCTGATTGTCTTTGATAGGGGGAAACAACAGTGTTTGTGCAGGGATAGTGGAAAAAACGCTGGGCCCTTTTGTGCATGATAGTGGAAAAACCAACCCCGGGATTGTGCATGTTTGGTAGGAAAAACAGCTGTTGGGGCATGATAGTTAAAGAACGCAAAGCCTATTTTTGCATGATTTTGGAACAACAGCTGATTGGCATGATTGTGGGAAAACAACAGCTTTTTGTCCCATGATATTTGGAAAAAACGCTGGGCCTATTGTGCATGTAGTGGAACAACAGATAGCCTATTGGCATAAAAGTTAATTGTAAGAACAACGGGTTTCACTTTTGTGCTTTGTTTACTTTGTGGGAACATAAGCTGCAATGTGCCTCGGTCTGTTTTTTAAACAAAAAGATAGTTTTCATGTTCACACAGTGTTGAAATATTTGGGACTGAACCTAGAGGGACTTGGGTAGGACATGAAGATAGTGGTAAAGGGGTTTTCAAAAGCTAGCCCCTTTTAAAAGGTTTTTCACCCCAAAGCAAAAAGTGGATTTAAATTATAACTTGGGAAAACTCCCAAATCTTAAGGATGGCCTTCACAAACAAAAGCAGAAATAAATTTTTAATCTGCCCGGGGGGGGGAAAAAGAAAAAACCCGGCGAATAAAAAAAAAAAAATCTGAAAAATTTTCCATCATCCCCGGGGTTGGGGGGGAGGGAGGAGAGGGGGGGAAAAAAATTTTTGGGACTATTCGTTTGTAATTTAAATTTATTTTAAAAGGGCTGTGAATGGGGACTCAAGTGGCTAACGTTACGGGCGGGGTTTTTTTTGGGGAAATCTATGCCCGGGGGTTTCAACCCCGGCCGGGGGTTTGGTCAAGCTGTGAAGTTCTTTTGCCCGCAGTTGTCTCCGACTTTTTAAAAAACTACAGTATATTATATGCTAGTGGGTTTTCACCACTAGCCTGGCAACAACCAGCCTGCCCTCAAGAAGCAAAACTGCTGCTTCACTTGTGCTAAGCTGAGGGCAAAAAAACTGAATGTAGCCTGACCCAAAATTTTGGGGAGGATCAGCTACATTACTGAACCCTTTGGGAAACAGAAAGGGGCAGGTCCAAATAGACCCAGTTTGGTAAAAAAAAAAAAAGGAACAATCTTAATTCACATAGTTGGTACAAAACAAAGAGTCCCATATACATATACATAAACTCTACCCCTCAAATGTACACCCCCAAAGTAATTTAAAGTATACAAAAACTGTACCAGGTGCATATTTAAATTTTTACACATGCTAAAAACACTCGAAAACATGCACCCCCATGTTTAGGGGGAAACAGGAAACTGATGAACCCCTTTCAATCTATTTGCAAAGTTTAAAAGCAGTGAATATTTCAAAGTGTGTGTATGGAGCATGCCCGTATAGGGAACATTTTGGGCGCGGGTGCAGGTATTTTGTTTTCTTGTTTACATTTAAACACCAAAGGGGGGGGCCCGGGAATTCAATGAAAAAAGGGGCCGGTTTATTATGGTATTTTTTAAAAAATATACCCCGTGTAATAACAAACATTTAGACAAAATTAATCCCAAAAACACTTTCTTTTGCGCTTATATATTTTTATTATATATATATATATATATTTTTATATTTATATATATTATATATATTTTATTTACAACACCCCACAACAAACAAAAAGCGACCGGGGGCCCCCACGGACGCGGGTACCCAAGAAAAAAAAAAGAAAAAATTTTCAACCCTTACTCCATCACTGTCTTGCCAAAGGGCGCCGTTTAAAAGTTTAAAAAATTCAAAAATCCCAAACCTCCGGAGTTTTAGGCACTGTACTTCCCCCCTCCAGGACTCAAGTACAGGTAAAGGTTTCCCTGAATCTCTTCATAAAGTTCCGTTCTCACACTCCAGCATACGTTAATTATAAAACTCATTGCCTCCTTTTCCCATTTAACACGCTTTTAAAACACTCCTGCTGGATGTCCTTTTTCCCAGGGCGATCCATACCCCCCCTTCCTCCAATACAGATTTATACACTTCCAAGTATTTTTTTTTTTCTCAATCCTCTATAAATTTTCCACCTCAAAACATCTAAATTTTTCCCAAAATAAGAATTTTTGTAAAAAATTTCAAAAAACATTGCGCTCGGACATAACCCTCTCCACTTTCCTCCCGCCTCCTTTGCTGCAAAATTTATAAAACCCCTGCTTCACACCCATAAGGGTGTTGGGTTTTCTTTTTTTGTAGGGCGTTTACCATCCGTGGCCCTTTTCAGTTTCAATTTCAAGGAAAATTAAAATGAAAAATTTTAGAGACGTTCCCAAAAAGTCTTTTTACTAAAGAATATTGTATATAACACACGGGAAGACTATCTCCCAACGGGAAAAAAACACGTTAAGGAAAACCCCCGTACAGAATGTTAGATGACGCGTTAATCATTTTGAGAACACAAAAAAAAGAATTGTTCAATGGTCAGAAAAAAAGACAGGGTGGATAATTAAAGAGAGGGTTTTTTTAAAAAGGGGGAAATAATGTCAATTTATAACGTTTTCTAAAATTTTGTCCTCTCATTCAGCTATTTTTCAGTGTTGACGGATCCTTTTAGGGCAAGGGGGAGATCAGAGTATTAAAGGTACAAATATCGTTTACTACCCGCAAGGAGTCCCCTTAAAAAATTTTTAAAAAATTCTCGGAATGCTTTAAAAATTTCTGGGGGTATAAATTTTCTGCAGCGAAGAAAATTTTCCCGAAAAATTTTCATGGGGGAAAAAACTCGAAAAACTTGGTCCAAAAGTACACACTTCCATAATAAAATTTCGGGAAATGAGAAAAATGGGGGAAAAAAGTAAAATAGGGCGTATTGAGAAGCAGGGGCGCCATGGATTTCAATTTAAAAGAAAAAACCTCAGCATCAGTGGTCCAAAACTTTTTCAACCTGCTACCAGCAGGGTATCAGAATAATTTCCAAAAAAAGTATAAAAAACCCTTTTAAGGGGGAAAAAAGACTTTTTACCTCCGCCAAAGTCAGGCTGTGATGGCCCAAAGTGGCTTGTTTGGGTGTCAATTGCGAAAACCTGGTTGATCAGGCAATCAACAGAAAAGTCTGGCCTCAGGCAGGGCTGGGAGATTACAAAACCTAAGGAAACCTGTCTTCTTCATATTATGGACAAAATGGCCAGACCTGTCATATTCCACTTCACAAAATGAGTTGCAGACGTGAGGTAATATTCAGTGAGTTAGTTATATTGTGGGAGGAACAGCTGGCTGTGTTTTCCTGTGGTATCCCGCCACAGGACGGGTTGTATACATCAGGTGATGGAATGTGTCAGTCTGAGCTGCATACTTCAGTAGTGCCACCAGAATATCTTCAAGTATTCTGATATAAGTTTACTTGTTATGAAAGCTATTTTGGAAAGGGAGAGAAAGTAAGGAAAAGGAAGAAGAGAGTAGGAATAAAGAAAAGGAAGAGGGCAGTGGAAGGGCAGGATAAAGAAGAGTAAGAGGAGAGAGAGAAAAGAAAAAAAGGATGAGGAGAAAAGGGCAGGAGAAAATGTGGAGGGGGGAATAGAAGGGAGGAGGAAAAGAAAAATGATGTTGGGCCGAGGGAAGGGGAGGAGACAGGAGACGGGGATAATAATGAGGAAAAGTAGTGAGAAAGGGAGAGGGTGGGGGGAATAGGGGAAGAAAGTTCAGAATGAGAGAAGGGGGGATTTGACGAGTCAAAAAAAAAACATACGGAGATCCGGGAAAAGTGAGGGGGGTGATATGAAGTGAGAGGGGGTTTATAGGAATGAGGGGGGTATAGAAATGAGGGAAGGTGAAAATAGGGAGGCGGTAAAAGTCGGTGGGTACGACTTCACAGAACAATAAATTTTTGAAGGGGGGGTAAAAAGTAGAGCTAAAAAAGGGCCCAAAGGGGTACAGAGGGATGAAGAGGGAAAAAAAAGGGGGGTGAAAAGGGGGATGATAGAGGGAAGGAGTCAAGAGTGAAGAAGAAAAAAAACTTCTGACTCTAATATCAAAAAACCCCCCCCAACACAACCCACACCACACACAAAACACACACACACAACACAAAACCCCCAAAACACACACCACACACACCCCACAAAAAAAGAACGCACAGAAAAGACAGAACACACACCACAAAGCCCACAGACGGTATAGGCTAGGTGCCAAAGACGCAACCTCCCCAAAAGGAGAAAGATCTTGGGGTGATATAACCCGACGTCCCGGGAAGCACACATCAATCAGAAACTGCTGCAGCATATGGGCGCCTGGAAACCCCGGGAGACACTTTCCGAAACCTTAGTAAGGAATGTTAAAGACACGTACACCGTGTATGTGGGGCCCATATGGAGTATGCAGCACCTGTTTGGAACCGCATTTGATAAAGCACTTCAAGAAACTAGAGAAAGAAAAAGGTTTGCCACAAGGTTATTCCAGAGTAAGGGGAATGTCCATGAAGAAAGTTTAAAGGGAAATGGGCCTGACGACACTGGAGGACAGGGGGGTCAGGGGAGACTATAACGACATAAAAATACTGCGTGGAATAAAAAGGGTGGACAAAGACAGATGTTTCCAGGGGGGGACCAGAAACAAGAGGCCAAAATTGGGAAGTTGAAGACAAAAATGGTCAGAGAGATATTGGGAAAGTATTTCTTAGTATAAGTGTGGGAGTGGAATAGCCTAAAAATGCGTAGTGGAGGGGGAAACCCAAACACATTTTTAAGACGAGGTTTGATAAGCCAGGGAGGGGGAGAGGGGGCCCCAGTAGAAACCGGTGAAGAGGGGGGGGCCGGAGCTAAGACCACCCCTGAAACCCAAAAATAGGTGAGTACAAAAGGTGAAAACCCCCCAACACACGGGCTCTGCAGTAGGTCAAAGCTACTGATATGGGTGACTTCAACCAAAAGGGAAAACCGTTTGGGAGAATTTGGGAGCCACAGGGGGAAAAGAAACTGGGGGACTAAGATGTGGAGGTGGTACTGGAAAACCTCATTACCAACAGAAGGACACACCAAAAGAGGGAAAAGGGATGAAGCAGCGAGACTGGCCTAGTATTCACCTGAATAGTGCAGATTTTGGATCACTATAAAGCCCCCTTGGAGCCATGAACTTTGGGGTTTTTTAAGGTTAAGACACATGTGAAACCCTGATTCTTTATTGTAGACTTTCGCCATCCAGGCTTTATAAATACAGAATCTAGGAATAATAGAAACATAAACATAACAAAAGATGAGGTAATCAGCCCCCTCAGATGCTGTTTACCTCATCTTTTGTATTGATAAACCCACTGGATGGCGAAACGTCTACAAAAAAGATATCCAGATGTTGCACAGTTCTTAACTTCCATAATGTCGGTATTTTATACCTTTCTTGCACATGTGGTTTTAAGCTTCAAAAACATAGTAATTTGCAAGGGGGGGGGAAGCAAAAAGGGGCGGACAATGAACCCAAATTCAAGAAAGGGGGACAACGCAAGCATGAAAACTCCTCAAGGGGGGTCATGGGACAGAGAACTGGCAGTAAGTCAGTAACGAAAATGGAAATGTGCAACAGTATAAAGGGAAAAACTGAGGAGAGGTTTGTACCCGAGGGTAACAGGAATAATGAAAAAGCCAGGACCGGTAGCGGCCGGGTGAAAGGGGGGGCCAGGGCTGTGAATCGCCCCCCGCAACCACAACTAGGTGATACACACAAGAGCATGGTGAAGAGAAGGGAGGGGGGAAAAAATGATGCGCAAGGGAAGGGGGAAAGGAGAAAGGAGATGGGGAAATAGTGAGGGTAAAAAAAGAAATGGAGAAGGTGGGGGTTTTTTTGGAATAAAGTGCTCGAGTGAGAGGTAGAAAGGGGGAGCTACGATGACCTGAGGGAAAAACATTACTGGAAGCCAGGGGGAAGGAGGGAGGTGAAAACATGTTCTAAGGTGGGGGGTAACCCGGGAAATAAACAGGAATAGGGAGGCAACAGAATTTTAAATATATTTTATATTAATATATATATATATATATAAAAATATTTTATATTTAATATATTATAAAAAATATATATATTTTTTTTTCTTTTCAAAAAAAGGGGCGTATCCCACGTAGCAGGGGGGCACAAAAAAAAAAAAAAAAAAAGTACCCTTTTTTTGATTTTATAATGTTACGGGAGAAGGGTTACTGGCCCCTTGCCCCTGCATTTCATTCCCCTTTTTCACACGCGTCTTACGGAGGAAGAGTTCTGTTCCACCCCCAAAATATTTATATAAAAAATATATATATTTTGTTTTGTGTGGGGGGCAAAATTAAGAAGAAAGCTAACGTCATTTTGAGAATGAAGAAGAAAAACCAACCCAGAGACGAAACTGCGCACAGCCCCAAAAAGGGGGAAGATGACTGTAAAAGAATAAGCAATGAGACCGAAGAGGGAGAGGGGAGAAACTCACAGAAGATGATGGCTTTTTTTTTCCGGGAAATTTAAAGGGAGAAAAAGGAAATTTCACTGGGGATGCGGGGTTTTTGAAAAGGGTAATCAGCATATTTTGGGGTTTAATGTTTGTGCATTAGAGGAGGAAAAAAATGAACACGACAAGAGTTAAGCACTTCAAAGCCATGGACCTGACGGCATACTGAGAGAAGGGGAAAAAAAGTGTTTCCTATAGAAATGAACTACATACCCCGGGAGGGGGGAATCGTACTACACACTGGAAACTCCAAAGGTACAAACAGGGGAGAGAGACAGAGGCACTGTATCATTGACAGGGGTTGTTGTCTAAATGCTGTAATGAAAAAGAAAATTTATGAAAAGGGGTTAAAGATCTAGAGAAAGGGTATTTTTTATAAAAAGCCAACAGGGATTTGGGTAGTTGAGTCTTGCCTCACTAACCTACTCGAGTTTACGACAGTTTAAAGGGGAAGCAAGAAAGACAAGAGGGGGAAAGACCGTGCTACAACAGGGGTTGTTTCCCCCCAAATTTAGAGATGCAGGGATACGAGGTAAAGTGTTGCAGTGAATCAAGAAATACCTAACGAACAGAAACAAGGGTTTAGGGCAATATTTCAAGATGGGAAATGTAACAAGGGGGGTTTCCCCCAAGGGATAAATTTCAAAGACCTTTTTTTATTTTTAAAAATACGAAAATGACCTGTCAGAGGCTATTGATCATTGTTTCATTGTTTTTTTCGATTACAAAACACAATAAAAAGAATACAAATGATGAGAATAGGGATAACTACGGGTTAACCTGGACAAATGCGAATTCAAACAAGTCGTTTAGAGTTTAACCCTAAAAGTGAAAGGGTCATGAAAGGTGACTAAACGAAAAAAGCTTGAGACCCGAAAGCTTAGATATCGCCCAAGGGAAAAAATTTGGAAAAAACCAGACCTAATATATCGCTAAAAGGGCACATGATAGCACTGCGTCCCCCATGGTGTATGCAGTACCAACATGGATCCCCTCACCTGATCAAGCGCATTGAAAACTATAACAAAACGCCCCCAGAAAAACTAGCACACACAAGACCCCCGAGCTCGGGTGATTTAGTTATGAAGAGAGCTAAAGAAAGACTGACGCTATACAAGAAGGATTGGGGGAACATGATACTAAAGGATTGGGGAGACATATATAGAAGGATTGGGGAGACTGATCTAAAAGGTTTGGGGGACATGATACAAAAATTGGGGAAACTGATACTAATAGTAGATATATGTAGAGATGGGAACAGATTTTTTTAAAATGAGAGGCTTTGGGGGCGAGAAGAAAGATGGAAATTACGGGTCAGATAAGACATTTGGGATGTTAGGAAATTTTTTTTTCAGTCGTGTTTAAATAAATGGAATAATAGATGAAGTGGTAGGGAAAAACTCGCCACAGTTGCAAGAATAGCCTGCATAGGGCCCCTGAGGCTGGGAGCAATAATCCTGCGGTTGTGTTCAAGAGACGGGGGCCCGAAACTGAGACTCAGCCCCCCAAAAATGGAGTACACACACACACACGCCCACACGCAAACACAACACCACACACACCCCCACACACACACACACAACACACCACCACACACAAAAACACCACACCAACAACCACGGGGTAGGTGGCCCAAAGACTGCAAAAACCCCATCAAGGAGAAAAATCTTGGGGGGATATAACACCGAAAACAAAAGTCTCCCGGGGCACATCAATCGATAACTGCTGCACTATGGCGCCTGGCAAACCTGAGAACAGCATTTCCCATACCTTATAAGGAATCATTCAAGACACTGTCACCGTTTTTCAGGCCCATTACGGAGTATCAAACCTTTTGGAAAACCCCCACTTTATAAAGCACGTCAAGAAACTAGAGAAAGTACAAAGGTTTGCAACAAGGTTAGTTCCAAGGGAAGGGGAATGTCCTAAGGGAAGAAAGATTAAGGGGGAAAACGCCTGACGACACTGGAGGACAGGAGGGGCAGGGGGGACATATAACGACAATAAAAACTGCGTGGGTAGACAAGGTGGGAAAGGACAGATTTTCCCGGGGGGGGACACAGAAACAAGAGGGCCCCAATTGGAAGTTTAAGACAAAAGAGCAGAGAGATAGTAAAGGGAAATATTTCTTCAGCTAGAGTTGTAAGGGAGTGGAATGCCAGAAAATGACGTGTGGAGGGAGGAACCATACCAGTTTTAAGACAGGTTTGATAAAGCTCATGGAGCGGGAGAGAGAGGGCCTAGTACAACCGTGAAGAGGCGGGGCCCGGAGCTAGGACTCGACCCCCCGCAAAACCCCAAATGGGGAGTACAAATGGGAGTACACACATGCCCTGAGGCGCCAAATTTAAAAAATAATGCTTAGAAATGGGCGCCTGGCAAAAACCAAGAATAGCATTCCCAACCTCAATAAGGAATCGTTCAAGATCTGTATACTCTGTACACCGGTACGTCATAGTGGAGTATGCGCCCCAATTTTGGAACCCACACCTGGTCAAACACTTAAGAAATTAGAAATTGGGCAAAGCCTTGCAACAAGACTAGTTTCCCGAGCTAAGGGAAATGTTCAAGAAGAAAGGTTTAAAGGGAAATCGGGGCCCGACGAACGGAGGGGGAAGGTAGGGGAGACAGATAACACATAAAAAATCTGCGAGGAATTGACAGGGTGGGCAGAGACAGGGTGTTTCCGAGTGGGGGCACAAAACAAGGGGGCAAATTGAAGCTGGAGTAAGTCAGGGGGCCCGAGACACAAACCATCAAGGAAAAAATCTTTGGGGGAAATAAAACCACACATCTGAAAACGCACATCAACCAAATAACTGCTGCAGCTAGGGCGCTAGCAAACCTCAGAACAGCATTCCGACTCTAATAAGGAATCGTCAGGGCCCGTCACGTTACTTAGGCCCATATTGGATAGCGGGACCAGTTTGGAACCCACACCTACCCCCCCCTGTAAAGAAACTAGAGAAAGTCAAAGGTTTGCAAAAAACTAGTCCCAAGTTAAAGGGATTCCTATGATGAGAGGCTAAGGGGAAAACAACCTGACGACCTGGGGGACGGAGAGATAGGGGGGACATGATAAACTTACAAAATCTGAGAGGAAATTTTTCAAGGTGGACAAAGACAGGATGTTCCAAAGACTGGACACACAACCGGGGCACAGTTGGAAGTGAAGACCAGATTAATCAAAGGGATGTTAGGGAAAATTTTTTCGCCACAGGGAAAACGAAGTGGGAAAAGTTTGGGGAAGCGATGTATGGAGGCAGGGTCCATAAAGCTTTAAGCAGAGTACGATCAAGCTCATGGTTCAGGAGAGTGACCTATAGCGACCAGTGAAGAGGCGGGGGAGGAGCTTGGGCTCGACCCCCGCAAAATCAAAATGGTTTTTTACAACTGGGGAGTACACAAAATTCTTATCATCGCTAATAACATGTTAAAAATGAAGAGTTTGTGAGTGTGCTTTAAAGTGTGTGTGTGTGAATCGCCCTTTTTGGTTTCAGGGGTCGATTTATAGCTCTGGGCCCCGCCCTTCAGATCGGGACTGGGCCTCCTCCCCGCTCCCTAGCTTTATCATCCTCTTTAAAACTAGTATGGTTCCTGCCCCCCCCTACATCATTTCCCGACATTTTACTTCCTGACAACTCTGTGACTAAAGAAATACTTCCTAACATTTCTTTGACGCATCTGAGTCATCGCTTTCAATTGTGACCACTTTTTTCTGTGTCCCCGCCGGGAAATCCGTCCTGTCCACCCTGTCAATTTCCTCGCAGATTTTTTTATGTCGTTTTTTTGTCTCCCCCCAACCCTTCCCGTTCCCCCGTGTCGTCAGGCCTATTTCCCTTAAACCCTTTTTTCTTTTGAACTTCCCCTTTGCTCTGGAAAAAGTCTTGTTGCAAGCCTTTGCCTTTCTCTAATTTTCTTAAAGTTCTTTACCAGGTGTGGGTTCCAAATTGGTCTGCAACTCAAATGATACACGGGGTAAGAGTATACAAGTCTTGAACGATTCCTTATTGAGGTATCGGAATCTATTCTTAGTTTGCCAGGCCCCATATTTGAAGCATTATTTTTTTTACTGTCCCTAGGACATGTCCCGGTATTTTACTCACCCCCCATCCTTTTCCTTGGTGAGGTTTGCATCTTTTGGGCCCCCTTGCCTTACTCTGTCTGCTCTTCTTTGCCCTTTTCCCCATCTTCATGATTGGCATTTGGGAGGGTTTTAAAAGCAAGCAGCCAGTTGCTGGACCAGGGTTTTAGCCTGTCCATGTCTCTTTACAGTCCTGCATGATCCATCCCATTTAATTCTTTTTCATTAACTTCACATCATTTGCAGACCGGGACACTTCTGAGTGATTCTTCCCCATCATTTACATACTCCAAAAGCACACTGGTTTAGGACTGACCCCCGGGAACCCCGCTGCACAGGCACCACTCTGACACTCGTCAGTACCCTACTCGTTGTTGCCTCCCTGCAAATATTCTTGATCATTGCAGTGCCTTTTCCCGTTTTGCGTGTGATCCCCTGCTTTTGCATTAATGTGTGAAAGGGCTTTTCAGTCCCAAAAAAATCAATCTACCCCCCTCTCTTTCGTTTTTTATTCCGTTACCTGTAGGTTTTCGACACAGGGCTTTTCTTCCTGAATCCCTCTGGTTGTCGTTTATAAGTTCGTTCCGTTTTGGTATGTCGTGTGGTGTGTGTGTGGACATTGCAACAGTAGCAGACGCAGTGGGGGGAGTTGGGAAGGGCCAAGACCCGACGCAGTGGTGGACTGGAAGGAGCAAACCCAGACTCACGTGGGGGGTGGAAGGGACAAAACCCAACAGGAGTGGATGGGGGTGGGAAAAACGACAAGACCCAGACAAATTGGAGGGGGTGGAAGGACGACAAGACCCAGACGATGGGTGGGGCTGGAAGACGACAAACCCAAAAGTGTTTGGGGTTGGGGGAGGCCAATTTGTAGGGGGAGACCGAAAGCAACAATATCTTCCCAAGGCCAGAAAACATTTGGGCCGAAGAAAAAAAAAACAAATGTGGCTTAGTCGTCCTGGGAAAGCCTGACACAGTAATTTGACTTGGTATGAAAAAACAGAGAAGGGTTTTAATTTATTCGTGTCAACCCGAATATTTAAAAGTAAAAAACAGAGTTAGGGACCGTCATAAATTTCCCCAGTCGAGTCTTAGAAAGGCTTTTCGCTGGTTGGGTTTTTGGCCCGTTTTGCTTTTTTTTACCCCCCTAAAAAAAAATAATTGTCACATCATAAGCTGCAATAGTTACACGTAAGATGTTAGCACAACGCTTCAGAATAAGAAATCTATTTTGAGGAGTGTGTGGAGTTTAATGTGAATAAGTCATGCACGACACAATGGAAGGAAACCGGGGGAAAAGTATAAAAATCCGATGCAGTGAGAGGGCGCTGTGACAGGAAGGGTTTTTTCGTATTTAAAGCCCAGCCTCCTCTCCTCATAACACGAGCTGAAAGGTGCAGGGGTCAAAAAATTCAAATGCACAATGTTAAAAAACTTCTCTGTTATGCTTTTGTATGTATTCGGTACGTTATACGTATGCTGTACGTACGATGTAATCTGCTTGTGTATGCAAATTTATGAATGTACACTTTATGTACCAGATGTGTGTATACATGAATGTATGTACTCGGGGTGAATATATGTTCTTTTTTGTTATATGAGCGTATGTAATATGGCATAAAGTATTGTATGAATTATAAACAACTAATATTTTGGTCGGTTCGTATCCCCATATTGCATTAGTTGCAATAGTGCAATTTCGACGTAAGTTTATACTGCTTTTATTATGACTTGAAGACTGAAGGGTAAAGAAGTATTCACAAGTTCATATGGAAAACTATAAACCCAAAATTTTATCAAAAAAATTGTAAATTTTGACATACACAGCCTTCTCTGATTCAGATCATTTACATAGACCCGAGAGACCAAAGTTCGAATACACAAGCGCCTTAAGGGTTTAAGACACCATCACATTACCAAGGTTTTCAGCATGGAATGCTTGAAGGTAACAATGCCACCCCCGGAAATAATTTCATGAAAAACGGATTCATGTTTCTGATTTCTTTCATAAAAAAAAAAAATTTAGACCCACATGGAAAAAAAACAATCAAAAAATTTTCCCAAAAAGATTTACCAGCTTTTTTAAAAAGCAAATACAGTAAGTTTTATTTTAAATTTTGGGGAAAATACAAAAGGTTTTACAAATTTTAATAATGGGGTTAAGGGCACACGATTTATAGACACATACAAGAACATCAAGTTAAATTTTAAACCGGTAACCAAATAAAATCAAACCCTTAACTTTTTCATCAAAAAAAATTCTCCATTGTTTCACACAAGCAGTTTTTTCAATAACATTGTCACATGAAAATTTTACAATTAACACAGAGATTTTTTTCCCTCCGCAAAACACTTCAGTACTAAAAGCTTAGGGGGGGGGAGAAAAGGGGCCCTAAGCAACCGGTGAAGGCGGGGCCAGGAGCTTGGACTCGACCCCTGCAACCACAAATAGGTGAGTACAAATAGGTGAGTACACACATGCCCTGAGGCGCACATTAACAAAATAACTGCTTCAGAATATGGGCGCCTGGCAAACCTAAGAATAGCATTCCGATACCTCAATAAGGAATCGTTCAAGACTCTGTATACTCTGTACACCGTGTACGTCATAGTGGAGTATGCAGCACCAATTTGGAACCCACACCTGGTCAAGCACGTTAAGAAATTAGAGAATGTGCAAAGCCTTGCAACAAGACTAGTTCCAGAGCTAAGGGAAATGTTCTAAGAAGAAAGGTTAAGGGAAATCGGCCTGACGACACTGGAGGACAGGAAGGTTAGGGGAGACATGATAACGACATACAAAATACTGCGAGGAATTGACAGGGTGGACAGAGACAGGATGTTCCAGAGATGGGACACAGAAACAAGGGGTCACAATTGGAAGCTGGAGTACAGTCTAGGGGGCCAGAGACTACAAACGTCACTCAAGGAAAAAGATCTTGGGGTGAGTATAACACCAGGCACATCTCCTGAAGCGCACATCAACCAAATAACTGCTGCAGCATATGGGCGCCTAGCAAACCTCAGAACAGCATTCCGACATCTTAATAAGGAATCGTTCAGGACCCTGTACACTGTGTACGTTAGGCCCATATTGGAGTATGCGGCACCAGTTTGGAACCCACACCTAGCCAAGCATGTAAAGAAACTAGAGAAAGTGCAAAGGTTTGCAACAAGACTAGTCCCAGAGTTAAGAGGTATGTCCTATGATGAGAGGCTAAGGGAAATCAACCTGACGACACTGGAGGACAGGAGAGATAGGGGGGACATGATAAGGACTTACAAAATACTGAGAGGAATTGACAAGATGGACAAAGACAGGATGTTCCAGAGACTGGACACAGCAACACGGGGACACAGTTGGAAGCTGAAGACACAGATGAATCAAAGGGATGTTAGGAAGTATTTCTTCAGCCACAGAGTAGTCAGGAAGTGGAATAGTTTGGGAAGCGATGTAGTGGAGGCAGGATCCATACATAGCTTTAAGCAGAGGTACGATCAAGCTCATGGTTCAGGGAGAGTGACCTAGTAGCGACCAGTGAAGAGGCGGGGCCAGGAGCTTGGACTCGACCCCTGCAACATCAACTAGGTGAGTACAACTAGGTGAGTACACACAAATATCATTATCATCGCTAATAACATGTTAAAAATGAAGAGTTTGTGAGTGTGCTTGAAAGTGTGTGTGTGTGTACTCGCCTCTTTATGGTTACAGGGGTCGATTCATAGCTCCTGGCCCCGCCTCTTCACTGATCGGTACTGGGTTCTCTCTCTCCCTGCTCCATGAGCTTTATCATACCTCGTCTTAAAACTATGTATGGTTCCTGCCTCCACTACATCATTTGCCAGACTATTCCACTTCCTGACAACTCTGTGACTAAAGAAATACTTCCTAACATTTCTTTGACGCATCTGAGTCATCAGCTTTCAATTGTGACCACTTGTTTCTGTGTCCCAGCTCTGGAACATCCTGTCCCTGTCCACCCTGTCAATTCCTCGCAGTATTTTGTATGTCGTTATTATGTCTCCCCTAACCTTCCTGTTCTCCAGTGTCGTCAGGCCTATTTCCCTTAACCTTTCTTCTTAGAACATTCCCCTTAGCTCTGGAACTAGTCTTGTTGCAAGCCTTTGCACTTTCTCTAATTTCTTAACGTGCTTGACCAGGTGTGGGTTCCAAATTGGTGCTGCATACTCCAATATGACGTACACGGTGTATAGAGTATACAGAGTCTTGAACGATTCCTTATTGAGGTATCGGAATGCTATTCTTAGGTTTGCCAGGCGCCCATATTCTGAAGCAGTTATTTTGTTACTGTGCGCCTAAGGACATGTGCCCGGTATTATACTCACCCCACGATCCTTTTCCTTGAGTGAGGTTTGCAGTCTTTGGCCACCTAGCCTATACTCTGTCTGCGGTCTTCTTTGCCCTTTCCCGATCTTCATGACTTGGCATTTGGCAGGGTTAAAATGCAAGCAGCCAGTTGCTGGACCAGGCTTGCAGCCTGTCCATGTCTCTTTACAGTCCTGCATGATCCTCATCCGATTTAATTCTTCTCATTAACTTCACATCATTTGCAGACCGGGACACTTCTGAGTGTATATCTTCCGTCATGTCATTCACATACTCCAAAAGCAGCACTGGTCTTAGGACTGACCCCTGTGGAACCCCGCTCGTCACAGGCACCCACTCTGACACCTCGTCACGTACCATGACTCGTTGTTGCCTCCCTGTCAAATATTCTCTGATCTATTGCAGTGCCTTTCCTGTTATGCGTGCCTGATCCTCTAGCTTTTGCATTAATGTGTGAAAGGGCTTCTTGCAGTCCAAGAAAATGCAATCTACCCACCCCTCTCTTTCGTTTCTTACTTCCGTTACCTTGTAGGTTTGCGACACAGGACTTTTCTTCCCTGAATCCGTGCTGGTTGTCGTTTATAAGTTCGTTCCGTTTAGGTATGTGCGTGTGTGTGTGTGTGTGTAGACATTGCAACATGTAGCAGACAGCAGTGGGTGGAGTTGGAAGGACGACAAGACCCAGACAGCAGTGGGTGGAGCTGGAAGGACGACAAGACCCAGACATCAGTGCGTGGGGCTGGAAGGACGACAAGACCCAGACAGGAGTGGATGGGGCTGGAAAGACGACAAGACCCAGACAGGAGTGGATGGGGCTGGAAGGACGACAAGACCCAGACAGCAGTGGGTGGGGCTGGAAGGACGACAACACCCATATATAGTGTGCGTGTTGCTGAGTTGCTATTTATTGTCAGGTCAGCACTGACACAGGTTTAATCTTATAATGACTCTCTCATGGTCATTGAACATTTGGGCCAGAATAGATAAATAATCGGAAAACAAATGTGGATTGGCCTGGAGGGGAAACCCGGGGCTAGAAATGGGTGGGGTGGAGGGAAAGAAACATAAAAGGGTTTCGTGTTCGAATTTGCCCCATTTTTCAGGTTCAGACACGTCTTTTTTCCCCCAATGATCTTAAAAATGGCTTTGGTTGGTGTTTTGAAAATAAAAATTGTGTTTCACCCGTAAAAAAATTAAGTAATATACTGCTAGTTAAGAAGAATTTTTTAAAGTTAAATAAAATTATCTTAGGATTGGGTTAAGTAGATTTAAAGTCAGTGCACGCACAATAATAGAACCGGCAGGAAAAAGGATTGTTGTGTTTTAAGTTGCTTTTCAAGAAAATATTTAAAGCCAACCCACTATATACCAAAGAATTGAAAGTCAAGCTTAAAATTAAGAGAAGTATTTAAAAGTTTGTGTAGTGTGTGATGTATTTTGACGAAAAGGAGAGGACGACGGAAGATAACTGCTTTTATCCATTTTTTTAAGACCTTATCTCAGAGAAGTTTTTCTGAAATTTTTACCCGTTTATGTAAACTAAAGGGATTTTATAAATTTAATTGGCAATGTTTAAATGTTTATACACTAGGTATTTTTCGTGTTCGTTATCTATTGCATTAGTCATGTCTGGTTGGATATTTTGAATTCATTTATTGCTGGAAAATTAAGGTTTAAGAATATTGAAAACGGTATATGGAATTATTAAAACCAATATTATATTTAACAAATTGTGGACTTCGTCGTCCTGTGATGGGGAGCCTTGGCGACATTTAAGATAGTGACGTGTGTTTTAGTTAAAAGGGAAGACAGTGGGAGAGATTTTTAAATTTAATTAACTTGTACATCCCGGGAATATTACCCACAAAAGAAAAACAGAGTTCGGGGAGACAGCTCATATTTCCCAGCTCGAGTCTTAGTAAGGGGCTTTCTGTTTTGGTGGTTTTGGCCACAAAGATTTTTGTTTTTTCACCCCCAAAAAAAAAAATAATTGTCACATCATAACTGCAATAGTTTACAGGGTAAGAAATTTTAAACTACAACGCTTCAAAATAAGAAAAGTCTATTGTTGGGGAGGTGGGGGAGTTGTAAGTGTGAGATGAAGTAAAGTGCACGACAAAAAATGGAAGGAGAACCGGAGGAAAAAGCTAAAAATATCCGATGCAGTAAAGGGGTCGCTGTCGATCAAAAAAAGGTTTTTTTTCGTATTCTAAACCCCACCTCCCTCCTCATAACACAAAGTAAAAGGGTGCGGGGCTCTAAAAAAAAATTCAAATTTGCAGCAATGTAAAAAAAATGTTTCTCTGTGTATGCTTTGTGTGAAATGTATTCGTGAAAACGTTAAACGTATGCGTACGTACGAAATGTATATTTTGCTTGTGTATGAAATTTATAAAATTACACTTTATGTACGCAGATGTGTTTATACATAAAAGTATGTCCCTTTTGGTGTGAATATATTTTAAAAATTTTTAAAATGAAAATATATGAGCGTATTTTTATATGGTCATATTTTATGGTAAAAATTTATAAACAACTAGAGTTTTTTGGGGTCGCGTTCGAAATCCCCCATTTTGGGCATTATTTTCAATAGTCCCAGATTGTCCGACTTTTTTTTTGATACTGCTTTCTTTTTTGACTGTGAAGATCTGAAGGTATAAGAAAAATTCACAAGTTTCATAGGGGAAATTTTAAAAAACCAAAATTTCATCAAAAAAATTGTAAATTTTGACATACACAGCCTGTCTCTGATTCAGATCATTTACATAGACCAGAGAGACCAATGTTCTGAGATACACAAGCGCCTTAAGGTTGAAGACACTCAGTCACATTACCAAGTTATCAGCATGGAATGCTTGAAGGTAATCAGATGCGACACTCGGAAATAATTTCATGAAAAACGGTATTCAGTGTTTCTGATTTCTTACATAAAAAAAAACAAATTGAGACCTACATGGGAAAAAAATCAATCAAAACTTTTCTCCAAGTAAGATTCACCAGCTTTTATATAAAAGCAAATACAGTAAGTTTTATTTAAATTTTGGGGAACATACAATTAGGTTCATACAAATTTGTAATAATGGTGTTAAGGGCACACAGATGTTATAGACACATACAAGAACATCAAGTTAATTTAACCTAGGATAACCAAATAAAGTCAAACACTGTAACTTATTTCAGGTCAGAAGAAACATTCTCCAGTTGTTTCACACAAGCCAGTTTGATCAATAACATTGTCACATGATAATTTGCACAACTTAACATCAGCAGATTGTTTCCCTCCAGCAAAACACTTCAGTACTAAAAGCTTAAAGCTGACCACAACCTGTAGTTTCCAGTTATTGCACAGAATCCAACCAAATTTGTGCCTACACAGCCTCATCCCTTGAAACATTCCAACCATTTTATACGATGCATCAGACATTGAAGAGTAATGTTCTTCATAATCGTTGTATTGTAATCAGAGAAGAACACTTAGCCTGGGAGGGGGGGGGGGAATACAGTAAACACAGGAAGCCTGGTCCTCAGGGAGCAATACCTCTCTCTCTCTCTCTCTCTCTCTCTCTCTCTCTCTCTCTCTCTCTCTCTCTCTCTCTCTCTCTCTCTCTCCTCTCTCTCTCTCTCTCCTCACTCTCTCCACTCTCTCCAGCAACACTGGAGACCTAGCCCATGTAGTGGTCTCCAGCAAGACTGGAAGCCTGGTCCTTGTAGTGGTCTCCAGCAACACTGGAAGCCTGGTCCTTGTTGTGGTCTCCAGCAACACTGGAAGCCTGGTCCTTATAGTGGTCTCCAGCAAGACTGGAAGCCTGGCCCTTGTAGTGGTCTCCAGCAACACTGGAAGCCTGGTCCTTGTACTGGTCTCCAGCAACACTGGAAGTCTGGTCCTTGTACTGGTCTCCAGCAACACTGGAAGCCTGGTCCTTGTTGTTGTCTCCAGAGAATAATACTTCTCTCCGGTGTTACAGTGTTACCATTGTATCACCACTGCTACAAGTTATAATATCTTTCTTCGCCATTATGTTTTTCTTCTTTTCTTTCTCTTGCTACTCGACTTTTTGTATCTCACGGGGTGAAAATGACACACTTGCAGAGAAGAACGTCATTAAGAAGTTAAGCCCGTGGCCAGGTTTCTTCAGCAAGTTGGATTGGAGACGCATGGTCCACGGGCGAAACATCTCAGTGATGT
>NC_069415.1:30837909-30905968 GCF_026875155.1 Cherax quadricarinatus
TTTTTTCCAGGGCTATTGTTTGTTATCCACCGAGGTAGTGTGAGGATCAAAAAAAAATACTGTCTGTTTTTTAAAACAGTGTCTTGCCGGAAAGGGGGTCACCTCAGTTGTAGGGGGACCCTACAGTTTGGGAACAGCGACCCCTACTTGGTGACGGGGACCGTCATTTTGGGAGACACGACTTACAGTTGTAACAGCGACCCTTTAAATTGGTGGGAAACGACCGCAGTTAGTGGTAGCGCCTCTGTGGGGGGGCCGGACCGTACGTTGGTAGCGCGCCCTACAGTTAGTAAGTAGCGACCCTTTCTGTTGGTGCAGCGCCCTTTCAGTTGGTAGGCAGCGACCGTACGTTTAAGTTTTGCGCCTACTGTTGGTAGGCAGCGACGTTTAAACCCAATTTAAGGCGACCGTCAGTTTTGGGAGGCAGCGGCCTACGTGGTAGGGAGGACCGTAATTGGTAGGCACGCCTACAGTTTGGGAGGCAGGACCGTACGTTGGTAGGCAGGACCGTACAGTTGGTAGGCAGCGCCGACGTTAGTAGGCAGCACCGTAAGTTGGAGGAGCGACCGTACAGTTTTAGGGAGCGACCCGTACGTTAGTAAAACAGGGAGTACAGTTTGGGAAGCAGCGAAATACAGTTGGTAAGCAGCGAACCGATTTGTAAAGGAGCACCGTAAGTTGGAAGCAGGACCCCTACAGTTGAAACAGCGACCGTCAGTTGTAGGGAGCCCGTAAGTTGTAAGGGAGCGACCGTACGTTTTGGGAGGCAGGACCGAAGGTGGGAGCAGGACGTACAGTTGGTAGGGAGCGACCCCACATTGGTGGGAGCGGGCCGTACAGTTGGGAGGCAGCGAACCCTACAGTTGGTAGGCCGCGACCCTACAGTTAGAAGCGCGCCTCAGTTGGTAGCAGCGACCGTAAGTTGGGAACAGCGCCGCAGTTGGAAGCGGACCGTACGTGGTAAGCAGCGACCGTCGTTGGTAAGCGCCCCCGTACAGTTTTTAAGCACGACCGACAGTTGGTAAGCAGCGACGTACGTTGGTAAGGCAGCGACCCTACAGTTTGGAAGAAAAAACCGTCAGTTGGTAAGCAGCGACCGTACTTTGGGAAGCAAACGACCCTACAGTTGTAAGCCGGGCCCTACAGTTGGTAAGCAGCAACCCTTTAAATTGGGTGGGAGCGAACGTACATTGGGAAGCAGCGACCCTACAGTTAGTAAGCAGCGACCGTAAAACCCCAATTTTTTTTTGGAAACAGCGACCGTACAGTTAGTAAGCAGCGACCTACTTGGTAGCACACCGTACATTGTAGGGAGCGACCGTACAGTGGTAGGGGGAGGACCGTACAGTTGGTAGGGGGACCGTACAGTTGGAGGGAGGACCGTACAGTTGGTAAGCAGCGAAACGACGTTTTTAGGGGCGACGTACAAGGGGGGGGGGCGCGACCCTACAGTTGGGAAACGACCTACAGTTGGTAAACAGCACCTACAGTTGTAACAGCGCCCTACAGTTGGAAGCAGCACCGACAGTTTGGGAAGCAGCGACCTACAGTTTTGGGAAGCAGCGACCGTACAGTTGTAAACAGCGACCGTTTCAGTTAGTAACACGACCGTACAGTTGTAGAGGAGTACAGTTGGTGGCAGCGACCCTACAGTTGTAAGCAGCAAACCCTACAGTTTGGGAGGCAGCGCGTCAGTTGGTAAGCAGCGCCTACATTGGAAGGAGCGCCGTACAGTTGGGGGCACGGCCGACATTGGTGGGGAGGACCCTCAGTTGGTAGGCGCGACCGTCGTTGTAAGCAACGACCCTACAGTTGGTGCAGGCCTACAGTTGTAAGGGGGGCGACCGAAAAAGTTGGTAGCGCGACCCTACAGTTGGTAGGCCCGCCGGTTTGTAACAACGACCTACAGTTGGTAAGAGGGGCCGTACGTTGGAGGGACGACCCCAAAATTGGTGGCAGCGACCGTACAGTTGGTAAGCAGGGGCCCTACAATTGGGAAGCACGAGTACAGTTGGTAAGCGCGGGCCGTACAGTTGGGAGGGGACGACCGTACAGTTTGGGAAGAAAAGGCCCCTACAGTTGGTAGGCAGCGGCCGTACAGTTGGTAGGCAGCGACCGTACAGTTGGTAAGCAACGACCGTACAGTTGGTAAGCAACGACCGTACAGTTGGTAGGTAGCGACCGTACAGTTGGTAGGCAGCGACCGTACAGTTGGTAAGCAACGACCGTACAGTTGGTAAGCAACGACCGTAGAGTTGGTAAGCAACGACGTACAGTTAGTAAGCAACGACCGTACAGTTGGTAAGCAACGACCGTACAGTTAGTAAGCAACGACCGTACAGTTGGTAGGCAGCGACCGTACAGTTCGTAAGCAACGACCGTACAGTTGGTAGGCAGCGACCGTACAGTTGGTAGGCAGCAACCGTACAGTTGGTAGGCAGCGACCGTACAGTTGGTAAGCAGCGACCATACAGTTGGTAAGCAGCGACCGTACAGTTGGTAAGCAACGACCGTACAGTTGGTAGGCAGCGACCGTACAGTTGGTAACAACGACCGTACAGTTGGTAGGCAGCGACCGTACAGTTGGTAGGCAGCGACCGTACAGTTGGTAGGCAGCGACCGTACAGTTGGTAGGCAGCGATTGTCCAGGGAGCTACAACCGTCCTACCAAATGAGTGTGAAACGGAGTCTTGTAATTGTTTTACACAGTGGCAGGATTGCTGGTGTCTTTTTCTTTCTGTCTCATAAACACGCAAGATGACAGGTATATCTTGCTACTTCTACTTATCTGAGTTTTCTCTCTTAATAGTTTTTGTTCTTATTGTGCTTCCTTTCATCTCCGTGAGGAAGTGGGTTAGAATTCTTCCACCGTAAGTCATGCGTGTCATAAAAGGTGACTAAAAAGCCTGGGGGCAAGGGGCCAGTAAGCCCATCTAGTCCCGGGCACACCAGTGAGCCTCAAGCATGGTCTCTTTCTATATTATACTTAATGATGAGTGGTTTAAGGCGATAGGTTGGCAGCTAGTTATACTCGTGGAGATTTGACGACCTAGTTTCGAATCCTACTGGCTGCGATATTTGTTAGTATTGACGAGTTATTTATATTCTGTCAAACACCTTAAAACGCAGAGACTTTCTTTACATAAAGAATAAGAATGACAGCACCATGGCTGGAACATTTCAAAATTAACTCACAATTTGTACTTTGCGTGCTATTTGTACCTCCACTTTACCCCATGCTCTCGTAATGAGTAATTTTCTGGTATAGATTATATAATTTCACTTCTTGTATAAATATAGGTAATGGTGTAGGACCTTCACCTTACTGCTCCTATCCTCGGCAAAACCGAGGGTAGGAGCAGCAAGGTGAAGGCGCAACACCAGCACGAAGATACTGTGGGTCGAGGTGTGCACCTAGAGAGGATTAAGGACAACCAATGTAATATTCTCCTCATTAAATACTCTCAGTGTCAAGAGGTGAGCTCTGTTCTTCCTTGCCACAGACACACACTCAAGCATCGTTGATACTATATTCTCCGATGATAGACTACCCCGGTGCGATTGTAGTTGTTAGGAGTATACTGGTATGCTTGAGGATCCTGTTAGAATATCCCTGAAATTGACTCCATTACTGAATTTTTGGTCGTGAACCCCAGTACTGTCATAGTGTTCAGGGAGAATTGCTGCTATAAGTTAGTGGATGCCACTCATGAAGACAGGAAGTTTTACCTGTGATGTCTTGTGGACTTCTATACATCCTAGACTGACTGAAAGCGTACCTTAGTAAAATGAAATTTTACACTATCTTTCTTGCCTACGTTCCACAGAGTGCTGGTTGAGGACTTTAGGTGTTCCTAACAATATAGGTGACTGAATTAGCACGGACATTCTCCAGTTCTTTAGTTTCACTTGTCTTAAATGAGTTTATTAGTTTACTTCAGTATTCCAATCTATTGGGAGTGTAAGTGCCTTAAAGACTGTCATCATTTTTGACATCTCTTGTTTTGAAGGTTCTTGTTATCCAGCCTGCCACTTTCCCCAGTGTTGTCATCCTTGAACATAACTTCTTTTCAAACGGTTTTGTTGTATTCTCCACATTATTGTAGTTTCTCTTTCTCTCTGTCCCTTAAAATATGTCATAACATAATAGCCGAAATTTATCATTGTTGAACATATTTTCTTCCTATTACCTATTTCCTGTTACTTAGTTTAATTATGTGAGCCACTGGTAGGCTTGGTTTAATTATGTTAACCTCTGGAACACTTAGTTTAATTATGTGAGCAACTGGAACACTTGATTAAGTTATGTTAACCACTGGAAGACTTAGTTTAATTATGTTAACCTCTGGAACACTTGGTTTAATTATGGGTCTTCCAGTGCAGTTGGGTTGCCTTTAACTTACAGTAGGTAGTGTGTGGGTGTTCCAGTGTAGCTGTGTTATGTTTGAACCTGGGTAGTGTGTGGGTGTTCCAGTGTTGCTGTGTTATGTTTGAACCTGGGTAGTGTGTGGGTGTTCCAGTGTTAGCTGTGTTATGTTTGAACCTGGGTAGTGTGTGGGTGTTCCAGCGTAGCTGTGTTATGTTTGAACCTGGGTAGTGTGTGAGTGTTCCAGTGTAGCTGTGTTATGTTTGAACCTGGGTAGTGTGTGGGTGTTCCAGCGTAGCTGTGTTATGTTTGAACCTGGGTAGAGTGTGGGTGTTCCAGTGTAGCTGTGTTATGTTTGAACCTGGGTAGAGTATGGGTGTTCCAGAGTAGCTGTGTTATGTTTGAACTTGGGTAGTGTGTGGGTGTTCCAGCGTAGCTGTGTTATGTTTGAACCTGGGTAGTGTGTGGGTGTTCCAGTGTAGCTGTGTTATGTTTGAACCTGGGTAGTGTGTGAGTGTTCCAGTGTAGCTGTGTTATGTTTGAACCTGGGTAGAGTGTGGGTGTTCCAGTGTTGCTGTGTTATGTTTAAAGCTGGGTAGAGTGTGGGTGTTCAGTGTAGCTGTGTTATGTTTGAACCTGGGTAGTGTGTGGGTGTTCCAGTGTAGCTGTGTTATATTTGAACCCTGGGTAGTGTGTGGGTGTTCCAGTGTTGCTGTGTTATGTTTGAACCTGGGTAGAGTGTGGGTGTTCAGTGTAGCTGTGTTATGTTTGAACCTGGGTAGTGTGTGAGTGTTCCAGTGTAGCTGTGTTATGTTTGAACCTGGGTAGAGTGTGGGTGTTCCAGTGTTGCTGTGTTATGTTTGAACCTGGGTAGAGTGTGGGTGTTCCAGTGTAGCTGTGTTATGTTTGAACCTGGGTAGGTGTGGGTGTTCAGTGTAGCTGTGTTATGTTTGAACCTGGGTAAGTGTGGAGTGTTCAGTGTAGCTGTGTTATGTTTGAACCTGGGTAGAGTGTGGGTGTTCCAGTGTAGCTGTGTTATGTTTGAACCTGGTAGAGTGTGGGTGTTCCAGTGTAGCTGTGTTATGTTTGAACCTGGGTAGAGTGTGGGTGTTCCAGTGTTGCTGTGTTATGTTTGAACCTGGGTAGAGTGTGGGTGTTCAGTGTAGCTGTGTTATGTTTGAACCTGGGTAGTGTGTGAGTGTTCCAATGTAGTTGGGTTATGCCAGCAGAATTTCCTTGTATATTCATGAATAAATCCCCTGGGTTATGAATATTTAACATGTTTAACAGTTCACTGAACATAAAGTGGTGCTGTCTTTGTTTGCTTTCTTTGTTGTCTTCAGAAAGTTCCATCTTCATTACTTTGTTGTCTTCAGAAAGTTCCATCTTCCTTCAGCATAATCCCAAGACTAGAGGAGGCGTTTATATATATATTATATATATATATATATATATATATATATATATATATATATATATATATATATATATATATATATATATATGTCGTGCCGAATAGGCAGAACTTGCGATCTTGGCTTAAATAGCAACGCTCATCTTGCCGTATAGGACAAGTGAAAATTTGTGTATGCAATAATTTCGCCAAAATCATTTTGAACCTAACGAAAAAAAATATATTTGATTGTGTTTAGCACTAAATTATTGTAAACGTATTTAAAATATATTTAGTTGGGTTAGGCTAAAATAAATTGCTCTAGTTATAATAAGGTTAGGTAAGTTTTCTAAGTTCCTTTTGGTGCAAAATTAAAAATTTTTACTTTAACATTAACGAAAAAAATATATCTTTAAACGTATAAGAGAAAATTTCAGAAAGGACTTAATTTTAAATGAGTTCTTGCTAATTGACCAGTTTTACATATTCGGCACGACATATATATCTCCTGTGAATATTGTAATGATTTTAAATTCACCTTAAATTCTACATTTTTCTCTCCAGTATCTACATTTTTCTATTCTTTCCAGCATCTATATTTTCCTCACAAATTTTTCTTTTTGTTGGTGAGTCTGGAAGCTTAAAAACAGTGTGTGACTTCTTGTCTCCGCCAAGTGCCAGATGGAGGAGGAGTCTGTGGTTGCTAGCCGGGCGCTAACCAACAGTCTAGTTGATCAGGCAATCAACAAGGATGCATGCCGCGAGGGATGCTGAACTGCGAGGGAAGGAGAACTCTTGAAAATAGTCAGAGGCCTGTCACAGGCTTGGTCTTCCGTTTTAACTTGCACCAGCTTAGTTTTTTCTTAATGGTTTGAAAAGTGAGGAACCACAGAGACAGGAAACTGAAATACAAGTAAAAAGAGAGAGATCTATAAAGAGCAAGACAACATTTATGAAGGGATTCAGGGACACCTTTTAGACAGCCTTGAGTCCTGGTGGTGCAGAGTGCAGTGCCTGCACTCTGACGGAGGGAGGAGCATGTTACTTTCCGTAAGTTAAGTTAGGTTAAGCTTCTATAGGTCTGAGCAAAGCTCAGACCTGTGTTATTGTTATTGTGTTATTATTTTTTTTAGTATTAGGAGACAAGTGTTTCCTGACGCGGGTCGAAGTCATATGATGGCCCGTCTCTGGAGCTTTTGGTCATGCTGACCGAGACCTTCCACAGGCTCGCCGCTCTACCCCTAGAAAAATTGATGTTATACGCTAATAACCCGCACATAAGAAAATAAAAGTTATATCGTCATAAGTTGTAGTCTCCTATGTGCAGGTTATTTGTGTATTGTTCCAGTCACGGTATTGTGTATATTTGTTCATGATTTTCTTATGTATAGGAGGGTCATTTAAATTGTAATGTCTGCGTACGTCTTGCAAGACAGTTATTTAACGAATGATGGTTAATGTGTTCCTTTTTATGGGTCCCTCTACCTTAGTGGGAGACAGCCGTTGTATTGAAAGAAGCTAAAATGAATGATCAGACACTGGGTGTCAGTCATCTTTCCTATGCTGTCTCCACAGTGTGTAACACTAGTATTTTAAATACAGTTTGTGTGTGTGTGTGTGTGTGTGTGTGTGTGTTGTGGAACACCTGTATTCTCACCACAGTGTGTAGAACTCTCTCTTTCTCATTAGTGTGTGCGGAAGTCACTACAATGTGTGGTACTCACTACAGTGTGTTTGTGGAAATTAGAGTATGTGTGGAAAATCAACTACAGGGGTGTGTTGTGTGTTGTGTTATGTGGTTTTGTGTGTGTGTGTGTGTGTGGTGTGTGTTGTGTGTGGAAATTATAGTGTGTATGAAAGTCACTACAGTGTGTGTAAAAGTCACTACAGTGTGTTTGTGGAAGTCACTACAGCGTGTAAGTCACTATAGTGTGTAGAAGTCACTACAACATGTGGGATCAAGACACGTGGCTCACTCTGAGGCTCAGTGACTCACAACTTATTGACCAAACCACCGTAGTATAGTGCTGGGGAGAGGTGCTGGGGAGGAGGGTGCTGGGAGGATGGTGCTGGGGAGGAGGTGCTGGGAGGAGGTGCTGGGGAGGATGGTGCTGGGGAGGATAGTGCTGGGGAGAGTGGTCTGGGGAGGATGGTGCTGGGAGGAGGGTTCTGGGGAGGATGGTGCTGGGGAGGATGGTGCTGGGAGGAGATGGTGGCTGGGGAGGAGGTGCTGGGGAGGATAGTGCTGGGGAGGAGTGCTGGGAGATGGTGCTGGGGAGGAGGGTGCTGGGGAGGAGGTGCTGGGGAGGAGGTGCTGGGGAGGAGGTGCTGGGGAGGAGAGTGCTGGGGAGGATGGTGCTGGGGAGAAGGGTGCTGGGGAGGAGAGTGCTGGGGAGGATGGTGCTGGGGAGGAGGGTCTGGGGAGGATGGTGCTGGGGAGGATGGTGCTGGGGAGGAGGGTGCTGGGGAGGAGGTGCTGATGGGTGGGAGGGTGCTGGGGAGGATGGTGCTGGGAGGATGGTTCTGGGGAGGATGAGTGCTGGGGAGGATGGTGCTGGGGAGGAGGATTCTGGGAGGAGGTGCTGGGGAGGAGAGTGCTGGGGAGGATGGTGCTGGGAGGATGGTGCTGGGGAGGAGGGTGCTGGGGAGGATGGTGCTGGGGAGGAGGGTGCTGGGGAGGATGTTGCTGGGGAGGATGTGCTGGGGAGGAGGTGCTGGGGAGGAGGGTCTGGGGAGGATGTGCTGGGGAGGAGGTGCTGGGGAGGAGGTGCTGGGGAGGAGGGTGCTGGGGAGGATAGTGCTGGGAGAAGTGCCGGGGAGGATGGTGCTGGGGAGAGTGCGGGGAGAAGGTGCTGGGGAGGAGAGTGCTGGGAGGATGGTGCTGGGGAGGAGGGTTCTGGGGAGGATGGTGCTGGGATGGGGAGGAGGGTGCTGGGAGGATGGTGCTGGGGAGGAGAGTGCTGGGGAGGATGGTGCTGGGGAGGAGGATCTGGGAGGATGGTGCTGGGGGGAGGTTCTGGGGAGGAGATGCTGGGAGGATGGTGCTGGGGAGGAGGGTTCTGGGAGGAGGTGCTGGGGAGGATGGTGCTGGGGAGGAGGTGCTGGGGAGGATGGTGCTGGGAGGAGGGTGCTGGAGGAGTATGGGCTGGGGAGGAGGGCTGGGAGAGAGTGCCTGGGAGGAGGTGCAGGGGAGAGGTGCTGGGAGGAGGGTGTTGGGAAAGTGCTGGGGAGGAGGGTCTGGGGAGGAGGGTGCTGGGGAGGATGGGGGGGGCTGGGAGGATGGTGCTGGGGAGGAGGAGGTGTGCTTGGGAGGAGGGTGCTGGGGAGTAGAGTGCTGGGAGGAGGTTCCGAAGAAAGGTGCTGGGAGAAGGGGTACCGGGGAGGAATGGTGCAGGGGAGAGGGTTCCGGAAGGAGGTGTTGTGGGAAAGTGCTGGGGAGGAGGGTTCTGGGGAGGATGGTGCTGGGGAGGATGGTGCTGGGGAGGAGGTGCTGGGGAGGATGGTGCTGGGGAGGAGGGTGCTGGGGAGGATGGTGCTGGGAGGAGAGTGCTGGGGAGGATGGTGCAGGGAGGAGGATTCTGGGGAGATGGTGCTGGGAGAAGGGTGCTGGGGAGGAGAGTGCTGGGGAGGATGGTGCTGGGGAGGAGGTTCTGGAAGGATGTGCTGGAGGAGGTGCTGGGGAGGAGGTGCTGGGGAGGATGGTGCTGGGGAGGAGTGTGCTGGGGAGGATAGTGCTGGGGAGGAGGTGCTGGGGAGGATGGTGCTGGGGAGGAGGTGCTGGGGAGGATGGTGCTGGGGAGGAGGGTGCTGGGAGGATGGTGCTGGGAGAGTGCTGGGGAGGAGGTGCTGGGAGAAGGGTGCTGGGAGGAGAGTGCTGGGGAGGATGTGTGCTGGGGAGGAGGGTTCTGGGAGGATGGTGCTGGGGAGGATGGTGCTGGGGATGGAGGGTGCTGGGGAGGATGGTGCTGGGGAGATGGGTGCTGGGGAGGAGAGTGCTGGGGAGGATGGTGCTGGGGAGGATGGTGCTGGGAGGATGGTGCTGGGAGGAGGTGCTGGGGAGGAGGTGCTGGGGAGGATGGTGCTGGGGAGGATGGTGCTGGGGAGGTGGTGCTGGGGAGGAGAGTGCTGGGGAGGATGGTGCCTGGGAGGAGGTTCTGGGGAGGATGGTGCTGGGGAGGATGGTGCTGGGGAAGGTGCTGGGGAGGAGGTGCTGGGAGGATGGGCTGGGGAGGATGGTGCTGGGGAGGAGGTGCTTGGGAGGAGGGTGCTGGGGAGTAGAGTGCTGGGAGAGGGTTCCTGAAGAAGGAGTGCTGGGGAGAGGGTCCGGGGAGGAGGTGCAGGGAAGAGGTTCGCGGAGAGAGGGTTTGTGGGAAAAGTGCTGGGAGGAGGTTCTAGGGAGGAAGGATGCTGGAGGAGAGGGTTCTGGGGAGGAGGGTGGTGGATGGAGGTCCGTGGGGGAGAGTGCTAGGGAGGATGAGGCATGGGAGGAAGGTCTGGGAGGAGGTGCTGGGGGAGGGTGCTGTTGAAGGTGATGCTGGGGAGGTGCCTGGGGAGGAAGGTGCTGTGGGGGGGTGATTGCTGTTGGGAGGAAGATGCTGGGAGAAGGTGCTGTGGGAGGGTGCTTTAGCGAGTGTGCTGGGGAGGTTGCTGGAGAGGACAGTACTAAGGAGGAGGGTGCTGGGGAGGTGGATGCTGCGGGTAGGGTGCTGGGAGGAGAGTGTTGTGAGGAGGGTGCTATGGGTAGGGTGCTGGGGAGGAGGGTGCTAGGGGGAAGGGTGCTGTAAGAGGGCGAGGGTGACTTCTGATTCTGGGGAGGAGGGTACTGTTGTGAGGGTGCTTCTGGGGAGAAAGGTGCTGTGGAGAGGGTGCTGGGGAGGAAGATGCTGGGAACGAAGATGCTGCGGAGGAAGGTGCTATGGGGGGAAGGGGTGCTGTGAGGAACGGGGATGCTGTAGAGAACGTAGGTGCTGTGGGGAGGGAGTGCTTTGGGGAGAGGATGCCATGGGGAGGGGGTTCTATGAGAAGGGTGCTGTGGAAAGGGGTGCTGTGGGGAGGGTATCTGTGGGGAGGGAGTGCTGTGGGGAAGGGATCCTGTGGGGAAGGAGTGCTGTGGGGAAGGGATCCTGTGGGGAGGGGATCCTTTAGGGAGGGAAAGGGATCTGTGGGGGGTGTGTGGGGAAGGGATCCTGTGGGGGGAGTGTTGTGGGGAGGGGATCCTGTGGGAGTGGGTGCTGTGGGAAAGGATCCTGTGGGAAGGGATCCTGTGGGGGGGGATCGGGAAGGGATCTGTGGGAGGGGTGCTGTGGGGAAGGGATACTGTGGGAAGGGGATGCTGTGGGGAAGGGGTCCTGTGGGGAGGGGATCCTGTGTGGGAGGGTTCCTGTGGGGAAGGGGTGCTGTGGGGAAGGGATCCTGTGGAGGGTGCTCTGGGGAACGGATCCTGTGGGGAAGGGTGCTGTGGAGAGAGATCCTGTGGGGAGGGGGTTATCTGGGAAGGGATCCTGTGGGGATGGGGTGCTGTGGGGAGGGGGTTCGCTGGGGAAGGGATCCTGTGGGGAAGGGATCCTGTGAGGATGGTGTGCTGTAGGGAATTGATCTTGTGTGGAGGGGGTCCTGTGGGGAAGGGATCCTGTGGGGAGGGGGTGCCATGGGGAAGCGATCCTGTGGGGAGAGAATCCTGTGGGAAAGGGATCCTGTGGGGAAGCGATCCTGTGGGGATGGCATCCTGTGTGGAGGGCATCCTGTGTGGAGGGGGTGCTGTGGGAAGGGATCCTGTAGGGAGGGGATGCTGTGGTTAGGGAGTTCTGTCGGGAGGGGATGCAGTGGGAAAGATCCTGTGGAGAGGGGATTCTGTGGGGAGGGGATGCTGTGGGGAGGGGGTACTGTTGATTTATCCGCCAGGGAAAAGTCAGGTGACGCTAGTGTTAGGGAAATGATGTAGTGCTTAGCAGTGGAGTGACGAGGGAGGGGGGGGGAAGTGTGCTTGGCGAAGGGAGAGGAGCTCTTGGCGAGGGGAGGAGCCAGGGGCGTGGCGAGGGGAGAGGAGCTCCTGGCGAGGGCCGTGGCGGGAGCAGAGGATCGCGTGGTGGAGGGCAGGGGCGTTGGGGGAGAAGCGTGGCCGGGGGGAGAGGCGTGGAGAGGGGCGTGGCAGCAGCTGCTCTTACTGCTCTATGATCTTAGGGGACGACAGCACAGGGAAGGAGAGTGAGTCACCCTCACCTTGACTCATACTATTACTACTGTACACACACACACACACACACACACACACACACACACACACACACACACACACACACACACACACACGCACGCACACGCACATGCATGCACGTACTTGCATTCATACATATATACATACACATGCATACACAACATACTCACAAACACAACAGGCTAAGTGTCTGTCGATAAGTGTCTTTCACAACTGGTAATTAACACACAAAGTAACAGACTACAGGAACTAGAGCATCCTGACAGGATAAAACAAAAAAATGGGAGCTCAAAAAGGAGGATGTAAGGCAAGGGAACCAAGGATGACTAGTCTGAAAAAGAAGAATGAGAAGAAAGGCTCAGTAGCAAAATGGATCAAAAATGGGAAAAAAGGCTAAACAAGCTTTGCAGTAAACTGGTGGAGAAGCTATTTGCAGAGAGCAAGAGTGGGAATTATGAGCTGTAGCTGCTAAGGCAAAGATACAGAGACTGGAGGAAGAACTAGAAGTGCTAAAGCAGGATATAAAGACGAGGTCTGAAAGGAGCAAGGTGATTGAAATGAGAACATCAACAGACAGCAAGGAGACAAGAAGGGGATGGAGCTAAGAAGTCCCTTGCAGAAGTAATATCAGGCCATCAGGGTGTTCAGAAGATAAGGGAAACAACAAAAGAGATGTTTAAATTGTACCCAGAGATATGGAGGGCTAAGAAATGGGATGAAGAGGGAGAGGTCAATTATTCATGGGCTTCGGGAAACTGATGGGAAGATCTATGAGAAAGAAAGCATTGGGAGGAAAAAAGCTTAGGAGCATCATCACAATAACAGGAGAGAAGCCATGTCTCGGGTAACAAATTTTCACAGACTTGGGGGGGGATGGTATTCAAGGGAAAAAATCAACAAATCAAATTGATATTCAAGACAGAAGTGGTACAGAACAGGATACTACAAAAGAAACCACTGTTAAAGGACTCCCAAGAATATCAGTAAGTGTACCTCGATCAAGCATGGGAACAACTGAGAGTAAAAAGACACCTGTGGAAGGAAAGAGAGACAGAGAAGGCAATGATAGCCAGGAAACCTCAGCCTCTGGGGGAACACCAGACTCATATACGTACAGAACCCCCTCAACCCCTACCACCCCATACCAACCAAACAAAATAACCAGAAATAAACTGCACTCCACAGCACCCCTCCCCCAGCACTAATTTCAGGATCAAAACAGCTTTCCATAATATCCTGCCCTGCCTTCTACACCTCCAGTCTTCAACAACCTCTTCCACCTCCCAAAATACAGTAATGGAAAGGAAACTAAAGGTATGGTACACCAGTGCTGATGGAATAACAAATAAGATTGAGGAGTGGCAAGAACGAATCATTGAGGCATCCCTGGGCATCATAGCACTCCCAGAGACAAAGTTCGCAGGAATGATAACAGTTGTGATCTTTCCAACTGGATATCAGATAATGAAGAGAGACAGAGAACACAGGGGGGGGGGGAAGAGTTGCACCGCTCATCAAAAACCAGTTGAGTTTTGAGGAAATGGGAAGAATGGACAGAGGGGAAGCAGACGACTTCATAGTAGGAACACTTCAGACTGGGGTGGGGGTCCATAGATGATAACAGTGCTGTACAACCCATCATTGAACAGCAGGACACCAAGACAAAGAGTATGATGGGTGCAATAGAGCAATGGTGGATACACTAGCTGAAGTGGCCAGAATGGCCCACATGGGTAGGGCAAAATTATTCATCATGGGGGATTTCAGTCATAAGAAGATTGAGTAGGAAAACCTAGAGCCACATGGAAGACCAGTAACGTGGAGGGCTAAGATGCTGGAGTCAGTACTGGAAAACTTCATGAACCAACGTGTTAGCGAGAGAGGATAGGATGTTCCAGCAAGGCTGGACCACATTTTCACCTTGAACAGTTTAGACATAGGGGATATCACACACCAAAGACCCCTTGGCGCTGGTGATCACGACATCCTGAGTTTTGAATAACTTGTAGAGTTAACAGTGGAGAACGAAGCAGCATGAGAAGGACAGGAGAAGCCAAACTTCAAAAAAGGGGACCACACAGGTAAGAGGCGATTCCTGCATGAGGTGCAGTGGGAAAGAGAACTAGAGGGAAAGACAGTAAATGAAATAATGGAATAAGTGACCACTAAGTGCAAAGAGGCAGAGGATAAGTTCATACCAAAAGGTAACAGAAAAAATGGTACGACCAGAATGAGCCCATGGTTTAACTGAAGGTGTAAAGATACCAAAGAAAAGTGTACTTGAGCATGGAAAAAGTATAAGAGACAAAGGACTCAAGAAATCAAGGAAGTCAGCAGAAGAACCAGAAGTGAATATACAGATAAGGAGAGAGGCCTAGAGGCAATAGAGAATGACATAGCATCAAAAACCAAATCTGAACCAAAGTTGTTATACAGTTACATTAAGAGGAAAACAGTCAAAGAGCAGGTAATCAGGTTGAGGAAAGAAGGAGGGAGCTCACAAAGAGTGACCAGGAAGTACATGAAGAACTTAACACAAGATTTAGTGGAGTATTCACAGTAGAGACAGAAATTCTTTCAGCACACCAAGGAGGTAGGGTGCACAAGCAAGTGCTGAGCACACTGTACATAACCAAGGAGAAGGTAAAGAAACTGCTAGGTGAACTAGATACCTCGAAGGTGGTAGGCCCAATTAACATATCTCCATGGGTCCTGAGAGAGGGAGCAAACGAACTGTGTGTGCCGCTAGCAGCAATCTCCAATAAATCTAACGAAACTGGGCAACTGCATGAGGTGTGGAAGACAGCAAATGTAATTTAAATTTTAAGGAGACAGACCGGTAGCATTAAACTACAGACCAGTATCACTGACATGTATAGTATGTAAAGTCATGGAGAAGATTATCAGAAGAAGAGTGGTGGAACACACTGAAAGGATTAGAGTCATATATGACAATCAGCACTTCAGGAATAGGAAATCCTGTCACAAAACTACTTGAGTACTACAACAAGGTAACAGAATTGAGACAGGAGAGAGAGGGATGGGTAGATTGCATCCTTTTGGACTGTAAGAAGCCTTTTGACACAGTACCACACCAAGACTGTTCAACTGCTTCCCAGCATACATAAGGGGGATTACCAATAGACCCCTGGCTGGCTTCAAGAAGGCACTGGACAGGCACCTAAAGTTAGTACGTGACCAGCCGGGCTGTGGTTCGTACGTCAATGTGCGTGCGGCCAGCAGTAACAGCCTGGTTGATCAGACTGATCCACCACGAGGCCTGGTCTCAGACCGAGCCGCGGGGGCGTTGACCCCGGAAACCCTCTCCACGTATACTCCAAGTATAAAAAATGGGATTAAACAATTATTCCAAGTAGGAATATAAGAGTGAATTATAAAGAATGGTTTAATGGAAAGGTTTGGAAAGTTATGAAGGAAAGAGCCTGGAATCAATATAGGAAGTGGACCAATTAAGATACTTATGAGAGATTCAAGGAGGCTACAACTGAATATACAAATATAAGGAGTGAAGAGATTTTGAAAAGGAAATAGTAGACAAGAGTAAGGTAGAATCAAAACGTTTATTTAAGTTTGTAAAAAAAAAAGTAGCCTAGTGTCTCAATTCTGTGCTATGACCATGGCCTCGGCTACATGATTCATTATTACTTTTTTTGTTCCGATATTTACTGTATATCTTTTTTTTATATTTAAAATCCTACAAAGTCTATTGAATATTAAAAGTGGTTAAAGACAAATTACGAATAATAAATATTGATGACATAATAAGGTAGAGGAGGGAATGTATGAGGTATTAAAGAGAAAGTGTTGTGCAGATGAGTTATGTTATCCCTATTGCAGTTATCTTAAGAGTTCACTATAGTTCCTGTAGTGGAGATGGCACCATGTACGAGTATGCTTGTATTTAAAAAAGGTGACACGGAAGACCAACAGGTCACTTGAAACAGAGTGTTGCCGGAGGTGTGGAAAACAGGAAATGTAGTCTCTATCTTTAAAATAGGGGACAGACAAGTAGCGCTAAGCCAGCGTCACTGACATGACTAGTATGTAAGGTTGTGGAGAAGAATATCACAAGTGTGGAGGCTACCTGGAAACAGCGGTTTCATGACCAACAACCAACAGTGGTTTTTAAAGAGAGTGAGGGCCCTGAATTTGTACTCTCTAGAAAGGCGTAGAATTAGGGGGGATATGATTGAGGTGTATAAATGGAAGACATGAATAAGTAAGGGGTTGTAAATAGCGTACTAAAAATATCTAGCCTAGACAGGACTTGCAGCAATGGCTTTAAGCTGGAAAAATTCAGATTCAGGAAGGATATAGGGAAGCACTGGTTTGGCAATAGTTATGGATGAGTGGAATAAACTCCCGAGTACAGTTAAAGAGGATAAAACGTTGTGTAGTTTTAAAAATAGGTTAGATAAATACATAATAAGTGAGTGCAGGTGGGTGTGAGTTGGACCTGACTAGCTTGTGCTACTAGGTCAGATACTGTGCACCTTACTTAAGTGAATGTGACATGACTTGACTAGGTTGGGGCATTGGCTTAAGCCGGTAGGAGACTTGGACTTGCCTCGCATGGGCCAGCAGGCCTGTTGCAGTGTTCTTTCTTATGTTCGTATGTTCTTTTAAATCTGCTAGACTTCTGTGACAAGATAACGGAAGCTCAGCGAGAGAGAGGACTGGGTGCACTGGATATTTTTGGCCTGTAGAAAGGCGCTCGATACAGTTCCGCATAATAGAGTTGGACAAGAGCTAAAGGAGCAGGCAGGAATAATGGGAACAGCACTACAGTGGATCAACGAATATTTAATAGGATGGAAGTAACACGTTAATGCCCAAGAAGAGGTGTCAGATAAGGCAAATGGGATGCCAGAAAGGTCATTTCTTGGACAACTACTGTGGCATACATAAAGGACATGACAGAAGAAATCGAGTCAGAGATGTACGTGCTCTCAGATGCCGTGAAAGTAATGAGAATACAAACAGAAGCAGGCCACGAAAGACAACAAACGGATCTGGACAAACAGCAGAATTGGACTGAATTTAACCCCAGTAAACACAAAGTTATGACAGTCGGTGAAAGACAAAGAAAACTGGCTACAGAGCACAGACTTGAGAGACAAAGGGTGCAGACATCTCTGAAAGACGGCCTCGAGGTGAGCATAGTTCCGAACATATAAACCGAATAGTCGTAGCAGCCAATGAGAGACTGGCACATTTACAGATAGCTTCTAGGCACCTCAACAAGGGGTCATTCACGACACTGTACGGCATTTGTCAGGCTCATTCTGTGGAACCCACATCTGATACAGCACGTCAAGAAGCTGAAAAAAGTACGAAGCTTTGCACAGAGAATAGTCCTGGAACTAAAAGGTATGAACTATGAGAGACTCAAGAAGACACTTTGTGACTTAACTCTGGAGTAATGAGAGAGTGGTAACACTTGCCAGCCAATGGTAACATTTGCCAGTCAGTGGTAACACTTGCCAGCCAATGATAACATTTGCCAGTCAGTGGTAACACTTGCCAGCCAATGGTAACATGTGCCAGTCAATGATAACATTTATCAGTCAGTGGTAACACTTGCCAGCCAATGATAACATTTATCAGTCAGTGGTAACACTTGCCAGCCAATGGTAACATTTGCCAGTCAGTGGCAACACTTACCAGCCAATGGTAACATTTGCCAGTCAGTGGTAGCACTTGCCAGCCAATGGTAACATTTGCCAGGCAGTGGTAACACTTGCCAGTCAATGGGAACATTTGCTAGCAAGTGGTAAAACTTGCCAGATCATTGGTAACACTTGCCAGCCAGTGGTCACTTGCCAGCCAATGGTAACACTTGCCGGCCAGTGGTAACATTTGCAAGCCAGTGGTAACACTTGCCAGCCAGTGGTAACACTTGCTAGTCAGTGGTAACACCAACCAGTGGTAACACTTGCAAGTCAGTAGTAACACTTGTTAGTCATTGGTAACACTTGCCAGCCAGTGGTAACACCTGCCAATCAGTAGCAACACTTGCCAGCCAATGATAACACTTGCCAGCCAGTGGTAACACTTGCCAACCAGTGGTAGCACTTTCAAGTCAGTAGTAGCACTTGCCAGCCAATGGTAACATTTGCCAGGCAGTGGTAACACTTGCCAGTCAATGGCAACATTGCTAGCACAGTGGTAACACTTGCCAGTCATGGTAACACTTGCAAGCAGTGGTCATTGCCAGCCATGTAACACTTGCCGGACAGTGGTAACATTTGCAAGCCAGTGGTAACACTTGCCAGCCAGTGGTAACACTTGCTAGTCAGTGGTAACACCAACCAGTGGTAACACTTGCAAGTCAGTAGTAACACTTGTTAGTCATTGGTAACACTTGCCAGCCAGTGGTAACACCTGCCAATCAGTGGCAACACTTGCCAGCCAATGATAACACTTGCCAGCCAGTGGTAACACTTGTCAACCAGTGGTAGCACTTTCAAGTCAGTAGTAGCACTTGCCAGTCAGTGGTAACACTTGCCAGACAGCGTTAACACTTGCTAGACAGTGGTAACACTTACCAGCCAGTGGTAACACTTGCCAGCCAGTGGTGACACTTTCAAGTCAGTAGTAACTATTGCCAGCCAGTAGTAACACTTGCCAATCAGTGGTAACACTTGCCCATCTGTGGTAACACTTGCCAGATAGTGTTAACACTTGCTAGACAGTGGTAACACTTGCCAGCCAGTGGTAACACTTGTCAGACAGTAGTAACACTTGCCAGACAGTAGTAACATTTGCCAAACTGTGGTAACACTTGCTAGACAGTGGTAACACTTGCCAGCCAGTGGTAACACTTGCCAGACGGTAGTAGCACCTGTCAGATAGTGTTAACACTTGCTAGACAGTGGTAACACTTGCCAGAAAGTAGTAGCACTTGCCAGCCAGTGGTAACACTTGCTAGACAGTGGTAACACTTGCCAGCTAGTGGTAACACTTGCCAGACAGTAGTAGCACTTGCCAGACAGTGGTAACACTTGCTAGACAGTAGCGCTTGCTAGACAGTGTTAACACTTGCTAGACAGTGGTAACACTTGCCAGCCAGTGGTAACACTTGCCAGACAGTGGTAACACTTGCCAGCCAGTGGTAACATTTGCCAGACAGTAGTAACATTTGCCAGACAGTAGTGACACTTGCCAGACAGTAGTAACACTTTCCAGACTGTGGTAACACTTGCTAGACAGTGGTAACACTTGCCAGACAGTAACACTTGCTAGACAGTGGTAACACTTGCCAGACAGTAACACTTGCTAGACAGTGGTAACACTTGCCAGCCAGTGGCAAGACTTGCCAGACAGTGGTAACACTTGCCAGACAGTGTTAACAATTGCCAGACAGTGTTAACACTTGCTAGACAGTGGTAACACTTGCCAGACAGTGTTAACACTTGCTAGACAGTGATAACACTTGCCAGTCAGTTGTAACACTTGCCAGACAGTAGTAACACTTGCCAGACTGTGGCAACACTTGCTAGACAGTGGTAACACTTGCCAGCCAGTGGTAACACTTGCCAGACAGTAGTATCACTTGCTAGACAGTGTTAACACTTGCTAGACAGCGGTAACACTTGCCAGCCAGTGGCAACACTTGCCAGACAGTGTTAACACCTGTTAGACAGTGGTAACACTTGCCAGTCAGTGGTAACACTTGCCAGTCAGTGGTAACACTTGCCAGACAGTAGTAACACTTGCCAGACTGTGGTAACACTTGCTAGACAGTGGTAACACTTGCCAGCCAGTGGTAACACTTACCAGACAGTAGTAGCACTTGCCAGACAGTGCTAACACTTGCTAGACAGTTGTAACACTTGCCAGCCAGTGGCAACACTTGCCAGACAGTGTTAACACTTGCTTGACAGTGGTAACACTTGCCAGCCAGTGGTAACACTTGCCAGACAGTAGTAGCACTTGCCAGACAGTGGTAACACTTGTTAGACAGTAGTAGCGCTTGCCAGACAGTGGTAACATTTGCCAGCCAGTGATAACACTTGCTAGACAGTGGTAACACTTGCCAGCCAGTGTTAACACTTGATAGACAGTAGTAACACTTGTCAGACAGTGTTAACACTTGCTAGACATTGGTAACACTTGCCAGCCAATGACAACACTTGCCAGACAGTAGTAACACTTGCCACTGCAGTATTGTTATTGTCTGAATGTTAATGTTAACTTGCAACAGTCTTGTTATAATCTTAGTCTTAATATTAACTTGCTACAGTACTGAGTTCATCACAGATTACAGACTCGTATTCAGCAGTAACTTAACATTAATAACAATTACAGTGACAATAATAAATTACAATAATGATAGCAGAAATACAGGGATGTATGAGGATGTAGGCAAGTGGCAGTTTCATTAGAGTTAATGAGAGTTGAGTAAAGTTTGGTTGAGGGAGAGATGACAGTAAGGGCCAGCTATTCCGTCTATTGCATCATCAACGTCGAGAACAACACTGCTAACGAGGCCTCTGCATTCTCCTCTGGCTTATATGCTGCCTCCAAATTCTGATATAACTTATTAAGCTGCTAGCACTCTAACATTCCAACTGTTATTTTCCTTTCTTGCTCATACATGTCATGTTAATGTTCGGCCATACCTGTGTAGCACTGTAGCTTGGTAGACAACACAATCCTACGGAGGTACTACTATCCTCTTGATTATACAGCGGACACTTATTAAAAGTTTGACACTCTGCCAAAATAGCGTCGTTTCTTGCTGTCTAATGAACAGGTAAAATTGCAGGTAAACCTGCAAACTTAAGCTTCAATTTAGCATACATTACTATTTAGCATACATTACTACTGGCTGGAAAGTGTTCCCATTGGCTGGCAAGTGTTACCACTAGCTGACAAGTGTTACCATTGGCTGGCAAGTGTTACCACTGGCTTCCTGCGTGCTTTTCATGGTTGTTAGTTGTTGCAGTGATAACTTTCTTATGGTAGAGTGTCTGAGACTTGGCAGGGAGGGGATTGGGGTGAGGCTAATGATTCCTGAACAGACATTAACATATAACAGACAGTAAACTTGTGAAATTGGCCATACGCGATTGGAAAGGTGGGTCGCGATCAGGGACTGAGATTCAACTCCCACAAACACAAATCGGGGAGTACAAATCAGTACGGGAGTGACAGACATTATTTTGTTGGCAAACAGGAAAAATAGTGTAGATTTGATAATTATATACATGACAATAAGAAAAACATAATAGTATAGAGCAGTGGTCTTCAACCATCCTACACAAGTTGGCCACATTTGATGATTAAATGTGTGATGAGGGCCGCACGGTTTTCTTGACACTGCCCAGGGCCCCCTACCTGCGGCCTGTAGGCCACATGTTGGGAACCCCTGCTATTAGAGTATGTAAGACACGTGGAGGTAATACACCTCTCCTAATGTAGTTTAGGGGGGAGTCTTAAGGCTCTGTTAGGTTAGGTAGGTTTGTCAGGAAACAGGACAAGTGTGTCTTGACGCTCTTAGTCATATGATGACCCGCAGCTGGAGCTTTTCGTCATCTGACCGAGGCCTTTGATGACTTACTGGTCCTATCCCCTTTAAAAATTAGTTTTGTAAGGCACTGTTCAGTAGCATTAGAGACAGCCAAGGATACCTGAAGGACATTTCCAGGAGTCAGTGCTCCCGCCCCGTGACCTGCTCCCATACAAAGGCTCCTGGAGGATCAAGGTCTGATCAACCAGGCTATTACTGCTGGCCGCAGGCAGTCTAATGTACAAAGCAAAGCCCGGCTGGTTAGGGGCATATTTGAGGAACTTGAACAGTTCTCTCTTGAAGAGAGCCGGAAGTTTCTTGGTAATTCCCTTTGTGCACGGAAGAATGGCGTTGAAGAGTCGGGGGACCTCTGACACTCACGAGTTTTCTCTCAGCGTACTTCTCACACCCCTGCTTTTTTAGTGGAGGCATTTAGCAGCGTATGCTAAGTCCCTTGTTATATGGAATGATTTCGATGTCCAAGTTTAGAACCAGTCCTCCGGTCCATGGATATTAGTTTCTCGTTACTTCAAAATGTGAGGGGCCTAAGTGTCCAGTAGTTCATGTCCAAGTGAACTTAACCTCTCAGTAACTATATTACACTTGGTTTATCCATAGGGATGATAAAGGGTTGAGGGAATGGAACTCAGGTGTTATATTCAGTGGCCAAGAGTTGACAACCTGAACATCAGAAACTTAAACCCTTGAAGTTATCGAACATTATCCAGTTTCCATCCATTGCCAATCAGCTAGTGGAGGTATTGTTCGGTTTATTAAATTCTTATGATGTCAAGTGTGATGAAGAGCTTGGACACCTTACACTTATTGTATATTTGAAAGTAGTATGTTGGTATCATTAGGGTTATTTTGCACCAAGCTTCTTGCTTTCGTATGGAGTGTTTTGGGTGTGTACAGATTTGGGACTGATCCTAGAATTTTCAAGGTGTAAATTATGATGTATCTTTCTTGCCTACGTTCCAAGGAGTACAGCTCGATGAATTTCAAATTTCCAGTAATTTAGATGTTTGACTTAATATATACGTGCAGTGAAGATTTGTACATTCTCCAGATCTGCAGTTTTGTCTACTTTAAAAGAAGCTGTTAGTATCCAGCAATATCCCAACCTAGAGAGAACAAGTTAATAAAACAGTTATCATCAGCTTGGTATCCTTTGTTTTAACTGTTGTGTTTGGCCAGCCTATCATTTACCTTGCAGCTGTGATAATAATACTTGTGACCAATGAAAGTGAGATTCTCTGACATTATCACTCTTAAGTCTTTCACGTTAGTCTTTCGCACTCTCGAATGCGAGAGTGCCATTTTTTCTCACTTTTCTTAAGTTTCCTGTTAAACTGTAATTAAATCAGTGTGCAAATAAATAAATATACGCTAACTCTACATTGGAAACCAAAACATTTAAATAAGATGAGAGACAGCAGTCAGGAAGATTGTGTCGTCCTGCTTGCTAGCTGCTATTTACTGTCAGGAGTGTTTGTCGTTCTTCTCTTATGAATATGTAAGATAACAGGTCAGTCTTACAAACTTATACTTTCACTCAGCATACACTTAGATTCCTTTACTTTACTGTGTTTCTTTAATAGTGTTCATTGCTGTGATATTCCCTCTCCCATTACGGAGCATTAATCTGAGAGTGGGTCTGTCATTGCTTAAAGCATTAATATATATATATATATATATATATATATATATATATATATATATTACACACACACACACACACACACACACACACACACACACACATATATATATATATATATATATATATATATATATATATATTAGGTAGTAGGTTGGTAGACAGCAGCCGCCCAGGGAGGTACTACCGTCCTGCCAAGTGAGTGTAAAACGAAAGCCTGTAATTGTTTTACATAATGGTAGGATTGCTGGTGTCCTTTTTTTCTGTCTCTTAAACATGCAAAATTTCAGGTACATCTTGCTACTTCTATTTACACTTAGGTCACACTACACATACATGTACAAGCATAAATATACACACCCCTCTGGGTTTTCTTTCTAATTCTTGTTCTTGTTTATTTCCTCTTACCTCCATGGGGAAGTGGAACAGAATTCTTCCTCCGTAAGCCATGTGTGTTGTAAGAGGCTACTAAAATAATGGCAGGAGCAAGGGGCTAGTAACCCCTTCTCCTGTATATATTACTAAATTTGAAAGGAGAAACTTTCGTTTTTCCTTTTCGGCCACCCTGCCTCGGTGGGATACGGCTGGTACGTTGAAAGAAGAAGAATATATATATATATATATATATATATATATATATATATATATATATATATATATATATATATGCAATAAGATCACAGTAAACAGTGATTTTAAAATATGCAAACAACCACTGTGAAAAGTAGTAAAGTGAAATTCCAAGCGCTTTCGTGACTACTCACATTGTCATTGTCAGGGAACTATGACAATGTGAGTAGTCACGAAAGCGCTTGGAATTTCACTACTCTTTCAAAGTGGTTGTTTTGCATATATATATAATATATATATATATATATATATATATATATATATATATATATATATATATATATATATATATATATATATATGCAATACGATCACAGTAAACAGGTGATATCAGAATATGCAAAAAATCACTGTGAAAGAATAGTGAAATTCCTAGCGCTTTCGTGACTTCTCACATTATCAAGGAACTATAAAAACAAAACAGCAAAGGAGGGCATATAAAAGGTCAAGACTACAACTCACCATCACATCACACAACAAAGCAACACCTCACACACCCGTAACGACAACCGACTTTGTGAAACCCACCTAATACGCTACCCAAGAATTAAGATTTATTACATTAAACAAGTAATAAATCTCACAGGCGTGTGTGAGGTGTTGCCTTGTTGTGAGATGTGATGGTGAGATGTAGTCTTGACCCTTTATATGCCTTCCTTTGATGTTTTGTTTGTATAGTTCCTTGATAATGTGAGAAGTCACGAAAGCGCTTGAAATTTCACTATTTCACAGTGATTGTTTTGCATATTCTGATATCACCTGTTTACTGTGATCTTATTGCATATATATATATATATATATATATATATATATTATATATATATATATATATATATATATATATATATATATATATATATATATATATATATATATATATATATAATTTTTTTTTTTTTTTTTTTTTTTTTTTTTTCCAACAAGTCGGCCGTCTCCCACCGAGGCAGGGTGACCCAAAAAAGAAAGAAAATCCCCAAAAAGAAAATACTTTCATCATCATTCAACACTTTCACCACACTCGCACATTATCACTGTTTTTGCAGAGGTGCTCAGAATACAACAGTCTAGAAGCATACACATATAAAGATACACAACATATCCCTCCAAACTGCCAATATCCCAAACCCCTCCTTTAAAGTGCAGGCATTGTACTTCCCATTTCCAGGACTCAAGTCCGACTATATGAAAATAACCGGTTTCCCTGAATCCCTTCACTAAATATTACCCTGCTCACACTCCAACAGATCGTCAGGTCCCAAGTACCATTCGTCTCCATTCACTCCTATCTAACACGCTCACGCACGCTTGCTGGAAGTCCAAGCCCCTTACCCACAAAACCTCCTTTACCCCCTCTCTCCAACCCTTTCGAGGACGACCCCTACCCCGCCTTCCTTCCCCTATAGATTTATATGCTTTCCATGTCATTCTACTTTGATCCATTCTCTCTAAATGACCAAACCACCTCAACAACCCTCTTCTGCCCTCTGACTAATACTTTTATTAACTCCACACCTTCTCCTAATTTCCACACTCCGAATTTTCTGCATAATATTTACACCACACATTGCCCTTAAACAGGACATCTCCACTGCCTCCAACCGTCTCCTCGCTGCTGCATTTACCACCCAAGCTTCACACCCATATAAGAGTGTTGGTACTACTATACTTTCATACATTCCCTTCTTTGCCTCCATAGATAACGTTTTTTGACTCCACATATACCTCAACGCACCACTCACCTTTTTTCCCTCATCAATTCTATGATTAACCTCATCCTTCATAAATCCATCCGCCGACACGTCAACTCCCAAGTATCTGAAAACATTCACTTCTTCCATACTCCTCCTCCCCAATTTGATATCCAATTTTTCTTTATCTAAATCATTTGACACCTCATCACCTTACTCTTTTCTATGTTCACTTTCAACTTTCTACCTTTACACACATTCCCAAACTCATCCACTAACCTTTGCAATTTTTCTTTAGAATCTCCCATAAGCACAGTATCATCAGCAAAAAGTAACTGTGTCAATTCCCATTTTGAATTTGATTCCCCATAATTTAATCCCACCCCTCTCCCAAACACCCTAGCATTTACTTCCTTAACAACCCCATCTATAAATATATTAAACAACCATGGTGACATTACACATCCCTGTCTAAGACCTACTTTTACCGGGAAATAGTCTCCCTCTCTTCTACACCGAATAGGCAGAACTTGCGATCTTGGCTTAAATAGCAACGTTCATCTTGCCATATAGGACAAGCGAAAATTTGTGTATGCAACAATTTCGCCAAAATCATTCTGAACCTAACGAAAAAAATATATTTCACTGTGTTTGTTTAGTATTAAATTACTGTAAACAAATCTAAAATATATCTAGTTGGGTTAGGCTAAAATAAATTGTTCTTGTTATAATAAGGTTAGGTAAGTTTTCTAAGATTCTTTTGGAGCAAAATTAAAATTTTTTACATTAACATTAATGAAAAAAATATATCTTTAAACGTATAAGAGAAAATTTGAGAAAGGACTTAATTTTAAATGAGTTCTTGCTAATTGATCAGTTTTACATATTCGCACGACATATATATATATATATATATATATATATATATATATATATATATATATATATATATATATATATATATATATATATATAAGGTATAACTTGCGATTTTGGCTTAAATAGGAGCGCTCTTCTTGCCGAATAAGGCAAGCGAAAATTTGTAAATGCAGTAATTTCGCAAAAATTATTCTGAAACTAACAAAAAAAAATATATTTCATTGTGTTTGTTTATTATTAAATTATTGAATTATTGTAAACTTATCTAAAATATACTTAACTGGATTAATCTAAATTAAATTGTGCTTGTTATAATAAGATTAGGAAAGTTTTCTAAGGTTCTTATGCCACAAAATTATTATTTTTTACATTAACATAAATGAAACAAATATATATCTTTAAACGTATAAGAGAAAAATTTAGAAAGAACTTAATTTTAAACGAGTTCTTGCTAATTGGCCAGTTTTACCCATTCGGCACGACATTTATATATATATTATATATATATATATATATATATATATATATATATTATATATGTATATGCAAAACAACCACTCTGAAAGAATAGAGAAATTCCAAGCGCTTTCGTGACTACTCACATTATCATAGTTCCTTGATAATGTGAGTGTCACGAAAGCGCTTGCAATTTCTCTATTCTTTCACAGTGGTTGTTTTGCATATTCTGAAATCACCTGTTTACTGTGATCTTATTGCTATATATATATATATATATATAATATATATAATATATATTAATATATATATATATTATATTTATATATTTATATATATAATGTCGTTATCGAATAGAGGCTCATATAAAGGCATTAAAACGAGGTAGAGTGTGTGAGGTACATCACAGTGTTAATATGATACACTCAGCCAATATAAGAGCCACTAAAACGTATTTTAAAGACCGAACAAATGTATGTAGGTAGGGAAATTCCTTGTGATAATGGAAGAACATCTTTGGCAAAAGTTTCTCTCGTAAATGTTAGAAAATGCATCTCACAGAAGATAAATCTTCAGTGTTGGTATTAAAAAAATCAAGGAGAAACAATGGAGGGAATTCACTCCTTTAGCTGGAAACAATTTGTTGGGGAAAATTTATTCCTATGACAGGGAAAGATTACGCTGAAGTTTTAACAGGAAGTTTAAAAAGTGTTTAACAATATAACTATTTTAAAGATGGGAAAAGATGACGCTGGAAATTGTTTCTGGAGATATATAAATTTTGTGGAGTATGTACAAGGTAAGTCCATGTTAAGGGCAGAACATGTTTACCAGTAAAATAAATCTCTCCAGAGACAAGACCGGGAGTGGACGTGAAGGTGATCCCAAAATATATTTTAATAGCGAGAAGCATCGGTTACTTTGAACACAGTACAAGGTGGCTCAACAGTTTATGCGGAAATAGATTTCCGTGAATAATCTTTTTTTTTTTAATGGAAAAAATAAAGTAGAATGGGTTGAGAAACGAGAGTGGACGGTGGTTGTGGTTAACGAGGCAAAATATGAGGAACGTGACGGGCTTGCAGGACCAACACTGTAAGAAGAGAATATGGAAGAGGCAGCGGGCTCCATAAAAGTGCCTCTCTCTTCCCTTCCTCTCTCTCTCTCTCTCTCTCTCTCTCTCTCTCTCTCTCTCTCTCTCTCTCTCTCTCTCTCTCTCTCTCTCTCTCTCTCTCTCTCTCTCTCTCTCTCTCTCTCTTTAATTAAGGGTTTTTACAGCCTAAGAGCTGTTACTTACCTCAACTCTTTGAAACCTTTCGCTAGCATTATCTTTATTAAATATTTATGGTTATGAATCATGCAAATGAGGAATAGGATGAAGATGGAGTCAGCTGTGAGCTAGATATTTCACTTGGTCAGTTGACTTTATCTCATTTATATTGTAATGCTGCACGAACATGTTCCAGACTTGCATCGTTTTAGGAATGATTGATCTCGGATAAAGTGATGGTCTTGAGAAGAGTGTAATCGCTGTTTATCGCCCGTTTTGTGGTATAGAATCTGTCTTCTCGCTGTCTGTTAAGTGGAGCTAGGTGTGATACCTTGATAACATCAGTCTTGTTCGTAACAGTAAGACCATCCACATCCCTCCAGTGTTGAAAACTCTGCTGAAATGACAGGGCTTTGCATGGTTCTCTATTTTAAAGTCGTAGATGACACCGGGGAAAGCAATTAAATCAAGAAACTGCCCCATAGTGTCTGCAAACATATACAGTCTCGACTGTCAGATAGGTACGATATGTGTCATAATGCTCTTAGATTCTTTGCTACCTTTCATGCAAGATTTACCAAATGATTCGTCATAGCATTTTGGAGTATTATTTCACCCACAATATATTCATGTCATTCCCTGGCTCAACACTTTTTCCAGTCATTCTTACCACTGCTTCAATATTAACATTATGCTGCCTAGTGACCATCATCATTTGTGTTTTCTCAGAGGCAAATGAAATGTAACCTGCCATTGTTTTCCCCCAGGTTGGTACAGCTGTAAGCTGGTGATTGATATGCCTGTGAGCAGCTGGCATTTCCTCACTTGCATAAGTAAATGTCAGAGTGCAGTCATCTGTATAGGTATGGGATTCTGGGATGAGGTGAAGGTCATTGAAGTAGACATTCCATAACAATGGATCGATCACACTTCATTGTGTAAAACTGGTTGTTCTCCACTTCACTCAGAACTATTCCACGAGATCTACCTTGAAGACAGTCACTAAGTAAATGTAGTGCAGAGTCAGACTCCAAGTGCTTGTAGTTTTGCCAAGAGTCCCGTGTGCCATATTCGATTCATCCAGTGACTGGTGCCACATATTGGAGAGATTTAACAGATCAGCTGCAGAGCGACCTTTTCTGAAGCCGTATTCGGTCACTAAGATGCCAATAATTGACAGAAGTAACACTAGGCTATAGTTTCTGATTACCTCTCTGCTCTTCTTTTTGTGTGTGTGTGTGTGCGAACAGGGACTACATTTGTCCTTTTTCCACACAAAAGGTCATTAACTCTGTGCTAGGTAGACTTGATAAATGCGAGTTTGAAATGATACTAACAGGTCTGCACATATCAACAGTCTTGAGCTCATCTTATCTAGGCCTTTCCATTCTTGGTTCAGGGATTTAAGGAGGATATATACTTCATCCTGCATACATCCTTCAACTTGCATACAATTTTTAAAGCTAGCAGAAGAGTATCCCCTAACTGGATCAGGGACTTCCATCTTGGCAGCAAAGTGTTCAGCAAATAGGTAAACTTTTTCTTTATTTTAAAGTAGGAAAATGTCATCAGGTAAATCTTTGTTGGTTCTTGACCATTGACCACCAGGTTTCGGAGCCCACTCTTCCTGATGCTAGTTTTCTTTTCGTATCAGCCTCCCACCCAGACGGAGGTGTCGCTTATAGGTAGCAGAAGATCTATTGTACCTTCTCGAGGCCTTGTACTTGGCAGTAACAGCCTCTCGGCAATGATAACGATATCATGGATGATTTTATGGCTTCTTTACATACTACCCGTGAGGGATGCTATTGTGTTATTGTGCTATTGCATTTACTTGGTTATTATATCCTTTAGAAGGCTTTACATTGGCATAGCAGACAGCCAATTCTTTTCCTGAGCCAATGATGAGATATCATGGATGTTTTATGGTTCTTACATAGACACAGTAAGGAGCTTGTGGTTAGACTACAATTGCTTAAACGGTATAAATCACCTTTAAACAGTAATCCAATAGGTAAAGCAAAGAACAGCAAATTGTTTCTATTGTAAGCACACGTATTACATATATCTTCGCACTCATCGTGTTATGGAGAATACAGTAGACAACGAATTAAAATGAGCCTGGGTAAATATCACATTATGCATATTAGAACCAAAATACCCCCTAACAATTCTAAACAAATAAGATAATTGATTGTAAACAAGAAATAGCAAAATATGTTTCTATTTTGTTATATGAATGTATTGAACTATAATCCTTTCAGTCGAGTTCAGTGTCTTGCAAAGCAAGATCGTATCCAGTATTTACAAAATCTGTATATATAACAAATGAGCCTTAGTCAGTTAAAAATATTTCCATTGTCACATTAACATCACAAAGTTTACCCCCTCAATTACATATATTAAGGATGGTTGCACTATATCCGTCACAAGTATTCACTGCCCACAAAGGATATAGTTGCACTGAAAATTTGCGGTGTGGTTTTGAATGTACATGACATATAGGAATGGTTCGATGACCGAGTTACACAGTGGGTTGTCCTTCAATCTACACAGATGGTGCCAGTCAACCATTACAAAGGATGGTTTCACTGTCTCCATTACAAAGGATGGTTTGCCTTGTCACCATACAAGGATGGTTCCTTCACCATTACCATATTCCCATTAAAAGGATGGGTTGCACTGTCACCATCACAAGGATGGGTTGCACTGTCACCGTCACACAGGATGAGTTGCACTGTCACCATCACAAAGGATGAGTTGCACTGTCACCATCACAAAGGATGGGTTGCACTGTCACCATAACAAAGGATGGGTTGCACTGTCACCATAACAAAGGATGGGTTGCACTGTCACCATCACACAGGATGGGTGGCACTGTCACCATTACAAAGGATGGGTTGCACTGTCGCCATTACAAAGGATGGGTTGCACTGTCACCATAACAAAGGATGGGTTGCACTGTCACCGTACAAAAGATGGGTTGCACTGTCACATTCACACAGGATGGGTTGCACTGTCACCATCACAAAGGATGGGTTGCACTGTCACCATAAAGGATGGGTTGCACTGTCACCATAACAAAGGATGGGTTGCACTGTCACCATCACACAGGATGGGTTGCACTGTCACCATAACAAAGGATGGGTTGCACTGTCACCATCACAAAGGATGGGTTGCACTGTCACCATAACAAAGGATGGGTTGCACTGTCACCATTACACAAGATGGGTTGCACTGTCACCATTACATAGGATGGGTTGCACTGTCACCATCACACAGGATGGGTTGCACTGTCACCGTCACACAGGATGGGTTGCACTGTCACCATCACACAGGATGGGTTGCACTGTCACACATAACAGGATGGGTTCACTGTCACCATTACAAAGGATGGGATGCACTGTCACCATCACACAGGATGGGTTGCACTCTCACCATTACAAAGGATGGGTTTCACTGTCACCATCACACAGGATGGGTTGCACTGTCACCATAACAAAGGATGGGTTGCACTGTCACCATCACAAAGGATGGGTTGCACTGTCACCATCACAAAGGATGGGTTACACTGTCACCATTACACAAGATGGGTTGCACTGTCACCATCACACAGGATGGGTTGCACTGTCACCATTACAAAGGATGGGTTGCACTCACCATCACAAAGGATGGGTTGAACTGTCACCGTCACACAGGATGGGTTGCACTTTCACTATCACACAGGATGGGTTGCACTGTCACCATCACAAAGTATTGGTTGCACTGTCACCATCACAAAGGATGGGTTGCACTGTCACCATCACAAAGGATGGGTTGCACTGTCACCATCACACAGGATGGGTTGCACTGTCACCGTCACACAGGATGGGTTGCACTGTCCACACAGGATCTTCACCTACACAGGATGGGTTGAACTTTCACCATCACAAAGTATTGGTTGCACTGTCACCATTACACAGGATGGGTTGTACTGTCACCATCACACAGGATAGTTGCACTTTCACCATCACAAAGGATGGGTTGCACTTTCACCATCACAAAGGATGGGTTGTACTGTCACCATCACACAGGATGGGTTGCACTTTCACCATCACACAGGATGGGTTGCACTTTCACCATCACAAAGGATGGGTTGCACTGTCACCATCACAAAGGATTGGTTGTACTTGTCACCATCACAAAGGATGGGTTGTACTGTCACCATCACACAGGATAGGTTGTACTGTCACCATCACAAAGGATGGGTTGTACTGTCACCATCACACAGGAAACTTCAGTAAGGTGTTGAGGAGATCGTCAAACTCTCCGCTGTGGTTTTAGTAGCTACGACAGCAGAGCTGTAGTTACTATTACTTGGGAATGAAGTAGGGAAAAATAAAGCGGGAGGGAGGAGGGAACAAGGTTGGGGATTGTGGCGGGGGTGGGAGAAGTGGAGTAGAGGAAGGAGGGGGTTTCCTAAGTCGTCATTAAATACACATTAAGGAAAGTGTGTGCCAGGGGGCGTCTGTTCTCAAGTGTCAGTCATGGTCCCTCTAACTCACCTACTTTCCTTCCCTTGTAACTGTTCTTTATTGTTCCCACTGCTCTCTCTCTTCTGTACCTCCGCTACCTCCTTCACTCCACCAGTCATTCCCCCATCCCTGGCTTTCGTTTGCACACCCCTGTCTTCCGTTCCCTGTTTTCCTTGTCTCCCCACCCTCTCTTCCATCTCCCAAACTCTAAGATTGCGGATGGTCACCCTTGTCCCCCCATCTCCCCTACCCTCTTATTAATACCTCTCCCTCCCCTTCATCTCATGCTCGTCCCTCTCCCTTCTCTTCCGCTCCCATTCTCTTATTCATCCCTCTCCCCTCCTTTCCTCCTCCTGCATTCTGTTCATGCACCTTCCGTTCTTGACACGTTGCATGTTACCAGCTTTTATATCCCCAGAGGTGTAATGGAACAGCTGAGGGAGAAGTGACGTGTGTGCAGTGAGGGGGAAGTGACGTGTGTGCAGTGAGGGAAAAGTGACGTGTGTAGCAGTGACGGAGTAGTGACTTTTCTGGCTTCACAGCCCGCCCTACCTGGATGGTGTTCCGGGGTCAACGCCCCCGTGGCCCAGTCCTTGTCCAGGCCTCCCGGTGGATCAGGGTCTGATCATTAAGACTGTTACTGCTGGCCGCACGTAGTCCAGTGTACGAACCACAGCCAAATTGATCGGGTACTGACTTTGGGTATCTGTCCAGCTCCGCCAGGTGTTTATTGGTAATCTCTCTTATACCTGGTAGGAGGTTGTTGATCAGTCTTGGGCCTTGGACAATTATTGTGTTTTCTGTTAGTGTACTCATGGCGCCCCTACTTTTTATTAGGGTATGTTGCACTGCCAGTCCAGTCTTTTGTTTTCGTAGGGAGTGATTTTTTGTGTGCAGATTTGGGACCAGTCCTCTAGGATTTTTTAGGTGTAGATTATGATATATCTCTCTCGCCTGCGCTCCAGTGAGAATAGGTCAAGTGACTCCAAGCGTTCCCAGTAATTAAGGTGTTTGATGGAACTTATATGTGCAGTGAAGGTTCTCTGTAGAATCTCTATATCTTTAATTTAACCTGCCTTGAGTGGAGGTGTTAGTGTACAGCAGTATTCCAGTCTACAGAGAACAAGTGATTTATAAAGGATCATCATTGGTTTGGTATCCCTTGTTTTGAAGGTTCTCATTATCCATCCTATCATTTTCCTCGCAGATGTGATAGTGACATTGTTGTGATCCTTGAAGGTGAGATCCTTTGACATTAACACCCTCAAGTCCTTCGCACTACTTTCGCTCTATTGTGTGGTCAGAGTTTGTAGTATACTCCGTTCTATTATTTCCTCGAGGTTTCCATAACGGATTTGTTGAAATTTGTCCTTATTGAACATCATAGTGTTTTTCGTTGCCCATTAGAAAAGTTGGTTTATATACGCTTGGAGATTTACTGTGTCCTTAATGGATGACAGACTCATGAAGATTCTAGTATCATATGCAAAGGAAGAATCGGTGCTATGAAACCATACCACGGGCTGGACTTGAACTCGCGGTTAGTGAGTCGTAAAACTCCAGACTAACGCGTTATCCACGTTAGACGCTTTAGCGGGTTTAAGCCCCGCCTGTGGTACAGTTTGTTTGCAATCGTGTCATTACGATTTCATGAGTCAGTCGGTGCTATTGTTTACATTTCTGTCTCTGTCTGATATGAGGATTAGAAATAGGATTGGGGCGAGTACTGTGCTTTGTGGAACAGAGCTTTTCACTGTGGCAGCCTGCGACTTAACTCTGTTTCACTATCGGCCTTTGTGTTCGATTGGTTAGAAAGTTGAAGATCCATCTGCCCACTTTGCCAGTTATTCAGTTTGTGCGCTATTACACTTTGATCGCACTTGTCAGAGGCTTTTGCAAAATCTCTGTATATTACATCTGCATTCTGTTTGTCCTCCACTGCATCCAAGACCACTCATAGTGGTCCAGTAATTGCGAGAGGCAGGATCGACCTGCTCTAAACCCATGCTGACCTGGATTATGCAGTTGCTGGAAATCCAAGTGATTTGCGATCATGCTTCTTACAACTCTTTCATAGATTTTTATGATGTGAGGCATTAGAGCTATTGGTCTATAGTTCTTTGCTATTACTTTTCTACCACCTTTATGAAGCGGGGCTATACCCGTTGGTTTTAGACTGGAGAGCCAAGCTTTACGCTGAAGTCTTCCCGTCTGCTCATAACTATATCATTACAAGTGTCAGATCAACCTGGCAATAATGGATATGTGGGTCAGCTGATCACTAGCAGCAACAGCCTGGTTGAACAGGCACTCATCAAACAAGCTTGGCTTGAGGCCGGGCTGCTAGGATTGGAAAGCCCTCGGAATGGGTCACTGATATATCACAGGTCATAGGTATATCATAGGTCACAGTTATATCACTGATCACAGATATATCACAGGTCACAGATATATCACAGGTGGAGCATACGTCGGGCAGCCTGCTCATACTATGCAGTCCAACCCAGGTCTGCCTTTTTTCTCAGTATGCTCTACGTGTCTAGCCAACTCAGCTATTGCTGTTCCCTTCTCACTGACTGCTGTAAGAAACTTGAATCATCTGACCACCTGCATGCGGGGTCACGTCAACCAAGACTTAACACCCAGCAAAAACAAGTCTTAACACTCAGCAAGACTAAAGCTTAATGCCCAGTAAAAACAAATATTAACACCCAGCAAGACCAAGTTTTAACACCCACAAGGTCAAGATATATGCACATTACGTGGTATTTGAAACACCAGTCTAATGTTTAAGAAGACTCACTACTTATAAATGCCCGAGGGCAGCCTGTTTCATACTTGTGGCGGGTGTCGTGGGTTCTAGCATAGGGCAGCTCGGTCCGAGACCACCCATTTCTGATGACTGACTGGTCAACCAATCTGTTGGTGTTAGCTCTCTATGCGCCGGTCACACAAACATTCGTGTACTCTTGTTCGTATGTTCTGCATGACAACGATCCTTCCAGAATGTATGAAATAACTATGCAACAGTTAGACAACTTTATTCCGAAACGTTTCGCCTACACAGTAGGCTTCTTCAGTCGAATACAGAAAGTAGGCAGGAACAGTAGAGATGTGAAGACGATGTAATCAGTCCATCACCCTTAAAGTCGTAGAATTTGAGGTTGTCAGTCCCTCGGCCTGGAGAAGTTCAGTTCCATAGTCAGAACTATCTGAAGATCAAGCGACAGTGCGGAGACTTAAATACTGTCGGAAGGAGAGGTGCAGGGTAGTAGTAGTAGTAGTAGTGAGAGGCAACTGAGAGGTCATGTCCCTCTCAGATCCAACCCTTCTCACTTGAAAGCTTGTCCAAGGTGTTTTCTGTACCAAGATGCCACGTGTTGCAGTGTCTGACAAGATGAACATCAAAATGGTATACAGTACCGACAGGTTGTTAGGTAAGACACATATGCAACAGTTAGACAATTTATTCCGAACGTTTCGCCTACACAGTAGGCTTCTTCAGTCGAATACAGAAAGTAGGCAGGAACAGTAGAGATGTGAAGACGATGTAATCAGTCCATCACCCTTAAAGTCGTAGAATTTGAGGTTGTCAGTCCCTCGGCCTGGAGAAGTTCAGTTCCATAGTCAGGAACTATCTGAAGATCAAGCGACAGTGCGGAGACTTAAATACTGTCGGAAGGAGAGGTGCAGGGTAGTAGTAGTAGTAGTAGTGAGAGGCAACTGAGAGGTCATGTCCCTCTCAGATCCAACCCTTCTCACTTGAAAAGCTTGTCCAAGGTGTTTTCTGTACCAAGATGCCACGTGTTGCAGTGTCTGACAAGATGAACATCAAAATGGTATACAGTACCGACAGGTTGTTAGGTACTGTATACCATTTTGATGTTCATCTTGTCAGACACTGCAACACGTGGCATCTTGGTACAGAAAACACCTTGGACAAGCTTTTCAAGTGAGAAGGGTTGGATCTGAGAGGGACATGACCTCTCAGTTGCCTCTCACTACTACTACTACTACTACCCTGCACCTCTCCTTCCGACAGTATTTAAGTCTCCGCACTGTCGCTTGATCTTCAGATAGTTCCTGACTATGGAACTGAACTTCTCCAGGCCGAGGGACTGACAACCTCAAATTCTACGACTTTAAGGGTGATGGACTGATTACATCGTCTTCACATCTCTACTGTTCCTGCCTACTTTCTGTATTCGACTGAAGAAGCCTACTGTGTAGGCGAAACGTTTCGGAATAAAGTTGTCTAACTGTTGCATATGTGTCTTACCTAACAACCTGTCGGTACTGTATACCATTTTGATGTTCATCTTGTCAGACACTGCAACACGTGGCATCTTGGTACAGAAAACACCTTGGACAAGCTTTTCAAGTGAGAAGGGTTGGATCTGAGAGGGACATGACCTCTCAGTTGCCTCTCACTACTACTACTACTACTACCCTGCACCTCTCCTTCCGACAGTATTTAAGTCTCCGCACTGTCGCTTGATCTTCAGATAGTTCCTGACTATGGAACTGAACTTCTCCAGGCCGAGGGACTGACAACCTCAAATTCTACGACTTTAAGGGTGATGGACTGATTACATCGTCTTCACATCTCTACTGTTCCTGCCTACTTTCTGTATTCGACTGAAGAAGCCTACTGTGTAGGCGAAACGTTTCGGAATAAAGTTGTCTAACTGTTGCATATGTGTCTTACCTAACAACCTGTCGGTACTGTATACCATTTTGATGTTCATGAAATAACTAACCATTTTTGTAACGCTGATGAAGGTCTGGTGAGCAGGAACTTGCCCAGTTAACACGCTCACCTCCTATACCTGCTCCTGCTGCTCCTCCTCCTCTCTTCCTGCTGCTTCAGCAGGAAGAGGAGCAAGAGGAAGAGCAGCAGGTGGAGCAGCAGCAACAATAACAAGAAGGGAGCAGCAGCAGCAGCAACAACAACACGAAGAGGAGCAAAAGAAAGAGCAATAGCAAAGCAGCAGCTGGAGGTATGTGTGGAAATGTAGGAGAGACATGGAAGGAAGCGTAGAATAAACCCAGTGAAAAGGAGGGGCGCCATGGGCACTACAAAGTCGGGGCCTTTACTGGCACAGTAAAAGAACACTGATAACATCAGTGGTGGGAGACTTTTCAACTTGTTACCAGTAGATGTGAGAAATGTTGCCTGAACACAGGTAGGCCAGAACCTCGTCAAAGTGCCAGATCAGATAGGATGTGATGGTTATGTTAACAAGCCGGCCGCTTGTCAACATCAGCCTCATTGATCAAACTTTCAACAAGGAAGTCTGGCCTCAGGTCGGGATGCAAGGTTAGAATAACCCTCGAAATCAGTTGCCCAGAGAGACAGACAGATAGACAAAAAGTGTTCTTATGAACTTGATTGTAAAATCCTCTGGCGCGTTGCCTTGTAATTAATTAACAAATATTTATAGTATGTGTGGAACTCACCTGCTCGTTCGTCATCTGTGTGTCTGTCTGTCTGTCTGTCTGTCTGTCTGTCTCTCTCTCTCTCTCTCTCTCTCTCTCTCTCTCTCTCTCTCTCTCTCTCTCTCTCTCTCTCTCTCTCTCTCTCTCTCTCTCTCTCTCTCTCTCTCTCTCTCTCTCTTTCTCTCTTTTTTTTTTTTTTTTTTTTTTTTTTTTACACAGGGTTTGACAAGGTTAAGGATCCCTAGCTTTATTGACAGCTATTTACAGGTTAAGGATTCCTAACTTTATTGGCAAGCTAAGAGCTGTTACCTACATCAGCTCATTTGAAAGCATTTTTATTGTTATGAGACATACAAGTAGGAAACAGGATGAAGTTGGAGCCATCTGTGGGCCAGCATTTTCATTTGATCAACTGACTTTATCTCGTTGACATCATTATGATGTACGAATGTGTTCCATACTCTAGTCATCCTGGGTATGTATGATCTCAGATAGAGTGATGTTCTGGAGTTCTGGAGAAGGGTACAGCCAGAGTGAAGTTGCTGCTTTCTGCCCGTCTTGTGGCATAAAAGCTTGTTTCACGCTGTCCTCGAAGTGGATCCAAGTGTGGTATTTTGACAATATTGGCCTTGTACATAACAGTAAGGCCACCCACATCCCTCCTATGTTGAAGGCTCTGCTGAAATGACAGATCTATCCAGGATGGGTCCAGGCAAGAGATGAGACGTCTTGCTCTGTTCTCTACTCTGTCAAGCAGTCGCAGATGAGAGGGGGGGCAGGCAAACCAAGAAAGTGGAGCATACTCAAGGTGTGAGCGTACTTGTGCCTCGTACAGGATCTTGCAACCCCTACTGTCAAGCAGATGGGAGATACGGCGAAGTGCTGTAAGCTTCCTGGCTGCCTTGTTTGCAAGATTTACAACATGGTTCTTCATGGTTAGCTTGGAGTCAAATTTCACCCCAAGGATATCAACTTCTTCTCCAGGTGCCAACATCGTCCCATTCATCCTTACTACTGCACCAGCATTACCATCATGGTGCCTAGAGACGATTATCATTTGCGTTTTCTCAGGTGCAAATGTTACTTGCCATCTATTTCCCCAAGCTGATATAGCTCTCAGCTGGTGATTGATGTAGCTTAGAGCAGCTGGCATTTCTTCTCTTGGATAAGTGAATGTCAGTGTACAGTCGTCTGCATATGCATGTGATTCTGGGATGAGATGAAGAAGGTCGTTGAAGTAGACATTCCAATAACAATGGACCCAGCACGCTTCCTTGTGGAAACGCTTGCCCCAATAGGATGCCTTGCTGATTCCTTTTCCATTGAGGACTAAACTTAGAGATCTACCATGAAGGTAATCACTGAGGAGCCCATAGCGTAGAGCCTGCAATTCCCAGTGCTTGAAGTTTTGCTAAGAGGCCCTGGTGCCACACCCGGTCGAAAGCGCCAGCAATGTCCAGTGCTACCCACAGCTGACTTTGGATTCATCCAGTGATGGTGCCACTTAGTGGAGAGGTTTAACAACAGATCAGCAGCAGAGTAGCCTTTCCTGAAGCCATATTGACGATCACAAAGTAGTGAGGGGTAGTCAAAAAAATCTGTCATTTGTCTTGAGATTATTGTCTCAAGGATCTTACCAGTGATTGACAGGAGTGACACTGGTCTGTAGTTGCTGTTTTCTGCTCTGCTCTTCTTTTTGTGAACGGGGAAATACATTCGCCTCTTTCCATAGAGAGGGCCATTTACACTGTACTAGGCAATGCTGAAAGATGCGAGTTAGAGGTGCTGCTAGCTGGTCTCACATCTTCTCAACAATCTTGGCTCAACTTGTCTGGGCCCACAGCCTTTTTTGGTCAAAGCGATTTAAGTAGGAAATGCACCTCCTCCTGCCTTATTGTCACCACTGACAGTTTTGACAACCGTTCTTGCAGCTAGCCAAGGAGGGTCCCTTGCTGGATCAGGAACTTGCATTTTGGTAGCAAAGTGTTCAGCGAAGAGGTCCGCCTTCTCTTGACTACTAGTAGAGGTGGTCCCATCCTGTCGATTTAGAGGTGGAATAAGTTCATCAGGCAGATAACTTGTCTGTCCTTGACCAGGGACCACCAGGTTTTGGAGCCTACCCTACCTGATGCTAACTTTCTTTTAGTGTCCACCTCCCATTTGCAATGGCCCACTTTTTAACATCACCCATATGCCTACAGGCTTGCATGTGCAAGTTCCTGTTATAGGTGGTAGGATGTCTCTTATACCTTCGCCATGCTTTGTACTTAGCAGTACAGCCTCTCTACAACGGAAAGCCAAACCAAGGCTGATCTGTAGGCTTCGTCACATATTGCCGGTGAGGAATGCGTTCTTGTTGTAGATTAAGGATGTGTCCAGTGAAGGCTTTCACTTGGTTGTCAACACCCCCTTGGAGAAGAGCATTCCAGCCCCCGGTTGGCGGCTCAGAGCAAAGGGCTGGCCCAATTACCTCTTTCCCCATCCGGTTTGCGTGTGGACTCCTCACCTCGTTTCTGTTGGATCTCTTTCTCTTTCTCTCTCTTTCTCTCTCTCTTTTCCCTCTTCTCTTTCTCTCTCTCTTTCTCTCTTTCTCTTCTTTCTCTCTCTCTTTCTCCCCTTTTCTCTCTTTCTCTCTCTTTCTCTCTTCTTCTCTCTCTCTCTCTCTCTCTCTCCCCCCTCTCTCTCTCTCGTCTTATTTACTCCTCTCTCCCTCCTTCCTTTTGGGGTTCCTTCTTCTCTTCATTCTCTCCTTAAAACTTTAAATTTAAAGGGTGAAATAACTTTACTAATAAGGATAAGGGTTCTAAGCCAGGTAAAAAAAATTTTAATTAAGATAAAACATTTTTTCACAATGAACTACATCCCTCGTGTGATGAATGTTAACTGAAGCAGCAGTGACCTAAACATTATTACAGTGTTAACTGAAGCAGCAGTGACCTAAACTTTTATTAGTGTTAACGAAGCAGCAGTGCCCTTTAACATTATTACAGTGTTAACTGAAGAAAGCAGTGACCTAAACATTATTACAGTGTTAACTGACCCAGCAGTGACCTTAACATTATTAGTGTTAACTGAAGCAGCAGTGACCTTAAAATATTACAGTGTTAACTGAGCAGCAGTGACCTTAACATTATTACAGTGTTAACTGAAGCAGCAGCGACCTTAACATTATTAGTGTTAACTGAAGCAGCAGTGACCTTAACATTATTACAGTGTTAACTGAAGCAGCAGTGACCTTAACATTATTACAGTGTTAACTGAAGCAGCAGTGACCTTAACATTATTACAGTGTTAACTGAAGCAGCAGTGACCTTACACATTATTACGTGTTAACTGAGCAGCAGTGACCTTAACATTATTACAGTGTTAACTGAGGCAGCAGTGACCTTAACATTATTACAGTGTTAACTGAAGCAGCAGTGACCTTAACATTATTACAGTGTTAACTGAAGCAGCAGTGACCTTAACATTATTACAGTTTTAACTGAAGCAGCAATGACCTTAACATTACTACAGTGTTAACTGAAGCAGCAGTGACCTTAACATTATTGCAGTGTTAACTGAGGCAGCAGTGACCTTAACATTATTACAGTGTTAACTGTGCCAGCAGTGACCTTAACATTATTACAGTGTTAACTGAAGCAGCAGTGACCTTAACATTATTACAGTGTTAACTGAAGCAGCAGTCACCTTAACATTATTAGTGTTAACTGAAGCAGCAGTGACCTTAATATTACTACAGTGTTAACTGAAGCAGCAGTGACTTTAACATTATTCAGTGTTAACTGAAGCGCAGGACCTTAACATTATTACAGTGTTAACTGAAGCAGCAGTGACCTTAACATTATTACAGTGTTAACTGAAGCAGCAGTGACCTTAACATTATTACAGTGTTAACTGAAGCAGCAGTGACCTTAACATTATTAGTGTTAACTGAAGCAGCAGTGACCTTAACAGTATTACTGTGTTAACTGTGGCAGTAGTGACCTTAACATTATTACAGTGTTAACTGAAGCAGCAGTGACCTTAACATTATTAGTGTTAACTGAAGCAGCAGTGACCTTAACATTATTACAGTGTTAACTGAAGCAGCAGTGACCTTAACATTATTACAGTGTTAACTGAAGCAGCAGTGACCTTACATTATTACAGTGTTAACTGAAGCAGCAGTGACCTTAACATTATTAAGTGTTAACTGAAGCAGCAGTGACCTTAACATTATTACAGTGTTAACTGAAGCAGAAGTGACCTTAATATTATTACAGTGTTAACTGAAGCAGCAGTGACCTTAACATTATTAGTGTTAACTGAAGCAGCAGTGACCTTAACATTATTAGTGTTAACTGAAGCAGCAGTGACCTTAACATTATTACAGTGTTAACTGAAGCAGCAGTGACCTTAACATTATTACAGTGTTAACTGAAGCAGCAGTGACCTTAACATTATTACAGTGTTAACTGTGCCAGTAGTGACCTTAACATTATTACAGTGTTAACTGAAGCAGCAGTGACCTTAACATTATTCAGTGTAACTGAAGCAGCAGTGAGCCTTAACATTATAAGTGTTAACTGAAGCAGCAGTGACCTTAACATTATTACAGTGTTAACTGAAGCAGCAGTGACCTTAACATTATTACAGTGTTAACTGAAGCAGCAGTGACCTTAACATTATTACAGTGTTAACTGAAGCAGCAGTGACCTTAACATTATTAGTGTTAACTGAAGCAGCAGTGACCTTAACATTATTACAGTGTTAACTGAAGCAGCAGTGACCTTAACATTATTACAGTGTTAACTGAAGCAGCAGTGACCTTAACATTATTACAGTGTTAACTGAAGCAGCAGTGACCTTGCATTATTACAGTGTTAACTGAAGCAGCAGTGACCTTAACATATTACAGTGTTAACGAAGCAGTGACCTAACATTATACTGTTACTGAAGCAGATAGTGACCTTACATTATTACAGTGTTAACAGAAGCAGCAGTGACCTTAACATTATTCAGTTTTAACTGAAGCAGAGTGAACTTTAACATTATTACAGTGTTAACTAGAAGCGCAGTGACCTTAAATATTATTACAGTGATAACTGAAGCAGCAGTGACCTTTAACATTATTACAGTGTTAACTGAGCAGCAGTGACCTTAACATTATTACAGTGTTAACTGAAGCAGCAGTGACCTTAACATTATTACAGTGTTCTGAAGCAGCAGTGACTTAACATTATTCAGTGTTAACGAGGCAGCAGTGACTTAACATTATTACAGTGTTAACTGAGCAGCGTGACCTTAACAATTATTAGTGTTAACTGAAGCAGCAGTGACCTTAACATTATTACAGTGTTACATGAAGCAGCAGTGACTTTACATTATTCGTGTTAACTGAGCAGCAGTGACCTAACATTATTACGTGTTACTGAAGCAGAGTGACTTTAACATTATTGCAGTGTTAAACTGAAGCAGCAGTGACCTCAACATTATTACAGTGTTAGCTGAAGCAGCAGTGACCTTAACATTATTAAAGTGTTAACTGAAGCTGCAGTGACCTTAACATTATTACAGTGTTAACTGAAGCAGCAGTGACCTTAACATTATTAAAGTGTTAACTGAAGCATATTGACCTTAAACATTATTGCAGTGTTAACTGAGGCAGCAGCGACCTTAATATTATTACAGTGTTAACTGAGGTAGTAGTGACCTTAACATTATTAGTGTTAACTGAAGCAGCAGCGACCTTAACATTATTACAGTGTTAACTGAGGTATCAGTGACCTTAACATTATTGCAGTGTTAACTGAGGCAGCAGCGACCTTAACATTATTACAGTGTTAACTGAGGTAGTAGTGACCTTAACATTATTAGTGTTAACTGAAGCAGCAGTGACCTTAACATTATTCCAGTGTTAACTGAAGCAGTAGTGACCTTAACATTATTACAGTGTTAACTGAAGCAGCAGTGACCTTAACATTATTAGTATTAACTGAAGCAGCAGTAACTTTAACATTATTACAGTGTTAACTGAGGCAGTGACCTTAATATTATTACAGTGTTAACTGAAGCAGCAGTGACCTTAACATTATTACAGTGTTAACTGAGGCAGCAGTGACCTTAACATTATTACAGTGTTATCTGAAGCAGCAGTGACTTTAACATTATTACAGTGTTAACTGAGGCAGCAGTGACCTTAACATTATTAGTGTTAACTGAAGCAGCAGTGACCTTAGCGTTATTGCAGTGTTATCTGAAGCAGCAGTGACTTTAACATTATTACAGTGTTAACTGAGGCAGCAGTGACCTTAACATTATTAGTGTTAACTGAAGCAGTAGTGACCTTAACATTATTGCAGTGTTAACTGAAGCAGCAGTGACCTCAACATTATTACAGTGTTAGCTGAAGCAGCAGTGACCTTAACATTATTAAAGTGTTAACTGAAGCTGCAGTGACCTTAACATTATTAGTGTTAACTGAAGCAGCAGTGACCTTAACATTATTACAGTGTTAACTGAAGCAGCAGTGACCTTAACATTATTACAGTGTTAACTGAAGCAACAGTGACCTTAACATTACAGTGTTAACTGAAGCTGCAGTGACCTTAACATTATTACAGTGTTAACTGAAGCAGCAGTGACCTTAACATTATTAGTGTTAACTGAAGCAGCAGCGACTTTAACATTATTACAGTGTTAACTGAAGCTGCAGTGACCTTAGCATTATTAGTCTTAACTGAAGCAGCAGTGACCTTAACGTTATTACAGTGTTAACTGAGGCAGTAGTGACCTTAACATTATTACAGTGTTAACTGAAGCAGCAGTGACCTTAACTTTATTACAGTGTTAACTGAAGCAGCAGTGACCTTAACATTATTACAGTGTTAACTGAAGTAGGAGTGACCTTAACATTATTACAGTGTTAACTGAAGCAGCAGTGACCTTAACATTATTACAGTGTTAACTGAAGCAGCAGTGTCCTTAACATTATTACAATGTTAACTGAAGCAGCAGTGACCTTAACATTATTACAGCGTTAACTGAAGCAGCAGTGACATTAACATTATTACAACGTTAACTGAAGCAGCAGTGACCTTAGCATTATTACAGTGTTAACTGAGGTAGTTGTGACCTTAACATTATTAGTGTTAACTGAAGCAGCAGCGACCTTAACATTATTATAGTGTTAACTGAGGTATCAGTGACCTTAACATTATTGCAGTGTTAACTGAGGCAGCAGCGACCTTAACATTATTACAGTGTTAACTGAGGTAGTAGTGACCTTAACATTATTAGTGTTAACTGAAGCAGCCCGACCTTAACATTATTACAGTGTTAACTGAGGTATCAGTGACCTTAACATTATTGCAGTGTTAACTGAGGCAGCAGCGACCTTAACATTATTACAGTGTTAACTGAGGTAGTAGTGACCTTAACATTATTAGTGTTAACTGAAGCAGCAGTGACCTTAACATTATTACAGTGTTAACTGACGCAGCAGTGACCTTAACATTATTACAGTGTTAACTGAGGTAGTAGTGACCTTAACATTATTACAGTGTTAACTGAAGCAGCAGTGACTGTTAAAATACAGTCTCTCTCGAAGTTCTCAACATCAGCTGAGTGTTTCCATGCAGACTGTTAACTGTCAAGTCAGTTTTGCAAACACTGTGTATCATGTGGAAATAAAGTTTTTAAAGTGTCTCTCAATTGGCAACTTTTTAAGAGCTTGTCTGTAGTTTTTCTACGTCCCCCTCCTTCCCCCCGTCCCCGTGTCCCCCCTCTTCCCCCTCCCCTGTCCCCCTCCCCTCAAATTTATCAATTTCATTTCGCTCTTAACTCGTTAACGCCTCATCCAATAGACTTCAGATTTTCAACGTCATGTTCAGTACGACAAAAGTTGTTGAACAAGACTAGTGCAAATGTGATAGTCTAGATGGTACAATTTAAAAGTAGTGAAGACAAAATAGTCTAGTTGGTACAATTTAAAACTACTGAAGACAAAGTAATCTAGATGGTACAGTTTAAAAGCTAGTAAAAACATAATAGTCTAGATGGTACAAAGTAAAACTAGTGAAAACATAATAGACTAAAATAGATGGTACAAGTTAAAACTAGCGATGGTACAAGTTAAACTACTTGTGGTACAAGTTGAAACTAGTGAGAAATGAATCGTAGTAGGTTAGAAATCTAATGACACAAAGTCCAAAGGATTATGCAGTTATGTGAAATTTCAGAGATAATGACAAATGTTTTTACCACTAACATTATATTATTATTATTCGTCAAAACGTGGGGCACCGCTATGACCCTTGTGGGTTTAGCGCTTAGTTATGATTATAATAATCCTCATAACGTGAAAGCCACCATCTCAGAATTCTTTACAAACCTGAAACACATGACAGTAGACTATATGTGTGATCGTTGTAAAGCTGACGACAGGTGTTCTGTACAAAAACAACTTTGCCCAAGCATAAAATTTAAAACAGTGTAATTAGCTCTACGGATTCTGCTGCTGAAGCGGCAAAACCTATATACACAAAAGGCCTAGGAACTAGGCTGCTAAGTGGTATATATTTGCAATTTATTTTTTCATCTGTCAGATACGAATTTGTGATGCTTTGTTTAAAATGTCTCTTATTTTATTTTCATTAATAAGATCTTGAATTATCACAGAGGTTGTTATACGGTCTGTCCCTATTTTCATTAATAAATGGACAGTGAGGCAGATAATGTTGAAGAAAGTGAACATCGACTGACATACTTTACATTTAATTTGATCGTCGACAGCATGTCTGCCTAACTGCCATAAGTATTGTGCTTGTAAGCAAGTCTGGCTACTACAACATCACTCACTCTGTTTACATTGCAAGTTGCTTCTTAAGTGTGCTGATCAACGTTTGTTTTATGAGTTATACATCTCAGACTTCTGACTGTATTCCTATAACATTCAGATTTCACTTACTTCTTTCCTATTTTTTTTTTAGTGCTTAACACAAAGATCAGTTATATTTAACTTTCTGCAAGTTACTTTCTTTTGCTAATTTATCAGTTGTGTCATGTACGAATAATTCAGTATGAGATTGAATCTATAAGAATTGTTCATTATTTTTTCTGATTTTTTTTTAATATCTATACCTGGTTTCTCCAATGATCAAGACGTCCAGCTAATTCTCATAAACTAGCTTTAGTACCATTAGGATGGCAAATTCACTTTGTTATGTAGATGCCCAGTTGTTAGTTTATAAGCTGTACTACTACAGGGTTGCTCAAATTCTTATCTAGGGATTATAATGAAAACTGTGAATAAGGTTAATTTTCTGACATTTCTGTATAAGATAAAATTTAATATCTCCCAAGCGTCTCTCTCTCTCTCTCTCTCTCTCTCTCTCTCTCTCTCTCTCTCTCTCTCTCTCTCTCTCTCTCTCTCTTTCTCTCTTCTCTCTCTCTCTCTCTATCTCTCTCTTTCTCTCTTCTCTCTCTCCTCTCTCTCTCTCTCTCTCTAGTCTCTCTCTCTCCTCTCCTCTCCTCTCTCTCCTCTCTCTCTCCTCTCTCTCGCGGCTCGCAAGGTAACATGAGAATAAATTATTATATACTGTATATGTGTATACATTGTTAATTTATTCTCGTGTTACCCAGTGAGCCTGGAACCTGCACTCAAGATGGCATATCAGTGAGCCTGGAACCTGCACTCAAGATGGCATATCAGTGAGCCTGGAACCTGCACTCAAGATGGCATATCAGTGAGCCTGGAACCTGCACTCAAGATGGCATATCAGTGAGCCTGGAACCTGCACTCAAGATGGCATATCAGTGAGCCTGGAACCTGCACTCAAGATGGCATATTAGTGAGCCTGGAACCTGCACTCAAGATGGCATATCAGTGAGCCTGGAACCTGCACTCAAGATGGCATATCAGTGAGCCTGGAACCTGCACTCAAGATGGCATATCAGTGAGCCTGGAACCTGCACTCAAGATGGCATATCAGTGAGCCTGGAACCTGCACTCAAGATGGCATATCAGTGAGCCTGGAACCTGCACTCAAGATGGCATATCAGTGAGCCTGGAACCTACACTCAAGATGGCATATCAGTGAGCCTGGAACCTGCACTTAAGATGGCATATCATTGAGCCTGGAACCTGCACTTAAGATGGCATATCAGTGAGCCTGGAACCTGCACTCAAGATGGCATATCAGTGAGCCTGGAACCTGCACTCAAGATGGCATATCAGTGAGCCTGGAACCTGCACTCAAGATGGCATATCAGTGAGCCTGGAACCTGCACTCAAGATGGCATATCAGTGAGCCTGGAACCTGCACTCAAGATGGCATATCAGTGAGCCTGGAACCTGCACTCAAGATGGCATATCAGTGAGCCTGGAACCTGCACTCAAGATGGCATATCAGTGAGCCTGGAATCTGCACTCAAGATTGCATATCATTGAGCCTGGAATCTGCACTCAAGATTACATATCATTGAGCCTGGAACCTTCACTCAAGCTTGCATATCAGTGAGCCTGGAATCTGCACTCAAGCTTGCATATCATTGAGCTTGGAACCTACACTCAAGCTTGCATATCAGTGAGTCTGGAACCTGCACTCAAGCTTGCATATCAGTGAACCTGGAACCTGCACTCAAGCTTGCATATCAGTGAGCCTGAAACCTACACTCAAACTTGCATATCAGTGAGCCTGGAACCTGCACTCAGGCTTTGATATCAGTGAGCCTGTAACCTACACTCAAGCTTGCATATCAGTGAGCTTGGAACCTGCACTCAAGCTTGCATATCAGTGAGCCTGGAACCTGCACTCAAGCTTGCATATCAGTGAGCCTGTAACCTGCACTTAAGCTTACATATCAGTGAGCCTGAAACCTGCACTCAGGCTTGCATATCAGTGAGCCTGTAACCTGCACTCAAGGCTTGCTCAGTATCAAATGAGCCTGAAACCTACACTCAAGCTTGCATATCAGTGAGCTTGTAACCTGCCACTTCAAAACTTGCACTTATTAGTGAGCTTGTAACCTGCACTCAAACTTGCATATTAGTGAGCCTGAAACCTGCACTCAAGCTTGCATATCAGTGAGTCTAGAACCTGCACTCAAGCTTGCATATCAGTGAGGTTGTAACCTGCACTCAGGCTTGCATATCAGTGAACCTGGAACCTGCACTCAAGCTTGCACATCAGTGAGCTTGTAACCTGCACTCAAGCTTGCATATCAGTGAGCCTGGAACCTGCGCTCAAGCTTGGATATCAGTGTGCCTGTAGCCTGCACTCAAGCTTGGATATCCCCTCAAGGAAGGTTCCTTGATGTTGGTGAGGGGCTCTTGATTTAGGGAATTGGATCTGTGCTCCAGTTCCCCGAATTAAGCCTGAATGCCTTCCACATCCCCCCCCCAGGCGCTGTATAATCCTCCGGGTTTAGCGCTTCCCCATGATTATAATAATAATAATCAAGCTTGGATATAAGTGAGCCTGTAACCTGCACTCAAGCTTGGATATCAGTAAGCCTGTAAACTGCACTCAAGCTTGCATATCAGTGAGCCTGTAACCTGCACTCAAGCTTGCATATCAGTGAGCCTGTAACCTGCACTCAAGCTTGGATATCAGTGAGCCTGGAACCTGCACTCAAGCTTGGATATCAGTGAGCCTATAACCTGCACTCAAGCTTGCATATCAGTGAGCTCGTAACCTGCACTCAAGCTTGCATATCAGTGAGCCTGAAACCTACACTCAAGCTTGGATATCAGTGAGCCTGTAACCTACACTCATGCTTGGATATCAGTGAGCCTGTAACCTGCACTCAAGCTTTGATATCAGTGAGCCTGTAACCTGCACTCAAGCTTGCATATCAGTGGGCCTGGAACCTGCACTCAAGCTTGCGTATCATTGGGCCTGTAACCTGCACTCAAGCTTGGATATCAGTGAGCCTGTAACCTACACTCAAGCTTGGATATCAGTGAGCCTGTAACCTACACTCAAGCTTGGATATCAGTGAGCCTGTAACCTGCACTCAAGCTTGGATATCAGTGAGCCTGTAACCTACACTCAAACTTGTATATCAGTGAGCCTGGAACCTGCACTCAAGCTTGCATATCAGTGAACCTGTAACCTGCACTCAAGCTTGGATATCAGTGAGCCTGGAACCTGCACTCAAGCTTGGATATCAGTGAGCCTGTAGCCTGCACTCAAGCTTGGATATCAGTGAGCCTGTAGCCTGCACTCAAGCTTGGATATCAGTGAGCCTGTAACCTGCACTCAAGCTTGCATATCAGTGGGCCTGGAACCTGCACTCAAGCTTGCGTATCATTGGGCCTGTAACCTGCACTCAAGCTTGGATATCAGTGAGCCTGTAACCTACACTCAAGCTTGGATATCAGTGAGCCTGTAACCTACACTCAAGCTTGGATATCAGTGAGCCTGTAACCTACACTCAAGCTTGGATATCAGTGAGCCTGTAACCTACACTCAAGCTTGGATATCAGTGAGCCTGTAACCTGCACTCAAGCTTGGATATCAGTGAGCCTGTAACCTACACTCAAACTTGTATATCAGTGAGCCTGGAACCTGCACTCAAGCATGCATATCGGTCAAGCTGAGACAGACACACACTGACTCTACCACTGTGTCAAGGAATCGCTGCTGCACATTAACCTCATTTTATTGGTTCTCACTCCATGTTTACATCTGTCAAATGCCTTTTTAAAATTCATGTAGATAACATGTGCGTTTTCAATTTCTTCCAAAGCCTCAGTGACTTATGTTATAATGATGATCTTGCTCTAAATCTATGTTGACTTAAGTTGTGTTTTCCATAAAAAACAATAATTTGTCTTTTTAGTATCTTTTTAAGACTTTTATGATGTGATGTTATTCCTACTGGTCTGCTTTTAATGTTTTTTGTTTTTATCGTAACTCTGATACTTCCTTCGTGAAGATAGGAAACGCCTGAAATTTCACTTGAATCTTAGGTCCTCTTCCAAAGAACAGTAAGTACTCGTCCTAGTCGCACGAGTACTTACTGTTCTTTGTTCAAGAATCAGTCCCAGGTGTTGTGTGCATTGTCTGTTGTATATTTATTTATTTTTTTAACCTGACGTATTTATGTTAGTCAGATACCCATATTGTATAAATGATCTGGGTCTTCGAGTCTTAAGGTGTCTCTTGGATTCCTGAACACTGATTCATACTGCTTTTACGCGATTTTGACCATTTCTTGGTTGGCTTTCATGTATGAATCTCATTTGAATAGTAGACCGATACTAGAATCAATTTGTGATGAGGATTTTGTATATGCAAAATATTTACGATTTTTTCCTAATTTCCTGGTTGGCTTTTTGTTTCTTTAATGGTTCTTGTGCTTGTATAAGTGTTTTAGTTTATGCTCCTTGACAATATTTTCTCGGTTTAATTTTTTCTTTCTTATGTCATTTGTGTTAAGCCGTTCAGCATTTTTTTTTTTCTGTGAAGCCTACGCTGTCTTGCAGTGTTTGATCTCCTTATGGGCTTCCTTAGAGGGATATGTTTTGAAAAGACATGTACACTTCTACATTCATTTTTTTTTCAGGATGGCTTCCCAAGTGATGTTTGTTAGTTCATTGTTTATTTCATCACAACCGATTCATGGATTGTTGGTATTAAATTTATTAAACATTCCCTCCCGTTGGCTGTCTATTAGATTAACTATTCGCGCATTAATTTATGTTTATTTGCAGTTCACTGAGGTTGTGATCAGAATTTATTATTCCTTTGTGGTACTACGTCCTTATAGGGCTAGAATACTTTCTGGCTCTATTTCTCCAACAACACTGTAATCTATTATCTTCCATTTCATATTTGGGAGGCTGAATCTCTGACTAGAATATTCTGTGTAGGAGTCTCCATATGTTCAAGACAGCCATCTGTCTTCCCTGCCGTTGTTGATGGTGGTTTGTACACGAGGATATTACTATAACTTTGCTCTCCACTTTTATTCTAATCTCTTTTACTATATCATTTGATGACATGAGCTATGTGCAACTATTTCACATACAGACCTACAGTTTCCTGCATTTTTTTTTCTCTATTGCATCTATACAAGTTATACTTTTGGGATGTAAACCTAACTCCAAGAAATCTTTCATTATCGTATCATTGCTCTCTCTCTCTCTCTCTCTCTCTCTTCTCTCTCTCTCTCTCTCTCTCTCTCTCTCTCTCTCTCTCTTTCAAACAGGAAAAAAATATTTCATTGCCTGTGATAAAATCTTTTATTTCTCCTATATTTTGCACTTTACAGACCTTTGTTAGTCTTTGTATGAGGACCTTTGTCAGTGTGAGCACCTTTCAAAGTCTATGTGAGGACCTTCGGAAGTATTTGTGTAAGGACCTTCGTCTCTGTGTAAAGATCTTTGTAAGTCTGTGTAAGGACCTTTGTAAACCTGTGTGTAACGACCTTTGTCTATGTAAGAACCTTTGTAAGTCTGTGTAAGAACTTTGTCTCCGTGTAAGGAGTTTTTTTAAGTCTGTGTGAGGGCCTTTGTAAGTCTGTGTGAGGACCTTTGTAAGTCTGTGGGAGGACCTTTGTAAATCTGTGTTTGAGGACCTTTGTAAATCTGTGTGAACACCTTTCTAAATCTCTGTGTGAGGATCTTTGTAAGTCTCTGTGTGAGGACCTTTGTAAATCTCTGTGTGAGGACCTTTGTAAATCTTTGTGTGAGAATCTTTGTAAGTCTGTGTGTGAGGATGTTTCTAAGTCTGTGTGTGAGGATCTTTGTAAGTCTGTGTGTGAGGATGTTTGTAAGTCTGTGTGTGAGGATCTTTGTAAATCTTTGTGTGAGAATCTTTGTAAGTCTGTGTGTGAGGATGTTTGTAAGTCTGTGTGTGAGGATCTTTGTAAGTCTGTGTGTGAGGATGTTTGTAAGTCTGTGTGTGAGGATCTTTGTAAGTCTGTGTGTGAGGATCTTTGTAAGTCTGTGTGTGAGCATCTTTGTAAGTCTGTGTGTGAGGATCTTTGTAAGTCTGTGTGTGAGCATCTTTGTAAGTCTGTTGTGTGAGGATCTTTGTAAGTCTGTGTGTGTGAGGATCTTTGTAAGTCTGTGTGTGAGCATCTTTGTAAGTCTGTGTGTGAGGATCTTTGTAAGTCTGTGTGTGAGGATCTTTGTAAGTCTGTGTGTGAGCATCTTTGTAAGTCTGTGTGTGTGAGGATCTTTGTAAGTCTGTGTGTGTGAGGATCTTTGTAAGTCTTGTGTGTGAGGATCTTTGTAAGTCTGTGTGTGAGGATCTTTGTAAGTCTGTGTGTGAAGATCTTTGTAAGTCTGGTGTGTGAGGATCTTTGTAAGTCTGTGTGTGTGAGGATCTTTGTAAGTCTGTGTGTGTGAGGATCTTTGTAAGTCTGTGTGTGAGGATCTTTGTAAGTCTGTGTGTGAGGATCTTTGTAAGTCTGTGTGTGAGGATCTTTGTAAGTCTGTGTGTGAAGATCTTTGTAAGTCTGTGTGTGAGCATCTTTGTAAGTCTGTGTGTGTGAGGATCTTTGTAAGTCTGTGTGTGAGCATCTTTGTAAGTCTGTGTGTGAGGATCTTTGTAAGTCTGTGTGTGTGAGGATCTTTGTAAGTCTGTGTGTGAGCATCTTTGTAAGTCTGTGTGTGAGGATCTTTGTAAGTCTGTGTGTGAGGATGTTTGTAAGTCTGTGTGTGAGGATCTTTGTAAGTCTGTGTGTGAGGATCTTTGTAAGTCTGTGTGTGAGGATCTTTGTAAGTCTGTGTGTGTGAGGATCTTTGTAAGTCTGTGTGTGAGGATCTTTGTAAGTCTGTGTGTGAGCATCTTTGTAAGTCTGTGTGTGAGCATCTTTGTAAGTCTGTGTGTGAGCATCTTTGTAAGTCTATGTGTGAGGATCTTTGTAAGTCTGTGTGTGAGCATCTTTGTAAGTCTATGTGTGAGGATCTTTGTAAGTCTGTGTGTGAGCATCTTTGTAAGTCTGTGTGTGTGAGGATCTTTGTAAGTCTGTGTGTGAGCATCTTTGTAAGTCTGTGTGTGAGCATCTTTGTAAGTCTATGTGTGAGGATCTTTGTAAGTCTGTGTGTGAGGATCTTTGTAAGTCTGTGTGTGAGCATCTTTGTAAGTCTGTGTGTGAGGATCTTTGTAAGTCTGTGTGTGTGAGGATCTTTGTAAGTCTGTGTGTGGTGTGAGGATCTTTGTAAGTCTGTGTGTGAGGATCTTTGTAAGTCTATGTGTGAGGATCTTTGTAAGTCTATGTGTGAGGATCTTTGTAAGTCTATGTGTGAGGATCTTTGTAAGTCTATGTGTGAGGATCTTTTGTAAGTCTGTGGTGTGAGGATCTTTGTAAGTCTGTGTGTGAGGATCTTTGTAAGTCTGTGTGTGAGGATCTTTGTAAGTCTGTGTGTGAGGATCTTTGTAAGTCTATGTGTGAGGATCTTTGTAAGTCTGTGTGTGAGGATCTTTGTAAGTCTGTGTGTGTGAGGATCTTTGTAAGTCTGTGTGTGAGGATCTTTGTAAGTCTGTGTGTGAGGATCTTTGTAAGTCTGGTGTGTGAGGATCTTTGTAAGTCTGGGGTGTGAGGATCTCTGTAAGTCTGTGTGTGAGGATCTTTGTAAGTCTGTGTGTGAGGATCTCTGTAAGTCTGTGTGTTGAGGATCTTTGTAAGTCTGTGTGTGAGGATCTTTGTAAGTCTGTGTGTGAGGATCTCTGTAAGTCTGTGTGTGAGCATCTTTGTAAGTCTGTGTGTGAGGATCTTTGTAAGTCTGTGTGTGAGGATCTCTGTAAGTCTGTGTGTGAGCATCTTTGTAAGTCTGTGTGTGAGGATCTTTGTAAGTCTGTGTGTGAGGATCTTTGTAAGCCTATGTGTGAGCATCTTTGTAAGTCTATGTGTGAGCATCTTTGTAAGCCTATGTGTGAGCATCTTTGTAAGTCTATGTGTGAGCATCTTTGTAAGTCTATGTGTGAGGATCTTTGTAAGTCTGTGTGTGAGCATCTTTGTAAGTCTATGTGTGAGCATCTTTGTAAGTCTATGTGTGAGGATCTTTGTAATACTATTTTCAAGTTCTTTGTCATAGCTCTTCAATACTTTCCATTAAATCATTCTTTGTTGTTAAGTCTTTTGCCCGTTTTTTTTTTTTTTTTAATAAATTGTTTGATACCATTTTATTGTGTTGCACAAGAGTGTGTTGTGTGTGTGTGTGTGTGTGTTGTGTGTGTGTGTGTGTGTGTGTGTTTGCGTGTGTGTGTGCGTGTGTGTGTGCGTGGTGTGTGTGTGTGTATAATAGTCACATTAGTATAGTATTGTGAAGACAAAACTTCTTGTATCGCGTCTTCGGCTTGGTTTGTGTTTCTCAGTTTACAACTGTCTTCTTGTCCCTGTTGCAGGCACTAAGAAATTTTCTTTTTTATCAGTTGTGTCATGTTTGTTCTGTTCATCGTGTCACCAGTGATGGCATCTTTAGTCTTAACAAACTTTCATCATAACTCATATTGTTTTATGGCAACAGTTTTGTAGCTCTTCTCTGCACTATACTCAACTAAGTGTAATCACCTAATTGTGGTTGCTAAGTAATCTATGTTGGTTTAAGTGTGGGTAAAGCACAGCCGCTGCTGCTTCATGTTTTAATTTGATCCGTACATATATTGTACATAACTCTCTTAATATTTATCCGTCCACATTTTTGAAATCAATTTTATAGTTTGCCAGTGTACCGTAAATCTCTCGCAATTTCATTTGCATGATCTTCCTGTGATAATTCTTCAAATAATAGCTACTAGATCTCTCTCTCTCTCTCTCTCTCTCTCTCTCTCTCTGATACTTTCATTATTTTGTTGTACACTCTAAATTCTTCTTGTGGTTTGATTTTGGTGTATCCCATTTTCATTACATGGCATTTATTTTCATTAAATTCCATCATCATCCACCACTCCAGTTTCTCAGTTTATCCAAGTCATCTTTTAATGATTTACAGCAATTTTTTATTGTTTATTTTAGCTAAGATTTTTTTGCAACATCCACAAACACTCGTATAGTTTTCTGTTCCTTCTGGAAAGTCAGTTATATAAATTAAAAAGCATTATTGGAGTAAGTACAGATGCTTGTGGCACCCCACTGCTGGCGTCACCCCTCCACTATATTTTCCTCTGTTAGCATTTCTCTCAAATGGAAAGTGTGTCATCCATTGTAATAGTTTGCTTGTTATTCCTCCTATTATCCTCTATTTTGTAGTTTTCAAATTAATCTTTCATAGTGAACTCTATAAAAAAATTTAAAGTCTGAACAAATACAACTAGTCCATTCATTTGTTTCTAGGACAATTTCCGCGACTCTGTCGTAGTAGTTCAGTAGAGTCGATATACGTGAATTTGAAGAGCAGAAACTACAGAACTCTTGTAGAGTATTACTGTACATCTTTCTCCTGTATTATTATCGTGTTTAGTTTTCTAAATCCCTCTCTTAAAAACGCTTGAAATTTTCCTTTCTTATTTTAAAGTTGACACAGTGTCACAGTGACAACGTGGTTGCTTCCATCGAACATGATCACTTGTCTCCTAGTGGATGTATTAGTGTGTTAAACTGTTTTTTCAGTTTCTTGTAAACACTGGATCTAAGAATAAAAAAGTTAATGAACTCAGAAGATTAATTGATCTGTATATTCAAACCGCTCTTCCGAGATCCCTTAGAAAATATAAAGATCCCAGTAGGAGTCGAATATACAGATTAATTAAATGCCCTGAGTTTGTATCTCCACGTATGTTATTGTTGAACATGGATCTAAAATTGACCCTTCTCATTACTGTTATTTATTCTTTATTTTAGTGCTTAGTTTCCTCAGTTATCTTATCAAATCTCTTCTTCTCCTCAGCAATGTTAAAACTGCCTTTACGTAATTATTACGAGTTTACTGTGTTAGATGCTGGTATTAAAAGTCAAATTTATTTTGGATGCCTTAGGTTTAAGGCTAAATTAAATTGCATGGTAATCATTAAAATTTAGCGTTTTAAATTTCGTTTTTTTTTTTTTTAGTTTATTGTTTGTTTTACCGTATGCACACCCCACTCCTTCCCCCCTGTTTACTCCCCCTCTTCTCTCCTTCCCTCCTGTTTACTCTCCCTCTTCTCTCCTTCCCCTCTGTTTACTCTCCCTCTTCTCTCCTTCCATCCTGTTTACTCTCCCTCTTCTCTCCTTCCCCTCCTGTTTACTCTCCCTCTTCCCTCCTTCCCCTCCTGTTTACTCTCCCTCTTCCCTCCTTCCCCTCCTGTTTACTCTCCCTCTTCCCTCCTTCCCCTCCTGTTTACTTCCCTCTTCTCCTCCTTCCCCTCCTGTTTACTCTCCCTCCTTCTCTCCTTCCATCTGTTTACTCTCCCTCTTCCCTCCTTCCCCTCCTGTTTACTCTCCCTCTTCCCTCCTTCCCCTCCTGTTTACTCTCCCTCTTCCCTCCTTCCCATCCTGTTTACTCTCCCTCTTCCCTCCTTCCCATCCTGTTTACTCTCCCTTTCCCTCCTTCCCATCCTTTTACTCTCCCTCTTCTCTCCTTCCCATCCGTTTACTCTCCCTCTTCCCCCTTCCCCTCCTGTTTTACTCCCCCTCTTTCCTCCTTCCCCTCCTGTTTACTCTCCCTTTTCCCCTTCCTTTCCCCCTCCTGTTTATCTCCTCTTCCCTCCTTCCCTCCTGTTTTACTCTCCCTCTTCCCCCCTTCCCATCCTGTTTACTCTCCCTCTTCCCTCCTTCCCATCCTGTTTACTCTCCCTCTTCCCTCCTTCCCCTCCTGTTTACTCTCCCTCTTCTCTCCTTCCCATCCTTTTTTACTCCCCCTCTTCCCTCCTTCCCCTCCTGTTTACTCTCCTCTTCCCTCCTTCCCTCCTGTTTACTTTTCCCTCTTCCCCCCTTTCCCCCATCCTGTTTATTCTCCCTCTTCCCTCCTTCCCATCCTGTTTACTCTCCCTCTTCCCTCCTTCCCATCCTGTTTACTCTCCCTCTTCCCTCCTTCCCATCCTGTTTACTCTCCTTCTTCCCTCCTTCCCATCCTTTTTAAACTCTCCCTCTTCCCTCCTTCACACCTGTTTACTCTCCCTCTTCCCTCCTTCCCCTCCTGTTTACTATCCCTCTTCTCCCCTTTCCCCCATCCTGTTACTCTCCCTCTTCCCTTTTCCCCCTCCTGTTTAGTTTTCCCTCTTTCCCTCCTTCCCTCCTGTTTACTCTCCTTCTTCCCTCCTTCCCATCCTGTTTACTCTCCCTCTTCCCTCCTTCCCATCCTGTTTCTCTTCCTCTTCCCTCCTTTCCCCCTCCTGTTTACTCTCCTCTTCCCTCCTTCCCATCCTGTTTACTCCCCCTCTTCCCCTCCTTCCCATCCTGTTTACTCTCCCTCTTTCCCCTCCTTCCCCCCTGTTACTCTCCCTCTTTCTCCTTCCCATCCTGTTTACTCTCCCTCTTCCCTCCTTCCCATCCTGTTTACTCTCCTTCTTCCCCCCTTTTCCCATCCTGTTTACTCTCCCTCTTCCCTCCTTCCCATCCTTTTTTACTCTCCCTCTTCCCTCCTTTCCCATCCTGTTTACTCTTCCTCTTCCCCCTTCCCATCCTGTTACTCCCCCTTCCCTCCTTCCCATCCTGTTTATCTCCTCTTCCCCCTTCCCTTCGTATCTCTCCTCTTCCCCTTCCCATCCGTTTACTCTCTCTCTCCCTCCTTCCCATCTGTTTACTCTCCTCTTCTCTCCTTCCCTCAGTTTACTCTCCCTCTTCCCCCTTTCCCCATCCTGTTTACTCTCCCCTCTTCCCTCATTCCACCCTTTTACTCTCCCTCTTCCCTCCTTCCTCTTTTCTTTACTCTCCCTCTTCTCCCTCTCATGTACTCCATCTCTACTTACTCTCCCTCTACCCTTTCTTCTCCCTCTATTCCCTCTCCCTATACTCTCTCCTACCTTACTCCCCCTTACTCCCTCCCCCGTAGCCCTCCCCACTTTACTCTCCCTCTACTCCCTTCTCCTGACTCCCTCCACTTTACTCCCCTCCTTTATTCTCCCCCAATTACTTCCTCTCCCTCTATCCCTTCTCCTGTACTCCCTTCTCCCTTACTCCCCCTCTAACTCCCTCTCCCTGCACTTCCTCTCCACCTTACTCTCCCTCTACTCCCCCCTCTCCACCTTACTCTTCCTCTGCTCCCTCTTCTCCACCTTCCCTCTTCCTCTACTCCTCTTCTCCACCTTACTCTTCCTCTGCTCCCCTTTCTCCACCTTACTCTTCCTCTACTCCCTCTTCTCCACCTTACTCTTCCTCTACTCCCTCTTCTCCACCTTATTTTCTTCCTCGCCCCTCTTCTCCACCTTACTCTCCTCTACTCCCTCTTTTTTCCACCTTACTCTTCCTCTACTCCCTTTCCCGTCTCCACCTACTCTTCCTCTACTCCCTTCGTCTCCACCTTACTCGTCCTCTACCCCCTTTTCCCTCCACCTATCGTCCTCTACTCCCTTCCTCTCCAAACTTACTCGTCCTCTACTCCCTTCCTCTCCATCTTACTCGTCCTCTACTCCCTTCCTCTCCACCTTACTCGTCCTCGACCCCTCTCCCCCTACCGTCCCTACCCCTTTCCCTCTCCACCTTACTCGTCCTCACTCCCTCTCCTCTTACTTGTCCTCTACTCCCTTCCTCTCCATCTTACTCGTCCTCTACTCCCTCTCCCCCCTTTAAACTCGTCCTCACTCCCTTCCCTCACCTTATCGTTTACCCCCTTCCCTCTCCACCCTTACTCGTCCTCTATTTCCCTTCCTCCCACCTTACTCGTCCTCTACTCCTTCCCTCTCCACTTACTCGTCCTCTACTCCCTCTCCATCTTACTTGTCCTCTACTCCCTTCCTCCCATCTTACTCGCCCTCACTCCCATCCCCCTTATCGTCCTCTACTCCTTCCTCTCCACCTTACTCGTCCTCTACTCCCTTCCTCTCCACCTTACTCGTCCTCTACTCCCTTCCTCTCCACCTTACTCGTCCTCTACTCCCTTCCTCTCCACCTTACTCGTCCTCTACTCCCTTCCTCTCCACCTTACTCGTCCTTTTACTCCCTCTTCTCCACCTTACTCGTCTCTACTCCCTTCCTCTCTACCTTACTCGTCCTCTACTCCCTCTTCTCCACCTTACTCGTCCTCTACTCCCTTCCTCTCTACCTTACTCGTCCTCTACTCCCTTTCTCTGCACTTTTATTTATTTATTTATTTATTATTTGGACATGATATATAGATGTACAAAAGAAATACAGTGGTTGAGTGTACGTGCAAAAAGCCCCTTGTATGCAGAGCATTATGGGCAGCTTAAAATTAACTTAAGATTAACTAAGCAATGATATATTCAGTGTTAAAAAATACAGTAATTAAATTACAGCATAAAGTACAAATGAGTATTTCAAAGAAGAGGCAAATTTGTAGCATATTTGAAGAGTTACTGAGCATTCAAGAGAATGGAGTATTCTATTTGGTAATGTAATTACAAAAAACATAGTTTGATAGGGTCACAGGTTATACATATTTAGTTTTGGGTGAGTAAGTGGTTTTTAAGAAAAGTCTTGAACTGATAAACAGTGTTTCTTTTATATTCACAGGTAATGAATTCCTGATTTTTGGGCCTTTTATGTGCATTGAGTTTTTACATAGTGTGAGGTTGGTAAGGAGAAGTTTGAGGGGAGGGTTTATATCCTCCTCCTCCACTCCCACACTCAGTAAGTTTGAGGGGAGGGTTTTTTATCCTCCCCACTCCACACTCAGTAAGTTTGAGGGGAGGGTTTATATCCTCCTCCACTCCCACACTCAGTAAGTTTGAGGGGAGGGTTTATATCCTCCTCCACTCCCACACTCAGTAAGTTTGAGGGGAGGGTTTATATCCTCCTCCACTCCACACTCCCGTAAGTTTGAGGGGGGGGTTATATCCTCCTCCTCCACTTCCACACTCAGTAAGTTTTAGGGGAGGGTTTATATCCTCCTCCACTCCCACACTCAGTAAGTTTGAGGGAGGGTTTAATCCTCCTCCACTCCACACTCAGTAAGTTTGAGGGAGGGTTTATATCCTCCTCCACTCCCACACTCAGTAAGTTTGAGGGGAGGGTTTTTTATCCTCCTCCACCCACATCAGTAAGTTTGAGGGAGGGTTTATACCCTCCTCCACTCCACACTCAGTAAGTTTGGGGAGGGTTTATATCCCCTCCACTTTCCAACACTCAGTAAGTTTGGGGAGGGTTTATATCCTCCTCCACTCCACACTCAGTAAGTTTGAGGGGAGGGTTTATATCCTCCTCCACTCCACACTCAGTAAGTTTGAGGGGAGGGTTTATATCCTCCTCCACTCCCACACTCAGTAAGTTTGAGGGGAGGGTTTTTTACCCTCCTCCACTCCACCCCCAAATAAGTTTGAGGAGGGTTTATATCCTCCACTCCACACTCAGTAAGTTTGAGGGGAGGGTTTATATCCTCCTCCACTCCCACACTCAGTAAGTTTGAGGGGAGGGTTTATATCCTCCTCCACTCCACACTCAGTAAGTTTGAGGGGGGGGTTTATAAACCTCCTCCACTCCCACACTCAGTAAGTTTGAGGGGAGGGTTAAAACCCTCCTCCACTCCACACTCAGTAAGTTTGAGGGGAGGGTTTAACCCTCCTCCACTCCACACTCAGTAAGTTTTGAGGGGAGGGTTTATATCCTCCTCCACTCCACACTCAGTAAGTTTGAGGGGAGGGTTTTATCCTCCTCCACTCCACACTCAGTAAGTTGAGGGGGGGGTTTATATCCTCCTCCATCCACACACAGAAGTTTGAGGGGAGGGTTTATATCTTCCTCCACTCCACACTCAGTAAGTTTGAGGGGAGGGTTTATATCTTCCTCCACTCCACACTCAGTAAGTTTTAGGGGAGGGGTTTTTATCCTCCTCAACTCCCACACTCCGTAAGTTTGAGGGGAGGGTTTATATCCTCCTCCACTCCACACTCAGTAATGTTTGAGGGGAGGGTTATATCCTCCTCCACTCCACACTCAGTAAGTTTGAGGGGAGGGTTTTTTATCCTCCTCCACTCCACACTCAGTAAGTTTGAGGGAAGTTATATCCTCCTCCACTCCACACTCAGTAAGTTTAGGGGGGGGTTTATATCCTCCTCCACTCCACACTCAGTAAGTTTTTAGGGGAGGGTTTATATCCTCCACTCCACACTCAGTAAGTTTGAGGGGAGGGTTTATATCCTCCTCCACTCCCACACTCAGTAAGTTTGAGGGGAGGGTTTATATCCTCCTCCACTCCACACTCAGTAAGTTTGAGGGGAGGGTTTATATCCTCCTCCACTCCCACACTCAGTAAGTTTGAGGGGAGGGTTTATATCCTCCTCCACTCCACACTCATTTAAATTTGAGGGAGGGTTTATATCGTCCTCCACTCCCACACTCAGTAAGTTTTAAGGGGAGGGTTTATATCCTCCTCCACTCCACACTCAGTAAGTTTGAGGGGAGGGTTTATACCCTCCTCCACTCCACACTCATAAGTTTGAGGGGAGGGTTTATATCCTCCTCCACTCCACACTCAGTAAGTTTGAGGGGAGGGTTTATACCCTCCTCCACTCCACACTCAGTAAGTTTGAGGGGAGGGTTTATATCCTCCTCCACTCCACACTCAGTAAGTTTGAGGGGAGGGTTTATACCCTCCTCCACTCCACACTCAGTAAGTTTGAGGGGAGGGTTTATATCCTCCTCCACTCCACACTCAGTAAGTTTTTAGGGGAGGTTTATATCCTCCTCCACTCCACACTCAGTAAGTTTGAGGGGGGGGTTTTTTATCCTCCTCCACTCCCACACTCAGTAAGTTTGAGGGGAGGGTTTAATCCTCCTCCACTCCACACTCAGTAAGTTTTAGGGGAGGGTTTTTTTATCCTCCTCCACTCCACACTCCCGTAAGTTGAGGGGAGGATTTATACCCTCCTCCACTCCACACTCAGTAAGTTTGAGGGGAGGGTTTATATCCTCCCCACCCACACTCAGTAAGTTGAGGGGAGGGTTTATACCCTCCTCCACTCCACACTCAGTAAGTTTGAGGGGAGGGTTTATATCCTCCTCCACTCCACACTCAGTAAGTTTGAGGGGAGGGTTTATATCCTCCTCCACTCCACACTCATAAGTTTTTAGGGGGGGGTTTATATCCTCCTCCACTCCACACTCAGTAAGCTTGAGGGGGGGGGTTATATCCCCTCCACTCCACACTCAGTAAGTTTGAGGGGAGGGTTTATATCCTCCTCCACTCCACACTCAGTAAGTTTGAGGGGGGGGTTTATTCCTCCTCCACTCCACACTCAGTAAGTTTGAGGGGAGGGTTTATATCCTCCTCCACTCCACACTCAGTAAGTTTGAGGGGGGGTTTTATATCCTCCCCACTCCACACTCAGTAAGTTTAGGGGAGGGTTTATACCTCCTCCACTCCACACTCAGTAAGTTTGAGGGGAGGGGTTTATATCCTCCTCCACTCCACACTCATAAGTTTGAGGGGGGTTTATATCCTCCTCCACTCCACACTCAGAAGTTTGAGGGGGGGGTTTTATCCTCCTCCACTCCACACTCATAAGTTTGAGGGGAGGGTTTATATCCTCCTCCACTCCACACTCAGTAAGTTTGAGGGAGGGTTTATATCCTCCCCCACTCCACACTCAGTAAGTTTGAGGGGAGGGTTTATATCCTCCTCCACTCCACACTCAGTAAGTTTGAGTGGAGGGTTTATATCCTCCTCCACTCCACACTCAGTAAGTTTGAGGGGAGGGTTTATATCCTTTTCCACTCCCACACTCAGTAAGTTTGAGGGGAGGGTTTATATCCTCCTCCACTCCACACTCAGTAAGTTTGAGGGAGGGTTTATATCCTCCTCCACTCCACACTCAGTAAGTTTGAGGGAGGTTTATAAACTTCCTCCACTCCACACTCAGTAAGTTTGAGGGGAGGGTTTATATCCTCCTCCACTCCACACTCAGTAAGTTTGAGGGGAGGGTTTATATCCTCCTCCACTCCACACTCAGTAAGTTTGAGGGAGGGTTTATATCCTCCCCACTCCACACTCAGTAAAATTTGAGGGAGGGTTTATATCCTCCTCCACTCCACACTCAGTAAGTTTGAGGGGAGGGTTTATATCCTCCTCCACTCCACACTCAGTAAGTTTGAGGGGAGGGTTTATATCCTCCTCCACTCCACACTCAGTAAGTTTGAGGGGAGGGTTTATATCCTCCACTCCACACTCAGTAAGTTTGAGGGGAGGGTTTATATCCTCCTCCACTCCACACTCAATAAGTTTGAGGGGAGGGTTTATATCTTCCTCCACTCCACACTCAGTAAATTTGAGGGGAGGGTTTATATCCTCCTCCACTCCACACTCAGTAAGTTTGAGGGGAGGGTTTTTATCCTCCTCCCCTCCACACTCAGTAAGTTTGAGGGGAGGGTTTATATCCTCCTCCACTCCACACTCAGTAAGTTTGAGGGGAGGGTTTATATCCTCCTCCACTCCACACTCAGTAAGTTTGAGGGGAGGGTTTATCCTCCTCCACTCCACTCTCAGTAAGTTTGAGGGGAGGGTTTATAATCCTCCTCCACTCCCACACTCAGTAAGTTTGAGGGAGGGGTTTATATCCTCCTCCACTCCCACACTCATAAGTTTTGAGGGAGGGTTTATATCCTCCTCCACTCCACACTCAGTAAGTTTGAGGGAGGGTTTATATCCTCCTCCACTCCACACTCAGTAAGTTTGAGGGGAGGGTTTATATCCTCCCCACTCCACACTCAGTAAGTTTGAGGGGAGGGTTTTAAACCTCCTCCACTCCACACTCAGTAAGTTTGAGGGGAGGGTTTATATCCTCCTCCACTCCACTCTCAGTAAGTTTGAGGGGAGGGTTTATATCCTCCTCCACTCCCACACTCAGTAAGTTTTTAGGGGAGGGTTTATATCCTCCTCCACTCCACACTCAGAAGTTTGAGGGGAGGGTTTATTCCTCCTCCACTCCACACTCAGTAAGTTTTAGGGAGGTTTATATCCTCCTCCACTCCCACACTCAGTAAGTTTGAGGGGAGGGTTTATATCCTCCTCCACTCCACACTCAGTAAGTTTGAGGGGAGGGGTTTTTATCCCCTCCACTCCCACACTCAGTAAGTTTGAGGGGAGGGTTTTTATCCTCCCCACTCCCACACTCAGTAAGTTTGAGGGAGGGTTTATATCCTCCTCCACTCCACACTCAGTAAGTTTGAGGGAGGGTTTTTTATCCTCCCCACTCCACACTCAGTAAGTTTGAGGGGAGGGTTTTATACCCTCCTCCACTCCACACTCAGTAAGTTTGAGGGGAGGGTTTATATCCTCCTCCACTCCACACTCAGTAAGTTTGAGGGGAGGGTTTATATCCTCCTCCACTCCACACTCAGTAAGTTTGAGGGGAGGGTTTATACCCTCCTCCACTCCACACTCAGTAGTTTCCGGATAATAACCTCATTTGAAAAAAATATTTTTCTACTTTATTTTTAGTTTGACAATTGTCAGGTTTGTGAGCGGGATTTAGTCACGTGGAGGGCCAGTGGAGAGCCCCTAGCGGCCCCTGGAGGGCCCCTAGAGGCCCCTGGAGGGCCACTGGAGAGCCCCTAGAGGCCCCTGGAGGGCCCCTCCCCCAAACTTTAACGATGGGTTATCACAGTGCAGGATCTTCAAAGACGCCTTCGAATATTCTTTTGCTATTATTATTACCACCACTACTAATTCTGTTACTAATACTACAACTATTACTGCTACTACTACTACCATTACTACTACTGCTGCTATTACTACTACTGCTGCTACCATTACTACTACTGCTACTATTACTACTGGTGCTGCTACAACTTCTGTTTTTTTTTTAAACTTATTATTGTGTGAGTATATATAATATATGGTGTGTACTGTACTACTTATGAAATAAAGACGATTCACTGACTACTAAGGCTGCTACTACTATTATTATGACTGCTGTTACTAACTACTACTACTATGACTGCTACTACTATGACTATTGCTACTATGACTACTACTACTATTATAACTAGTGCTACTATGACGACTACTGCTACTATACGACTATGACGACTACTACTATACTACTATGGCTAGTACTGCTACTAATACTACTGCTATTACTACTACGACTACTACTACTATGACTACTACTACGACGACTACTTCTACTATGACTACAACTACGACGACTACTACTATGACTACTACTACGACGACTACTACTATGACTACTACTACGACCACTAGTTACGTAGCGTCAACACACAGTTTAAACATAAATGTTGAGTGTTGCACACAAGGCCTGCGTTAGTCTTGTTATATCGTCCAGTTTGTATAGATTATCATCACTGTGTTGTCCCCTGATGTGTTGGGCTTACCCCTGGACAATAGCCCCTTTTGCCCTGCATTAACTCCTGATGTGTGGTGGCCCCTGGACAATAGCCACTCTTGGCCAACCGTAAATCCGGCCCCGTCAGTTTTCTTCTCATTTGTGATGTTTCTTAGTTCTGGTCTTTTTGATATTAACCTCTATATTTGTACACAAAGTATTTACTGATGTGAGTAGTCACAATTCCGTGACTGGAACAATACACAAATAACTCGCACATAGGAGACTGAAACTTGTGACAACGTTTCGGTCCGACCCGGACCATTAATGAGTCGGACCGAAACGTCGACGTGAGTTTCGTTCTCTTGTGTGTGGGTTATATGTGTACTTGTTAATGTGTGTCTTTATCTCATTAATTCTCTGCTAGTTATTTAGTTTTTCCTGCTTTGTGCTCGTTTCTATGAGAAAATATTTGTTAGGTTGCTACTACCTTCTTACCGTCTGTACTCACCTGTATGTAGTTGCAAGGATCGATTTACAGCTCCTGGCCAACAAAGTTTGGTGTGTGTGTGTTTTTGTGTGTACTCACCTAATTGTGGTTGCAGGGGTCGATTCATAGCTCTTGGCTCCGCCTCTTCACTGGTAGCTACTAGGTGTGATAAAAGTGTGCTTGTGTGTGTGTGTGTGTGTGTGTGTGTGTGTGTGGTGTGTGTGTGTGTGTGTGTGTGTGTGTGTGTGTGTGGAGTAAGGTAGGAGTATCCTTGGTGCAGTATTGACGTGACAGGTGTAAGAGAGGGTGGTGGAGGCCAAGTGTACGGGTGCGGCATCTCACCCTTTTCATTAAACACGTGTGAAGGTCACCTTAGATATGTAGGCTCAGGACCTAACATGGCCACACACTTGTTGGCACTGTTGCTGCTGCTCATACTGCTGTTGTTGATGATAAATGGTTCAGAGAACCGATAGGTTGATTAATTAGACACTTGTGCAACACCTGGGTATCTTTATTGTGGAAACGTTTCGTCAACCAATGGCTTCCTCAGTCCAGTACAGAGATTGGTTAAAGATTGGGAGTTTGAGGTAATCAGTCCCTCAGTCCTTCAGCCACATTTCCTTATGGAGCGTCGTCCATGTTTTTAAAGTTTTCCTTTACAGATTTCACGTCTCTTTTATTCTTACTTACATTTATCACTTACATCTCCACAAGTTCAAGTCTCTCTCCATTATTTCTAGTTACATATTCCTGAGGAGTTTCAATTAGATTTAAGTCGTGAATTTTCATTGAAGAAAATACATTAGTTTACACTTGATGACTTGTAAATACTTCTTCTGATTGGTTTAGAAAGACACATAACAAACACTAGGACATGTTAGAAAACGTTTCGGTCCTGGGACAGTGTATATTGGGCGGTGAGAGTGACTCATGGTGACCTGAAAAATGTTATATTGGGATGAGGACGGGTAGACCTTGTGATCATGTGACAGGAGTCACATGATCACATGTGAGTAACACATTATCATCATGTGTCACTCACACCTCACTCTCCGCCTAATATATAGTGTCATTTTAAACCTGTGTGTGTTAGAAGTGATCAAGGTCCCAGGACCGAAATGTTTTCTAATGTGTCCTAATGTTTGCTCAGGGTTTTTTTAAAACCGTTTTGTGGGATCCATTACCAAGGTTCATACCAGCCTC
>NC_069415.1:30906468-30908968 GCF_026875155.1 Cherax quadricarinatus
TGCTCATTCCTGGTACTTGATAAAGTCTCACTTGGGGGATTTTGTCATTGTCTACCTACCAGGAAGAATACGAGGCCACAAGCGTAAACTAGCACAGCAATAGAAAAAAAAGATTCAAGATGTAGTCTGTGTTACAAACTAGATACATACTTAAAAAAGTAGTATGAAAAATCTAGCAGTTCCAGTAGGTAATCTCACACACAAACATTATTCATCAAAGGAACATTGATCACATTAGACCACTGACTAAACAATACCAAATACTATTTAATGCAACCATCCTGTATACAGGTGAGGCCCTGGCGATACATAATATTTATTAAATGAAATCACATACTTGTATATATGATTAGGAAACGGTTGTATTCACAGTGAAATGAGCTCTCGAGTTTTAGAATTCAGCTATTATACAATAAATAACAGAGAGTATAGTTTGTAAATTTATATTGAATATATTCAGGCAAAAGTGGAATTATATGAATGTTACTAAAGCATTTCTAACTACAAAGCATACAAAAATTTTCTGCTACTGTAATCTGTATTTAACCTATTTATGTTTTGCTTATGTAGTGTATTGTAAGAAAATTAAAAAAAAAAAAACTCCTTTCACATGTTCATTACTTGGAAAACATGACACTATACATATACATACATAAATACTGTACATACACACATACATACATACGTAACCTCTTTTAAACACCATGATCTATAAAATGTAACATTATGATTCCTGACTACTAATTATGTTACTAACAGAGGATAACAATGACTGCCTGGGTTAATATGTAACATGAGAAAATCAAGTTATTGCAAGCATTTGATGGAAATTTCACTGCAGATAAAATGTATTATTCATTATTATCACATAAGCACAATAGAAAAGTCAACAAAAATGCATGATAATATATGTGCAAACTGAAAATAAAGTGCAGTGTGAAAGGTCAAAAGATGGGGGAAAAATACAGTAAATATTCTTAGAAGATATTGACTTTTAGCCGGAAAGTTAAAAGACCAGGAAAATTAAAAAACTTTTTATAAAGAAACGACTACTATGTGTAGAAATGAAGAGGTGCATAAACTAAAGGTTACCTACCATGATACTATGACAATGGAAAAGAAAAGGAAAAATAATACGTTGCGAAGTTAAAATGATGTAAAATAAGAATAAGAAAAGCTAACTAAAAATATACTTAAAGGAGAGAAAATACATAAGAAGGCAGGTCCACGCTTGACAGTGATCCATGAAATTTACTATCTCTTGAGGTACCATTAATAAATTATTTGTCATCTTAAAGTTTATATTATAACTGGCAATACTGCTAACAAATGTGTATAAAAATCAGGAAAATGCAAGAAAGCTATTGTTATTGATCATTTCCTAGACTGCAGAGACTACTGAACCAAATTCCCCTCAAGCAAGATTCCTGATGCTTATAAGGAGTTCTTGATCCAAGGAATTAGACCTGGCCTCCTCTTGAATTAAACCTGATTGTCTCCCATTCCCCCCAGATGTTGTATGACTCCTACAGGTTTAGCGCTTCCCTCGTGAATGTAATAACAATATTGGAATCAAGACAGGTTGTCCACAATGTAAAAGTTTCCCCTGCTCAATGTAGGAAAACAGTAGGAAGCTAGGATAGGGGAGTGACTACTACCTGCCCCCCTCTATCAATTACCGGTAAGGAGTATAGGCTAAGCACACTCATTAGCCAACACACCCTAGTCCCCTTCTAGGAAATTTACCTTGATGCTGATGAGGAGCTCTTATTCCAAAGAATGGAGGCTACTCTTCCATTCTAGGAAGGAGGAAACCTTTATTTTACGACGCTTCGTCCAAGACTGGAATTGATCAAGTATACAAAAACACAGTTCCATCGCACTCTAAGGTCAGGCTCGGCAAAGCTCATAAGTGAGGTAATAAGTGACGTATCTGACCTCACTAGGTCAAGGCATTGGCTTAAACCGGTGGGAGAACTGGGTCTGCCTCGCATAGGCCAGTAGGCCTGTTGCAGTGTTCCTTCTTTCTTATGTTCTAAGTGCCGATGTATAGAGGGTGAGGTCAGGTCCATACCTGGAGTTTACCTGGAGAGTTCCGGGGGTCAACGCCCCCGCGGCCCGGTCTGTGACCAGGCCTCCTGGTGGATCAGAGCCTGATCAACCAGGCTGTTACTGCTGGCTGCACGCAAACCAACGTACGAGCCACAGCCCGGCTGGTCAGGAACCGACTTTAGGTGCTTGTCCAGTGCCAGCTTGAAGACTGTCAGGGGTCTGTTGGTAATCCCCCTTATGTATGCTGGGAGGCAGTTGAAAAGTCTCGGGTCCCTGACACTTATTGTATGGTCTCTTAACGTGCTAGTGACACCCCTGCTTTTCATTGGGGGGATGTTGCATCGTCTGCCAAGCCTTTTGCTTTCGTAGTGAGTGATTTTCGTGTGCAAATTCGGTACTAGTCCCTCTAGGATTTTCCAGGTGTATATAATCATCTCTCTCGCCTGCG
>NC_069415.1:30913968-30943958 GCF_026875155.1 Cherax quadricarinatus
GGTAAATCATAGTTAACGACTTCTTCAGATAAGAAACTTAATAAATCATCAACAGGAACTTTCGTAAACAAGGAAGTAACATCAAAACTGACCATGTTAAAATCATTTAAGTCAGTCAAGGAGCTTAATTTATCAACCAAGTCTATGTTTTTAACATTAAAGTTAGAAATTTTGCCAACAATAGGGCTCAAAATATCAACAAGCCATTTGGATAATTTATATGAAACTGACCCTATGGAGCTAATAATTGGTCTGACTGGATTCCCTCATTGCCTTTTCTAGATGTTTTAATTATTAAGGGTAATAATGAATTCAAATTTAAAATTTACAGAAAACCTACAAATAACTGTTCCTATGTCCACTATTATTCCTCGCATCAAGATAGAGTCAAACTGTCTGTTTTCTCATCAATGTTTTTGAGAGCTTTACGAATTTGTAGTCCTGAGTTCATAGATGAGGAAATATCCAAAATTTATGAAATAGGTAATTATTTAAAATACCCAAGAAATGTAATTGATAAATCTTTTAAAGTTGCTAGAAACACTTTTTATAATCCAAAAAGGGGCAACCAGCCTTATTCAACTAAAATATGTTGGTTCTCCCTTACCATGAAAACTTGGTTGATATGCCTTCTCTTCTTAAGACTTTTAATATTAAAGTTGTATTCAAAAATCTTGATACAGTAAAAAAACTTTTGATAAAGAATTCCCCCAAAATGCTGATGGATGTGGTCTATAAGATTCCTTGTAAAATTTGCGATAAGTTTATTACAGTCAAACTGGTAAAAATCTCGAACTAAGATTAAAAACAACAAATATAGCATTAGAACTGGACAAGATTCCAATGCTCTATTTATTCATGTAAGAGATTTTAACCATCCAATTGATTTTCAAAAAGTTGAGAAAGTAGTATCAAGCAAGTCCATGGTCGACAGGAATATAATTGAATCTTGTTTCATAAAAAGCAGTTTTGAAAATATGAATATTTCCTTTGGTTTATATAAATTAGATCTATTTATAATTAATAGAATTTGGGAAGAATTTAATAATACACTGGATAAATAATTTTAAAATTTTCTTGGGTAGAATAGCTTGGGGGTGAGTTGTGCAAAGGACCTATCCAAGTTGTCTCGCCGCGCGTCACGTGTTTAACCGTTGTGGGATCTGATAGTGAGGTGCTGGCCGGACCCCTTATATAGCTTCCTTGGATGCTTCACTTTCATAGTTCCTTGATAATGTGAGTAGTCACGAAAGCGCTTGGAATTTCTCTATTCTTTCAGAGTGGTTGTTTTGCATATTTTGAAATCACCTGTTTACTGTGATCTTATTGCATATATATATATATATATTATATATTATATATATATATATATATATATAATATATATATATATATATATATATATATATATATAATATATATGTCGTACCGAATAGGCAGAACTTGCCATCTTGGCTTAAATAGCAACGTTCATCTTGCCATATAGGACAAGTGAAAATTTGTGTATGCAATAATTTCGCCAAAATTATTCTGAACCTAACGAAAAAAATATATTTGATTGTGTTTGTTTAGTACTAAATTATTGTAAACGTATTTAAAATATATTTAGTTGGGTTAGGCTAAATAAATTGTTTCTGTTATAATAAGGTTAGGTAGTTTTCTAAGATTCTTTTGGTGCAAAATTAAAAATTTTTGCATTAACATTAATGAAAAAAATATATCTTTAAACGTATAAGAGAAAATTTCAGAAAGTACTTAATTTTAAATGAGTTCTTGCTAAGTGACCAGTTTTTTCATTTCGGCACGACATATATATATATATATATAAAATATATATATATAATATATATATATATATATATATATATATATATATATATATGTCGTGCCGAATAGACAGAATTTGCCACCTTGGCTTAAATAGCAACGTTCATCTTGCCATATAGGACAAGTGAAAATTTGTGTATGCAATAATTTCGCCAAAATCATTCTGAACCTAACGAAAAAAATATATTTCACTGTGTTTGTTTAGTATTAAATTTCTGTAAACAAATCTAAAATATATTTAGTTGGGTTAGGCTAAAATAAATTGTTCTTGTTATAATAAGGTTAGGTAAGTTTTCTAAGATTCTTTTGGTGCAAAATTAAATTTTTTTATATTAACATTAATGAAAAAATATATCTTTAAACGTGTAAGAGAAAATTTTAGAACGGACTTAATTTTAAATGAGTTCTTGCCAATTGACCAGTTTTACATTTTCGGCACGACACTATAGTGTATATATATATATATATATATATATATATATATATATATATATATATATATATATATATATATATATATATATATATATATGTATATATATGTATATATATGAGTATGGGGGGGTTGAAGGGGGTTGGAATAGTTTTAAAAATGCAGTATTAGAATGTGGGGCAGAATTTTTGTGGATATAGGAAGGTGGGGGCAGGAGGAAGGAGGAGTGATTGGTGGAATGATGAAGTAAAGGGTGTGATAAAAGAGAAAAAGGTAGCTTATGAGAGGTTTTTACAAAGCAGAAGTGTTATAAGAAGAGCAGAGTATATGAGAGTAAAAGAAAGGTAAAGAGAGTGGTGAGAGAGTGCAAAAGGAGAGCAGATGATAGAGTGGGAGAGGCACTGTCAAGAAATTTTAATGAAAATAAGAAAAAATTTTGGAGTGAGTTAAACAAGTTAAGAAAGCCTAGGGAAAATATGGATTTGTCAGTTAAAAATAGAGTATGGGAGTTAGTAGATGGGGAGATGGAGGTATTGGGTAGATGGCGAGAATATTTTGAGGAACTTTTAAATGTTAAGGAAGAAACAGAGGCAGTAATTTCATGCACTGGTCAGGGAGGTATACCATCTTTTAGGAGTGAAGAAGAGCAGAATGTAAGTGTGGGGGAGGTACGTGAGGCATTACGTAAAATGAAAGGGGGTAAAGCAGCTGGAACTGATGGGATCATGACAGAAATGTTAAAAGCAGGGGGGGATATAGTGTTGGAGTGGTTGGTACTTTTGTTTAATAAATGTATGAAAGAGGGGAAGGTACCTAGGGATTGGCGGAGAGCATGTATAGTCCCTTTATATAAAGGAAAGGGGACAAAAGAGACTGTAAAAATTATAGAGGAATAAGCTTATTGAGTATACCAGGAAAAGTGTACGGTAGGGTTATAATTGAAAGAATTAGAGGTAAGACAGAATGTAGGATTGCGGATGAGCAAGGAGGTTTCAGAGTGGGTAGGGGATGTGTAGATCAAGTGTTTACATTGAAGCATATATGTGAACAGTATTTAGATAAAGGTAGGGAAGTTTTTATTGCATTTATGGATTTTGAAAAGGCATATGATAGAGTGGATAGAGGAGCAATGTGGCAGATGTTGCAAGTATATGGAATAGGTGGTAAGTTATTAAATGCTGTAAAGAGTTTTTATGAGGATAGTGAGGCTCAGGTTAGGGTGTGTAGAAGAGAGGGAGACTACTTCCCGGTAAAAGTAGGACTTAGACAGGGATGTGTAATGTCACCATGGTTGTTTAATATATTTATAGATGGGGTTGTAAAGGAAGTAAATGCTAGGGTGTTCGGGAGAGGGTGGGATTAAATTTTGGGGAATCAAATTCAAAATGGGAATTGACACAGTTACTTTTTGCTGATGATACTGTGCTTATGGGAGATTCTAAAGAAAATTGCAAAGGTTAGTGGATGAGTTTGGGAATGTGTGTAAAGGTAGAAAGTTGAAAGTGAACATAGAAAAGAGTAAGGTGATGAGGGTGTCAAATTATTTAGATAAAGAAAAATTGGATATCAAATTGGGAGGAGTATGGAAGAAGTGAATGTTTTTCAGATACTTGGGAGTTGACGTGTCGGCGGATGGATTTATGAAGGATGAGGTTAATCATAGAATTGATGAGGGAAAAAAGGTGAGTGGTGCGTTGAGGTATATGTGGAGTCAAAAAACGTTATCTATGGAGGCAAAGAAGGAATGTATGAAAGTATAGTAGTACCAACACTCTTATATGGGTGTGAAGCTTGGGTGGTAAATGCAGTAGCGAGGAGACGGTTGGAGGCAGTGGAGAATGTCCTGTTTAAGGGCAATGTGTGGTGTAAATATTATGCAGAAAATTCGGAGTGTGGAAATTAGGAGAAGGTGTGGAGTTAATAAAAGTATTAGTCAGAGGGCAGAAGAGGGGTTGTTGAGGTGGTTTGGTCATTTAGAGAGAATGGATCAAAGTAGAATGACATGGAAAGCATGTAAATCTATAGGGGAAGGAAGGCGGGGTAGGGGTCGTCCTCGAAAGGGTTGGAGAGAGGGGGTAAAGGAGGTTTTGTGGGCAAGGGGCTTGGACTTCCAGCAAGCGTGCGTGAGCGTGTTAGATAGGAGTGAATGGAGACGAATGGTACTTGGGACCTGACGATCTGTTGGAGTGTGAGCAGGGTAATATTTAGTGAAGGGATTCAGGGAAACCGGTTATTTTCATATAGTCGGACTTGAGTCCTGGAAATGGGAGGTACAGTGCCTGCACTTTAAAGGGGGGATTTGGGATATTGGCAGTTTGGAGGGATATGTTGTGTATCTTTATATGTGTATGCTTCTAGACTGTTGTATTCTGAGCACCTCTGCAAAAACAGTGATAATGTGCGAGTGTGGTGAAAGTGTTGAATGATGATGAAAGTATTTTCTTTTTGGGGATTTTCTTTCTTTTTTGGGTCACCCTGCCTCGGTGGGAGACGGCCGACTTGTTGAAAAAAAAAAAAAAAAAAAAAAAAAAAAAAAAAATACATAACCGTGCCAAATAAGTAAAACTGGTCAATTAGCAAGAACTCATTTAAAATTAAGTCCTTTCTAAAATTTTCTCTTAACGTTTAAAGATATATATATTTTTTAATTTATGTTAATGTAAAAATTAATAATTTTGTACCAAAAGTACCTTAGAAAACTTACCTAACCTTATAATAACAAGCACAGTTTAATTTAGCATAAGTAAATATATTTTAGATAAGTTTACAATAATTTAATAATAAACAAACACAATGAAATATATTTTTTTCGTTAGGTTCAGAATGATTTTTGCGAAATTATTGCATGCACAAATTTTCGCTTGCCTTATTCGGCAAGAAGAGCGTTGCTGTTTAAGCCAAAATCGCAAGTTTTACTTATTCGGCACGACATTATATATATATATATATATATATATATATATATATATATATATATATATATATATATATATATATATATATATATATATATATATATATATTTTTTTTTTTTTTTTCAACAAGTTGGTCGTATCTCTTTAATCTTTTGTACCATATTATGTAATAAAATATACCTATTGGTAAAAAAGAATGAAAAGATGGGGTGGTAAGGGAAGTGAAATATTCAAACGGCTTCAGGAAGAAATCCAAATATTCTTCCTTGAAGCCTTTTTATCCACTTCTCCGAGGCTATGACGGGTTCGACAATTTGCACCAGAGGTGGACCCCAACTGTATAATGTATGTATACATATGCAAATAGCAGTTGGATGTTACTACTTTTAATTTTATACTTGTGGGCACACCATAGTCGACTGAACAGTAGTGACGTGTTTTTGGAACTCCTGAGGTAAAGTCAGATGTCCTTTTTCTGTGTAAAGTTCCTTAGTTTATTTCTAGTATTTTGATGCAAGTGGGGTTATCATCATCCTCACAGCTGTACAGTATTGTATGATGCTTCACATGGATACTTGTCTTCTCTTAAATTCAGAAAGCCTCTTTACTGTAACTTAAAACTTACATGTCTAGAACATATTTGTCTAAATGGATATAGGGCAGTGTAATTTTCTGTTGGTCATTTGTAAAACAAATTTTTCATTTATCGATGAGTGTCACCGTCGGAGTGGTGAGTACGAGTTGGAGTGCGAGATAGAGAGGGAAGAGGGAAATAAGGACGAGGAAAGGATGTCAAGGTGGAAAAATGACAATGAAAGAAGAAGGTATCTGTACACAAGATTATTTCATAAGAAATCATGAAGTAGCCTACCCTGTTATCTACTCCTCATGATGTCATGTTTTAAATTACTTCATTATGTATACTCGTTCCTTTACATCAATTGATGTATATGGAATCACAAGTACTATATATCCATCAATATCAATGATCTCTAAGGAAGTAATACAAGAAAATTAGAAGAAAAAGCTACTCAATGAAATAATCGTCGAGGATTGAAGTTATAATAGAAAATTGATTGACAATCTCTTGTTTACAGAATAAGAAAGGAAACTTCAAATAAGTCATGAATATGAGAGTATGTTTAATGGGTTTTGTGATGGGTTTTAAAGGTATTTATTATTATTTAAATTATGAAATTTACACAATTATATTAACCTAGTAAGCTTAATGAGAATCATATTAGCGTGGATCTAGCAAATCTTACTGCTAGTTAGCCTATATTAAGACTGACGACTAATCCTAGCACTAGCGCAAAAGTACACAAGATGTTACATGCTGGGTTAATGAGGGCACCGTCTGCAGGTGGCTTTGACAAATGGTCAAGTCATGCTCTCGTGTTTACGCAGCTAATTCTAAATCGTCAGTATCATGATAGGATGTCTGAATAACATCAGTGCTTTACAGGCATGCGTCCAAGACACGAAGGTGCAGATTAGCTAAGTTGATAGGGTGGAGCCAGGCAGACTGACCTGCCATTGCCCCAGCTTCCACTAAATCCAGAGTGAGGAACTTGGCCCGTTGGCTGGCCAGACCCCCCTCGTTGGCTTCGCAAGGGAGGTCGTCATCGGGAGGGCTGATGTCTGGATTGTTGTTTCCATTCTCATATGATCGGTCTGCATTGTCTGTCTGGGTGGGGTTGCTCTGGGAGTCAGAATCAAAAGTTTGGTTATCTAAAGGGGCGTCTGTACCTTGCACGGGGTTATCAACCATAATGAGGGGATTGAGGTTATCATCCAATTTGGGGCACAAGGCTGGCTGCATCATGAGTTTGTTGACCGTCCCTCCACCTTCATCTCTGCAGCTAACTAGCACGGCTTCTACCATGCCCATATTATCTGTGTTTATATTGTGGCCTGTGCTGTCACTACTAGACCAGCCACCTGCATCATAACTACCCACCTGCATTATATCTCCGTTACTTTCAACATCACTGACAATATCACTATAATTTCTCTCGTAACCACTACAACTATTTCTACTAGCACCAACAACACCATTATTCCCATTAGCACAACCATTATTTGAACCATCACCATCACTATCTGGGGGGAGAGTAAGGCCATAGTTGAGGGGCCCGTCACCAAACTGGAGGAAGGCAGCCGGAGGGGCCCGACCAGGGTTTGGGGAAAGTGGCGAGGGTGCCTCCCCTCTCCACGAAGGAGCCTCACAGTCTAGGGAATCCATACTGCGTCCCTCACTAACACCATCTCGGGATCTTTTATGAACGGGCGATTTAGGATCTCTTTTGCGGAAGTACGCAGCTATATCGGCATATGGCGTCTTACGTGGGGGTGGCTTCTGGGAAGTGACGTAGGCATTAGGCTGAGCATCAGATGTGGCATCGTCGGCATCTATGTAGTCTAGATCGGCCTCGTCTCGTTGCAATGGCGGGTCACCCCCACGATTGACAGAGGTGAGGCCCCCCGCTGGCCCGGTAAAGGCAGCCACAATATGTGAGCGCGGGGAGCGCAGGGCACGAGAAGGAAGCTCCTCGCAGGTCCGTCCATACACAATGGTTGGCTGCACTCCTCGCATCTCCCTGTAACAACATACAACAACATTAACATTGTAAAACAAACTGTAGAAATTCATAATAGCAATCTTTACATATTTATTTATTGCACTGTAATAAGGAGAAGCACAAAACTCGGAGGAGCATATAGTGCTTGAGGGACGGGAGTCAGTCAAATTAATTATATTCAGGGAAAGGGAGTGCAAGTCCAGTTCCTTGGATCAAGAGCATCCTCACCGACATCAGATTATGTACACACACACACATTATATATATATATATATATATATATATATATATATATATATATATATATATATATATATATATATAATATATATATATATATGTGTGTGTGTCGTGCCGAATATGTAAAACTGGTCAATTAGCGAGAACTCATTTAAAATTAAGTCCTTTCTAAAATTTTCTCTTATACGTTTAAAGATATATTTTTTTTCATTAATGTTAGTGTAAAAAATTTTAATTTTGCTCCAAAAGAATCTTAGAAAACTTACCTAACCTTATTATAACAAGAACAATTTATTTTAGCATAACCCAACTAAATATATTTTAGATTTGTTTACAGTAATTTACTACTAAACAAACACAGTGAAATATATTTTTTTCGTTAGATTCAGAATGATTTTGGCGAAATTATTGCATACACAAATTTTCCCTTGTCCTATATGGCAAGATGAGCGTTGCTATTTAAGCCAAGATCGCAAGTTCTGCCTATTCAGCACGACATATATATATATATATATATATATATATATATATATATATATATATATATATATATATATATATTTAACTTGAATCCATCTTAGCAAGAGGAATACTATACAATATTAAACTAGCGTTGTGTTGAGGATAAGCGAGTCTGGTTATTTTCTTCACGTGGAAATTACAAAGATTACAATTAACATCAAATAAATGAAAACTAACAGAAAAGAATTCAGTTCATAAAAAAATGTACAATTAAGTAAACATAAATACATCATTCGGTAAAAAATATGCATACTGTTGGTTACATATGAAGGGGAGAAAGGAAGAATTTTGCTCTGATATTTTTTAGTGTCCTGATTTCCATACAACTACTATATGGAATATAAATCAGCACAAATGTTGCAGTATGAGTAGCTAACATATGATAAAATCCTTTTTCATATGACAAATTATACCAACTAATGGATTATCAAGTATCTGCCAACTAATGGATTATCAAGTATCTGCCAACTAATGGGTTATCAAGTATCTGCCAACTAATGGGTTATCAAGTATCTGCCAACTAATGGATTATCAAGTATCTGCCAACTAATGGATTATCAAGTATCTGCCAACTAATGGATTATCAAGTATCTGCCAACTAATGGGTTATCAAGTATCTGCCAACTAATGGATTATCAAGTATCTGCCAACTAATGGGTTATCAAGTATCTGCCAACTAATGGGTTATCAAGTATTTGCCAACTAATGGATTATCAAGTATCTGCCAACTAATGGATTATCAAGTATCTGCCAACTAATGGATTATCAAGTATCTGCCAACTAATGGATTATCAAGTATCTGCCAACTAATGGGTTATCAAGTATCTGCCAACTAATGGATTATCAAGTATCTGCCAACTAATGGATTATCAAGTATCTGCTCTGAAGTCAGTTTTTGTCTTAAATTTTTCAGTTTTATACTCTAGGAAAGCTACCCCCCCCCCTCCTAGACCTCCCGCCTCATACGCATACCTTGATACCGGTGAGGACTCTTGGTATAAGGAACGGAACTATCGTCTTCTTCCTACCCGGGCCGGAAGTACCGGCAAACCTCTAATGAATGAATGTCTTCTTCCTTGGAACGAACTTGAATGCCTCCCATTATCCAAGTGCTGTAAGACTTCTATAGGTTTAGTGCTTCCTAGTGATTAAAATAAAAAGAAAATGAGGGGAATTAACAGATCTCCAGCTATCTTCAGGAGGAAGCTTGAAAAGTTCAAGTTAATTCCTGTACAACCAGGCTGTGGTGTGTACGTTAAGATAATGTGCGCCCAGCATGCAGTCTAACGTAACAATTCTCAGTGAACTTGTACTGCAATATACTGTTCTGTATTGTAAGTGAATTAATTAATACCTCTCACCTTCTTAGAACAAAAATATATTTTACTCATTTCGTTATTTTATGAACTAAGTTGTATCTATTTTTAAGTTCCTAGTGACACAATATATTAAACCTTTGATAACAAAAACAAAAGTAAATTTTAAGGCTAAGTTTTGCCCGAAATGCTATGTATCGTCTGGACCTTCAGATTGTTGTAAGCTTTATATACAGTAATTCTGAAACAAACATTTGTATTTTAATAAATTTATTGATAAGGCCGTCCACCAGGAGTCTTGATCTGAAACCGACGTCTACAGATAATGGTTGCTACAGTCACCGTGTCTTGCTTTTAAGTACAAATTTTACGACCGGATTTGAAGAATTAAGTTGTTACCCTCCTCCAGAAAAATATAAAAATCCGAAAGCCAAAATAAAATATCAATTAAAAGACCCTTCTAGGGAAGGAGGGCATAATGATGCAGGTGAAGAGACTTTGGTCCATGAAACTGAAGCTACCCTCTTCTTGAATTAAATCTGATTACCTCAAATTTCCGAGGTGCTATATGACCCTAAGGATTTAGCACTTCCCCATGGAAATAATAAGTGATGATAAGTACAGAGTAATGTGAAAAGGAAAGTGAATGCAAAAACTAGATATGGAAGAGAACCTGGGAAGATAAACACTTGGGAATTTTTTTTTTACATAATTTCATAAATGTAGAACAATATGAATAATATAATATTTTCATATTAAAATGTGATGCTATTTGGACCCTTCGAGAAATTTTTAAGTGAAGGGGGGTGTGGAAGAGACTGACACCGGGGAGGAGACGCCATTTTGAATGTGTGAACACTGGTTGTAATGGGAAATTCTGTGAATAATTGGGCATTCTCGGAGGCTTAATGGGGTGTATCGGTCTCAATTCGTAATTTAGAAATTGCTGACACGTTCTTGCTGAAGAATTGGGACATGAAATTAGCGGGACCTCAAGAATTGCGTGTGTAGGACGAAAATAGAGGACTTCAATGAATCCTTCCCAACAACAAGCCTTAACTAAATGCCTACCCACAATGTACAGTAGTTTTTACATTGGCTATCGTAAATTCTAGCTGTTTGGGGCTAGGTTAGGGTGTGTTCCATCAGCAATGCCTTCCAGTAATTAAATGGTAAGTAGTAATACAAAGTTCTTTTTAATAACATTAATAATTTATGTACAGTAATTATATTCTGTGTTCCCAGCAAACCTAATCCTATACAGTACACTAAACTTCAATACACCAGAGTAGCTGGTTTTAATTTTATAATTAATTTAATGTCAGGGCTAGTTTTTTTGTGAAAGTGGTGAAGAAGTGGGCAGTCGAAGGAGTCGCAGTTCAGTGACCTACTGTGACTTAAGTCTCACTTACCTCAACCAAATTACTTGCAGGTAATAATTCAGGTAATGCCTTGTAAATCTCCTGCAGGTGATTTGTAATAATAATAATAATAATAATAATAATAATAATAATAATAATAATTAATAATAATAATAATAATTTTCACAAACAATGCAGGTTCTCATGATAGGATCGATAATGAGAACTTCAAAACTAGGAACGCCAAGCCCATGATGATTCTCTTCAAATCGCTTGTGCTCTCTAGGCTGGAATACTGCTGTACACTAGCGGCCCCCTTCAAGGCTGGCGACATTGCAGACCTGGAGAGTGTACAAAGAACTTTCACGGCACACATAAGTACCATAAGGCACCTAAATTACTTGGAAAGGTTGAAGGTCCTTGATCTGTATTCCCTGGAATGCAGGCGAGAGAGATACACGATAATATACACTTGGAAGGTCCTGGAGGGACTGGTACCAAACCTGCACACAAAAATCAGTCACTAAGAAAGCAAAAGACTCGGCAGGAGATGCAACATTCCCCCGATGAAAAGCAGGAGCGCCACGAGTACATTGAGAGACAACACAATAAGTGTCCGGGGCCCAAGACTGTTTAACTGCCTCCCAGCATACATAAGGGGGATTATCAATAGACCCCTGGCTGTCTTTAAGAAGGCACTGGACAGGCACCTAAAATCAGTACCTGACCAACCGGGCTGTGGTGCGTACGTCAGCTTGCGTGCGGCGAGCAGTAACAGCCTGGTTGACCAGACCCTGATTCACCATGAGGCCTGGTCTCAGACCGAGCCGTGGGGGCGTTGACCCCCGAAACCCTCTCCAGGTAAACAGCGTACAATTACAAATATCCAGTAGTGAAAAGGAAAGTGAATGCAAAAACTGGATATGGAAGACAACCTGAGAAGATAAACACTGCAGACAATGTACAAATAGAAACATCTAGCAGTTGGCATTACAACAGGCACTTCGCCAGAACTACTATTACACACAACAACATACTGCCCACAGTAATGAAACAACACATGGAAAGAGTGACAATACACTATGTGGAGCTTGACTTAAAGCTCTACATAGATCGAAAGTCACAATAAATTTAGGCTTACTCTACACTTGCGTCTTTTATTCACAGCCTAAGTAATGCTTCCAGAAACTTTAACAAAGAATGCAGTATGACTTTATACACAGTTTAAGCCTACTTAGGGTACGCGGCACCAACACGGTGCCCACACCTGATCAAGAATATAAAGAAATTCAAAAGATCCAAGACTAGTAATGTGACTTTTATGTTAACTGAGGGACGATGAACGATGAGAGACTTTAAGAACTTTAACAACTGTAGAAGAAAAGAAGACCTGAAGAGCCATGAAAATGACGTACAAAATTCACAGGAGACTAGAGAGATTGGATAAGGAGGGGCACTTAAGATGGGTGGAAAAGAAGCCAGGGTGTATGTACATAGCTGAAAAAGCAAATGAGCCACAAAAACGATAGTAAAATCAATTTTAAATCTCAGGACAGGAAGTGGAATAAAGTAGAAAAGGTTTTAGAAAAAAACTTCATGCACAGTTTCAAGAGTAGGTATGATATGGTCCTTGGAGCCAGAAATCTGTAAAGCTTGCAGAGTTAATATGTGATTCGATCCGTACAAGCAACTAGGTCATTACATGCCGTACACACACAAGAGCGTTCACGTACACTAATGACAGCTCTACCCACTTAATCTGTCCTTGGCCTTTCCAACGTCCTAAACGAGAAGCCAGTGAAAGCGACGTGAAATGCACAATTAAAACCTGGTGAGGTAATCCGCCCATTTAACATAACCAGCCTATCAACATTCACTCGTCGTCTAAACGGAGCTCTCGCAACACAAAAAAGCACGGCCTTCGCGGGATCACATTGGCGACACACAAAACACTAACTTCAATATGCGTGTCTGCAGTGCATTGCTGTGGTCAAGACCAATAATAAGAGAAATGACTCGTGAAAACCACAACTTTCACTTACCATTACGAAATATACAAACACTCAAGGCACCACAAAACGACACTATCAATTGTCACTATCAGTACACTACCATACCGAAGCACAATATACTGTCAACACTACACTACACAATCACAACACAATGTCACCATCATGACACCACAAGTCCAGTCACCACAACAAAACAATACAGTATTTTCCATACAAGAAGAGCATCGTCGGACCTTCAGACTAAACACAACTTTGCAATATTATTAAATTTCTCGACTAGATAAACACTGCATTTCATTCCAGGAAAAATTACCGTAAACTTATAATACTTATTTCTTTATTCACAAACGTCTTTGGTTAAAAATATATTTAGGCTTCAAATATATTTTAGGCTTCAATCTAGGTTTAAGCTATTCATCAGAATTTACCCTTTACAGTCTGTTTAATCTGCATAATTATATATTATATTCTGAAGTGTGCTGTTAACGAACTTTTATTTTTTCTAGACTAAAGTCTCGACTTCCTTGTAAGGACATGAGTACAGGATATTCTAATCGAGGAACACAAAGATTTTGAAAATTATCACCAATTGTGTAGCAGCTTTGTCTGCCTACATTTTTCTATCTTGTATGTTGTAATAATGTCCTCTATCTTTGTGCTCTTGTGTCTTGAGTTCAAATGCTAGCAGGGTTTTTATAGCCTATCTTCCAAAGATCTAACACCAACTAGGTAAACTTCTAAACCTTCATAGTTTTCTTGGCGTGTTTAATTTTGTATGGGCCCCAAGCCCCCGCATCGTATTTTAGGCTTGCTCAGGTACTTGCTCCGTAATATCGTCAATGATGCTCTAAGTTCCTGAATGCCATTATAATGACTGTTAATGTGGCGTGAGCTGCCACCATTCGTCGGGGACGGATTGGTGTTACACACCCAGATCTGTCTCACTGCTTGAGTTTGTGAACCACTTTTCGCTCATGTGGTACAATTTATCCGGTTTCCTGCATCTCGCCCATTTACATCACATTTGCATATGAATACGAGTAGTTACTATTTTGGTCATTCCTGTAGCCGGCCAAGGTTGTTTTCTAAGTTTTTTTTTTTCAGATCCTGTCTGTTCGGAATATCTCATTATCTTAGCGTAGTTTGTAAACATTAATATGTATGATTCTAAACCTCCTGGAAGGTGGAAGGAGTCTCAGGACTGACCCTTGTAAAGCAACGCTGATGACATTCACTCATTCTGATACTATCTTTCTACGTGACTGTTTATACTGCTTATATATTCCTTTACTAAGTTTAACTTTTACTTTTGTATTGATTATCTTTATAGCTTATGAACTGGTCTGCTGTGTGTTATAATGCTGAAAGTCTTGTTACCCATTTAGGAACATGCAGTCAGCCTATCCTTCACTCTCTAATTTTCTAGTGTTTACCTGGAGTTTACCTGGAGAGAGTTCCGGGGGCCAACGCCCCCGCGGCCCGGTCTGTGACCAGGCCTCCTGGTGGATCAGAGCCTGATCAACCAGGCTGTTGCTGCTGGCTGCACGCAAACCAACGTACGAGCCACAGCCCGGCTGATCAGGAACTGACTTTAGGTGCTTGTCCAGTGCCAGCTTGAAGACTGCCAGGGGTCTGTTGGTAATCCCCCTTATGTGTGCTGGGAGGCAGTTGAACAGTCTCGGGCCCCTGACACTTATTGTATGGTCTCTTAACGTGCTAGTGACACCCCTGCTTTTCATTGGGGGATGGTGCATCGTCTGCCAAGTCTTTTGCTTTCGTAGTGAGTGATTTCGTGTGCAAGTTCGGTACTAGTCCCTCTAGGATTTTCCAGTGTATATATCATGTATCTCTCCCTCCTGCGTTCCAGGAATACAGGTTTAGGAACCTCAAGCGCTCCCAGTAATTGAGGTGTTTTATCTCGTTATGCGCGCCGTGAAAGTTCTCTGTACATTTTCTAGGTCGGCAATTTCACCTGCCTTGAAAGGTTGCTGTTAGTGTGCAGCAATATTCCAGCCTAGATAGAACAAGTGACCTGAAGAGTGTCATCATGAGCTTGGCCTCCCTAGTTTTGAAGGTTCTCATTATCCATCCTGTCATTTTTCTAGCAGATGCGATTGATACAATGTTATGGTCCTTGAAGGTGAGATCCTCCGACATAATCACTCCCAGGTCTTTGACGTTGGTGTTTCGCTCTATTTTGTGGCCAGAATTTGTTTTGTACTCTGATGAAGATTTAATTTCCTCATGTTTACCATATCTGAGTAATTGAAAATTTCTTTATCGTTGAACTTCATATTGTTTTCTGCAGCCCACTGAAAGATTTGGTTGATGTCCGCCTGGAGCCTTGCAGTGTCTGCAATGGAAGACACTGTCATGCAGATTCGGGTGTCATCTGCAAAGGAAGACACGGTGCTGTGGCTGACATCCTTGTCTAGTCGGATATGAGGATGAGGAACAAGATGGGAGCGAGTACTGTGCCTTGTGGAACAGAGCTTTTCACCGTAGCTGCCTCGGGCTTTACTCTGTTGACGACTACTCTCTGTGTTCTGTTAGTGAGGAAATTATAGATCCATCGACCGACTTTTTCCTGTTTTTCCCTTTAGCACGCATTTTGTGCGCTATTACGCCATGGTCACACTTGTCGAAGGCTTTTGCAAAGTCTGTATATATTACATCTGCATTCTTTTTGTCTTCTAGTGCATTTAGGACCTTGTCGTAGTGATCCAGTAGTTGAGACAGACAGGAGCGACCTGTTCTAAACCCATGTTGGGCCCTGGGTTGTGTAACTGATGGGTTTCTAGATGGGTGGTGATCTTGCTTCTTAGGACCCTTTCAAAGATTTTTATGATATGGGATGTTAGTGCTATTGGTCTGTAGTTCTTTGCTGTTGCTTTACTGCCCCCTTTGTGGAGTGGGGCTATGTCTGTTGTTTTTAGTAACTGTGGGACGACCCCCGTGTCCATGCTCCCTCTCCATAGGATGGAAAAGGCTCGTGATAGGGGCTTCTTGCAGTTCTTGATGAACACAGAGTTCCATGAGTCTGGCCCTGGGGCAGAGTGCATGGCATGTCATTTATCGCCTGTTCGAAGTCATTTGGCGTCAGGATAACATCGGATAGGCTTGTGTTAATCAAATTTTGTGGCTCTCTCATAAAAAATTCATTTTGATCTTCGACTCTCAGTCTGGTTAGCGGCTTGCTAAAAAACTGAGTCATATTGGGACTTGAGTAGCTCACTCATTTCCTTGCTGTCATCTGGTGTAGGACCCATCTTGTTTAAGTAGGGGCCCAATACTGGACGTTGTTCTCGATTTTTATTTGGCATAGGAGAAGAAATACTTTGGGTTTCTTTCGATTTCATTTATGGCTTTTAGTTCTTCCCGCGATTCCTGACTCCTAAAGGATTCTTTTAGCTTAAGTTCGATGCTTGCTATTTCTCTGACCAGTGTCTCCCTACGCATTTCAGATTATTTGACCTCTTTTAGCCGCTCTGTTATTCTTTTCCGTCGCCTGTAAAGGGAGCGCCTGTCTCTTTCTATTTTATATCTACTCCTCCTTTTTCTTAGAGGAATAAGCCTTGTGCATACATCGAGTGCCACCGAGTTAATCTGTTCTAGGCATAAGTTGGAGTCTGTGTTGCTTAGTATATCTTCCCAGCTTATATCGGTTAGGACTTGGTTTACTTGGTCCCACTTTATGTTTTTGTTATTGAAGTTGAATTTGGTGAATGCTCCCTCGTGACTAGTCTCATTATGTCGGTCTGGGGCTCCACGCATACATGTCTGAACCTCAATTATGTTGTGATCTTCTGAGTATATTGTTTTTGATATGGTGACATTTCTTATCAGATCATCATTGTTAGTGAAGATGAGGTCTAGTGTATTCTCCAGTCTAGTAGGCTCTATTATTTTCTGGTTTAAATTGAATTTTGTGCAGAGATTTAAAAGCTCGTTTGAGTGTGAGTTTTCATCAGAGCTGCCTCCTGGTGTTATTACTGCAACAATATTATTTGCTATATTCCTCCATTTTAGGTGCCTTAAGTTGAAATCCCCCAGGAGCAAGATGTTGGGTGCAGGAGCTGGAAGATTTTCCAGACAGTGGTCAATTTTTAACAGCTGTTCCTGGAATTGCTGGGATGTTGCATCCGGAGGCTTGTAGACTACCACAACGACTAGGTTTTGGTTCTCGACCTTTACTGCTAAAACTTCCACTATATCATTTGAGGCATTAAGCAGTGCTGTGCAAACAAGTGACTCTGCAATGTACAGGCCAACCCCCCCCCCCTTTTGTCTGTTCACTCTGTCACATCTGTATAGGTTGTAACCTGGGATCCATATTTCGTTGTCCAAGTGATCCTTTATGTGGGTCTCAGTGAAAGCCGCGAACATTGCCTTTGCCTCTGCAAGCAGTCCACGGATGAAAGGTATTTTGTTGTTTGTTGCTGGCTTTAGACCCTGTATCATACTTATATCAGATTGATGAGACAGGGCTTTCCGAGATATCTCTGAAACCTAGATAAATCTTCTAAGCTCACATTTTCATATAATTCTAGAGGTGCATATTTCCATAAGAGAGGCCATGTGTACAAGGATGTAAGTTGATTGTGGGGGGTGACAAACATAACAATGAGGGCGCCACCTGCCCAACGGTACACTCCCGACCATTGTCTCTCCTGCTCCCATGTAATATACACCGCCACACATACCTCACTACCTCATGCATTATGTATGGCCCATATTCCCCCCCCTGCTTCGTTATACAGTAAATAAACCAAGCGATTGCATATTCCGTGAAGTGACAAGGTGTTAGTGGCCTAGTACAAGTGTTTGGTGAGGGTGAGGGAGGACAATTTGTTGGTGTGTTAGGTTTATAGCCCATAACCTGCGCATGAGTCATTAAGACTGCATAAGGATTAAACTCTCACGTGTACATACGTTTGTGTGTGTGTGTGTACTCACCTAATTGTGGTTGCAGGGGTCAAGACTCAGCTCCTGGCCCCGCCTCTTCACTGACCGCGACTGGTCCTCCCTCTCCCTGCTCCATGAGCTTTATCATACCTCGTCTTAAAACTATGTATGGTTCCTGCTTCCACTACATTTGCCAGACTATTCCACTTCCTAACAACTCTGTGGCTGAATACTTCCTAACATCCCTTTGACTCATCTGAGATAAGATAAGATAAGATAAGATTTCGTTCGGATTTTTAACCCCGGAGGGTTAGCCACCCAGGATAACCCAAGAAAGTCAGTGCGTCATCGAGGACTGTCTAACTTATTTCCATTGGGGTCCTTAATCTTGTCCCCCAGGATGCGACCCACACCAGTCGACTAACACCCAGGTACCTATTTACTGCTAGGTGAACAGGACAACAGGTGTAAGGAAACGTGTCGAAATGTTTCCACCCGCCGGGAATCGAACCCGGGCCCACCGTGTGTGAAGCGGGAGCTTTAGCCACCAGGCCACCGGGCCACTGCGTCTTCATTATTATTATAATCAAAAAGAAGCGCTAAGCCACAAGGGCTATACAGCTCTGAGTCTTCAGCTTCCAATTGTGACCCCTTGTTTCTGTGTCCCATTTCTGGAACATCCTGTCTCTGTCCACCTTGTCTATTCCACGCAGTATTTTGTATGTCGTTATCATGTCTCCCCTGACTCTTCTGTCCTCCAGTGTCGTCAGGTCGATTTCCCTTAACCTCTCTTCGTAGGACATTCCCCTTAGCTCTGGAACCAGCCTTGTCGCAAACCTTTGCACTTTCTCTAATTTCTTGACGTGTTTGACCAGGTGTGGGTTCCAAACTGGTCCTACGTACTCCAGTATGGGCCTCACGTACAGTGTATAAAGTCTTGAACGATTCCTTACTGAGGTACCGGAACGCTATTCTCAGGTTTACCAGGCGCCCATATGCCGCAGCAGTTATCTGGTTAATGCGTGCTTCTGGCGACGTACTCGGTATTATACTCACCCCTCGATCTTTGTCCTTGAGTGAAGTTTGCAGTCTTTGGCCGCCTAGCCCTTCTCCGATCTTCATGACTTTGCATTTGGCAGGGTTAAATTCTAGGAGCCAGTTGCTGGACCACGCGTCCACCTGTCCAGGTCTCTTTGCAGACTGGTCTGGTCCGCATCTGATTTAATTCTCCTCATTAATTTCACATCATCTGCAAACAGGGACACTTCTGAGTCTATCCCTTCCGTCATGTCGTTCACATAGACCAAGAATAGCATGGGTCCCAGGACTGGACCCGTGTGGGACCCCACTCGTCACAGGCGCCCACTGTGATACCTCATCAAGGACCATGACTCGCTGTTGCCTCCCTCTTTGATCCATTGCAGTGCCCTTCCTGATATATGTGCCTAATCCTTAGCTTCTGTACTAATCTCTTGTGAGAAACTGTGTCGAAGGCCTTCTTGCATTCCAAGAAAATGAAATCAACCCACCCCTCCCTCTCATTTCTTACTTCAGTCACCTTGTCATGAAACTCTAGTAGGTTTGTGACACAGGACTTGCCTTCCATGAATCCGTGCTGGGTGTCGTTTATAACCTTGTTTCGCTCCAGGTGCTCCACCACTCTCCTCCTGATAATCTTCTCCATGACTTTGCATACTATACACGTCAGTGACATTGGTCTATAGTTTAGTGCTTGATTTCTGTCACCTTTCTTAAAGATGGGGACCACATTTGCCATCTTCCATACCTCAGGTAGTTGCCCAGTTTCAAGTGATGTGTTGAAGATTGTATTTAGTGGCACAGTGTGTGTGTGTGTGTGTGTGTGTGTACTCACCTATTTGTACTCACCTATTTGTGGTTGCAGGGGTCGAGTCACAGCTCCTGGCCCCGCCTCTTCGCTGATTGCTACTAGGTCCTCTCTCTCCCTGCCCCATGAGCTCTATCATACCTCGCCTTAAAACTATGTATGGTTCCTGCCTCCACCACATCACTTTCTAGGCTATTCCATGGCCTGACTACTCTATGACTGAAGAAATACTTCCTAACATCCCTTTGATTCATCTGAGTCTTCAACTTCCAATTGTGACCCTCTTGTGTCTGTGTCCCATCTCTGGAACATCCCGTCTTTGTCCACCTCGTCTATTCCGCGCAGTATTTTATATGTCGTTATCATGTCTCCCCTGACCCTCCTGGCCTCCAGTGTCGTCAGCCCGATTTCCCTCAACCTTTCTTCATAGGACAATCCCCGTAGATCTGGGACTAGTCTTGTTGCAAACCTTTGCACTTTCTCTAATTTCTTGACGTGCTTGACTAGGTGTGGATTCAAAACTGGTGCTGCATACTCCAGTATGGGCCTGACGTAGATGGTGTACAGAGTCTTAAACGAATCCTTACTGAGGTATCGGAACGCTATCCGTAGGTTTGCCAGGCGCCCGTATGCTGCAGCAGTTATCTGATTGATGTGCGCCTCAGGAGATATGCTCGGTGTTATACTCACCCCGAGATCTTTTTCCTTGAGTGAGGTTTGCAGTCTTTGGCCATCTAAACTATATTGTGTCTGCGGTCTTCTTTGCCCTTCCCCAATCTTCATGACTTTGCATTTGGCAGGGTTAAATTCAAGGAGCCAGTTGCTGGACCAGGCTTGTAGCCTGTCCAGATCTCTTTGTAGTCCTGCCTGATCCTCGTCCGATTCGATTCTTCTCATTAACTTCACATCGTCTGCAAACAAGGACACTTCTGAGTCTATCCCTTCCGTTATGTCGTTCACGTATACCAAGAACAGCACAGGTCCTAGGACTGACCCCTGTGGAACCCCGCTTGTCACAGGCGCCCACTCTGACACCTCGTCGCGTACCATGACTCGTTGTTGCCTCCCTGTCAGATATTCTCTGATCCATTGCAGTGCCTTTCCTGTTTATGTGTGCCTGGTCCTCTAGCTTTTGCAGTAACCTCTTGTGAGTGTGTGTGTGTGTGTGTGGTGGTGTGTGTGTGTGTGTGGTGTGTGTGTGTGTTGTGTGTGTGTGTGTGTGTGTGATTTTTTCAGCTGTTTGTTGTTGCAAAATTCGAATCTCAGCAGGTAGCCCTGTCTTACACAGCCCGCTAGCAGGTTCACTCTTTGTGGTTTCGTGAGCCCTATCGTACCCATTCCTAGAGCTGTGATTAGATCCTGTCTCGCCTTTACCATTTCCTCGTCAAGATCGTTCCATTTCCTGATCATTCTGAGACTGAGAAATACTTTTTGGCAATGCAGTAACTCACCTGTGTGCTTTAATTTCAACTATGCCTTCGTGCACCTGTTTCCCGCCTTTCAAACAAATGACACTAAAACATCGATGCACACCAGCATTGAACCTACCCATGTTAAAGCAGGTTAATTAAATGGATAACTTGCAAAAGTATGTAACGAGGCTTGTCTTGGAGCCGAGAGGAATGAGCTAAGAGGAGAGGCTGATGGAACTGAACTTAACAACACTAGAGGACAGAAGAACGAGAGTCATGATGACAGCATACAAAACACTCAGGGAATTGATAAGGCAGACAGGGATAGACTGTTTGAGACGCGGGAAATTGGTACATGAGGGAATAATTGGAACCAAAGGGATGTCAGAGAAGTATTCATCCTCAGGGTGATTGGGAAGTGTAATGACGTGGACGAAGATTTGGTGGAGGCATGCCCCATGTATAGTAATGAGAGTAAGTATAACAGGGTCCAAGAGGCTATGAGGGAGTGAATCCGGACAACGAAAAATTAAGAGGAAGGGCCATGAGTCGGTCTCGACCCCTGCAATCACATATAGGCAAGTAAATTTAGGAAAGTACATTTAGGTACATAAGTGCGCGCGCTCACTCACACACACACTCTCACAACACACACACACACACACACACACACACACACCACACAACACACACACACACACACACACACACACACACACAAAAGAAGAAAATGGGAGTCACAAGCTGAAGGTGCAGAAGCCAGGATACAGGCCCTAGAATATGAGGTAAATACGTTGAAGAGAGTTACAGGGCCAGTGCCTAGAGGAGACATGGGATCTGAAGCCGGTACACCCCTATTAAACAAAGAGCCCAATGGAACGGAAGGAGACAAGACTTACGCTAAGGCCCTATCAGTCCACCAAGCAAGGCCGACGAATATAGGGGGAGAAGAGCTGTTAGGAGCAGGGATAGCAGTAAGTGAGGGGGGGGGGGAGAAGGTGGAAAAGCTGACAGATCCCATGTAGAGGCACGACCATGCCACCAAGAGTTACAGGAAAAAACATATGGGAGACAATGGCTATGTACAAATGGGACCCAATGACACAGGGAAAGGCAATGGGAGGAGGAGAGGAAGAAGTCAATGTTTATTCATGGGCTTCAGGAGAGAGAAGGGAGGACACACAATGAAAGACGGCAGATAGAAAACATCATCAAAGAAATAGGCGAAGAGGATATGACTAAGATAGTAAATTTTCATAGAATAGGAGGGTGTTTGAAGGGGAGAAATCGGCCAAACTGATTTTCAAGACAGAAATGGTGCATAACAGGATCCTGAAAGAGAAACAACGGCTGAAGGAATCATCAGCATACAAGAGGGTGTTCTTAGACTGTAACAGAATAAGAACAGAACGACAGCAACTGAGGGAGAAGACACAGAAACGAAAGGGGCTAGGAAGAGAGACAAGGACAGAGTCAGCAGAGGACAATCAGAGTCAGGCAGAGCAACAAGCGCAAGCACACACAGAACCACCATCAGAACCCTGCAGCCAAACACGCTATCTCAACACAAACCACAATCCACACTTTCAGCCCCCACCCACAATATGCCGTAGAATCCCACAGCACACTACCAGGCCCCCCATGCCACAGACCCCCCTAAACACAGTGTTGGAGAGGAAACTGAAGGTATGGTACACCAACGCTGATGGAATAATGAATAAGTGGGAGGAGTGGCATGAAAGAGGGAGGAGTGGCATGAAAGAATCAAAGAGGCATCACCAGACATCATAGCTCTCACCAAAACCAAACTCACAGGAAAAATAACAGGGGAAAGACAGAGGGAACAGAGGGGGGGTGTGTCTTTGGGCTCATAAAAAACCCAAATTTGGTTTTTGAGAAGCTGGGAGAGGAGGCACAGGAAGCAAGAGCCCTACATAAAAAAAAACATTTCGGGCTGGGGGTTCCAAGGTGGAAAAATTGCAGTGATGAAAAAAACCCAAACCACAGAACAGCAGGGGGCCAAAGGCAAGAGAAAGAAAAAAGAAACAGAGCGATGGTTTGACACACGGATAAAGGGGCCAAAGGGGCTCATGCGAGCGGGGCAAAGCTATTTGGGATTGGGGGGAAATTTTAATCAAAAGAAATTGATTTGGGAGAATTTTGGAGCTACATGGGGGGCCCAGAAATGTGGATGGTTTAAGATGAGGGGAGGTGGATTTTGGAAAACACATGTACCTACACCTAAGGATTTTGGGGGTGAGTATAACACCAGGCACATCTCCTGAGGAAACCCCATAAACCCCAAATAACCCCTGCAGAAATAGGGAAAGGCCTTCAAACAAAAAGAATAGCTTTTCCGACACACAAAAAGGGAATCGTTCGGGAAACCCCGTACACCGTGTATGTCAGGCCTATATTGGGGGAAAAGCAGCACCGTTTGGAACCCACCCCTTACCCAAGCATGTAAAAAAATTAGAAAAGTGCAAAGGTTTCAACAAAAACATCCCGGGGGCTAAAAAGCATGTCCAAACGACAGGGGTTTAAAAGGGAAATCAAACCTGACGACACTGGAGGACAAAGATAGGGGGGATATGATAACAAACATATAAAAAAAATGAAAAAAAATTTGACAAGGGGGAAACAGAGACAGGATTTTTCCACAAAAAGGGGCCCACGAAACAAGGGGTCACAATTGAAGTTAGGGACTCAGATAAATCACAGGGATGTCAGGAAATTTTTCCCTTCAGCCCCAAAAAGGGTTGCCCGGAAAGGGAAAATAGTCTTGGAAGTAATTTAGGGGAAGCAAGGTCCATAAATAGTTTTGAAAAAGGGGTTATGATAAAGCTCCGGGCAGGAAGAGGGACCTAGTAGCGACCAAATGAAGAGGGGGGGGCCAGGACTTTTGTCTCCCAAACCCCTTTCAAAAACCCCAACTAGGGGATTTAAAAACCCCAAACCCCACCTCACGATAAAAGGTTAAAGTAAAAGAAAAAGTTAGTCAATTTAAAAACCCCCCTCAACAGCATGTACACGGGCCTCAAGAACACTTTAGTAAGTCCCTAACATAAAGATGAAAATAACTTCCCTGTAATATACGAGTGACATACCCTTCATGGGATATACACGAGGGGACATACACCCCTTTATGTATATACACAAATGAAAACATACACCTTCCCGTAAAAACACTGATGACATACCCCTTCAAGTATAACACTGAGTGACGCATACACCTTCAGTATATACAAATGAGTACACATACAAACCCCATGTAAATACACTGATGACACTTCCCTCTTCAGTTTAATTTCACGGTGACGCCCTACACCTTCATTATAACACTGAGTGACAAAAATACACCTTCATGTATATACACGATGGGCACATCCCTCTTCAAAGTATATACAAGGGGTGAAAACATACATCCTTTATTTTAAACACTGATACATACATCTTTATGTAAATACACTGAGTGACAAAATACAAACTTCATGTATATACACTGAGACACATACACCTTCATGTATATACACCCGATGACACATACCAACCTTTTATGTATATCCAGAAATTACACATAAAAACCTTCATGTAAATACACTGATGGGCACATACACCTTCAGTATATACACGAATGACACAAACACCTTCCCTGGGATATACACTGAGTGAAAACATACCCTTCAGTAAAACACGAGTGACAAAAAACCCTTTATGTATATTACACTGAGTGACACTTTCACCTTCATGTAAAACACCCGAGTGACACAAACAAACCCTTTATGTTTTATACAAAGAGGAAAAACATACACCCTTTATGTAAAAATACACGAGGGGACATAAAATCTTTAAATTTTAAAAACACTGAGTGCACATACACCTTCATGTATATACCTGATTTTTCACATACACCTTCATGTATATACCTGATTACCCCATACAACTTTTATGTATATACACTGATGACAAACATCTTTTATGTATATACACTGAGTGCACAACACCTTCATGTAAAACACGAGTGCACAATACACCTTTAAGTATATAACAGAGTGACACAAAACACCTTCATTAAAAACACTGAGTGACACAAACATCTTCATGTATTACACTGAGTCATACACCTTCATGTTTTAAAAACACTGAGTGACACATACACCTTCATGAAATACACGATGACACAAACACCTTCAGTATATACCCTGAGTGACACAAACACCTTCATGTATAAAACACTGAGTGACATACATCTTCATTTATACACTGATTTACACTTTCACCTTCATGTATTAAAACACTGAGGACAACCCTACATCTTCCCTGTATATTCACTGAGTGGGCAAAAAACACCTTCATGTATATACACGATGACAAAATACACTTCATAATATTAAAACGATTTACATACATCTTTTTGTATAACACTGAGTGACACATACACCTTCATGTATATTCACTGAGTGACACAACACCTTCATGTATAAACAAAAGGTGACACAAACACCTTCATGTAAAAACACTGAGGTTTTACACATACACCTTTAGTAAAAACACTTAGTGACACATACACCTTCATGTATATACACTGAGTGACACATACACCTTCATGTATATCCCCGAGTGACACATACACCCTTTATGTATAACACTGAGTACACATACACCTTCAGTATATACACTGAGTTACCAAACACCCCTTTAAAGTAAAACACGAGTGACACATACACCTTCATGTATATAAAACTGAGTGACACATAAAAACCTTCATGTAAATACACTGGGGTGAAAACATACACCTTCATAAATATACTGACAAAAACATCTTCAGTATTTTACCTGATTGACACAAACACCTTCAGGGAAAATCCCCTGAGTACAAAATTTTTCCTTTTTTATATACAAATGAGTGAACCCAAAATACACCTTCCCTGTAATCCCTGAGTGACTTTCACCTTCATGATATACAAATGAAATGCCCTACACCTTCATGTATAAAACACTGAGGACATACACCTTCATGAAAATACACTGATGACATTTTTACCCTTTAGTAATTCACTGAGTGACATACACCTTTATGTTATACACTGAGTGACACCCTATACCTTCATGTATAAACCCCTGAGTGACACATACACCCTTCATGTAAATACACTGATGAAAACATACCCCCTTTTATGTAGTATACTGATGACACATACACCTTCATGTATTGTATCTGAAAACAACCCCCTTCATGGAAAAATAACTGAATTTACAAATACAAACCCTTTATGTATATACAAAGATGACCAAAACCTTCATGTATTATAAATGACACATACACCTTCAAGGATTTTTCCCCGGGGAAAACATCAAACCCTTTATGTTATACACGGGGTGACACAACACCTTTATGTTTTGTATACTGACACATAAAACCTTTTGTAAAATACACGAGTGACACATACACCTTCATGAAAATACAATGGAATGACACAAACACCTTCATGATATACACTGAGTGAAATTTCATCTTCATGTATATACACTATGACAAAAACATCTTCATGATATACAATGAGGACACATAAAAACCTTCATGTAATACATGATGACACATCAAACCCTTTATGATATACCCCAGAGTGACACAAAAACCTTTATGTAAATCACTAGTTACACATTTCAAACCTTTTATGATATACAAATGGGGGGGTACACATACAACCCCATGGGAAACACGAGTGACACATACACCTTCAATTTTATATAAAACCTTTAGTTTACACATACCCTTCAGTATATACACGGTGACCACAAACACCTTTATGTAAAAACACTGAGGGGACCAAACACCTTCATGTAATCCCCTGAGTGACACAAACACCTTCATTTATTTTTACACTAGTGACCATACACCTTCATTATATCACGAGTGAAAACATACAAACCTTCATGTAAAATACCCGACACATCCCTCTTCATGTATATACAAGGGGGTGCCCCATACACCTTCATGATATAAAACTGATGACCATACACCTTCATGTATATACACGGGGGACACATACACCTTCATGTATATAACCCGAGGACATAACCCCCTTTATGTAATCCCCGGGTGACATAAAACCTTCCTTAAAAACACGGGGTGACAACCCTTTTATGTAATACACTAGTGGGGCTTTCCCCTTCATGTATAAAACACTTGAGTGACATACAAACCCTTTATGTATATACACTGAGTTTACACATATACCTTCCAAATTTTTACACTGAGTGACACATACACCTTCATGTTTTACCCTGAGTGACACATACACCTTCAATGTTTTGTTACGGGTGACACATACACCTTTATGTATGTATACGGGCACATACACCTTCCCTGTATAAACACTGATGACACATACAAACCCTTTAGGAAAATACACTGAGTGACACATACACCTTCATGTTTTTTTAAAAAAAAGGAACAGCACATACACCTTCATGTATATAAAACTGAGTGACAAAATACAAACCTTTTATGTATATAAACTGAGTGACAAAATACACCTTCATGTAAAGTATACTGACACATACACCTTTTGTAAATTTCACTATTTACACATACACCTTCATGTAAAAACAAATGATGAACAAACACCTTCATGTAATGTATACTGACACATATACCTTTTATGTTAAAAACACGAGTGGGCACATACACCCTTTATGTATATAAAAACTGATGACACATAAAACCTTCATGTATTATACTGACACATACACCTTCATGTATATACACTGAGTGACACATACACCTTCATGTATATACACTGAGTGACACATACACCTTCATGTATGTATACTGACACATATACCTTCATGTATATACACTGAGTGACACATACACCTTCATGTATATACACTGAGTGACACATATACCTCAGATAACCCACACATCCAATTGTGGGCATATATATTGTGCGGGATTAACAAACACACACTGACCTTAGATGCATTCACTTGACTGCCAGATATCATCAAGATTATATGTAATTCAACATCATATGCGCATGGCGGATTCCTGAAGCTTACGCAAGAATTCTTCTTAACATAGTCATGATTTTTGCACAGCTTTACACACACACACACACACAACACACACACACACACACACACACCACACACACACACACACATCACACACACACACACACACACACACACACACGACCACACATCACGCACACACACACACACACACATCACACCACACACACACACACACACACACACACACACACACACACACACACACACACACATGATAACTAACACGCATATACTACAGGCCTAGTGTCTAATCGACATGTGCCTAGGACAAAATGGTAACTAACACACTAACACTGACAGGAATTGACAAGGTGGACAAAGACAGGATGTTCCAGAGACGGGACACAGCAACACGGGGACACAGTTGGAAGTTGAAGACACAGATGAATCACAGGGATGTTAGGAAGTATTTCTTCAGCCACAGAGTAGTCAGGAAGTGGAATAGTTTGGGAAGCGATGTAGTGGAGGCAGGATCCATACATAGCTGTAAGCAGAGGTATGATAAAGCTCACGGTTCAGGGAGAGTGACCTAGTAGCGACCAGTGAAGAGGCGGGGCCAGGAGCTTGGACTCGACCCCTGCAATCTCAACTAGGTGAGTACACACACACACGCACAAGCATATAATATAATATAAATATATAATATATATATATATATATATATATATATATATATATATATATATATATATATATATATATATATATATATATATATATATATATATATATATCGTGCCGAATAGGTAAAACTGATCAATTAGCAAGAACTCATTTAAAATTAACTCCTGTTTAAAGATATATTTTTTTAATTTAAGTTCATGAAAAAATCAATAATTTTGTACCAAAAAAACTTCCTAACCTTTTTATAACAAACGCAATTTAATTTAGCCTAACTCAACTAAATGTATTTTAGATAAGTTTACAATAATTTAATAATAAACAAACACAATGAAATGTATTTTTTTTCTTTAGGTTCAGAATGATTTTTGCCTAATTATTGCATACACAAATTTTCGTCTGCCTTATTCGGCAAGAAGAGCGTTGCTATTGAAGCTAAAATCGCAAGTTTTATCTATTCCGGACGACAGTGTGTCAGTCAGTGTTACCACAAGAGCGGTAATAATGACTGACACACTGTTGCTGGGGTACAGGAGTGGTAATACTGACTGACACACTGTTGCTGGGGTACAAGAGTGGTAATAATGACTGACACACTGTTGCTGGGGTACAAGAGTGATAATACTGACTGACACACTGTTGCTGGGGTACAAGAGTGGTAATACTGACTGACACACTGTTGCTGGGGTACAGGAGTGGTAATACTGACTGACACACTGTTGCTGGGGTACAGGAGTGGTAATACTGACTGACACACTGTTGCTGGGGTACGAGAGTTTGGGAATACTAACTGACACACTGTTGCTGGGTACAAGAGTGGTAATACTGACTGACACACTGTTGCTGGGGTACAGGAGTGTTCTCATAGTAGTAACCAGTTTACCAGAACAACAGTGTACCAGTAATGACTCACTA
>NC_069415.1:30944458-30975832 GCF_026875155.1 Cherax quadricarinatus
CACAACAAAGGAAGAGGTGAAGAAGATATTGTGTGGGCTAGATACCTCGAAGGCAGTGGGACCAGATAATATCTCTCCGTGAGTCCTGAGTGAGGGAACAGAGGCACTGCGTGTGCCACTAGCTACTATCTTCGACAAGTTTATCGACACTGGACAACTGGCGAAGGTGTGGAAGGCAGCACATGTAGTTACAGTTTTTTAAGAAAGGAAACAGCACGGCTTAGGAGATGGTAAATTTTGTCACAAACCTACTGGAGTTTTACGACAAAGTAACAGAAGTAAGGCAGGAGAGAGAGGGGGAGGGGTATATTGTATCTTCTTGGACAGTACCACACCATAGACTAGTACAAAAGCTAGAGGAGCAGGCAGGAATAACAGGGAAAGGGCAAAGAAGGCCGCAGACAGTACAGGGTCGGGGGTAACAGCTGCAAACCTTACTAAAGAAGGACCTTAGGGTAAGCAGTGTAGCGATCATATCACCTGAGGTGCAAATCATCCAAATAACTGTTGCAAGAAATATGCACCTGGTAAATCTAAGGGTAGCTTTTATACATAAGGAGTCATTCATGACACTGTATACACTATACAGTGTACGTCAGGCCCATATTGGAGTATGCAGCACCGGTATGGAACTCATACGTTAAGAAAATGAAGAAAGTGAAGAGGTTTCCAGCGACACTAGTCCCGGAGTTAAGGGGTATGTATTATGAGGAGAGGTTAAAAAACCTCAACCTGATGACGCTGGAAGACAGGAGGACTAGGTGCGATATGATAATGTACAAAATCTGAGAGGAATTGATGGGGTAAATAGGGACAGATTATATAATTATTTGAGAGATGGGAAACAGGAACACGAGGACACAGATGGAAGTTGAAAACAAAGATGAGTCACAGGGAAGGTAAAAGTATTTTTTCAGCCTTAGAGTGGTCAGGAAGAGGTACGATCTGGGAAATGAAGTGATGAAGTGGTAGAGGCAGAATCATTACATAGCTTCAAGACAGTGATCCAAGTAGCGACCAGCGAAGAGGCGGGGCCAGGAGCTGAGATTCTACCCCCTTCAACCCCATATAGATGAGTGCATACATACACATGCCTCTTGCTTTCTCTGTTTTTCGAGCTGAGGTCAGTAGAGTAACCTTGATCTATCCAAGGAGTGAGATAGTTGAAACATTCTGTATAACCTTGACCCTTGACCGATCAAGAGGTCGCCAGTCACAGTGCCCAGAGAAGGTGATCTCAGAGTTTAAAGAGAGTGTTGCACAGTGTTTCAGTATACTGCACGACAAATGTCTTGAAACAAACTGCATAGTGACGAATTTTTCTGAAAATAATATTAGATAGATGTGAGAAACTATTACAGTATTCAGCTGGTAGTTGCAGCTGATAATTTAGGTGATATTAGCACTCTTGTACCCCAGCAACAGTGTCAGTCAGTATTACCACTCTTGTACCCCAGCAACAGTGTCAGTCATTATTACCACTCTTGTACCCCAGCAACAGTGTCAGTCAGTATTACCACTCTTGTACCCAGAAAAACATGTCATCGTATTACCACCTTGTACCCAAAAAACAGTGTCATCATTATTACCACTCTTGTACCCCACAACAGTGACGTCATTTTTACCCCCTTTTGTACCCCCAGCAACATGTCAGCATTTTTCCCACTCTTGTCCCCCAACATGTCAGTCAGTTTACCACTCTTGTACCCGCAACAGTGTCAGTCAGTATTACCACTCTTGTACCCCAGCAACAGTGTCAGTCATTATTACCACTCTTGTACCCCAGCAACAGTGTGTCAGTCATTATTACCACTCCTGTACCCCAGCAACAGTGTGTCAGCATTTTCCCACTTCTCCCCAGAAAAACAGTGTGTCAGTCTTTTACCACTTCGAACCCCGGGAAAACATGTGTCAGTCAGTATTACCACTCTCGTACCCCAGCAACAGTGTGTCAGTAGTAACCACTTTTTACCCCAGCAACATGTGTCAGTCATTATTAACTATTGACCCCAGAAAAAGTGTGTCATCTTATTACCACCCTGTACCCCAGCAACATGTGTCAGTCGTATTACCATCTTGTACCCCAGCAACGGGGTGTAGTCATTTTTACCACTCTTGTACCCCCAACTTGTCAGTCATTTTTACCACTATTAAAAACCCGCAACATGTGTCAGTCATTATTACCACTCCTGTACCCCACAACAGTTTTCAGTCATTTTAACCATCTTGTCCCAGAAAAAATTTTTCAGCATTATTACCACTTTTTCCCCCAGCAAACATGGTCAGTCATTTTTTCCATTTTGTCCCCCAAAAACAGTGGTCAGTCATTATTACCACTCTGTACCCCGCAACATGGGGTCAGTCAGTTTTACCACTCTTGTACCCCAGAACGTGTGTCATCAGTTTTACCACTCTCGTCCCCCGAAACGTGTGTCAGATTTTACCATCCTGACCCCAAACAGTGTGTCATCAATTACCATCTTGTCCCCCACAACAGTGGGTCAGTCGTATTACCACTCTCGTACCCCACAACAGTTGTCAGTATTACCACTCCTGTACCCCAGCAACTTTTGGTCAGTCATTTACCACTCCTTACCCCAGAAACAGGGTCATCAGTATTACCACTCTCGTACCCCCACAACAGGGGTGTCTCATATTACCACCCTGTACCCCAGCAAAGTGTGTCAGTCAGTATTACCACTTTTGTACCCCACAAAGTGGGCCCATCGTATTACCACTCTCGTCCCCAGCAACATGTGTCAGTCAGTTTTTACCATATCAGTGGGGTTCGAACAGTGGATAGGGTAAATAATCCACGTAGGCGAGTTCGTTATTACGGATAATTGGGGGAGCGCCCTAACGCGTAATTTGTTCCTTGCTCACTCTCGTAACACTGCCTGCCACAGTCCCCATATGTGGGGGGGTCTTTGAATACTGCTGTGGTCAGCACATATGAATACAGACAGGCTCAGGCAGAGACGGTTGGTATGAGTCTTATGGTAAACCGGTTACTGGAACTGGTTAATACTACTGAGAGTCGGGGACGTTAACGTATGTCGTCCCGACATACAACTAATACAAACAAAATGGCAGGTGTACGGCTTGGGCTGATTCTAAACATTCAAAGTACACAACAATTTAACATTATAAATAATAAGTAGAACATTGGAATGGAAGTTACGTAACTGAAACTGAATGCAATACAAGGTATAATATACACAACTCACGAAAAGAAACCAACTTGGGATTACACAATAGAATGATAAAAAAAAATTTATCGACGATCTGTATTCGTTCTACGGATTCTGAGAAGGAATTATACAAAGGAGTGTTTTAAAACAAAAGGCGATTCGGTGCACTCAAATCTAGACTGTTAACTCTCAAATTTTGGAGAAAAAGTGAAAACAAAAAAAAATTTTTGAATACTGATAAGTTGTTACTGTAATTATTCATCTATACAGGTTATTTACATTTAACCCCAACTCTGCTAGGGTAAGATTGACATATGCAGAATGGGTGTCATCTCTGGGAGGATCAAACTCTGTAGCACTGGCTAACTCATGCTGTATTTGAGGCAAATCTGAATTGTAAGTTACAAATGATACTTGAGGATTTCTCAATACCTGTCGTGTACGTAGGGAATAACGACATTCAGGTTGATCGTCTGACTGAGTATCAGAGGAAGAGAGTACAGGATCAGGAGGATTGTTAGAGTCTGTCACATTAGTCTGGGTTGGAACATCATTATCATCACATACTAACTTCATATGATCTAAATGCGATTCTTTATACTGACCAGTACTAATCTCTCTAACCTTATACTTATTACCAGTGATATGTTCAACTACTCGATAAGGACCAACAAACTTTTGATCAAGCTTTGGCATTGCAGACGTTTTGTTAAAGTTAGTCAGCATAACTGTCGAACCTACTTTGATTTTGGATGGCTTTGCTCGAGTGTTTGCGACTCTTGTAAATTCTGCTGTTGATTTATGAAGTGTTTCATGGATTCTTCTAAAAAACACTTGAGCTAAGCTGGTACGAGTTGCTTTGAAATCATCAGGGTTGTAATTTGGTTTCGGATTAGAATATAACAACTCATAAGGCAAACGTTTATCTACACCGTACAATGCATAATGTGGAGTGTCATCTCTAGAAACATTGTAAGCAGAATTTATAGCACACTGCACATCAGGTATAACTTCATCCCAAGTTTCACTGTTGGGATTGATAGTGGCTCTCAAGACATCAAGTACTTTCTTATTGGTTCGTTCCGCTAACCCATTGCTGGCAGGATGATGAGGAACAATGGTGGATTTAGAGATCTTGTACAAGGTGCACAAATTTTCAAGAATCTCATTACAGAATTCACCTCCATTATCTGTTACTAGGGACTTAGGGGTGGTATGCCTGCAGATAATGCGTTCTTTAAACGCTTTAGCTACTGTCTCGGCAGTCTTATCTGCAATAGGAACTAACTCACAATATCTGGTGAAATGGTCTACCATAACACACATGTTTGTTGCCTTGGAGGGAACATTGGAAATTAGTTAACAAATCTAGCGCAACTCTTTCCCAAGGTTCGCTAATAGTTGGATACACCTGGATTGGATTAGGACCATTAGCATTACCTTTATGTTGCATGCAGACACTACATTTCTTAACAAAATCAGAAATATCAGTTGCCATACGAGGCCAAAAGTATTTCAATCTGGCTTGTTTTACTGAACGATCCATACCAGGGTGTGCAACACCTGGTACATCGTGAACTAGCTGTAAGGCTACATTCACTAGTGACTCTGGAATTACTAACTGGTATACTCTTCTGCTAGGAGTACCCAACTCGGCTGTTCGATACAGTAATTTTTGGTTCATGACAAAGTCACTGATGGGTGCTGGTGGCTTCACAGTCAGAATAAGATCTTCCTGGAGCAGGAATCGAATCACCAGAACACAAGGGATCGGTTCTTTCTTACTGGAGGAATGAACAAACTCAGTGGAGTGAATCACTCCCCCCGGTTGAAAAAAATTAACGCTATAACACGCAATATGAGCAAGGAGAACGAATCTATTATCTCAAACTGCAAGCACAAGAGAAAAGAAATGAACACGGTGAACAATGCTGATATTCAATCTGAGTTGCACACAGTGACACGAGGTATCAGCTATAAACTTCACTTACAAACGTTAACAACATGGAAGTTACTCGAGAAATAACTTCTTACAATGCACTGATTACTGTCAACTAGGATGGGATCACAGTCTGAAACACAAGGGACAACAACAACACTCAAGTGAGCACACTAGCCACAGAAACATCTTTCTGCAACGGCTTGTGGCATCAGCAAGAGATGGCATAACTCGTTGCAAGTAAAGTTCTTCTCAAAGCGTCCCCTGGGAAGGAACGAATGCTTGAACAAGTCGCCATCGCAAGGATAGTAGTTGCACTATCCTGCGTGCATGATATTGTGGCTGGAGTCCAGACAGGAGTGACAGTATTACTAGTGCCTGACCGCTCGGCTACGTTAATAAGTAATTCACGGATCTATAGGAACTTAATCTGAACTTCACATTTCGCAGCACTTTAACTCTCAGATACAAGCTGTGAGAACAAACACATTGCTCAAGGGCTAGGTATTGTCTTTCAGTCAGTAAGGGAATGTTGGTACTGTGGACTGATTCATATTGACTTTGACTGGCATGATACACTAAGTGAACGTTCAAAAGTGACTGGGACATGATCTCAGGGAACTTACTCAAGGACATAAGGCAAAAAAAAAAAAATAGAGAAATGACACAGTAAGCTTAAGTGGAAGAAAATGCTTAACAATTCTGCATAAGTAATAAAAAAAATGTCTAAGATACACTGAGTCTACACTGAAAACACAAGGTTTAGAGTACACAAGAAATTCACTATAAATGTCTCACACACGCAAATGTCTTTAAATGCAAGAAAAATGTCTCTAAACAGAAAATTATCACTGAAGTCTGTAGTAGTCGACGGTGATGACTGGTGATGAGGAAGGTTGTCCTGCGCGGTGATGACGCCGACACTCACACTGTCGTCGTGAAGAAATGCGCTTTCTCGGTGAACTCACATAACTGGCTTTATCGGTGGCGCTCAGCTACATCTCTTGACCAATTATGTGAGCCAAAACAGTATTAGGACCCGGTACAAGGGTGCAAACAGCCACAGGTAGATGAGGTGGATGGCGGTGGTGGTGGTGTGAGTAGAGTGGATAGGTGGTGGTGGGTGTGACGCTCGCTGGCGCTCACTGGCGTGCACTCCACTCACTACCCACGAAGGTGGCTTGATAAGCCACTATGCCACAGGGATGGTGAAGACCACTCTTAGCATCCAACTGGCATCCAACTGGGAGCACAAAGCGATATATAGACAATACTTCAGAGGATGCGTGGCTTACTTCTCTCAGCTGGGTTAGAAGCTGGGTTGGCTGACTGGCTTAACCCACGAGAATGGCTGACTGGAAGACGTGTAACGATGCACACAGCACGGAGGAGCAGGTGGATGACAGGAGACAGGCTGGATGATAGGCTGACTGGCGTTCACTTCCACAGTCTGGCTTACTGACTGGCTTAATTGCAAAATCCGGGTCAACCCCTCGGAGATTGAAGCAATTAGCACACGAACTAAGCCAGGAAGCTTGAAACGGCTGCAACAGGCTTGCAGGCTGGAGATGGAGGTTGTGAGGGGAGCGAGTAGCTTGAGATGGGTGAGACGGTTCACCTTTGACCCGCCGGCTACTCACAAACAGTCTTCTAACCTCTTGAAATACCCTTAAAAAGCTTAATTTCCACGCTCCACACCGGTGCCACCATTTGTCATGTGGGGTTCGAACACGTGGATAGGGTAAAGTAATACTCACGTAGGCTGGTATTACGTATATTACGGATAATGTGGGGAGCGCCCTAACAGCCGTAACCTTGTCTCCTTGCTCACTCTCGTAACACTGCCTGCCCACAGTACCCATATGTGAGGGGGTCTTTGAATACTGCTGTGGTCAGCACAATATGAATACAGACAGTGACTCAGGCAGAGACGGTTGGTAGTGAGTCATCTACTGGTACACTGGTTACTGGTAACTGGTTACTACTACTGAAAACCACTCCTGTACCCCAGCAACAGTGTGTCAGTCAGTATTACCACTCTTGTACCCCAGCAACAGTGTGTCAGTCAGTATTACCACTCTCGTACCCCAGCAACAGTGTGTCAGTCAGTATTACCACTCCTGTACCCCAGCAACAGTGTGTCAGTCAGTATTACCACTCCTGTACCCCAGCAACAGTGTGTCAGTCAGTATTACCACTCTTGTACCCCAGCAACAGTGTGTCAGTCAGTATTACCACTCTTGTACCCCAGCAACAGTGTGTCAGTCATTATTACCACTCTTGTACCCCAGCAACAGTGTGTCAGTCAGTATTACCACTCCTGTACCCCAGCAACAATGTGTCAGTCAATATTACCGCTCTTGTGGTAACACTGACTGACACTCTGTCGTCCGGAATAGATAAAACTTGCGATTTTAGCTTTAATAGCAACGCTCTTCTGGCCGAATAAGGCAGACGAAAATTTGTGTATGCAATAATTAGGCAAAAATCATTCTGAACCTAAAGAAAAAAAATACATTTCATTGTGTTTGTTTATTATTAAATTATTGTAAACTTATCTAAAATACATTTAGTTGAGTTAGGCTAAATTAAATTGCGTTTGTTATAAAAAGGTTAGGAAGGTTTTCTAAGTTTTTTTGGTACAAAATTATTAATTTTTTCATGAACTTAAATTAAAAAAATATATCTTTAAACAGTTAATTTTAAATGAGTTCTTGCTAATTGATCAGTTTTACCTATTCGGCACGATATATATATATATATATATATATATATATATATATATATATATATATATATAAAATATATATATATGCTTGTGCGTGTGTGTGTGTACTCACCTAGTTGAGATTGCAGGGGTCGAGTCCAAGCTCCTGGCCCCGCCTCTTCACTGGTCGCTACTAGGTCACTCTCCCTAAACCGTGAGCTTTATCATACCTCTGCTTAAAGCTATGTATGGATCCTGCCTCCACTACATCGCTTCCCAAACTATTCCACTTCCTGACTACTCTGTGGCTGAAGAAATACTTCCTAACATCCCTGTGATTCATCTGTGTCTTCAACTTCCAACTGTGTCCCCTTGTTGCTGTGTCCCATCTCTGGAACATCCTGTCTTTGTCCACCTTGTCAATTCTGTCAGTGTTAGTGTGTTAGTTACCATTTTGTCCTAGGCACATGTCGATTAGACACTAGGCCTGTAGTATATGCGTGTTAGTTATCATGTGTGTGTGTGTGGTGTGTGTGTGTGTGTGTGTGTGTGTGTGTGTGTGTGTGGTGTAAAGCTGTGCAAAATCATGACTATGTTAAGAGAAATTCTTGCGTAAGCTTCAGGAATCCGCCATGCGCATTTGATGTTGAATTACATATAATCTTGTGATATCTGGCAGTCAAGTGAATGCCATCTAAAGGTCAGTGTGTGTTAGTTAATCCTGCACAATATATATGCACCCACAATTGTGGATGTGTGGGTATATACATGAAGGTGTATGTCACTCAGTGTATATACATGAAGGTGTATGTGTCACTCAATGTATATACATGAAGGTGTATGTGTCACTCAATGTATATACATGAAGGTGTATGTGTCACTCAATGTATATACATGAAGGTGTATGTGTCACTCAGTGTATATACATGAAGGTGTATGTCACTCAGTGTATATACATGAAGGTGTATGTGTCACTCAATGTATATACATGAAGGTGTATGTGTCACTCAGTGTATATACATGAAGGTGTATGTGTCACTCAGTGTATATACATGAAGGTGTATGTCACTCAGTGTATATACATGAAGGTGTATGTGTCACTCAATGTATATACATGAAGGTGTATGTCACTCAGTGTATATACATGAAGGTGTATGTCACTCAGTGTATATACATGAAGGTGTATGTGTCACTCAGTGTATATACATGAAGGTGTATGTGTCACTCAGTATATATACATGAAGGTGTATGTGTCACTCAATGTATATACATGAAGGTGTATGTCACTCAGTGTATATACATGAAGGTGTATGTGTCACTCAGTATATATACATGAAGGTGTATGTGTCACTCAGTATATATACATGAAGGTGTATGTGTCACTCAGTGTATATACATGAAGGTGTATGTGTCACTCAGTATATATACATGAAGGTGTATGTCACTCAGTATATATACATGAAGGTGTATGTCACTCAGTGTATATACATGAAGGTGTATGTCACTCAGTGTATATACATGAAGGTGTATGTCACTCAGTATATATACATGAAGGTGTATGTCACTCAGTGTATATACATGAAGGTGTATGTGTCACTCAGTGTATATACATGAAGGTGTATGTCACTCAGTGTATATACATGAAGGTGTATGTCACTCAGTATATATACATGAAGGTGTATGTCACTCAGTATATATACATGAAGGTGTATGTCACTCAGTATATATACATGAAGGTGTATGTCACTCAGTGTATATACATGAAGGTGTATGTCACTCAGTGTATATACATGAAGGTGTATGTCACTCAGTATATATACATGAAGGTGTATGTGTCACTCAGTGTATATATACATGAAGGTGTATGTCACTCAGTATATATACATGAAGGTGTATGTGTCACTCAGTGTATATACATGAAGGTGTATGTCACTCAGTATATATACATGAAGGTGTATGTGTCACTCAGTGTATATACATGAAGGTGTATGTGTCACTCAGTGTATATACATGAAGGTGTATGTGTCACTCAGTGTATATACATGAAGGTGTATGTGTCACTCAGTGTATATACATGAAGGTGTATGTGTCACTCAGTGTATATACATGAAGGTGTATGTCACTCAGTGTATATACATGGGAAAGGGGTATGTGTCACTCAGTGTATATACATGAAGGTGTATGTGTCACTCAGTGTATATACATGAAGGTGTATGTCACTCAGTGTATATACATGAAGGTGTATGTGTCACTCAGTGTATATACATGAAGGTGTATGTGTCACTCAGTGTATATACATGAAGGTGTATGTGTCACTCAGTGTATATACATGAAGGTGTATGTGTCACTCAGTGTATATACATGAAGATGTATGTCACTCAGTGTATATACATGAAGATGTATGTCACTCAGTATATATACATGAAGTTATTTTCATCCTTATATTATGACTTACTAAAGTGTTCTTGAGGTCAGTGTACATGCTGTTGAGAGGATTTAAACCTGACTAACTTGTACTCTTACGTTACCTATATCGTGAGGTGTGTTTGTGTGTGTACTCACCTAGTTGTGGTTGCAAGGGTTGAGACACAGCTCCTGGCCCCGCCTCTTCACTGGTCGCTACTAGGTCACTCTTCCTGCTCCATGAGCTTTATCATACCTCTTCTCAAAGCTATGTATGGACCTTGCTTCCACTACATTACTTCCAAGACTATTCCACTTCCTGACAACTTTGTGACTGAAGAAATATTTCCTGACATCCCTGTGATTCATCTGAGTCCCTTAACTTCCAATTGTGACCCCTTGTTGCTGTGTCCCATCTGTGGAACATCCTGTCTCTGTCCACCTTGTCAATTCCTCTCAGTATTTTATATGTCGTTATCATATCCACCCTATCTCTCCTGTCCTCCAGTGTCGTCAGGTCGATTTCCTTTAACCTCTCGTCGTAGGACATGCTTCTTAGCTCCGGGACTAGTCTTGTTGAAAACCTTTGCACTTTCTCTAATTTCCTTACATGCTTGGCTAGGTGTGGGTTCCAAACTGGTGCTGCATACTCCAATATAGGCCTGACATACACGGTGTACAGGGTCCTGAACGATTCCTTATTGTGATGTCGGAATGCTATTCTTAGGTTTGAAGGCATCCATATGCTGCAGCAGTTATTTGGTTGATGTGTGCCTCAGGAGATGTGCCTGGTGTTATACTCACCCCAAGATCCTTTTCCTCGAGTGAGGTTTGTAGTTTCTGGCCCCTAGACTGTATTCCATCTGTGGTCTTCTCTGCCCTTCCCCAGTCTTCATCACTTTGCACTTGGTGGGGTTGAACTCCAGGAGCCAGTTCCCGGACCAGGCCCGCAGCCTGTCCAGATCCCTTTGTAGTTCCGCCTTGTCCTCGTCCGATTGAATTCTCATCAACTTCACATCATCTGCAAACAGGGATACTTCTGAGTCTATTCCTTCCATCGTGTCGCTCACATACACCAGAGCAGCACTAGTCCTAGGACTGACCCCTGTAGAACCCCGCTCGTCACAGGCGCCAATTCTAACACCTCATCATGCACCATGACTTGCTGGCATCTCGACAGGTATTCCCTCACCCATTGCAGTGACTTCCCTGTTATACCTGCCTGGTCTTCCAGCTTATGCACTAATCTGTTGTGTGGAACTGTGTCAAAAAGCCTTCTTACAGTCCAAAAAAAATGAAATCTACCCACCCCTCTCTCTCTCTCTTGTCTTGCTGCTGTCACCCTGTAACAGAACTCCAGTAGGTTTGTGACACGGGATTTCCAGTCTCTTCTCCTGACAATCTTCTCCATGACTCTGCATACTATACATGTTAGTGACACTGGTCTGTAGTTTAGTGTTTCGTGTCTGTTTCCTTTTTTAAAAATTGGGACCACATCTGCTGTCTTCCATACCGCAGGTAGTCTCCTTATTTCGATAGATGTGTTGAAGATTGTTGTTAGTGGCACATACAGTGCCTCTGCTCCCTCTCTCAGGACCCATGGAGAGATGTTATCCGGCCCCATCGCCTTTGAGGCATCTAGCTCACTTAGCAGCCTCTTCACTTCTTCCTCAGTTGTATGTATTGTGTCCAACTCTTGGTGTACCCCACCTCTCCGTCTTTCCCGAGTCCCTCCTGTCTCCTCTGTGAACATTGCTTTTAATCTCATGCTGAGTTCCTCACATGATTCTCAGTTGTTTCTTGTGATCTCCCCTCCTTCCTTCCTCAGCCAGATTACCTGGTCCTTGACTGTTGCTTTTCTCCTGATGTGGCTGTACAACAGGTTCGGGTCAGATTTGGCTTTCGTTGCTCTGTCATTTTCGTATTGTCGTTGAGCTTTCTTTGTTATCTGTACATATTCATTTCTGGCTCTGCGACTGCTCTCCTTATTCTCCTGAGTCCTTTGCCTTCTATACTTCTTACATTCCCTATCACACTTTGGCCTCTCTACATCTTTAAGTGAACCAAGGGTTCATTCTGGCTTTCTCATTATTTCTGTTACCCTTGGGTACAAACCTCTCCTCAGCTTCCTTGCATATTGTTGTTACATATTCAATCATCTCATTTAGTGACTTCCCTGCCAATGCTCTATCCCACTGAACCTCGTGCAGGAAATTCTTCATGCCTCTGTAGTCCCCTCTCCTGTAGTTTGGCTTCTTTCATCCTGCCCTTCCTGCTTCCCTCTCCACTTGTAACTCTACTATGTATTTGAAGCTCAGAACCAAGTGATCACTGGCCCTGTGAGGTCTTTCACATGTGATGTCCTCAATATCTGCACTACTCAAGGTAAATACTAGGTCCAGTCTTGCTGGTTCATCCTCTCCTCTCTCTGGTAGTGTCCCTTAGGTGTAGGTACATGATGTTTTCCAGTACCACCTCCATCATCTTAGCCATCCACATTCTGGGCCCCCCATGTAGCTCCAAGTTCTCCAAGTCAATTTCTTTGTGATTAAAGTCACCCACAATCAAGTAGCTTTGCCCTGCTCGCATGAGCCCTTCTGGCCACTTCATCCAGTGTGTCAGCCATCGCTCTGTTACTTTCATCATACTCTTGCCTTGGCCTCCTGCTGTTCTGTGGTGGGTTATACATCACTGCAATTACCACCTTGGAACCACCAGCCTGAAGTGTTCCTATTATGTAGTCTCTTGCTTCTCCTGTGCCTCCTCTCTCCAGCTTCTCAAAATCCCATTGGTTTTTGATGAGCAATGGCACTCCACCCCTCTGTTCCCTCTGTCTTTCCTCTGTTATTATTCCTGTGAGTTTGGTTTTGGTGAGAGCTATGATGTCTGGTGATGCCTCTTTGATTCTTTCATGCCACTCCTCCCTCTTTCATGCCACTCCTCCCACTTATTCATTATTCCATCAGCGTTGGTGTACCATACCTTCAGTTTCCTCTCCAACACTGTGTTCTAGGGGGGTCTGTGGCGTGGGGGGCCTGGTAGTGTGCTGTGGGATTCTACAGCATATTGTGGGGTGGGGGCTGTAAGTGTGGATTGTGGTTTGTGTTGAGATAGCGTGTTTGGCTGCAGGGTTCTGATGGTGGTTCTGTGTGTGCTTGCGCTTGTTGCTCTGCCTGACTCTGGTTGTCCTCTGCTGACTCTGTCCTTGTCTCTCTTCCTAGCCCCTTTCGTTTGTGTCTTCTCCCTCAGTTGCTGTCGTTCTGTTCTTATTCTGTTACAGTCTAAGAACACCCTCTTGTATGCTGATGATTCCTTCAGCCGTTGTTTCTCTTTCAGGATCCTGTTATGCACCATTTCTGTCTTGAAAATCAGTTTGGCCGATTTCTCCCCTTCAAACACCCTCCTATTCTATGAAAATTTACTATCTTAGTCATATCCTCTTCGCCTATTTCTTTGATGATGTTTTCTATCTGCCGTCTTTCATTGTGTGTCCTCCCTTCTCTCTCCTGAAGCCCATGAATAAACATTGACTTCTCCCTCTCCTCCTCCCATTGCCTTTCCCTGTGTCATTGGGTCCCATTTGTACATAGCCATTGTCTCCCTTATTTTTTCTGTAACTCTTGGTGGCATGGTCGTGCCTCTACATGGGATCTGTCAGCTTCTCCACCTTCTCCCCCCCTCACTTACTGCTATCCCTGCTCCTAACAGCTCTTCTCCCCCCTACATTCGTCGGCCTTGCTTAGTGGACTGATAGGGCCTTAGCGTAAGCCTTGTCTCCTTCCGTTCCATTGGGCTCTTTGTTTAATAGGGGTGTACCGGCTTCAGATCCCATGTCTCCTCTAGGCACTGGCCCTGTAACTCTCTTCAACGTATTTACCTCATATTCTAGGGCCTGTATCCTGGCTTCTGCACCTTCAGCTTGTGACTCCCATTTCTTGTGTGTGTGTGTGTGTGTGTGTGTGTGTGTGTGTGTGTGTGTGAGTGTGTGAGTGTGTGAGTGAGCGCGCGCACTTATGTACCTAAATGTACTTTCCTAAATTTACTTGCCTATATGTGATTGCAGGGGTCGAGACCGACTCATGGCCCTTCCTCTTAATTTTTCGTTGTCCGGATTCACTCCCTCATAGCCTCTTGGACCCTGTTATACTTACTCTCATTACTATACATGGGGCATGCCTCCACCAAATCTTCGTCCACGTCATTACACTTCCCAATCACCCTGAGGATGAATACTTCTCTGACATCCCTTTGGTTCCAAATTTATTCCCTCATGTACCAATTTCCCGCGTCTCAAACAGTCTATCCCTGTCTGCCTTATCAATTCCCTGAGTGTTTTGTATGCTGTCATCATGACTCTCGTTCTCTGTCCTCTAGTGTTTGTTAAGTTCAGTTCCATCAGCCTCTCCTCTTAGCTCATTCCTCACAGCTCCAAGACAAGCCTCGTTACATACTTTTGCAAGTTATCCATTTAATTAACCTGCTTTAACATGGGTAGGTTCAATGCTGGTGTGCATCGATGTTTTAGTGTCATTTGTTTGAAAGACGGGAAACAGGTGCACGAAGGCATAGTTGAAATTAAAGCACACAGGTGAGTTACTGCGTTGCCAAAAAGTATTTCTCAGTCTCAGAATGATCAGGAAATGGAACGATCTTGACGAGGAAATGGTAAAGGCGAGACAGGATCTAATCACAGCTCTAAGAATGGGTACGATAGGGCTCACGAAACCACAAAGAGTGAACCTGCTAGCGGGCTGTGTAAGACAGGGCTACCTGCTGAGATTCGAATTTTGCAACAACAAACAGCTGAAAAAATCACACACACACACACACACACACACACACACACACACACACACACACACACACACAACACACACACACACACACACACACACACACACACACACAAAACACACACACAAAACACACACACAAAACACACACGCACACACAAAAACACCCCAAAACACACACAAAACACACACACACACACACACACACACACACACACACACACACACACACACACACACACACACACACACACACACACACACACACACACTGTGCCACTAAATACAATCTTCAACACATCACTTGAAACTGGACAACTACCTGAGGTATGGAAGATGGCAAATGTAGTCCCCATCTTTAAGAAAGGTGACAGAAATGAAGCACTAAACTATAGACCAATGTCACTGACGTGTATAGTATGCTAAGTCATGGAGAAGATTATCAGGAGGAGAGTGGTGGAGCACCTGGAGCGAAACAAGGTTATAAACGACACCCAGCACGGATTCATGGAAGGCAAGTCCTGTGTCACAAACCTACTAGAGTTTTATGACAAGGTGACTGAAGTAAGAAATGAGAGGGAGGGGTGGGTTGATTTCATTTTCTTGGAATGCAAGAAGGCCTTCGACACAGTTTCTCACAAGAGATTAGTACAGAAGCTAAGGATCAGGCACATATATCAGGAAGGGCACTGCAATGGATCAAAGAATAAATAACAGGGAGGCAACAGCGAGTCATGGTCCTTGATGAGGTATCACAGTGGGCGCCTGTGACGAGTGGGGTCCCACACGGGTCAGTCCTGGGACCAATGCTATTCTTGGTCTATGTGAACGACATGACGGAAGGGATAGACTCAGAAGTGTCCCTGTTTGCAGATGATGTGAAATTAATGAGGAGAATTAAATCAGATGCGGACCAGACCAGTCTGCAAAGAGACCTGGACGGGCTGGACGCGTGGTCCAGCAACTGGCTCCTAGAATTTAACCCTGCCAAATGCAAAGTCATGAAGATCGGAGAAGGGCTAGGCGGCCAAAGACTGCAAACTTCACTCAAGGACAAAGATCGAGGGGTGAGTATAATACCGAGTACGTCGCCAGAAGCACGCATTAACCAGATAACTGCTGCGGCATATGGGCGCCTGGTAAACCTGAGAATAGCGTTCCGGTACCTCAGTAAGGAATCGTTCAAGACTTTATACACTGTACGTGAGGCCCATACTGGAGTACGTAGGACCAGTTTGGAACCCACACCTGGTCAAACACGTCAAGAAATTAGAGAAAGTGCAAAGGTTTGCGACAAGGCTGGTTCCAGAGCTAAGGGGAATGTCCTACGAAGAGAGGTTAAGGGAAATCGACCTGACGACACTGGAGGACAGAAGAGTCAGGGGAGACATGATAACGACATACAAAATACTGCGTGGAATAGACAAGGTGGACAGAGACAGGATGTTCCAGAAATTGGACACAGAAACAAGGGGTCACAATTGGAAGCTGAAGACTCAGAGCTGTATAGCCCTTGTGGCTTATCGCTTCTTTTTGATTATAATAATAATGAAGACTCAGATGAGTCAAAGGGATGTTAGGAAGTATTCAGCCACAGAGTTGTTAGGAAGTGGAATAGTCTGGCAAATGTAGTGGAAGCAGGAACCATACATAGTTTTAAGACGAGGTATGATAAAGCTCATGGAGCAGGGAGAGGGAGGACCAGTCGCGGTCAGTGAAGAGGCGGGGCCAGGAGCTGAGTCTTGACCCCTGCAACCACAATTAGGTGAGTACACACACACACACAAACGTTGTACACGTGAGAGTTTAATCCTTATGCAGTCTTAATGACTCATGCGCAGGTTAATGGGCTATAAACAAACCCACACCAACAAATTGTCCTCCCTCACCCTCACCAAACACTTGTACTAGGCCACTAACCCCTTTTGTCACTTCACGGAATATGCAATCGTTTTGGTTTATTTACTGTATAACGAAGCAGGGGGGGAATATGGGCCATAATAATGCATGAGGTAGTGAGGTATGTGTGGCGGTGTATATTACATGGGAGAGGAGAGACAATGGTCGGGAGTGTACCGTTGGGCAGGTGGCGCCCTCATTGTTATGTTTGCCCACCCCCCACATCAACTTACATCCTTGTACACATGGCCTCTCTTATGGAAATAGCACCTCTAGAATTATATGAAAATGTGCGCTTAGAAGATTTATCTGGTTTCAGAAAATATCTCGGAAAGCCCTGTCTCATCAATCTGATATAAGTAGATACAGGGTCTAAAGCCAGCAACAAACAACAAAATACCTTTCATCCGGACTGCTTGCAGAGGCAAAGGCAATGTTCGCGGCTTTCACTGAGACCCCATAAAGGATCACTTGGAAAAACGAAATATGGATTCCCAGGTTACAACCTATACGATGTGACAGAGTGAAACAGACAAAAGGGGGGGGGGGGTTGGGCCCGTACATTGCAGAGTCACTTGTTTGCACAGCACTGCTTAATGCCCCAAATGATATAGTGGAAGTTTTAGCAGTAAAGGTCGAGAACCAAAACCTAGTCATTGTGGTAGTCTACAAGCCTCCGATGCAACATCCCAGCAAAATTCCAGGAAACAGCTGTTAAAAAATTGACCACTGTCTGGAAAATCTTCCAGCTCCTGCACCCAACATCTTGCTCCTGGGGGGTTTCAACTTAAGGCACCTAAAATGGAGGAATGTAGCAAATAATATTGTTGCCCGTAATAACACCAGGAGGCAGCTCTGATGAAAACTCACACTCAAACGAGCTTTTAATCTCTGCACCCAAAAATTTAATTTAAACCAGCAAATAATAGAGCCTACTGACTGGAGAATACACTAGACCTCATCTTCACTAACAATGATGATCTGATAAGAATGTCACCATATCAAAAACAATATACTCAGAAGATCACAACATAATTTAGGTCAGACATGTAGCGTGGAGCCCCAGACCCACATAATGAGATAGTCACGAGGGAGCATTCACCAAATTCAACTTCAAAAACAAAAACATAAAGTGGGACCAAGTAAACCAAGTCCTAAACCCATATAAGCTGGGAAGATATACTAAGCAACACAGACCCCCCAAATTATGCCTAGAACAGATTAACTCGGGGGCACTCGATGTAAAGCACAAGGCTTTTTCCTCTAAGAAAAAGGAGGAGTAGATATAAAATAGAAAGAGACAGGCGCTCCCTTTACAGGCGACGGAAAAGAATAACAGAGCGGCTAAAAGAGGTCAAATATCTGAAATGCGAGGGAGACACTGGTCAGAGAAATAGCAAGCATCGAACTTAAGCTAAAGAATCCTTTAGGAGTCAGAATCGCGGGAAGAACTAAAAGCCATAAATGAAATCGAAAGAAACCAAAGTATTTCTTCTCCTATGCCAAATCAAAATCGGAACAACGCCCCAGTATTGGGCCCCTACTTAAACAAGATGGGTCCTACACAGATGACAGCAAGGAAATGAGTGAGCTACTCAAGTCCCAATATGACTCAGTTTTTAGCAAGCCGCTAACCAGACTGAGAGTCGAAGATCAAAATGAATTTTTTATGAGAGAGCCACAAAATTTGATTAACACAAGCCTATCCGATGTTATCCTGACGCCAAATGACTTCGAACAGGCGATAAATGACATGCCCATGCACTCTGCCCCAGGGCCAGACTCATGGAACTCTGTGTTCATCAAGAACTGCAAGAAGCCCCTATCACGAGCCTTTTCCATCCTATGGAGAGGGAGCATGGACACGGGGGTCGTCCCACAGTTACTAAAAACAACAGACATAGCCCCACTCCACAAAGGGGGCAGTAAAGCAACAGCAAAGAACTACAGACCAATAGCACTAAACATCCCATATCATAAAAATCTTGAAAGGGTCCTAAGAAGCAAGATCACCACCCATCTAGAAACCCATCAGTTACACAACCCAGGGCAACATGGGTTTAGAACAGGTTGCTCCTGTCTGTCTCAACTATTGGATCACTACGACAAGGTCCTAAATGCACTAGAAGACAAAAGAATGCAGATGTAATATATACAGACTTTGCAAAAGCCTTCGACAAGTGTGACCATGGCGTAATAGCGCACAAAATGCGTGCTAAAGGAATAACAGGAAAAGTCGGTCGATGGATCTATAATTTCCTCACTAACAGAACACAGAGAGTAGTCGTCAACAGAGTAAAGTCCGAGGCAGCTACGGTGAAAAGCTCTGTTCCACAAGGCACAGTACTCGCTCCCATCTTGTTCCTCATCCTCATATCCGACATAGACAAGGATGTCAGCCACAGCACCGTGTCTTCCTTTGCAGATGACACCCGAATCTGCATGACAGTGTCTTCCATTGCAGACACTGCAAGGCTCCAGGCGGACATCAACCAAATCTTTCAGTGGGCTGCAGAAAACAATATGAAGTTCAACGATGAGAAATTTCAATTACTCAGATATGGTAAACATGAGGAAATTAAATCTTCATCAGAGTACAAAACAAATTCTGGCCACAAAATAGAGCGAAACACCAACGTCAAAGACCTGGGAGTGATTATGTCGGAGGATCTCACCTTCAAGGACCATAACATTGTATCAATCGCATCTGCTAGAAAAATGACAGGATGGATAATGAGAACCTTCAAAACTAGGGAGGCCAAGCCCATGATGACACTCTTCAGGTCACTTGTTCTATCTAGGCTGGAATATTGCTGCACACTAACAGCACCTTTCAAGGCAGGTGAAATTGCCGACCTAGAAAATGTACAGAGAACTTTCACGGCGCGCATAACGAGATAAAACACCTCAATTACTGGGATCGCTGAGGTTCCTAAACCTGTATTCCCTGGAACGCAGGAGGGAGAGATACATGATTATATACACCTGGAAAATCCTAGAGGGACTAGTACCGAACTTGCACACGAAAATCACTCACTACGAAAGCAAAAGACTTGGCAGACGATGCACCATCCCCCCAATGAAAAGCAGGGGTGTCACTAGCACGTTAAGAGACCATACAATAAGTGTCAGGGGCCCGAGACTGTTCAACTGCCTCCCAGCACACATAAGGGGGATTACCAACAGACCCCTGGCAGTCTTCAAGCTGGCACTGGACAAGCACCTAAAGTCAGTTCCTGATCAGCCGGGCTGTGACTCGACGTTGGTTTGCGTGCAGCCAGCAGCAACAGCCTGGTTAAATCAGCTCTGATCCACCAGAGGCCTGGTCACAGACCGGCCGCGGGGGCGTTGCCCCCCGGGAACTCTCTCCAGTAAACACAGAAAATTAGAGAGTAAAGGGATAGCTGACTGCATGTTCCTAAATGGGTAACAAGACTTTCAGCATTATAACACACAGCAGACCATTTTCATAAGCATAAAGATAATCAATACAAAAGTAAAAGTTAAACTTAGTAAAGGAATATATAAGCAGTATAAACAGTCACATAAAACATAGTATCAGAATGAGTGAAGTCATCAGCGTTGCTTTACAAGGGTCATTCCTGAGACTCCTCCACCTTCCGGGAGGTTTAGAATCATACATATTAATTTTACAAACACGCTAAGATAATGAGATATTCTGAACAGACGGATCTGAAAAAAAAATTTAGAAAACAACCTTGGCCGGCTACAGGAATGACCAAAATAGTAACTACTCGTATTCATATGCAAATGTATGTAAATGGGCGAGATGCGGGAAAACCCGGGATAAATTGTACCACATGACGAAAAGGGGTTCACAACTCAAGCAGTGAACAGATCGGGGTGTGTAACACCAGTCCGTCCCGGGACGAAGGGTGGCAGCTCACGCCACATTAACGGGTAAATTATAATGGCAATTCAGGAACTTAGAGCATCATTGACGATATTACGGAGCAAGTACCTGAGCAAGCCTAAAATACGATGCGGGCTTGGGGGCCCATACAAAATTAAACACCCCAAAGAAAACTATGAAGGTTTAGAAGTTTACCTATTTGGGTTTTTAGATCTTTGGAAGATAGGCTATAAAAACCCTGCTAGCATTTGAACTCAACCACAAGAGCACAAAGATAGAGGACATTATTACAACATACAAGATAAAAAAAATGTAGGCAGACAAAGCTGCTACACAATTGGTGATAATTTTCAAAATCTTTGTGTTCCTCGATTAAATATCCGTACTCATGTCCTTACAAGGAATTTCAGATTTTTAGTCTAGAAAAAATAAAAGTTCGTTAACAGCACACTTCAGAATATAATATATAATTATGCAGATTAACAGACTGTAAAGGGTAAATTCTGATGAATAGCTTAAACCTAATTGAAGCCTAAAATATTTGAAGCCTAAATATATTTTTAAACCAAAGACGTTTGTGAATAAAGAAATAATATTATAAGTTTACGGTAATTTTCCTGAATGAAATGCAGTGTTTATCTAGTCGAGAAATTAATAAATTGCAAAGTTTGTTTTATCTGAGGTCCGACGATGCTCTTCTTGTATGGAAAATTCTGTATTGTTTGTTGTGGTGACTGGACTTGTGGTGTCATGATGGTGACATTGTGTTGTGATTGTGTAGTGTAGTGTTGACAGTATATTGTGCTTCGGTATGATAGTGTACTGATAGTGACAATTGATATTTGTCGTGTATTGTTGCCTTGAGTGTTTTGTATATTTCGTAATGGTAAGTGAAAGTTGGGTTTTCAAGAGTCTTTTCCTTTTTAAATTGGTCTTGACCACAGCAATGCACTGCAGACCACGCATATTGAAGTTAGTGTTTTGTGTGTCCCAATGTGATCCCGCGAAGGCCGTGCTTTTTTGTGTTGCGAGAGCTCCGTTTAGACGACGAGTGAATGTTGTAGGCTGGTTATGTTAAATGGGCGGATTACCTCACCGGGTTTTTAAATTTGTGCATTTCACGCCCGCTTTCACTGCTTCTCGTTTAGGACGTTGGAAAGGCCCAAGGACAGTTTAAGGGGGTAGAGCTGTCATTAGTGTACGTGAACGCTCTTGTGTGTGTACCGGAAATGTAATGACCTATTGCTTGTACGGATCGAATCACATATTAACTCTGCAAGTTTTACAGTTTTTCTGCTCCAAGGACCATATCAAAACCTACTCTTGAAACTGTGCATGAAGTTTTTTTCTAAAACCTTTTCTACTTTATTCCACTTCCTGTCCTGAGATTTAAAATTGATTTTACTATCTTTTTTTGTGGCTCATTTGCTTTTTCACTATGTACATACACCCTGGCTTCTTTTCCACCCATCTAAGTGCCCCTCCTTATCCAATCTCTCTAGTCTCCTGTGAATTTTGTACGTCATTTTCTTTGGCTCTTCAGGCCCTTCTTTTCTTCTACAGTTGTTAAAGTTCCTTAAAGTCTCTCATCGTTCATCGTCCCTCAGTTAACATAAAAGCCCACTTTACTAGTCTTGGATCTTTTGAATTTCTTTATATTCTTGATTCAGGTGTGGGCACCGTGTTGGTGCCGCGTACCCTAAGTAGGCTTAAACTGTGTAAAAAGTCATACTGCATTCTTTGTTAAAGTTTCTGGAAGCATTACTTTGGCTGTGAATAAAAGACGCAAGTGTAGAGTAAGCCTAAATTTTTTGTGACTTTTCCCATCTATGTAAGCTTTAAGTCAAGCTCCACATAGTGTATTTTCACTCTTTTCCCTGTGTTGTTTCATTACTGGGGGGCAGTATGTTGTTGTGTGTAATAGTAGTTCTGGCGAAGTGCCTGTTGTAATGCCAACTGCTAATATTTCTATTTGTACATTGTCTGCAGTGTTTATCTTCTCAGGTTGTCTTCCATACCATTTTTGCATTCACTTTCCTTTTCACTACTGATATTTGTAATTGTACGCTGTTTACCTGGAGAGGTTTCGGGGGTCAACGCCCCCCCCGGCTCGGTCTGAGACCAGGGCCCCATGGTGAATCAGGGTCCTGGTCAACCAGGCTGTTACTGCTCGCCGCACGCAAGCTGACGTACGCACCACAGCCCGGTTTGGGCAGGTACTGATTTTAGGTGCTGTCCAGTGCCTTCTTTAAAAACAGCCAGGGGTCTATTATAATCCCCCCTTTTGATGCTGGGAGGCAGTTAAAAGTCCCTTGGGGGCCCCCGGGCACTTATTGTGTTGTCTCTCAATGTACTCGTGCGCTCCTGCTTTTCATCGGAATGTTGCATCTCCTGCCGAGTCTTTTGCTTTCTTAGTGACTGATTTTTGTGTGCAGGGTTTGGTACCAGTCCCTCCAGGACCTTCCAAGTGAAAATTATCGTTATCTCTCTCGGGCCCGCATTCCAGGGGAAAACAGATCAAGGACCTTCAACCTTTCCAAGTAATTTAGGTGCCTTATGGTACTTATGTGTGCCGTGAAAGTTCTTTGTACACTCTCCAGGTCTGCAATGTCGCCAGCCTTGAAAGGGGCCGCTATGTACAGCAGTATTCCAGCCTAGAAGGCACAAGCGATTTGAAGAGAATCACATGGGCTTGGCGTTCCTAGTTTTGAAGTTCTCATTATCGATCCTATCATGAGAACCTGCATTGTTTTGTGAAAATTATTATTATTATTAATTATTATTATTAAAATTATTTTTATTATTATTATTATTATTATTATTATACAAATCACCTGCAGGAGATTTAAAAAGGGATTACCTGAAAATTTTTACCTGCAAGTAATTTGGGTTTAGGTAAGTGAGACTTAAGTCACAGTAGGTCACGAACTGCGACTCCTTCGACTGCCCACTTCTTCACCACTTTCACAAAAAAACTAGCCCTGACATTAAATTAATTAAAAATTAAAACCACTACTCTGGTACATTGAAGTTTAGTGGGCTGTATAGGATTAGGTTTGCTGGGGAAAACAGAATATAATTACTATACATAAATTATTAATGTTATTTAAAAAAAACTTTGTATTACTACTTACCATTTAATTACTGGAAGGCATTGCTGATGGAACAAAACCCTAACCTAGCCCCAAACAGCTAGAATTTACGATAGCCAATGTAAAAAATACTGTACATTGTGGGTAGGCATTTAGTTAAGGCTTTTTGTTGGAAGGATTCATTGAAGCCCCCCATTTTCGCCTACACACCAATTCTGAGGTCCCGCTAATTCATGTCCCCAAATTTTTCAGCAAGAACGTGTCAGCAATTTCTAAATTACGAATTGAGACCGATACACCCCATTAAGCCTCCGAGAATGCCCAATTATTCACAGAATTTCCCATTACAACCAGTGTTCACACATTCAAAATGCGTCTCCTCCCGGGGCAGTCCCCTTCCACACCCCCCTTCACTTAAAAATTTCTCGAAGGTTCCAAATAGCATCACATTTTAATATGAAAATATTAATTATTCATATTGTTCTACATTTATGAAATTATGTAAAAAAAAAATTTTAAAGTGTTTATCTTCCCAGGTTCTCTTCCCTATCTAGTTTTTGCATTCACTTTCCTTTCACATTACTCTGTACTTATCATCACTTATTATTTCCATGGGGAAGTGCTAAATCCTTAGGGTCATATAGCACCTCGGAAATTTGAGGTAATCAGATTTAATTCAAGAAGAGGGTAGCTTCAGTTTCATGGACCAAAGTCTCTTCACCTGCATCATTATGCCCTCCTTCCCTAGAAGGGTCTTTTAATTGATATTTTATTTTGGCTTTCGGATTTTTATATTTTTCTGGAGGAGGGTAACAACTTAATTCTTGAACATTAAAATGGTATAAAATACCGACAGATTGTTAGGTAAGACACATATGCAACAGTTAGGTATCTTTATTTTGAAACGTTTCGCCTACACAGTAGGCTTCTTCAGTCGAGTACAGAAAAGTTGATAGAAGCAGAAGATACTTGAAGACGATGTAATCAGTCCATCACCCTTAAAGTTTTGAGGTGGTCAGTCCCCTCAGTCTGGGGAAGAGCATTGTTTTCCCTTGTCTGAAACAATATGGGAAATTGAAGTGACAGAATCGGGGCCCATATAGTGCCAGGAGGGAGACGTAGGTTGATTTGGGAGGGCAGGTCCTTCTCAAACCCAGCCGTTCCACTAGTAGAGGGTTTTCGAAGAGATGGTCTGTACCAAGATAACCCTTGTGTTGCAGTGTCTGACAGAATGAACATTAAAATGGTATAAAATACCGACAGATTGTTAGGTAAGACACATATGCAACAGTGAAACGGCTGGGTTTGAGAAGGACCCTGCCCTCCCAAATCAACCTACGTCTCACCTCCTGGCACTATATAAGGCCCGATTCTGTCACTTCAACTTCATATTGTTTCAGACAACGGAACAATGCTCTTCTCCAGACTGAGGGACTGACCACCTCAAAACTTTAACGGTGATGGACTGATTACATCGTCTTCAAGTATCTTCTGCTTCTATCAACTTTTCTGTACTCGACTGAAGAAGCCTACTGTGTAGGCGAAACGTTTCAAAATAAAGATACCTAACTGTTGCATATGTGTCTTACCTAACAACTTAATTCTTCAAATCCGGTCGTAAAATTTGTACTTAAAAGCAAGACACGGTGACTGTAGCAACCATTATCTGTAGACGTCGGTTTCAGATCAAGACTCCTGGTGGACGGCCTTATCAATAAATTTATTAAAATACATATGTTTGGTTCAGAATTACCGTATATAAAGCTTACAACAATCTGAAGGTCCAGACGATACATAGCATTTCGGGCAAAACTTAGCCTTAAAATTTACTTTTATTTTTGTTTCAAAGGTTTAATATATTGGGGTCACTAGGAACTTAAAAATATACAACTTAGTTTCATAAAATAACGAAATGAGTAAAATAATTTTTGTTCTAAAAGGTGAGAGGTATTAATTAATTCACATACAATTTCAGAACAGTATATTTCAGTACAAGTTCACTGAGAATTGTTACGTTAGACTACATGCTGGGCGCACATTATCTTAACGTACACACCACACCTGGTTGTACAGAATTAACTTGAAATTTTTTAAGCTTCCTCCTGAAGATAGCTGGAGATCTGTTAATTCCCCTCATTTTCTTTTATTTTAATCACTAGGAAGCACTAAACCTATAGAAGTCTTACAGCACTTGGATAATGGGAGCATTCAATTTTGTTCCAAGGAAAAGACATTCATTCATTAGAGGTTTGCCGGGACTTCCGGCCCGGGTAGGGAAAAAGAAAGATATTCCGTTCCTTATACCAAGAGTCCTCACCGGTAAACAAGGTATGCGTATGAGGCGGAGGCTAGGAGAAGGGGAGCTTTCCTAAGTATAAAACGAAAAATTTAAGACAAAAACTGACTCGAGCAATACTTAAACCTTTTGTTGGCAGAACTGATAAACCCCTTTGTGGCGATACTTTATAACCCTTATTGGCAGATACTTTATAACCTTATTGGCAGATACTTGATAACCCATTTGTTGGCAGATACTTGAGATAATCCATTAGATGGCAGATACATGATTACCCCATTAAGTTTTCAGAATACTTGATAAACCATTAGTTGGCAGATTCTTATAACCCATTAGTTGGCAGCTACTTGATAATCCATATAGTTGGCAGAAACTTGATAATCCATTAGTTGTCAGATACTTGATAACCCATTAGTTGGCAGATACTTGATTAATCCATTATTGCAATACATCATAACCCACTAGTTGGCAGATACTGATAATGCCATTAGTAGGCAGGATACTTGATAACCCATTAGTTTGGCAGATACTTGTAATCCATTAGTTGGCAGATACTTCATAACCCATAAGCTTGGCAGATACTGAAATCCAATAGTTGGCAGAATACTTGATAACCCATTAGTTAGGCAATACCTGATAATCCAATAGTGGCAGATACTTGATAACCCATTAGTTCATATACTTGATAATCCAATAGTTGGCATATAACTTGATAACCCAATAGTTGGCAGATACTTTGATATCCATTAGTTGGCAGATACTTGATAATCCATTAGGTGCATATAACTTGATAACCCATTAGTTGGCAGATACTTGAACATATACCATTATTGGCAAATACTTGATAACCCATAGTTTGGCAGATAACCTTTATTTATAAACCATTAGATGGCAGATACTTGATAACCCATTAGATTGGCAGATACTTGCAATCCAATTAGTTGGCAGATACTTGATAACCATTATTTGGCATATACTTAAAATCCATTAGTTGCAGATACTTGATGAACCCAATAGTTGGCAGATACTTGATAATCCATTAAGTTGGCAATACTTGATAATCCATTATTTGGCAGATACTTGATAACCCATTAGTTGGCAATACTTATAATCCATTAGTTGGCAGATACTTGATAACCCATTAGTTTGGCAGATACTTGGATATCCATAGTTGGACCATACTTGATAACCCATTAGTATGGCAATTACTTGATAATCCATTAGCTTGCAGATACTAGATAATCCATTAGTTGGCAGATACTTGTAACCCATAGTTGGCAGATACTTGATAATCCATTAGTTTGTCCAGATACTTGATAAACCCATTAGTTGGCAGATACTTGAATAATCCATTAGTTGGCAGATACTGAAAACCCATTAGTTGCAGATACTTGAAATTCCATTAGTTGGCAGATACTTGATAACCCATTAGTTGGCAGATACTGATAATCCATTAGTTGGCAGATACTTGCTAACCCCATTAGTTGGCAGATACTTGATAATCCATTAGTTGGGCAGATACTTGATAACCCATTAGTTGGCAGAATACTGATATTATCCATTAAGTTGGCAGATACTTGATAACCCATTAGTTGGCGGAGACTTGATAATCCATTGTTGGCAGATACTTGATAATCCCATTAGTTGTCAGATACTTGATAACCCATTAGTTGGCAGATACAATGATGACATCCATTAGTTGGCAGATACTTTATAACCCCATTAGTTGGCAGATACTTGAAAATCCATTAGGTTTTGTCAGATACTTGATAACCCATAGTTGGCAGATACTGATAACCCATTAGATGGCAGATACTTGATAATCCATTACTTGGCAAGATACTAGATAACCCATTAGTTGGCAGATACTTTTGATAAACCCAATAGTTGGCAGATACTTAGATAACCCAATATTGGCAGATACTTGATAACCCATTAGTTGCAGATACTTGAAAATCCATTAGTTTGCAGATACATGATAATCCATTAATTTGTAAATTTGACATATAAGGAAAAAGGATTTTAAATCATATGTTATCTTACTCATACTGCAACATTTTGTAAGCTGATTAATATTCCATATAGAAGTTGATAATGAGAATCCGTACACTAAAAAATATCAGAGCGAAAATATCTCTTTCTCACCGCTTTTCATTGTAACCAACAGTAAGCATAATTTTTACGAATGTTGTATTTTATGTTTACTTTAAATGAACATTTTTTATGAACTGAATACTTTTCTGTTAGTTTTCATTTATTTGATGTTAATTGTAATCTTTGTAATTTCACGTGAAGAAAATAACCAGACTCGCTTATCCTCAACACAACGCTATTTAATATTGTATAGTTTTCCTGTTGCTAAGATGGATTCAATTTTAAATATTATATATATATATATAATATATATATATATATTAATATATATATATATATATATATATATGTGTGTGTGTGTGTGTGTGTAGTGTGTGTGTGTGTGTGTGTTTGTGTGTTTTCGTGCAAAATAGGCAGAACTTGCGATCTTGGCTTAAATAGCAACGCTCATCTTGCCAATGGGAACAAGTAAAAAATTTGTGTTGCATATTTCGCCAAAATCATTCTGAATCTAACGAAAAAAATTTTTATTTCACTGTGTTTGTTTAGGTAGTAAATTACTGTAAACAAATCTAAAATATATTTAAAGTTGGGTTATGCTAAAATAAATTGTTCTTGTTATAATAAGTTGGAAAGTTTTCTAAGATTCTTTTGGAGCAAAATTAAAAATTTTTTACACTTACATTAATGAAAAAAAAATATCTTTAAATCGTATAAGAAAAATTTTAGAAAGGACTTAATTTTTAAATGATTTCTTGCTAATTGACCAAATTTACATATTGGGCACGACATATATAATATATATATTATATATTATATATATATATATATTATATATATAATATATATTTTATTTATATATATATATTATAATATAAATATTATTATATAATATTTTTAAATATATATATATAAATATATAATGTGTTGTGTGTGTACATAATCTGATGTCGGTGAGGGTGCTCTTGACCCAAAGGGAACGGACTTGCACTCCCTTTCCCTGAATAAAATTAATTTGACTGACTCCCGTCCTCTCAAGAAACTATATGCTCCTCCGGGTTTGTGCTTCTCCTTATTTCAGTGCAATAAATAAATATGTAAAGATTGCTATTATGAATTTCTACAGAGTTTGTTTTACAATGTTAATGTTGTTGTATGTTGTTACAGGGAGATGCGAGGAGTGCAGCCAACCATTGTGTATGGACGGACCTGCGAGGAGCTTCCTTCTCGTGCCCTGCGCTCCCCGCGCTCACATATTGTGGCTGCCTTTACCGGGCCAGCGGGGGGGCCTCACCTCTGTCAATCGTGGGGGTGACCCGCCATTGCAACGAGACGAGGCCGATCTAGACTACATAGATGCCGACGATGCCACATCTGATGCTCAGCCTAATGCCTACGTCACTTCCCAGAAGCCACCCCCACGTAAGACGCCATATGCCGATATAGCTGCGTACTTCCGCAAAAGAGATCCTAAATCGCCCGTTCATAAAAGATCCCGAGATGGTGTTAGTGAGGGACGCAGTATGGATTCCCTAGACTGTGAGGCTCCTTCGTGGAGAGGGAGGCGCCCTCGCCACTTTCCCCAAACCCGGGTCGGGCCCCCCCCGGGCTGCCTTCCTCCAGTTTGGTGACGGGCCCCTCAACTAGGGCCCCTTACTCTCCCCCCAGATAGTGATGGTGATGGTTCAAATAATGGTTGTGCTAATGGGAATAATGGTGTTGTTGGTGCTAGTAGAAATAGTTGTAGTGGTTACGAGAGAAATTATAGTGATATTTTTCAGTGATGTTGAAAGTAACGGAGATATAATGCAGATGGGTAGTTTATGATGCAGGTGGCTGGTCTAGTAGTGACAGCACAGGCCACAATATAAACACAGATAATATGGGCATGGTAGAAGCCGTGCTAGTTAGCTGCAGAGATGAAGGTGGAGGGACGTCAACAAACTCATGATGCAGCCGCCTTGTGCCCCAAATTGGATGATAACCTCAATCCCCTCATTATGGTTGATAACCCCGTGCAAGGTACAGACGCCCCTTTAGATAACCAAACTTTTGATTCTGACTCCCAGAGCAACCCCACCCAGACAGACAATGCAGACCGATCATATGAGAATGGAAACAACAATCCAGACATCAGCCCTCCCGATGACGACCTCCCTTGCGAAGCCAACGAGGGGGTCTGGCCAGCCAACGGGCCAAGTTCCTCACTCCCGGATTTAGTGGAAGCTGGGGCAATGGGAGGTCAGTCTGCCTGGCTCCACCCTATCAACTTAGCTAATCTGCACCTTCGTGTCTTGGACGCATGCCTGTAAAGCACTGATGTTATTCAGACATCCTATCATGATACTGACGATTTAGAATTAGCCGCGTAAACACGAGAGCATGACTTGACCATTTGTCAAAGCCACCTGCAGACGGTGCCCTCATTAACCCAGCATGTAACATCTTGTGTACTTTTGCGCTAGTGCTAGGATTAGTCGTCAGTCTTAATATAGGCTAACTAGCAGTAAGATTTGCTAGATCCACGCTAATATGATTCTCATTAAGCTTACTAGGTTAATATAATTGTGTAAATTTCATAATTTAAATAATAATAAATACCTTTAAAACCCCTCACAAAACCCATTAAACATACTCTCATATTCATGACTTATTTGAAGTTTCCTTTCTTATTCTGTAAACAAGAGATTGTCAATCAATTTTCTATTATAACTTCAATCCTCGACGATTATTTCATTGAGTAGCTTTTTCTTCTAATTTTCTTGTATTACTTCCTTAGAGATCATTGATATTGATGGATATATAGTACTTGTGATTCCATATACATCAATTGATGTAAAGGAACGAGTATACATAATGAAGTAATTTAAAACATGACATCATGAGGAGTAGATAACAGGGTAGGCTACTTCATGATTTCTTATGAAATAATCTTGTGTACAGATACCTTCTTCTTTCATTGTCATTTTTCCACCTTGACATCCTTTCCTCGTCCTTATTTCCCTCTTCCCTCTCTATCTCGCACTCCAACTCGTACTCACCACTCCGACGGTGACACTCATCGATAAATGAAAAATTTGTTTTAC
>NC_069415.1:30976332-30993351 GCF_026875155.1 Cherax quadricarinatus
GAGGGCAAAATTTTCTGAAGAAAGGGCAATTACTTGTAAATTGACAAAGGTTCTTCGATAAAATCTAAAGGTTTAAAGTCAGGGAAAATCAAAGGATGGATAGTAGAAGAAGCCTGGGCTTTGGTCTGAGCCCTAGTCAAGACATTTATGGTATCGGAAGTGATATCTTCACTTTCATCTAACAAGTGAACCGGTGATCCTACTACCTCGCTTTCGAGAGTATCATCACTGGTTTTTAATCCCACATGAATCTCACGAGACACTGTCTCATCTGAGCTTTCGAGAGACTTCTCTGACTCTTCAGAAAGAGGATCTGAAACACCTATGTCCATCTTTGGTGATGAAAGGTCAACCTCAGAAGGAAGAATGGCACCTTTTACATTACCTATTAGTACGGAGCAAGAAGTAATGGGAGCTAGTACGGCTTCAGACCAACCTGTGAACCATTTAGACCTAATGTAACAATGGATAGTAGGAAAAGTGTCCGTACGGCCCAAGTAGTCTGAAAGTATAGCAGAGGAATGAGTTTCTTTAAGGTTAGGGAACAGCTTATCAGAAATGACTATACATGTGCATCCAGTGTCTCGTAAAATGGTAGATACATTAAGTCCATTAACTGTTCCTGAACAGAAGGGTGCTTGGTCATTACAGTCTTTAAAACATCTTCCAACTTTTTGGACCTTCTTAGAAGGACAATCTGGACGTTTATGTCCCTTAACACCACACAAATGACAAACAGGAATAAAAGAAGTCATTTTACTTTCCACTGGAGGCTTTGATTTCTTAAGGTCTGATGAACCCTTGCCCTTAGGGTTCGATCCCTTTAGGTCTTTATAGGAATTGTGAGCCTCAACATACAGGTCAGCAGCCTCAGCAACTTCCTCAGCTTTAATCAGGTTACGTTCTCTGATGAATGTTCGTATCTGATGAGGAAGAGCTGTCAGGAACTGGTCAGCAACCATGAAGTCTCTAAGAGATTCATAACTGTGATCAATTCCTGAACTCTCGATCCAAAAGTTGAACAAACGAAAGAGTGTTACTTGTAACTGCTGAAAGTTCTGGCCAGGCTGTAAGGTGGCATACCTGAAATCTTTTCCTGTAAGAATTTGTGGTTTTTTGATATGCTTTAAGGATTACCTTCTTCAGTAGGTTATAATTACATATGATATCCTGCGACAAAGTTGCATAGATATTCAAGGCTGTACCAGAAAATAACATTCCAAACCTGGTAGCCCAGGTGTCAGCAGGCCATTCACAGAGGGTAGCGGTATTTTCAAACCTGATAATGTATGAAGTTATGTCTTTCCCCTCTGTGAAGGGAGGTAAATTAGGTGTTGGAATATGTGCACTGACTGCACATTGTTCCATTACTCCTTCCTCTAATTGTTGTTGTGTAAAAGTTAACTTTTTATTCTCTAATTCAAGGCGAGATTTTTCGAGCTCGCTATCCTTTTCTCTCTCTATTAACTCATGTTCTCTAGCTTTTTCCTCAACTTCTCTATCCTTTGCTCTTTCCTCAAGTTCTCTTAATTTAACCTGTTCCTCACATATCTTAGCTTGTTCCTCATGTATTTTAGCTTGTTCCTCATGTTCCCTATCCTTTGCTCTTTCCTCAAGTTCTCTTAATTTAACTTGTTCTTCACGTACTCCAGCTCTCTCCTCACGATCAAGTCTATCATGCTCCTGTTTGTCTTCTCTCTCTCTTTCTGTCTGTCTTGGATTTCTCTCTCAATTCTCTCTCTCTCCTTTTTCTCTTCTCTTTCGATTCTCTCTCTCTCCTTTTCTTCTTCTCTTTCCCTTTCTAACTGTCTTCTCTCTCTTTCAAGTCTTTCCTGGATCTTAGCACTAATGAAAGATTCTAGATTTTTCCCTGTTATTCCTAACTTCCAGCGTTCATCCAAAACTGGTATTCATCCATACTTGCAAGAATAACTTAAACTATCAGGGGAAATGAAATAGGTATTAAAGGAAACGGAGGGTTCAATTCCTGCTCCGCTCAAACTGTAAATAAACCAGAGGGCTCGATCCCTACTTCAATTAAACAATATGTATTAACCCTTTGACTGTTTCAGGCCCCTCTCTGAAACTTTCATTCTATGTCGCCAAATATTCGAAAAAAAAAAAAAAATTTTCTTATGAAAATGTTAGGAATACTTTTAGTAGTGTTTTAAGCCTAAAAAAATTTTTTTGCCATCAGTACTTACCGAGATATAGAGCCGCAAAGTTTGCAGAAAGTGACGTGCGTACGGCAACAGCGGCGACTGCCGCCCACCCGCTATTCTTTTTTTTTTTTTTTTTTTTTTTTTTTTGTCTCAACAAGTCGGCCGTCTCCCACCGAGGCAGGGTGACCCAAAAAAGAAAGAAAATCCCCAAAAAGAAAATACTTTAATCATCATTCAACACTTTCACCACACTCACACATTATCACTGCTTTTGCTGAGGTGCTCAGAATACAACAGTTCAGAAGCATATACGTATAAAGATGGTATAAACCTTGGTAATAAACACCGACAAGTTGGTTTAGAAAGACACGTAAGCAAACACTGTAACATATTTATAGAAAACGTTTCGGTCCGGGGACCTTGATCACTTCTGATCAAGGTCCCAGGACCGAAATGTTTTCTATAAATATGTTATAGTGTTTGCTTACGTGTCTTTCTAAACCAACGTATAAAGATACACAACATATCCCTCCAAACTGCCAATATCCCAAACCCGTCCTTTAAAGTGCAGGCATTGTACTTCCCATTTCCAGGACTCAAGTCCGACTATATGAAAATAACCAGTTTCCCTGAATCCCTTCACTAAATATTACCCTGCTCACACTCCAACAGATCGTCAGGTCCCAAGTATCATTCGCCTCCATTCACTCCTATCTAATACGCTCATGCACGCTTGCTGGAAGTCCAAGCCCCTAGCCCACAAAACCTCCTTTACCCCCTCTTTCCAACCCTTTCGAGGACGACCCCTACCCCTCCTTCCTTCCCCTATAGATTTATATGCTTTCCATGTCATTCTACTTTGATCCATTCTCTCTAAACGACCATACCACCTCAACAACCCCTCTTGTGCCCTCTGACTAATGCTTTTATTAACTCCACACCTCCTAATTTCCACACTCCGAATTTTCTGCATAATATTTACACCACACATTGCCCTTAGACAGGACATCTCCACTGCCTCCAACCATCTCCTCGCTGCTGCATTTACCACCCAAGCTTCACATCCATATAAGACTGTTGGTACTACTATACTTTCATACATTCCCTTCTTTGCCTCCATAGATAACGTTTTTTGACTCCACATATACCTCAACGCACCACTCGCCTTTTTTCCCTCATCAATTCTATGATTAGCCTCATCCTTCATAAATCCATCCGCCGACACGTCAACTCCCAAGTATCTGAAAACATTCACTTCTTCCATACTCCTCCTCCCCAATTTGATATCCAATTTTTCTTTATCTAAATCATTTGATACCCTCATCACCTTACTCTTTTCTATGTTCACTTTCAACTTTCTACCTTTACACACATTCTCAAACTCATCCACTAACCTTTGCAATTTTTCTTTAGAATCTCCATAAAGCACAGTATCATCAGCAAAAAGTAACTGTGTCAATTCCCATTTTGAATTTGATTCCCCATAATTTAATCCCACCCCTCTCCTGAACACCCTAGCATTTACTTCTTTTACAACCCCAATCTATAAATATATTAAACAACCATGGTGACATTACACATCCCTGTCTAAGACCTACCTTTACTGGGAAGTATTCTCCCTCTCTTCTACACGCCCTAACCTGAGCCTCACTATCCTCATAAAAACTCTTTACAGCATTTAGTAACTTACCACCTATTCCATATACTTGCAACATCTGCCACATTGCTCCTCTATCCACTCTATCATATGCCTTTTCTAAATCCATAAATGCAATAAAAACTTCCCTACCTTTATCTAAATACTGTTCACATACATGCTTCAATGTAAACACTTGATCTACACATCCCCTACCCACTCTGAAGCCTCCCTGCTCATCCGCAATCCTACATTCTGTCTTACCTCTAATTCTTTCAATTATAACCCTACCGTATACTTTTCCTGGTATACTCAGTAAACTTATTCCTCTATAATTTTTACAATCTCTTTTGTCCCCTTTCCCTTTATATAAAGGGACTATACATGCTCTCTGCCAATCCCTAGGTACCTTCCCCTCTTTCATACATTTATTAAACAAAAGTACCAACCACTCCAACACTATATCCCCCCCTGCTTTTAACATTTCTGTCACAATCCCATCAGTTCCAGCTGCTTTGCCCCCTTTCATTCTACGTAATGCCTCACGTACCTCCACCACACTTACATTCTGCTCTTCTTCACTCCTAACAGATGGTATACCTCCCTGGCCAGTGCATGAAATTAACCGCCTCCCTTTCTTCCTTAACATTTAAAAGTTCCTCAAAATTTTCTCGCCATCTACTAATACCTCCCTCTCCCCATCTATTAACCCCCCACTCTTTTTAACGACAAATCCTACTTTCCCTGGGCTTTTTTTAATTTTTTAACTCACCCAAAATTTTTTCTATTTTCTTAAAAAATTTCTTGACATGCCCCCCCCTCTTTCTCTGCCTCCTTTTGCACCTTTTTCCAAATCTCTTCACCTTCTTTTACCTCCATATACTCGCTCTTTTTAAACACTTCGCTTTGAAAAAAACCCTCGTAAGCTCCCTTTTTTCTTTTACCCCCCTTTTACTTCACTTTCCACCAATCACTCCTTTTTCCTCCGCCCCCACCCTCCTTAACCACAAACTTCTGCCCCCTTTCTAATACTGCATTTTTAAAACATTCCAACCCCTTCAACCCCCCCACTACTCATTTTTGCACTAGCCCACCTTTCTCCCAAAAGTCGTTAATCTCGCCCGAACTTCCTCCTCCTTAGTTTATACACTTCACCTCCCTCTTACTTGTTTTTGCCCCCTTTCCCTCTTGTACCTTTCCTTCCAAACTGTAGACAACAAATAATATCCATAATCAGTTGCCCCCATAAAATTACATCCTGGAGCCTACCCTCAACCTTTTATCCACCAATACATAACTAATTCAAAAGGGTTTTTTGCTTTTTCAATATTTTTTTTGTTCCAGGGAACTTTTTGTGGCTTGTGAGACCAATGTAAGGGGGCATTTTTCAAATATACCCTCATTTTTTACAACACAATAACAGAACAAATTTTACACATTATTTGTGATACATTTTTTTACACAACAAACAATACAAAACAAGTTTTTACTATTGTCCAAATTATAACATATGTACAGTCACTAAACACGGTTCCAGAACTGCGGGGGAACCCTTTTTTGAAACAGGGGTATATGCAGGGGGCATTTCACATTCCCCCACACATAAACGAGGTCTTTGCTGTTTGTGGGGTTTTTGTGGTATGCATACAACATAACACCTGAGCATTTTTTTTGGGCAGTAGTAGGAGGCAGTTGTATGGGGTAGTATCACCAGCCTCGACGGTCGTCGTGGCGCGGGCTATTGCAGAGTTGCCCCTTTGGGTACTTTGCAATTATTTGTCTGATTACTGACGGCAAAATTACCATTTTTTTGGTGTTTTGTTGGCTTCAACTTGTATAAGTTTAAGCTTTTGCTAGAGATATCAAAAAGATAAAAAAAAGTTTTTTACCATTAAACTCTTCGTACACACGAAAACCCCAATCGCTGCCCACATTTGCCAAACGCAATTGGGTTTGTAGTCCAACACTGCGGGCTTTAGAAGGGTTCTTTGGTCTCTCTTTTGTCCCGCCACGGGACCATTTCTTTCGTGAACATTTCAACAATGTGAATCACTTTTTGTCACCCACCGAAATCCAGATGTCATTGGCACAAAGGTTTTGCACCTCACCTCGCGGGCCCAGCTTTGAACCCTTTGGGCTATTTTACGATTCCCCCACGACGTGCCACACACCTTCAAGTTTTACTCCAAGAAAACACTGAGTAAGGGGGTTGTACCCTTATCAGTAAATAACATATGCCAGTTTACCAAGATATGGGTTCCATCATTTTTCGAACCACATCACCAGAGATACCCAAAAAACTTCATGGATCTCTCAAAATATTTCTGCCTGGACAAAATATATCCAAAAACTAGACCCCTTTGCAATCACACGTACAAAAAGTTTATACCAAAACGTTTTCCCCTTTCTTGGGATATATGCTGAATGAAGTCTTCCTTTTTAAAAAAAAAGGGCCACAATAACAACTTCCTAAGGGGTAAAAAAACATGCACACTTTTGTTTTTGGTACTAACACATTTTTTGATCTTACAAAAATGCGCTTTTGTCAGGCCTGGTTTTTTTCTAAAAGTGTAACATACAAACATATCAGGAAACGATTGACACCTAAAATGAAAAAAAACCTGGAGTTAAAATCTGGGTTTGTTACCCAGTAGTGGTGACAGTGTGCTTATAACATTGGCATAAGCATTATTGGGGAAAAAAAACAGGTACATCTCTCCACAGTTGTCTCCTTCCACTTGTGTAGCCATGTTTTTGGTGGAAAATTTGTTTTTCCATGGTGTAATCCAGTAGGTTTTTTTTCCCCAGACAATGATGTCCACAGGGGTTTATCGAAGAATAACTCAAAGCTCCAGTTACTGGCTTGTTCCCAATGGACAAGTTGGCTTTATTCCACTTTGTGTTTCATCAAACCATGGGGAGGGGAAAAAACCCGCACCGCCTGCCAATCCCAATGGGGTCTGCTGGTGGTTCGGATATTGTACGTGGTTGTGGTTTTTGTGCAGGTTGTGGTTGTGCAGGTTGGTTGTGCAGGTTGTGGTGGTAGTTTGGGGTGTGGGGTAGGGTGGGGCCGGTTGTTGTGCGAGTCCAGCGGGGTATAGCGTGGCCCACTGATGGTGCCAATGGGGCCGTGCCACCCTCACTATCCCACCCTGCCCCCTCCCCCATGTCACCATTCATCCCAGCGTTACAATTTCGTTATCTCACTACAGGGCGTGGGTAGGGCCACGGGATGTGCCCCAGAGTTTCTCCCTTCCCTTGGAACAACAAAAAACACTCCAGACCGCATGCTAGTCGTACATACTGCGCTTCATGGGGGAAAAAATTTTACTCTATGCACTAAATGCTTTCAATGACCTTGAAAAAACTATCAGCTATCATCTGGGGGTTGTACACGACCAAAAGTTTTCCTCTTTTTCCTTGTACAGCAAACGTGAACGTGAACAAAACCGGCACAGCACCCAAGGGGGAAGTTGTGGGGCATCGGGGTTTTTATCACTAATTCATTATCCTGGGCACTTTTCCCGGTAAACTCACTTCAAAACCCGGGAATTTTATGTCCTGACCCTTTTACCGTTTAGAGCTATCACTTGGAACAAAAGACCTCCCCAAACCGCCCAGGGTGAAACTTCTTACCGAGAGGCCCTGGTGAAAAGGACTAACAAAATGGGGGTTCCCCCAAAGCACCACTGGGGCCCAATTTTTTTAAGGGTGCACACCGACCACTGAGACCCATTCTCTCTCATGTAGGCCTACCAGGCCTTTGGCGCTTGATTTGAAGCCGCTAGAATTTGTGCATATAAATACGTCAGAAACATTGGCTCGTAAGACGTATTTATACGTCGGAAACAGTCAAAGGGTTAATTAAAACGAAGAGTTCTATGCCGGCTCCGAGCAAACAGTAAGTAGAATGGGGTCACTTGACCATCCAATCTTCTCACCAACAAATCAAGAGTGCCCTATGACAGTTCCCTTGATATAATAAAGAGCTCAATGAAACAAATTGTCACTGGAAAATCTCGGGTCCCTAGAGTCTAATCCTCCAAAGTGTTTCAAGCTCACACAAAAATAGATGGCAGAATTAACTAGTATTCCTGCCTTGACTTGACTTACAATAAATTGAGACTAACAATCACCAAATCTTTTAAATACCTGTACTGTAGTCCTACCATAGAGAATGATTACTCATGGCTGGTGGTAACCGTCTGTGGTATGCGGTGTTGAAGTTCCAATGGTAGATTCGAGATGGAGTTGAATCTTGATTCAGTAGAGTTGATCCTGGCAAGGTCACCACTTGTGAAGGCTTACTCAGCCCTGTAACAACTTCAGACAGTATTACCAAGGCTGGCTCCTCAGGAAAATTAGTGAATAGAAAAAGAAATGATAACAGACAAACATACACTTTATTATATAGAAAATATATAACACTTAAATATGAAATATTAATCCTACATTAAAAATAAAAAATGAAAAATATAAATGATAACTGAATTCAATGCTAATATATATAGGGGTGTCTGGTGTTGGTGACACTGAGTGTTGTTGAAATCGTAACAGTTGCTGATGATGGGGGGGGGGCGCAGGTATTGGTTACAACCCACCGGTTCGTTCTTCACAGTATAGCCTTGAGTATTCTATCCCGATGACAGGAAAGCAGGTTCTTGACCGCTGCAATGATGAGGGGTTACGTCCTGCAATTTCATACAGGTGCACAGGTAATTAAATCCAAAAAGGGGAAGTCTCAGGACGTTAGTCCATCTCCTTCAGTTCTGCTCGTTGATTGGCAGGTGACCCTCTCTGTCATCCAAGCTGGAAAGATAGACAGGTTACCCACTGCTTAAGAAATTACTCTCCATGATAAGTACAATACCTAAAAGATGTGGTGATTATTACAACAGTCAACCTAGAGCAAGACTGAAAGGACTAAGTTTATTATTGGTCAAAAGTGAAGCTTTCAACCAATAAATCCACTAGAATACAAGGCAGGCATGTACTTACAGTAGTGCTGGGAGCTGTGAGTCTAGTGATTACTGTTTGGACCGGAGCCCCACACGTCACCTTTTGGGGGGGGGAGGAGGGGAAGGGATAGCAGGAGCTAGACTGACCCTGCCTTAACAAGCAGCCGGCAGTCAAACTATCACTTTCAGGGTGGGGGAAAAAAGGCGGGAATAGTGGGAGCTTGACTTACCCTACCCTAACAAGCAGCCTGCAATGAAACTATTGTTACTATATACTCCCTCTCTACTCCTATCTATTGAACTTTTCCCTCACAACCACTAATACCACTACAGTGGACCCTCAGTTAATGATGCCATCGGATAGCAATAAAATCGGATATTGATGTGTTTTTGCATCAAAATATCAGCTCGGCTAACGATAAACTCAGTTAAGGACATTTGTCCAGAACGTGTCTGCGCGGTTTGAGCCGCCCGACCACTCCAGTGTGGCCAGTGTGCCATTGTTTACAAGTCACTGTGGATGATTCCACACATACATGCAATACATTTTGTATTCCATTGTTTTTAGTGCTTGTAACTGCTAAAAATGCCACCATGGGCCCAAAGAAAGCTTCTAGTCTCAGCCAACCCTTTGGTAAAGAGCTGAGGGAGAGGGGAGAATGTGCCTTTTTCAGTTATTCTGCAATATGTATGATACTAAAGCAGCAGGAGTCTATAAAGGCTATAGCAGTAGCCAGCGATAAAGTGTAGCATTAACTGTAGGAAGTAAGTTAAACGATTAATCGATAGAAAAAGGACAGCACGAACCTAACTCCGCCAATGTTGTTGGAGTTATGTAGGGCGACTGACAACACCCCCGTCTCTACCGCCTCTGCTGCCGCTTCCCTCCACCACTATGTATGGCTTATGCTCTTAGTGGCCCTTGTACACCCAACAACAACAACACAGCAACACTTGTGACATAATGACATATTTTATTCTTTCTAGAGTATAAGTCATGTTTCTATGTTATTAATATAGTTTATTAGGTCATATTAGATGAATTGTGCTGGATAAATAAGCCATAGAACTGATATTAGTGTCATATTGAAGGACTATCTTGTGTCTTTCAACACAATTCCTAATGTACGCCAGAAACAAACCTCTCTGGAAAACTTTTTTGAGCAACAGGGGTCCAGTGGTTCTCAAACTGGTCCTAGTGGCATTAAAAAGCAAAAGAGGGAAGTAACCCAGGTATAAGGACTTGGTACCTAAAGTCTTTATGGAGTGGGATTTCCCTTCCAAACAATTGTAAACTCCTCCATCCTCTCCCTTTCTCCCGTCTTCCATGCATCACCATGTCTTCAATAAAGGTAAGTGTGATGTTGTTATTGTTTTGTCCTTCATGTATCAGTTTTCTATGTAGGGAAATGTATATTTCATATAAAAAAATTATTTTAATACTTTTGGATGTCTGAAACGGTTTAATTGGATTTCCATTATTTCTCATGGGGAAAATTAATTTGGATAATGATAAAATCAGTTAAGGACAAGCTCTCTGGAATCGATTAATATCATTAACTGAGGGTCCACTCTACTACTATTAATAATAATAATTGCTTTTTTCGGAAACATTTTTCCACAATGGGTACACACACAGACGAGATACGAGTCAGACGACAAGCATTGTTTGCCTACACATCATTTCACTCGTGTGGATTCAGTATAGTGATTGGTGCATGGCAAATTGAAATTTTGCTTTTTGGAACTTTTTGCCCCCCCCCCCCCATCCTCCCGAATATTTTCGATCCATGGTTGTTTGATTCCTGGATACATAGGGCCGACTGTATATATTAACTGGGACTGTTTTAGTTTGTCTAGGTGCAGATTTCTCCTAATGCTAGGCTTTCCTGGAATCACAACCTGACTGATAAGGCAGCATCTACACCACATTATCTAGTTTTCTCTTGAAAATGTTGACCTTTATTATTTGCTGGTAGAAAGTTGTGGATCTCATTGTTTTCTTATTGTACCTCAAAATATAAGCTATATCATAATAGTTTGCTCTTATTAAAAAAAAACATTTCTAATTCTAGATGTATAGTGTTAAGCAGCAACGCAAAAGGGAAGAAGAAGTGATAGAGATTGATGGTCTCCAGCTACTTTTATCGGATCGTGGCAAAGATGGTGGCAGAGAATATGAACCTCCACGATTAGAAAACTCTCTAGGGAAACTGCAAGTAGTAAGTGTTAATGCCCCGAGAAGGATAATTGACCTGCAAGTTGTACATCTTGACCCATCACATCCCACAACACCTTTGCAACGTGAGATGAGGAAACACAGACATCTTCTCCTGTATATTGAAAAGGTAAACATATACTATTTATAATCAAAATGTGCTGAGAGTTGCACAGAATACAGGTTGGTCATCACTAATCCAGCAATCAGTAATCAGGCACTAATTTCGGCTAGCATAATTTAAAATTGCCAGGGTCGCCACACCACCATTCCAGTTTGTTTCTCCATTTATTATTATAACCTTCTCACTTTTAGCCCTAGCCGTGGTTCCAACAGATAAAAGAAAGGTTTCTCATTGTGTAAAGTGCATACACCGTGGCTTTGAAGCCACTGTCGGTCGCCATGAGCTCAGCTCACTCACATAAGCTGTGACCGGTAAATTTGGGCTGGTGTAAAAGCAACTTTGCTGTGTATTTTTGTATGGTTGTATTCTTGTTTTTCTGGTCTTATTTGATAGAATAGAAGATTTATTACAGAAATAGATAAAATTTTCATTAGTTTCATGCTGGAAAGTACCTTAAAATTGAACTCAAAGTAGTGGAAATGTTGGATTTTTGCTGATGTTCAAGAGTAAACGAGTGATGTCACCATCCAATGCGTGTCCAACTGGCCAGTCTAATACGCATATATGAATGGGTTGACATTTTTATACAATTATTACAATAATGCAGTAGTCTTCATAACAGTAAATCTTCTATTTTTTGTGTGAATAAACATTCAAAATAGTGAGCAAGAGTAATATAAGAGAGGCCTGGAGATGTGAATAATGAACAGAGAAAATGTTACTTAGTGATAGGAATGTCTGCATTGTTTATTCAGAACCCTATTTTGAAACTGGCATCTCATGAAATTTGTGTGAAATGGGACAAATTACCAATTTCAGACCACTTTATTGGGTAGTTGAAATAGGTAAATGGGAAGTTTCTTGTACTCAGTTGACAGAATAGAAGGAATACTAGTGAAATAGCTATGAGTTTGGTAGACTGGAACAATGGAATGGGCCAAAAGTAGGGTATAAAATGAGTGAAATTGTCGATGCGTAAATATTGCCGTTCGGTTATGTGTATTCTAACCTAAATACTCTGTAATCCGGCCAAATTACTACAGGTCTCCCTCCACATTCGTGAGGGTTAGGGGATCAAGAACCTCTCGAATGTGGAAACATTGCGAATGTTTGGTGCACAAATATATTGTAGGGAAATATAATAATAGTATTAACCTAACAATACTGCTTCCTTAACCTATTGAACCATGAACAATCATAAAAACATGAAAACATTGTAAAATATTACACTAGTGCCAGCCCTTTGGTAGAGAGGTGAGAAAGACTATAGAATTCAAGAAAGAACTTGTAGCAAAATATCGAAGTGGAGGAGGAAGAGAGAGGGGAGAATGTGCCTTCTTCAGTGGTTCAATGATTCTGTGATATGTACGATACTAAAGCAGCACTAGTTGATAAAGGCTATAGCACCAGCCAGCAATAAAGTGTAGCATTAACAGTGTAGCAAGTAAGTTAAACGATTAATTGATAGAAAAAGGACAGCATGAACCTAACTCTTTCAATGTTGTTGGAGTTATATAGGGCTACTGAGAACACCTCCGCCTCTGCTGGCCTTCACCACCACTATGTACAGCTTACGCTCTCAGTGTCCCTTATAAACCCAACAACAACATAACATCACTCGTTATTATTGTTAATATTAGTAATAGTAACAAGTTGTTATTACTGTTATTAATATTGTTTATTATGTCATATTAGAACAATTGTGATAGGTAAATAAGCACTAGAGTTGATATTAGTGTTATATTGAAGGATTATCTTGTCCTTCCTCCAAACAAACTCTGCCGCCGCCACAATTCCTAACGTACATAATGACATTTTAAATATGATTGGGCGGCTGGATATTCGCAAATGTTTGAGGCCCGCGAAAGTGGAACTTGCAAATGTGGAGGGAGACCTGTAATCCGGCACCCTATAGGTCCCAATGATGCTGGATTAGTGATGGTCAACCTGTACTCAAAAAATAGGGAGGAGGGGGGGGGAAGGAAGAATCATTAAAAGAGCTACCCTACCTCTGCAGAAGTTAATTTGACTCAACCTTCTCAGAGTAACCTTGTCTGTGTGCCTGCCACTTTTACTGGTAACCATAATGAAGAAATGATTGTCTTATCAAGTTTATGCATAAATATATAAGTAAATGTAGAAATGACAGTAAAGGAAGGGATAGGCAAGTGAAATAAAGGCAAGGAAAGGGGAAAGAGGATGCGTAATATAGGTGATTTAGAAATGGAAAAAACTGATAGGGCATCACTAGTGGAGATTGAGAGACAAAGGGGACATGTCATGAGTGCATCCAAAAAGGTATTCTGTTTTGCTATCTATATATTATTTTAGTTTTTGTTGCTTTGAGCATAAATGTTACTTTATAAACTGTTAAATTTTCTTTTCTATTTTATAGTTATTCAATGTGATGATGGAATTAGATGACTTAGAGCGCAAAATTCGTCATTTACCCGACTGCCCAACACGAGATCTGTTTAAATCCAAGTCTCGTCAACAAGCTTCCAGACTTTGGGAGAGCGTAACATCAGCTCCAGAAAGACTTGTACAGCTTTTATGTATTCGGAAAGGAAAGGTAAAATTTTACTGGTACATTTAAAAATACAGTTAACCCTTGAACAATGTGGAGGTTAGGGGCACCAACCCCCTCCGTGGTCGAAAATCTGTGTATAACTTTTAATGCCTTAAAAACTGAACTACTAATGGCCTACTGTTGACCGGAAGCCTTACCGATAACATAAGTAGTCAATTAACACACACTGGGACATGTTTTATGTATTGTATTCTTACAATAAAATTAGCTCGAGTAAAGAAAATGTTAAATCATAATGAAGAGAAAATACATTTGCAGTACTATACTGTGTTTATCGGTACCATAAGATTACAGCATCTGTTTACAAGATGAATCTTCTGTCTGTCAGTACCTACATGAATACTGTCTTATAGGATACAAAACACTGTAGATGCTATATGTATTACTAACACTAGACATAAAAAATAGAGATATGAAAAAGATTCATATTTATGATTTACTATTGCATCTTTATGTAGGTTTACATTTCTTTTGACTGCAAATCGAACATGTACAAGCTGTAATAATATATTGTATTTTTTTTAACATGTCAGCCATTTCCCACCAAGGCAAGGTGACCCAAAAAGAAAGAAAAATACTTTAATCATCATTCAGCACCTTCACCATCACTCATACATAATCACTGTCTCTTCAGAGGCGCTCAGATAGGACAGTTTAGGAGTCTTTCCAAACTGCCAATATCCTAGACCCCTCCTTTAAAGTGCAAGCATGTACTTCCCATTTCCAGGACTCAAGTCCGGCTAACCAGTTTCCTGGAATCCCTTCACAAAATATTACCTTGCTCGCACTCCAACAGCTTGTCAGGTCCCAAAAACCATTCGTCTCCATTCACTCCTATCTAACACACTCGCGCATGCTTGGTGGAAGCCCATAAAACCTTTACCCCCTCCCTCCAACCTTTTCGAAGACGACCCCTACCCTGCCTTCCTTCCCCTACAGATTTATGTGCTCTCCAATCATTCTACTTCGTTCCATTCTTTCTAAATGACCAAACCACCTCAACAATCCCCCTTCAACCCTCTGACTAATACTTTTAATAATGAATTCATTGCATAATATTTACACCACACATTGCCCTTAGACACATCTCTTCTGCCACCAGCCATCTCCTCGCTGCAGCATTTACAACCCAAGCTTCACACCCATATAAGAGTGTTGGTACTATTGTACTTTCGTACATTCCCTTCTTTGCCTCCATGGATAATGTGGTTTGTCTCCACAGATACCTCAATGCACCACTTGCCTTTTTTCCTTCATCAATTCTATGGTTAACCTCGTCCATCATAAACCCATCCGCTGACAAGTCAACTCCCAAATATCTGAAAACATTCACTTCTTCCATATTCCCCTTCTCCAATGAGATACCCAATTTTTTTTTTTATCTAAATCATTTGATACCCTCATCACCTTACTCTTATCTATGTTCACATTCAACTTTCTACCTTTACACACCCTCCCAAACTTGTCCACTAACCTTTGCAACTTTTCTTTAGAATCTCCCATAAGCACAGTATCATCAGCAAAAAGTGTGTCAACTCCCATTTTGTATTTGATTCCCCATAATTTAATCCCACCCCTCTTCCCAACACCCTTGCATTTACTTTTACAGCCCCATCTATAAATATATTAAACAACCGTGTTGACATTACACATCCCTGTCTAAGACCTACTCTTACCAGGAAGTAATTTCCCTCTCTCCTACACACCCTATCCTGAGCCTCACCTCACTATCCTTATAAAAACTCTTTACAGCATTTAGTAGCTTACTACTTATTACATGCACTTGCAACATCTGCCACTTTGCTCCCCTATCCACTCTCATATGCCTTTTCTAAATCCATAAAAGCAATGAAAACTTCCCTGCCTTTATCTAAATACTGTACACATACATGCTTCAATGTAAACACTTTATCATGACTCATGAAATCGTAATGACACAATTGCAAACAAACCATACCACGGGCAGGGATAGAAACCGCGATCAGAGAGTCTCAAAACTCCAGACAGTGGCTAATGCGACGGTCTGGAGTTTTGAGACTCTCTGATCGCGGGTTCTATCCCCCCCCCCCCCCCGTGGTAGTTTTTTTTTTTTAAACACTTTATCTACAAATCCCCTCCCCACCCTAAAGCCTCCTTGCTCATCTGCAATCCTACTCTCTGTCTTACCTCTAATTCTTCCAATAATAATCCTTTCGTACACTTTACCTGGTATACTTGGTAAACTACTACCACTTTCAACACACCGGCCATATCCCACTGAGATGGGAGATGGGGTGGCTTAAAAGAAAAAAACGAATGTTTCTCTTTTTTTTTTTTTTTTTTTTTAACCGGCCGTATCCCACCAACGCAGGGTGGCCCCAAAAGAAAAACGAAAGGTTCTCTTTTTAAATTTAGTAATTTATACAGGAGAAGGGGCTGCTAGTCCCTTGCTCCTGGCATTTTAGTCGCCTCTTACAACATGCATGGCTTACGGAGGAAGAATTCTGTTCCACTTCCCCATGGAGATACGTGGAAAGAAACAAGAACAAGAACTAGTAAGAAAAATAGAAGAAAACCCAGAAGAGTGTGTATATATATGCTTGTACAGGCATGTGTAGTGTGGCCTTAATGGAAGTAGAAGTAGCAAGACATGCCTGAAATCTTACATGTTTGAGACAGAAAAAAAAGACACCAGCAATCCTACCATCATGTAAAACAGTTACAGGCTTTCGTTTTACACTCACTTGGCAGGACAGTAGTACCTCCCTGAGTGGTTGCTGTCTACAAACTTACTACCTAGGACTCGGTAAACTTCTTTCTTTCAATGCACCGGCCGTATCCCACCAAGGCGGGGTGGCCCGAAAGGAAAAACAAAAGTTTCTCCTTTTCTTCTTTCTTTCTTTCAACACACCGGCCGTATCCCACCGAGGCGGGGTGGCCCAAAAGGAAAAACGAAAGTTTCTCCTTTTACATTTAGTAATATATACAGGAGAAGAGGTTACTAGCTCCTTGCTCCCGGCATTTTAGTCGCCTCTTACAACACACATGGCTTACGGAGGAAGAATTCTGTTCCACTTCCCCATGGAGGTAAGAGGAAATAAACAAGAACTAGAAAGAAAATAGAAGAAAACCCAGAGAGGTGTGTGTATATATGCTTGTACATGTATGTGTATTGTGACCTAAGTGTAAGTAGAAGTAGCAAGACATACCTGAAATCTTGCATGTGTATGAGACAGAATAAAAAGACACCAGCAATCCTACCATCGTGTAAAACAATTACAGGCTTCTGTTTTACACTCACTTGGCAGGACAGTAGTACCTCCCTGAGTGGTTGCTGTCTACAGACTTATAC
>NC_069415.1:30993851-31020390 GCF_026875155.1 Cherax quadricarinatus
TGAAAAGCACCGCCCCCTCCCCCCTGGTTTACCCAATGACCCACCTAGTCAGGTCACTTCCACTTAAGAAAGGAGCACAGCATCAGACCTATTAGCACAAGCTAGTCAGGTCCAGCCCTCACTCACCCACACCCACTCATGTATTTATCTAACCTATTTTTAAAACTACACAACGTTTTAGCCTCTATAACTGTACTCGGGAGTTTGTTCCACTCATCCACAACTCTTACCAAACCAGTGCTTTCCTATATGATTCCTGAATCTGAATTTTTCCAACTTGAAACCATTACTGTGAGTCCTGTCTTGGCTGGAAATTTTCAGCACACTATTTACATACCCTTTATTTATTTCTGTTTTCCATTTTTACACCTCGATCAAATGCCCCCTAATTACGCTTTTCTAGAGTGCAGATTCAGGGCCCTCAGTCTATCCTCATAGGGAAGATTTCTGATACCTGGGATCAACTTTGTCATCCTCCTCTGTACGTTTTCCAGAGCTTTTATATCCATTCTGTAATGTGGTGACCAGAACTGTGCAGCATAGTCTAAATGAGACCTAACCAAGGATATATAGAGTTGAAAAACAACCTGAGGACTTCTATTATTTATACTTCTAGATATGAAGCCAAGGATTCTGTTAACTGTATTGCGAACACTAATGTACTGTTGTCTTGGGTATAGGATGGTGGATGCAGAAGGAAAGAGTAGCAATTGGTAGAATGATGAGGTAAAGTGGGTAGCAAGAGAAAAAGTTGGTATATGAAAGGCTTTCACAATGTAGATCTACTGTATTTGTCAGGGTACCTCCTGTTGATGTGTGTTTTGAACACAGCTGTGAGCAGTAAAATCCTGCCCCATGTGGTGCATGATGCAATAAGCAAAACTCTGATTGTGTGTTTGGTTTAAAACAGCAACTGTAAGATGTTTTCTTGGATTTTTTATGGTTTTATTGGCTGTTTTTTGGTATCATTTGATAGAATAGAAGATATACTACTGAAATAGAATGATTTTACTTATTTTCAGGACCAGAAGTAGCTTGAAATTGCGCTCAAATTAGCGGAAATATTAGGTTTTTGCTGATTTTCTTGAAGACGTAAGGCCTGCTACACCCCTGATCTGTTTCTTGTGGGTTTTTAAAAGGACTGATTTAGTTCTTGGGATGCCATAAACCATGACTAATTCCAGATTATATTTTAGAAATAGGGTAAATCTTCGATTTTTTTTATTATGAATTCGTAATTTAACCCTTTCAGGGTCCAGAGGCCAAATTTCTAAGTGTGCACCAGGGTTTAAGAATTTTCAGAAAATAATTGTTATTTTTTCTTATGAAATGCTAGAGAATCTTTTTCTGAAGGTAATAAAACAAAAAATACGAGATTTGATGGAAAATTGACGAAATTAAGCTCTCGCAAATTTTGGTGTCAGCGATATTTACGTATCGGTGATTTTGCTGACTTTGACTCACATTTTAGGCCAATTACATTATTCCAGTTGACCAAATTCTTAGCTATTTCAGTAGTATTACTTCTGTTCTATCCATTGAGCACAAGAAATCGCCAAGTCAACTGTTTCAATTACAAAATAAAGTGATTGGAAATTAGTAATTTGTCCAATTTAATGCAAAGTTCAAAATATTCCAGTTTCAAAATAGGGTCCAGAATAAACAATGCAGGCATTCCTGGCACTAAACTAACATTTCCTCTGTTCATTAGTTATGTTTTCAGGTTTTACAAATGAATTCCATTTTTATTTTTGCATAATGAATTTTTATTCAAACCAAAAAATAGAAGATTTACTGTTATGCAGTATTGTAATAATTGTATAAATAATATCAGCACATTTGTGAATGTATATTAGACGTGTGAGGTCATTTGTTTACTCTTGAACATCGGCAAAAACTGAACATTTCTGCTTCTTTGAGCTCATTTTCAAGCAATTTCCATTAATAAAACTAATCAAAATCTTCCTTATTTCTGTAATATATGTTCCATTCTATCAGATGAGACAAGAAATTGCAAATACAACTATAAAAAACATATGAAAAAACACTGCAAAGTCGCTGTTTTAATCGAAAATTACCATCTCGGTTTTTTTTCTCATTATGCACTGTGTGCTGCAGGATTTGTTTTATTTGGTGCACACATACCACATAGACATATTCTCTCATATCTAGGCCCAAATTTACCACTCATAGGTTATCAGAGTGACCTGAGCTCATGGCATAGATCTATGGTTTGGACCCTCAACATATAGCTGTAGATCTAAGGCACAGACCCTGAAAGGGTTAAAGCAAGTGTAATATAGGAGAAGGCTGGGGATGCAACATATAACAATTTAAGAATTTAAATTTCTGGCATTTGTTAGTCTTTGAAATACAGGCACAGTAACTTTTTTTTTTTTAATTTCCAGGGGCCTTCCAGGGATCTATGCAACAATATTCACACCAGCAGCATCCATATCAACAACAACAGCAGCAGCAGCAACGATTTATGAACTGTTTTCCAGGAAATGATAAGAGTAACTTCACACAGCATCCTTTACAACTGCATTCTCAGGCACACTCGTACAATAATCAGAATCATGAGAGTTACAATAATTACCACCATCTTCACAATAACTTCCATAATAATCACTTTCAACAACAACAGCAACAGCAGCAGCAGCAACAGCAGCAACAACAACAACAGCAAAGTTTTTACCATAGCCGTAACCAAGACGGAAGATATATAACTCATAATGGCTATGACCAAGGTAGACATGGCAATGGTTTTGATCGTAGAAATATTGAAAGAAGATCTTATGAGCAAAACAGAGGTTTTGACCAGGGCAAAAAGTGAGTCATATTACACTTTTTAAAATCCTTTGTATTCATAAAGATCATTTATGAGTTTACTAAAACTTTGTTTTTCTACATAGTTCCTACTTATATCCCAGTTGATTGCATTACTTCAGCATAAAGTATAAAAAATTATTTTCAGTCAATATGATCGGCTTGGCAACCCTAGAGAAGACTATTCATTACACCCAGGACGAATTCGTCGGGACAGTGAAGCTGAGTGGGAGGAGTGGCATCGTGTCCGGGAGCAAGATGAATATTGTGGACTTATGACTCCACGGGAGAAGGGGTGGCTGAAGTATATCCAAGCTATGCAGTTACATTCAGAGAGTCCTTATCAAGATGATTATTATTATGTGGTAAGCTTTACTTGTGTTCAATTTTTTGTTACCCTGATCATCTCCCACTGAGGTAGGAGAGACCCCCCCCAAAAGAAACTAAAATAAAAACCATTCACCATTAACTTGATTGCTGTCTTACGAGTAGTCATCACACTTCAGATGACCCTCTTGGTTTCAGGTTTAGCACTTTATAATAATGAAAATAATCAAATGATCCTCAGAGCTGCAATACCTTCATCCCCTCCAGACGGCAGGCACTGTACTTCTGATCTACAGGTTAATCAGTTTCCCTTAAGCCCTGTATAAAATGTCATTTCTCACACTCAACATCATGTCAAGCCATAAAAGCCACTGTGCTCATCTTTGATCTAACTTACTCAAATAAACCTGTTGGATGTTCAAGCCCCTAGCACTCCAATACATCTTTATATCCCTTTAACCCATCCTGGGGGGGACCCCACCCTTTTTCCCCCCAAAAGATTTAAGGCTATAAATCCTTTTGGTCATGCAATTTTTGGCCCAGGGGGCATAGCTAGGGGGAGAGCAGGGGAGAGTAAATTACTCCCCTGAGAATTTTTGGGAAATTGGCGCCTTTTTCAACAATTTTTTTAACTTGTTTACTTGAGCGATAAGTCAAAATTCTCGATTTATTTTTTTTTCGAGGGCCCTTTGGGAAAAAAATTTTGGACTTGTTACTTTATTCAACCAACCCCCCAGTTTTTTTAAATTTGACAGGTAAATTTATTTGTACTGATACTATGGTATTTTCACCCAACTCCATCAGGGGGGTTTACCTAACCCTACCACTGCTCAGCCCCAACAGTTTTTTTAGGGTTTATTATTATTTTTTTTGGGTTTTTAATTTTTTTATACAAAATAGTTTACAAATTAAATTATTGGGTCTAAAAAGGAGTTATTTTATCCCTTTGGATTGAAAACCCAATCTTTGGGGTTTGGTTGAGGCCTATGAGAAAAACTTGTCCTTTATTTTATCATTTAGTATGGGGAGGGGGATGCCTGGAGATTTCCTCTCCATCCTTTAAATTGCATTTGGGCCATGTCAAAAATTTTTTGCAGTACGGGTTTTTTCTAAATGTTATAAGATTTTACAGTACCCCTTTCTATTACGGGAAAATTTGGGGTTCCGGGATCCTGTGGGAAACCAAAAAATTGAAAATTTTTTTAAAAGCCCCTTGTTTTAAAAGGGCCATATTTCAGGTCGGCCACCCATTTAATCCGGCAGCGGGTTATCCGGTTCCATCAGAAATTCTAGCACTAATTTCGGCTAGTAAAATTTCAAATACCCAAGGTCCCCAAATTCAACCTGCTGCTATGTTTGGTGGTGCTATTTGCTGCATAATTTCTTTCCCCAATTTTTTTTTCTCCATTTTTTTTGTTATACAAACTTGCTTGCTTTTAGCCCTACCCTGGTTTAAAAGGGAATAAAAAAAATTTGCTTCTTTTTGGGTGTAAGGACATCCACTTTTACTTTGCCCTAAAAGATAAGGTGGCTTTGAACCCCACTTTTGGGTTTTTCCGTGAGTTCAGTCTCGCGTCCCAGGGAAATATGCTTTATTTTTTGGTAGGGGCTTTTTGGGCCTATCACCGGTTGACGTGTACTTGGCTCTGGGGAAGCCCTGTTTGCGCGCTCTCTAAAATTTAAAAGAAAGATGCCTCCATCGAAAAAACTTTACCAACAGTTAAAGGGAAAAATTTGAGGTTGGCGAATTTGGAAATTCGGCGTTTTGACCGAGGAAAAAAAGGGAAGATTCGTAGTAATCCTCCTGTGTTGGGGCCCTCGGGTCAAAAAGGGAAAATGGTCAGTGGCGGGGACAGCAGGGAAAGAAGTTGACGATCAAAAGACGAAGGGAAAAAGGTAAAAAACGATAAAGGGGGGAAAGGGGACTGCCGGGGGAAATGTTGTGGAAACTCCAAATACATTCTCAGTGTTACCGGACGAATTTTGATTTGACTAGGGGAAACGACACAAAAGAAAGACTTTAAAAGGAAGGAAAAAGGAATATTGTTGTTTTTTGGGGATACCCCAAGTTAGGTATATGGTTTAGGGGTTCGGCTTGAAGGACGGAGTAGGGAGAAAGGGGATTTTTGCTTTCCCTGGGGTGGGAGGGAAAAGGATTTTGTTGCCGTCGGGATGACATCATGAGAGGAATGGGGGGCAACCCTATTATCTGTCTCATTTGCGGGGGGGGGCCCCAAACGATGTTGGGGGACGTAGGGTGAGGACCTGATTAGCAGGTTAGGTCGAAATTTAGAAATAATTAAAATTTAAGGGGGGGAAAACCCTTCTATGTGGTTTTTTTTGGGGCCAAGGAGGGGAGTTGGAAGTAAAAGGGGTTGTCCAGGGAAATTTGGGTTGCCCTTTTGCTGGCTGGAAAAAAATTACTGTAAGGAAAATGCGGTAACAAATTCATTGGACAACGGGGACCTCTTCTATGAAGAAATGACTTTGTATGCTGGGAAAGGGGGGGTTTCCCACTTTTCTAGGTTTTGGGGTGGGAGCACTGGCAACTGCAGGGGAGGGAGCAGTTAGGATTTTAAAATGGGAAATATTTAAAAAGTGGTATGGGTTTTGGCGGGAAAAAAACAGTGAAGTCCCGGGTGAAAGTAATTTTACGATTTCTAGGGGAATAGTAAAAATTTGAAAACGGGGGTTTTAGATATTGAAAAGCCGGGGCCCTTTGGGGGTGATAAGGCAGTAAAAAGGTTTAGTAAAAAAAATAAATGAGCAGGAAGGGTAAAAAAGAAAGGGAGCCCTTTCAATGTTTTTATGTTTAATTGCCGTGTGCTAGGAAAAAGATGGACGAGTTGAGTTTATTTGCTAGTGTAGGTAACATTAAATGTTTTTTGCCTTAACTGGAGGGGGTTTTAAATTAAAAAAAGTCGGGAATGCCTGCGGAATGTATATTCGGGGTTTTAAAATTGTTTCCAAGAAGATAGAAGTATTGGGAGGGGGGGGGGGTTGGGGGGGGGGGGGGGGGGGCATTGAAAGCCCGAGATCGTTTGGGAAACTGTTGATAAAAACGGGTTTTAAATTTTCTAAAAAGAAACACATACAGAGTCTTTTTGGGGATAGAATTTTCAGAAGGGGGGATAAAAAACTGATTTTAGGAGTGATTTTTTACCGTCCCCCTTTCTTAGGGTAGGGGGCCAAGGGAAATATATGGGAAAGGGAAATTTTTAAAGGGCCCCAAGGCCCCGATAATTTTAGTAATTCTAGGGACTTTAAAATTTAGTCATGTTGATTGGAATTTCTTGACTGGGAATTTGAATCGTTTTGACTTCTTAGAAAATATTTCAGGATTGTTTTTTGAAGCAAATTTGTGAAAAGAACCTAAAGGGGAAATAAACCCGCTTGACTTAGTTATGGCAAACAAAGAAACCCTTGTTAATAATTTAGGAAATTTTAGGGAACTGGGTGCTAGCGGGGCCCCCAATCAATTAAAAATTTTGGGATTGAAAGGAAGTTTCGGATAGTAGCGATAAATCGTTTAAAAGCCCAGATTTTTGCTTAGCAGAATTTCGATGGGTTTTGAGAACACTTATTATTGTTGACTGGGGTAAAGAAGAGAGCTATCAATATGGGCAGTTTTTGAACAAATAACATGCTGTTTAAAAAAGGGGGTTTTTCCCATATAAAGAAAAATTTGATTTAAATAGGAAAAGACCCAAAAAGGATGAATAATAGGCTCAAATATTACTAGGGCAAAAAGAAAAGGGAAATTTTTGGCGTTTTCAAAAGAGGTGAGGGTCATCTTTTGAAACCCGTATATTGGGCATTAAGAGGGGGCATTAAAAAGGGGGTAAGAAAAAACTAAAAGGGACTATGAAATTAAAATTGTAGGGATTCTAAAACTAACCCAAAAAGTTTTTTCCAGGGGCTATAGAACAAAAGTTAGAGAAAGTTTTGGTCCCCCTTTAAAAAAAATTTGGGAAACCCTTTTGACAATGAAAAATGAAATGTGCTTGAAATTTTTAAAAAATTATTTTTTTCTCAGTTTTTTTTCACGGAAGACACTAAAAAATATTCCAGTAATTTTAAATTTTTTCAGTGGGCTAGAAAAAGATAAATTATGTAACATTTACAGGGCATAGTGATATGGTTGTGAGGAGAAGACAGACTGGGAAACAAATAAGTCGCCCCCGGGTTTATGAGGTTTTTTTTAAAAAGTTCTTTTTTAAAAGGAAAGCCCCCCCAAAGGAACCCCTGTGAAAAAAAATTTAATAATATTTTTAATTTTTTCTCTTTTTAAACAGGTGTAGTGTCTGATATGTGGAGATGGCTAATGGTAACCCTTTAAATTTTTTTAAAAAAGGGGACAAGTCGTTACCGTCAAAATTTCCGCCCAAAAAGCCTGACCCCAATTGTAGGCCCAAAATTTTGAGTCAATTATAGCTGAGATTTTAAGAAGCCATCTCGATAAAACATAGTTGATTAAGATATCAGGGAGGATTCACAAAAAGGCCGGGGTTTTTCTAACTAATTTTTAACTTTCTTCAGTAAAGTTTTGAAAGGGTTGACCCCCCCCCCAAAAAGGGAATTTTTATTTATTACTTAGATTTTAGTAAGGTTTTGATAGAGTTCCGCCCCCTAGATGTTAAAGAAAGTGGCCAAACTCATGGCATTGGGGGGAAAAGTGCTCTCGTGGATCGAGTCATGGGTCACTGGGCAGGAAGCAGAGGGGTGTCCAAATGGGGGTTTAAAACCGAGTGGGGATCTGTAAAAAGTGGCGTTCCACAGGGGTTTAGTCTTGGGCCCGGTTTTTTGTTTATAATATAATCAAAAGATCTTGATGGGGAAATTTTCTAGTGTTAGAGCAAATTCGCCGATGACACAAAGATTTGGTTGGTAATTTTATTTTAAACGTAGTGTTAGGGAACTTCAGGAGGATTTTTAAAAAAACTTATTCTTGGTCAGAAAAGTGGCAGATTTCAGTTCAAAAGTGATTTTTTGAAGGTTTTTGAAAACTTGGGGGTGGGCCCAAAAACCCTAGTACTTATAAATTAAATGTTTTAGAACTTAGCCATACAGATTTCGAAAAGGGGCTTGGGGGGGTTTTGGTGAGAAACAAACCCTTTAAAACCAAAACAGCAATGCCTAAGCGTAGTTTAAAAAGGCAAAAAAAGATTACTGGGATTTTTATAAGAAAATGTTTGGAACAGAAGTCCAAAAGGTTACTGCAGCTTTATACATTTAAATTTGTAAGGCCTCACCTTGATTAGCAGGGTCAGTTTGGTCTCCGTTTTTACAAAAGGACATAAATTCGTTTTGGAAAAAAATTTTGCGTAGGATGGGCTAAATTAATTTCATAGAATTTAGAAAACTTTCCTTTTGAAAAAAGAATTTTAAGATCTTAAGTTAAAATTCACCCGTTAGACGAAGAATGAGGGGGAGACCTGATCGAAGTGTATAAGTGGAAGATAGGTATTTAAAAAAAGGGGATATTAATAGGTCTTTTAGGGTGTCTTTTCCCCAAAAGAGAAGCGCAGTTAAAGGATTTAAATTAGATAAGTTTAGGTTTTAGAAAGGACATAGGAAAGTATTGGTTTTTTGGGAAAAAGGGTTTGTTGATGAGTGGAACAGTCTACCTAGTTGGGTTATTGGGGGCGGGGCTTTGGGTGGGTTTTAAATCTAGGTTGGATTTAAATACATGGTGGGAGGGGTTGGGGTTTGAAATGGGGCTTTCAAAATCAGAGCTTATTTTTTGGGTGGCAAATTTAAAAAATTTGGGGGGGGCAAATGTTTTGTTAGTGGGATGAATTGTAAAGGACCTGCCTAGTATGGGCCAGCAGGCCTCCTGCAGTGTTCCTCCTTTCTTATGTTCTTATGTTCAATTGATCTAATATTTACATAATAAAAAAATATTTAAAAAAATTTAAAAAAAGGTAAAAACTTAGAATGAATAAATTGGGGGAATATTGAGCAATCCAATGGAGGTATGAAGAGGATATCAGATACAAGTACCATCCTCCTATCCCTGTCCTGGGGGCTTATATTAGAGAACACCGAGTGTAGCACAGAGCTAATTGTGATATATACTCGTAATGCACCAGAAAACTGAAACAAAACAGTGATTTTCTCTACATAGATTATCATACATAGTAGCATATATGTAGAGAACCTAGGGTAACACAAAAAAGTCAGTGACTTACTTCTAGTACCTGGCTTCGGCTTGCCATATATGATTTTTGGTAAATGTTTTTTTTTTTCTCAGTTGTTTGTTGGGGTATCTTATTGAAACTTGGGCAATGTATGATGGAAAGATGCTTCTTAACGTACAGGAAAAATGAAAGAAATCGGGCTGTAAATAACGGAGTTCACTTCTCAGCCATTAGCTGCCCCTTAGTAGTATATTTTCGTATGGTTTTTATGATTGTATTCTCATTTTTTGGTCTCATTTGATAGAATGGAAGATATATTACAGAAATAGATCTGATTTTGATTGGTTTTATGACAAAAAGTACTTTGAAATTGGACTCAAAGTAGTGGAAATGTTTGATTTTTGCCGTGTTCAAGAGTAAACAAATGACGTCACCGTCCAACTCGTGTCCAACTGGCCAGTCTAATACGCAGTCGCGAATGGGTTGACATTATTTGTACAATTATTACAATAAAGCAGTAGTCTGCATAACAGTAAATCTATTTTTTGTGTGAATAAAAATTCAAAGTAGAAAGTAAAGGCAGTATAAGAGGGGTCTGGAGATGTGACTAATGAACAGAGAAAATGTTATTTTAGTGCCATGAATGTCTGCATTGTTTATTCTGGACCCTATTTTGAAATTGGCATTTTTTGAAATTTGTGTGAAATTGGCCAAATTGCCAGTTTCTGATCACTTTATTGGGTAGTTGAAACAGGTGAATGGGCGGTTTCTTGTACTTAATCAACAGAATAGAAGTAAGTAAATAAGTAAGTTTATTCAGGTATATACAAATACAGTTACAGTACATAGATTATTTTACATAGCAGCACATGTGTAGAGAACCTAGGATAACCCCAAAAAAGTTAGATGAAGCGACTTACTTCTATTGAGGTCCTTAAAGACTATCATGTAGTCAATGGGCTTTAACGCATAATAAACCAGCTAGCCATTTTGTATAACAAACCAGAAACAAGAACAGATCTTGCACGAACCCTTGCAAGAGTTGCACTGAAGCGAAGGTTCAGTGCAATGCTTGTATAAACCTTGCTGAATTTAAACAGCACTACAGAAGGAATAGTAGCGAAATAGCTATGAGTTGGGTAGACTGGAACAATGGAATGGGTCAAAAATAGGGCATAAATTGGGTGAAATCGCCGATGTCTAAATATCCCCTTTGGGTTAAGTGTATTCTAACCTAACTACTCTGTAATCCAGCAAAGTCAGTAATCCGGCACCCTGCAGATTCCGATGATGCTGGATTAGTGATGGCCGACCTGGATTTGGATATAACCCACCAACATCCTCCCATATACTGTAGATCATCTCTAGATTACTTATACAGTAAAACTCCGGTTTTCATCCAGTCTGAATATCGTACGATTCGGATTTCAACCACTTTTTTTTTAGCAAATTTTTACTCCAGGTTTCGTACATCGACTTGGAAATCGTCCGTATCAGACATGTCTGCCCGCCTGGGATGCCGCTGCCTGACTGAGTCTGCCTCTATCACTTGTCGAGTGAACAATACTCCGCGTGTTCATCAATTGCTTTTGGTGCTTGTTCATTGAGTGTGACTGCGAAATAAGCTACCAATGGGGCCAAAGAAAGTTCAGAGTGCCAGCCTTTGGCAAAGAAGGTGAGAAACATGTTAGAATTCAAGAAAGAGCGTGTATCAAAATTCGAAAGTGGCGTGTGTGTCGCCGAGCTCGCCAGGATGTGTAGGAAGTCCAAATCGACAGTCAGTTCCATCCTGGTGAAGAAAGTAAAAAATCAAAGAAGCTGATGTTGTGAAAGGGGTAAATATGCTAATGAAACGAAGATCACAAACAATTGAAGATGTGGAGAAGTTGTTGTTTGTGTGGATCAACGAAAAACAATTCGCGGGAGATAGTGTTGTGGAGGGGATAATTTGCGAAAAGGCAAGGCAGTTGCATGTGGATCTCGTAAAGAAGATGCCTGGAACAAGTGCTGCTGTTGGTGAATTTAAGGCCAGCAAAGGCTGGTTCAACAGATTCAAGAAGCGAAGTGGCATACACAGTGTGGTAAGGAATGGCGAGGCTGCAAGTTCAGACAAACGTGTGGCTAAAGAATTTGTTGATGAATTCAAGGAGTATGTAGAGGCTGAAAGATTCTTCCCCCAACAAGTGTTCAATTGTGATGAAACAGGCCTCATTTGGAAGAAAATGCCAAAGAGAATCTACTTCACACAAGAGGAAAAGGCACTGCCAGGACACAAGCCTATGAAGGATAGGCTAACTCTTTTGTTCTGTGGTAATGCTAGTGGGGATTTCAAAGTGAAACCTTAACTGGTGTAGCACTGAAAATCCCCGTGTGTTCGAGAAAAAACAGTGTCTTCAATAGTAAATTGTGTGGTCTGTGGAAGGCTAACAAGGCATGGGTCACGAGGCTAATTTTCATTGAGTGTGTCAATGAAGTGTTTGACCCGAGTGTGAAGAAATACCTCCTGGAATATAAATTGCCTCTCAAGTGCCTCCTGGTAATGGACAATGCTCCTGCTCATCCTCCAGACTTGGAAGACCTAGTTGTTTGAGGAGTTTAATTTCATCACAGTGAAGTTCTTGCCTCCTAATACCACTCCTCTCATCCAGCCCATGGACCAGCAGGTCATTTCAGATTTCAAAAAACTATACACCAAAGCAATGTTTCAAAGGTGCTTTGAAGTCACCTCAGATACTGAATTGACCCTAAGAGAGTTCTGGAGGAATCACTTCAGTATCCTCAATTGCATAAGCCTTATAGATAAGGCCTGGCAGGAAGTGACTTCCAGGACAATGAACTCTACTTGGAGAAAATTGTGGCCAGTGTGTGTCCAAGAGAAGGATTTTGAAGAGATTGAGGCTGACCCTGATGACCCTATGCCTGTTGTGGAATCTATTGTTTCTTTGGGAAAGTTCATGGTGTTGGATGTGAGTGGCCAGGATATGGAAGAGTTGGAGGACCACAGGGAAGAGCTAACCACTGAAGACCTGCAAGACCTTCAACTGGAACAGCAACAGATCACAGCTGAGGAAATTGCTTCAGAGGAGGAGGAGGAGGATGAGGAAGAGAGAGGCGAGAATGTGCCTTCTCTGTGATTAAGGACATGTACAAAGTGGAGTGAGCTGCAAAGTTTTGCGGAGAATTATTACCCTAACAAAACTGTTGCAAGCTGTGTCTGCAACATGTTCAATGACAGTGTTTTGTCCCATTTTAGGCAAATCTTAGAGACACCAGAAATAGACCTCTCTAGACAGATTATTTGTGCGATGGGTGCAGTGACTCTCAAGCTGGTCCTAGTGCCAGTAAAAGGCAAAGAAGGGAAGTAACCCCAGATAGGGCTTTGATACTTTACGTCCTTATGGAGGGGGATTCCCCTTCCTCTCTCTCTCTCTCTCTCTCTCTCACTCGATCTCACTTGCTCGCTCTCACTCTCTCTTGCTCTCGCACGCTCTTGCTCTCTCTCGCTTCCCCCCCTTCCTTTCTTGCCTTCTTCCATATGCCAACAAGAGTATTCAATAAAGGTATGTAATAGTGATTTAAATGTTCATTTATCCATTAAAATTAGTGCTTTATATGTATTTCTCAGTGGTTTCTGTATGTAAAATTATAGTTATTCTCTATAAAATTTATTTTTTGTTAATATTTTTGGGTGTCTGGAATGGATTAATTGGATTTACATTTTTTCTTAGGGGAAATATTAGTTCAGATTTCGACCAACCTTCTGGAATGGATTACGGACGAAAACCAGGGTGTCAATGTACCCAATACGATATAAATAGTTGTACTGTATTGTTTAGGGAATAATGATATCAAAACCCTGGTTCTTCTCTCTTGATAACCCTCGTATGATGCTTGCCTTATGGTGCCTATATTACAACCCAGGAGCAATAAGGCCTGTTATCCTGGGTGTAAAGGGGAGCAAGGAGCAGAAAAAACTCAGCTGAATGAATTATATTTTCCTTCACCAAGTGCAATTATAAGTATTTACAAGTATGTACACTATGTACAATTGGAAATATATGTGTACCACACGGTAAATCAAGAGGCAAAGACACAGCCTGGAGACAGAATGGACAACAGTGTTCAACCAGCTCTAGAATGGAAATGACAAGGGTGGAAACATAAGTTGTGACCACGCTGCCACCACAGTTGCCAGACCCACCTTCTCATTGGCTGAACCTAGGTACTGATGTGACGATGGGGCCCCATTGTCCAACCCTTAGCACCCTGTTCGCTGGTTGGGGAGGTAGCCTTTTAATGAGGGTGTGTACGTGCACCAAATAAAGGGTACATTCTCTTTGCATGCCACACCCCCACCCCAAGAGAGCTCAGAAATAGGCTTCCACCACCAATAGGTAGAAAGTGCTGCCATGGCACTGTATAATTGGACTGCCTTTCCTCTCATCCATCGAACTCTTAGATAGAGCTCAGCTTTATTCATGACATAAAGCCAAACCCTAAACTTAAGAGCGAGACAGCAGACAGTAGGGCTACTGTAGGTCCAAGATGCCTGCATACAGTAGCAATGTATCCCCTCACTAAAAAATAACCCCACACCAATAAATTACATAGCACACCTACCGTCCGACTTACGACCGAGTTCAGTTCCGAGAAACCGGTTGTTAGTCGAAATGGTCGTAAGTCGAACTTTACTACTGAATATCAACAAAACATTTTTGTAATGACTTTATTTTATTGTTTTATTTTGGTATTTCATGTTTTACTTTACTTTTTATGCTGTTAGTACTGTATTTTATACTGTAAGGTTGGGGATAAACACTGTGTACAACACAAATAGTTTATTTCCCAGAAATTTGGCATAAAAAACACGGTCATAAGTCGAGTGGTCGTAAGTTGAGCAGGTTGTAAGTCGGATGGTAGGTGTATATACAAAAAAAAGGGGGGGGGGGGGAAAAAAGAGCCTTTTTTCTACCTAAGGTTCCTAACTCATCCTAACCTAAAATATTTTATGACCTAGATAATAGGTCGGCCAGCGTATTTTCTTTTCCGGCTATATGCATAATTTTAATTGGATAGAGCTGCAGCCTGAGACTGCATCTCTTAAGTCTCGTGTTGTGGTTCTTCATTGCTTGGAGATACACCAAAGGGTTGTGGTCACTATAAACTGTGACCACCTGCGAAGTCTGGCCCACATAAACATCAAAGTGCTCCACAGCTAGTACCAGAGCGAGGGCTTCTTTTTCAATTGTAGAGTAGGCCCTCTGGTGCGGCTGGTACTTGGCTGAACAGTAAGCAACAGGCTGTAACCCATCGTCGCCGGCTTGCAAAAGCACTGTCCCAACCCCAGAATCAGAAGCATCAACCTGTAATGAAAAAGGTTTGGAAAAGTGTGGAGACACAAGAATGGGTGCAGCACAAAGTCATCTTTTTGCTTTCGTAAAAGCATTTTGACATTCTGGGGTCCAGTTAAAGGGAACTTTGTGACTAGTAAGCGAGGTTAGAGGGGCTACAATATCTGAGAAATTTTTACAGAATCTTCTATAAAATCCTACCATACCTAGGAAACGTTGAAGGGATTTCCTATCATGAGGTACTGGATAATTTTTAATGGCAAGAACTTTAGCAAATTTAGGGGCGACTTTGCCACTACCTACTTCATGGCCCCAAAAAAGTCACAGTAGCCTGGCCAAAGGAAGACTTGGACAAATTAATAGTTAAGTGGAAACTCTGGAAGGTCTCAGAGAGCCTTAACCCTTAAATGGTCCAAACGTATATATACGTTTTTTCAGCATCTGAAAGTATGTAAAAAAATGTAGATCTTCTTTCTTGTTTTACATATGAAAGTGTGTAAAAAAAACTTTTATCTACATTTTTTTTTGTTTGAAAATATGTAAAAAAAAAAAAGTAGATCTACTTTTGGAGCACTACGGATTTGAACGTCGATCTGTTTGGACCGTTTAAGGGTTAAACCTAAGCATGTGTTGATCCCAAGTACAGTAGGGCCCCACTTATACGGCAGGTTAGGTTCCAGGCTACCGCCATAAAGCGGAAATCGCCGTAAAGTGGAACACCCTTTTTTTCCACTTATAAATGCATACAAATACTAGATAACAAGTTTACAATAACATACATTAAGTTAGCAATAGAACTGGGCATCAAAAAACAATAAAAAAGTACAATACACACATAGTGCACTCATTACTTACCTTAAAATATTTATAGTCTTAATCTAGGGTGAGACAAGCAGTATTTATTGTAAGAAATCAAGTGTGGTATGTATGGTAGTCAGCCGGGCTACCATACCAGGCCACCCCACCTACACACAATATTCTATTACATTTAAGCATCCCAGAGTGATAAAATGCATATACAGTTTACTCATTACTTACCTTAAAATATTTGTAGTCTTAATCTAGGGTGAGATGAGTAGTATTTATTGTAAGAAATCAAGTGTTGTATGTATGGTAGTCAGCCGGGCTACCATACCAGGCCAACCCACCCACACATACTATTCTATGATATTTAAGCATCCCAGAGCGATAAAATGTATATACAGTTCACTCATTACTTACCTTAAAATATTTGTTGTCTTAATGTAGGGTCAGGAGTAAGTAAATGAGATAAAACGAATAAATGAGAGAGAGAAAGAATGAGTGCATGAGAGAGGACAGGCTCAGAGTTATGTAAACAAACCAGGCAAAGGTAAGTTTTGTAAACAGACAAAGTGTACACATCTGGTTTGTGTACAAGTTACATTGTGAACAAGTTGTCTCTACATTGATACGGTAGAATAAACAAAGAAGAACACTCCCATTCTCATGTAACACCATTTTTAGAAGAAATGACGCTCTGAGTGAAGGCAATGGAAATAAGTCATTCTGTCTGACTTTTTTGGGTTATCCTAGGTTCTCTACACATATGCTGTTATGTATGATAATCTATGTAACTGTACAGTGGACCCCCGCATAACGATTACCTCCGAATGCGACCAATTATGTAAGTGTATTTATGTAAGTGCGTTTGTATGTGTATGTTTGGGGTTCTGAAATGGACTAATCTACTTCACAATATTCCTATGGGAACAAATTCGGTCAGTACTGGCACCTGAACATACTTCTGGAGTGAAAAAATATCGTTAACCGGGGGTCCACTGTATTTGTGTATACCTGAATAAACTTACATACATACGAAAGGTATAATTTCCTACAGTTACCCCCAGTAACACATTTTCTCTTATGTTAGAATAGAGAAAATGTTATTCTTGGCATCACTTGTACAAGTTATCTGGCTACCACATCTCATATTTGTTTGTTTATTCTATTGTGGGATGTATTTATCATCTTTATATGTTATGTATCGTGTTTATTATATAATTTTGAAAAAAATATCATGGATGGATTAATGAAAATGTGTATATTAACGTAATATACGACATTTAATGAGCCTCGGTGATTATTATTATTATTATTATTATTATTATTATTATTATAATTTCTAATATGGCGTCACTTGTGCAAGTCGTCTGCTACCACATCTCATATTTGTTTATTTATTCTACTGTGGGGTGTATTTATCATATTTATATGTATATATTGTGTTTATTATATAATTTTGAAAAAATATCATAGATGGATTAATGAAAATGTGTATATTAACGTAATATACGACATTTAAATGAGACTCGGTGATTATTATCATTACTAATATGACGTCTGGAGACCTGAGACACTCTTCCTGATTTTAATGTGTACCTGCATGCCAGCACAGTATGTAAGTTTATTTAAGTACAGGTATACATAAGTATAATTATCAGAGTATATATAAAATATGAAATAACTTTTAAAAACACTTAAAATTTTGGAGTTTCCAGACATAATGGAGACTTAGTGCTTACGGATCTCACAGAGAATGTAAACAAACCGGGTGGGGCACGGTGACCATATTAGAAAGTCAGGTGGGGGGAGCCGTATAGCGAGTTTTGGTCATAATTTGAAATGACCGTATTAGCGGAATGCCGTAAAGCGAAACACCGTAAAGCGGGGCCCTACTGTATCAGACACAACAACTATGTCGTCTAGGTAAGCTGCTGTTCCTTCAAGTCCTTTAATAGTCTGATTGATAAGTTTCTGGAATGAAGCGGGAGTTTTTTTTCATTCCGAAGGGGGTAACTGCATATTGATAATGACCTGGAATTGCGAAGGCAGAGATTTCCTTCTTCTTATCCGTCAAAGGTACCTGATAGTAACCTTTAAGGAGATCTAACTTGGACACAAAAGTAGCCTTACCCACAAAGTCGATTACATCATCCAGACGTGGCAGAGGGTAAGCATCTGCAATTATGACCTCGTTCACCTTACGGTATCTGTACACATTCGAAAACCTCGATCAGCTTTTTTAACAAGGATGCACGGTGAAGCCCATGGACTAGACGATTCCTCCACTAACCCATGCTATAACAGAAATTCTACCTCCTTCTGAAGTAACCTCTGTTTTTCAGGATTAGCTCTGTAGGGTGAGAGTTTAATAGGTCTAAAGTTTCCCACATATACGTCATGATATCCTAATGTACATTTTTTCGGAACATCCGAAAAGATATCAGGGTAAGATTGTAGGAGCGCAGTTAAACTTGTTACTCGAGTCTTAGATAGCCCCACCATTAATGGGCTAGGGTCCTTGAGGACAGAATTTGGAAGCTTGACATTAATTTCAGAATTAGAGTGCAAAGAGTCAGAGTCATCCTCAGAGGCAGAGGACAGTCATCATTACTGGCACTTCATCTGGTGTATTAAATGCTTTAATTTGATTAATGTGGTAAGTTTTAGTTTTTGAGGTCTTGTCAAGAGGAGACACCACATAATTTACATCAGATAATTTACTTACAATTTGCATAGGTCCCATAAATCTAGCTTTTAAGGTGTGGCCAAGTATAGGTTCCTGTGCCTACACCTTGTCTCCTGGATGGAAGGAGCAAAACTGTGAATTTCTGTCATACCTCTGTTTCATCTTGTTTTGAGCTGCCTTTAAGTTAGCCTTGGCTAACAGACATGCCACCTGCAACCTTGAAGAAGGGTTGTGGAGTGTTGAGCAAACATCTCCCATCCATCCTTCCTTGAGCACCCGAAGAGGACCTTGTACATTGTGCCCAAAGATCAGCTCAAACAGACTATACCCGGTAGACTTCTGCACATTTTCCCTTACTGAAAACAGCAACAAAGGTAGTGATTCATCCCAGTCTGTAGGGAAATGCATACAAAAAGTTCTTAACATGGTTTTTAACATCGGATGGAATCTTTCCAAGGTGCCTTGGGACCGAGGATGATAGGCAGTGGATAAGTTGTGGCTTATATCTAACCTAGTTAATGCTTCCCTAAATGCTTTGGCAGCAAAGTTAGTACTGTACCTTGATCACTTTGAATAGATTTAGGAATGCCAAAGCAAGAGATGAGCTCGGTTAAAGCTTTAAGGATTGCTTTAGTATTAATACTGTGCATGGGAATTGCTTCTGGGTATCTAGTTACTCTATCCATAATGGTAAATAAGTACTGATTCCCTGACTTGGACTTAGGTAGTGGACCTACACAGTCTATAATTAACTCTGCAAAAGGTTCTCCATCAGCAGGTATAGGCTGGAGAGGTGCAGGTTTAATGGAATGTCCAGGTTTCCCTAGTTGCTGACATTCTCGGCAACAGTGGATATGAGTCTTCACATCTTGTCTTAATTTTGGCCAATAAAATTCTTTTAATATCCTATATAAGGTTTTAGTAATTCCTAAGTGACCTCCTAATGAAGTGTTATGAGCTATATTTAATATTTGAGGTCTAAACTTTGTTGTCTACCCTCTATCTCCTTACCATTCTCAGTGCAGATGAAATAGTCATTTTTAAGTTCATATTTGACCGGGTGATCTGAAAAGGATTTACCCATGGCTGCCTGAAAAGCAAAATTCAGTGAAGGGTCTTTTCGCTGTTCCTCTCGGAAGAACAGTCCCTCGGGCATGGAAACAGACATCTGGGAATCCTGCAACCCTGGAACAGGAAGGCTTGATCTGGGTCACTTCACTAAATTTACGAGGCCCTGGCCAATTTTCCTCGTAAAACAAATTGGCTATTCCGAGATCAGTGTTGTCCAAGGATAGGTTAGCATTCTCGCCAGATATCCCTTGGGATTTTTGCCCGAGTTATCGCCAACATTGGAGAAGAATTAACCCTTTGACTGTCGCAATCCCAAATCCTGAGGTGTCTCCTGGTGTCGAAAAATTTTTGAAAAAAAAAAATTCTTATGAAATGATAGAGAATCTTTTCCCGATATTAATGACACCAAAAGAATGAAATTTGATGAAAAGCTTATGGAATTAAGCTCTTGCAAAGTTAGTGACCTCGGCGATATTTACGAATCGGCGATTTCCCCCACTTTGAGCCCTATTTTTGGCTAATTCCATTGTTCTGGTTGACCAAAGTCAAAGCTTTTTCTTTAGAACTCCATTTGTTCTATTGATTGAGTACAAGAAACTGTCCATTTACCAATTTCAGCTACCCAATAGTGTGGTCAGAAATTTGCAATTTGGCCAATTTCATGCAAATTAAAAAAATATGCCAATTTCAAAATAGGGTCCAGAGTGAACAATGCAGACATTCCTGGCTCTAAAATAACATTTTCTTTGTTCATCAGTCATGTCTCCAGGCCTCTCTTATATTACTCTTGCTTTCTGTTTTGAATTTTTATTCAAACAAAAAATACAAAATTTACTGTTATGCAGACTACTGCAATATTGTAATTGTATAAATAATGTCAACCCATTCATGACTGCATATTAGAATGGCTTTTTGGACATTTATTGGACATTGACATCATTTGTTTACTCTTGAACATCGGCAAAAATTGAACATTTACCTTACATTGAGCTCCATTTCAAGGTCCTTTTCATAGTAAAACCAATCAAAGTCAACTCTATTTCTATAATATGTTTTCAATTCTATCAAATGAGAGTACAACCATAAATACTATACTACAAAAATATACCACCAAGTCGGCATTTTAATCCAAGAACTCTGAGTTTTTTTTTTTTTCTCATTATGCACTGCGTGCTGCAGGATTTTTTTTTATATGGTGCACGCTGACCACACAGACCCATTCTCTCACATGTGGGCCTACTGCTTTCTCCTGCTTTATTTGTAGCCACCAGAATTTTTGAGTATATATGTGTCAAACACATTGGCTCGTAAGACGTATATATATGACCGAAACAGTCAAAGGGTTAATCATTATTGGTTCGGGAGACACACTAGAAGTGGTAATGTTATTACCCAGTAATAACATGGCATCTATAAATAAATAAATAAATAACAAAAAGGCACAATACCGTGACTGGAACGATACACAAATAACCCGCACATAAAAGAGAGAAGCTTACGACGACGTTTCGGTCCGACTTGGACCATTGACAAAGTCACACTAACAGAGGTGGAGCAGGACGGCTATATATAGGCAGGAAGAGGTGGAGGTAGTAGTAGTAGTAGTAGTAATAGTACAAGAATTGTATATAATACCGACAAGATGAAATTAAGACACATGCACAACACCCGTCTACGATGGGGATGCCCGGGTGTTGTGCATGTGTCTTAATTTCATCTTGTCGGTATTATATACAATTCTTGTACTACTACTACTACTACTACAACTAGTAGTAGTAGTAGTAGTACTAGTACTACTAGTACTAGTACTACTAGTACTAGTACTACTAGTACTACTACTACTACTACTACTAGTACTACTACTAGTACTACTACTACTAGTACTACTACTACTAGTACTACTAGTAGTACTACTACTACTACTACTAGTACTACTACTACTACTACTACTTCTTCTGCTGCTGCTGCTGTTGCTGCTGCCGCTGCCGCCGCCGCTGCCTATATAGCCATCCTGCTCCACCTCTGTTAGTGTGACTTTGTCAATGGTCCAAATCGGACCGAAACGTCGTCGTAAGCTTCTCTCTTGTATGTGCGGGTTATTTGTGTAACATGGCATCTTTCATAGGAAGTCCATCAGATACACTTAGTCAAATATCCAGTGTAATACATCTGCACTGTATATTTTATGCAAGGGGAGAGAAAAAATTGCTCCTCCAAAAGCTTCTAACAGGACAGAGGATTATAATGCAGTATGTTCCGAAAGGGGAAGTACTCCCTCTCTTATAAGTGAGCAGTATGCTCCAGTATCTCTAAAGGTTCTGATTTCAGTTTTCTTGTAGTTTTCCTGAAGGGATATTTGACTCGTACAATAATAAGGGGCCATCCCTTTCTCTACTTCTTTCAGGGACATGTTACTAGGGACAGTATAAATTTTCCCTAATGGTTGGGGTTTATTTGGACAGTTTGGGCAAATGTGGCCTGATTTATAACAAAAGCAAAGGACAGGCTTGACGTTGTGACTGGTCTCTCTCTGGGTACTGTTGTCAGGATACACCATGTTGAGTGGTTTGTCGCTCACCAGGTTGACCATTAGTTGAGTAGCATGGCTCACCAAGTGACTTAGTTGGCTGACATCGTCATTCTTCTTCCTGCTGGCACTTCATTCTCCACTCGGGAACTTTTCGTTGACGGTCTCTGCTCATGCCAGGCTGTTGAAAAGAGAGGTGGGACCGCTCGGACAAGGAGCGGTTAGTTTCAAAAGTATCAGCCAACCTGGCTGCCTCCAATGCAGTGTAAGTAAGTAAGTTTATTCAGGTATACACAAATACAGTGGTCAACACATGATCCTGCAGACTCTAACCTCTAGTCCAACAGACTCCAGCAGGTTATCCACCAGTATGAGTTGGACTAACTCCACAAAGTTAGTGACCCTACTGGCTTTGTACCACTGGGTAAATATTTTGGCCTGTTGCCTTACAAAGTCAACATAAGACTGATCCAGTTGTCGATTACTGACTTTAAAAGCCTTTCTGTACTTGGCAGGAACACATTGATATGGATTAAGAACTGTGGATTTCACCACCTGATAGTTGCTAAATTCAGTGTCATTTAACACTGATGTAAAATCTTGTGCCTTTCCAAACAACGATGTGTGAACCTATGACGCCCAATGCTGTTCGGGCCACCCCAAGGCTCGAGCTTGGTTTTCGAAAGCTTCGAAAAACTGTTCCCGGTTCGGCTTCAAGGAAACGAGGAACAAACTGTACTGCCCTTTGTAAACTAAAGTCTTCTATAGTCTCTATGACTCACAAAATCGTAATGACACTATTGCAAACAAACCATACCACGGATGGGGTTTGAACCCGCGGTCAGAGAGTCTCTAAACTCCAGACCGTTGCGTTAGCCACTGGGCCAGCTAGCTTCAATAAGATTCATCCAACTAGGTATATTTCTACACCATAGGAAGATTAGCATAGGCACCACTGTGACCACAAATGCAAGTCATGTTGATAGCTTTGAGGGGACTTGAGCTAGAGTTTGTCACTGCCATGCTAGCGGGAGATTCGTCTTTAAAAACTTGCATTTGTGGTCACAGTGGTGCCTATGCTAATCTTCCTATGGTGTAGAAATATACCTAGTTGGATAAATCTTATTGAAGCTAGCTGGCCCAGTGGCTAACGCAACGGTCTGGAGTTTTGAGACTCTTGACCGCGGGTTCAAACCCTACCCATCGTATGGTTTCTTCTATAGTCTGTTTGAATTGCCTCCTCTCCTCTCTCTATCAAATTCCTCCCTAGCAAAAGCACGCTGCTCTTTAGTTTGTTCAAGATTGAGTCTGGCTAACTCGACTGCCAATGAAGCAGACTCACCCTGAGCCAAACTCGACACACCTCTTGCTTCACCAGGCTGCTGGTTTTGCTCAGGTGTATCTCCACCATTCTACAGAAACCTAAGTGGAGATCTATTAATAGCTCCTGTAGCTGGGGACATGTCAAGCTGGTGCACCATGTCTGCTTCTGTCTTTAATTTACTGCAAATAAGATTATGAAATTGTGCCGCAGTTAGAGTTCTTTGATAATCAATGCCAATAGATCGAGCAATATGCCAACAGCAAGATTGACCATAGCAAAGTGAGCACAATTAACACGCCAAAATAGTAAGCTATCAACGATCACAAAATAGCAGGCTGACCATATAGAGAGAAAAAGGCAAAGCTGATACGCAAAGTTTTGTAAAGTGTTGGCAGAGCTGATGCAATGCCAGACAGCAAGCTATACAATGTTCCTGCTTCAGCTTCAACTCTAGGCTCAACTCCTGCTCTAAGTCCAGCTCCAGCTCTCAGACAGGCTACCCATATTACAACCCAGGAACAATAAGGCCTGTTATCCTGGGTGTAAAGGGGAGCAAGGAGTAGAACAAAGACAGCTGAATGACTTTGAATTATATTTTCCTTCAAGTGCAGTTGTAAGTATTTACAAGTATGTATACTATGTACAGTTGGAAATGTGTACCACTCAGTAAATCAAGAGGCAAAGACACAGCCTGGAGACAGAATGGACAACCGTGTTCAACCAGCTCTAGAATGGAAATGACAAGGGTGGAAACGTGAGTGGTGACCACGCTACCTCCACAATTGCCAGACCCACCTTCTCATTGGCTGAACCTAGGTACTGATGTGACGGTGGGGCCCCATCGTCCGACCCTTAGCACCCTGTTTGCTGGTTGCAGAGGTAGCCTTTTAATGAGGGTGTGTACATGTGCCGAATATGGGGTAAATACTCTTTGCATGCCACAGCCTGCAATGCTGATGTGTTGAGGCAGAGATGTGTGGCACTGTAGGTAAGCAGTTAGGCATCAGGCTAGCTTGACCTTCTGACAGGATGTCAGAAAGATCATCTATGTTGGAAGAACCAGGTTCCAATTGCAGAGGCTGATGCTTCGGAGGAGGATCAATAATATTAATGTTAGGATCTGTGGAGGTTGAGATCTGAGGATCCTTAACCCTTTGACTGTCGCAACCCCCAATCCTGAGGTGTCTCCTGGTGTCGCAAAATTTAAAAAAAAAAATTATTTTTTCTTATGAAATGATAGAGAATCTTTTCCCGATTGTAATGACACCAAAACGAAATTTGATGGAAAACTGACGGAATTATGCTCTCGCGAAGTTAGAGTCCTTGGCGCTGTTTACAAATCGGCGATTTCGCCCAATTTGAGCCCTATTTTCGGCTAATTCCGTTGTTCCAGTCGCCCAAACTCATAGCTATTTCTTTAGAACTCCATTTTTCCTATCGATTGAGTACAAGAAATTGCCTATTTACCGATTTCAACTACCTAATAATGTGGTCAGAAATTTGCAATTTGGCCAATTTCACGAAAACTAAAAAATATGACAATTTCAAATTAAGGTCCAGAATGAACAATGCAGACATAATTTGGCTCTAAAATAACATTTTCTTTGTTCATCAGTCATATCTCCAGGCCCCTCTGATATTACTCTTGCTTTCTATTTTGAATTTTTATTCAAACAAAAAATAGAAGACTTACTGTTATGCAGACTACTGCAATACTGTAATAATTGTATAAATAACATCAACCCATTCATTACTGCATATTAGAATGGCTAGTTGGATATTTATTGCACAATGGCATCATTTGTTTACTTTTGAACATTGGCAAAAATCAAACATTTCCCCTACTTTGAGCTCCATTTCTAGCTTCTTTTTATAGTAAAAGCAATCAAAATCACCTCTATTTCTATAATATGTTTTCCATTCTATCAAATGAGACCAAGAAAGCGAGAATACAACCATAAATACTATACGAAAATAGACCACAAAGTCAGCATTTTAATTAAAAAAAACGGTCGGAGTTTTTTTTTTTCTCATGCACTGAGTGCTGCAGGATTTTTTTTATATGGTGCACACTGACCACACAGACCCATTCTCTCACATGTGGGCCTACCAGCTTTCTCCTGCTTGATTTGAAGCCGCTAGAATTTGAGTGTATATACGTCAAACAGGGTACCTCGTAAGACGTATATATACGGCCGCGACAGTCAAAGGGTTAAGCATGAAGGTTGAGGCTTCACAATTGTAGATGCTTTAGAAACATTGTTATAGGAAGCTGCAATTTCTTTTTCTTTGCATCAAACAAATCTTAGTGGTTGTAGGCATGTTGTTATCCCTTATGTGACACAGATGCTTCATTCCACCGAAGGATCGTACACCAGGATCATATCCTTTAGCATTTGCGTTTATTGAAAAACTGCTGCAGATTTTTCAAGTGTCCAAATTGCACCACTACCACTGTGAAGGCTTACTCAGCCCTGTAACAACTTCAGACAGTATTACCAAGGCTGGCTTCTCCTCAGGAAAATTAGTGAATAGAAAAAGAAATAATATACCATTTTATACCATTTTAATGTTCAAAAAGAAATAATAACAGACAAACATAAACACTTTATTATATAGAAAATATAAAACACTTAAATATGAAATATTAATCCTACATTAAAGAAAATGAAAAATGAAAAATATAAATGATAACTGAATTCAACGCTAATATATATAGGGGTGTCTGGTGTTGGTGACACTGAATGTTGTTGAAATCGAAGCAGTTGCTGATGATGGGGGGGGGGTCGCAGGTGTTGGTTACAACCCACTGGTTCGTTCTTCACAGTATAGCCTTGAGTATTCTATCCCGATGACAGGAAAGCAGGTTCTTTACCGCTGCAATTATGAGGGGTTATGTCCTGCAATTTCATACAGGTGCACAGGTAATTAAATCCAAAAAGGGGAAGTCTCAGGACGTTAGTCCATCTCCATCAGTTCTGCTCGTTGATTGGCAGGTGACCCTCTCTGTCATCCAAGCTGGAAAGATAGACAGGTTACCCACTGCTTAAGAAATCACTCTCCATGATGAGAACAATACCTAAAAGATGTGGTGATTATTACAACAGTCAACCTAGAGCAAGACTGAAAGGACTAAGTTTATTATTGGTCAAAAGTGAAGCTTTCAACCAATAAATCCACTAGAATACACGGCAGGCATGTACTTACAGTAGTGCTGGGAGCTGTGAGTCTAGTGATTACTGTTTGGACCGGAGCCCCACACGTCACCTTTCGGAGGGGGGGGGGGGAGATGGAGGGGAAGGGATAGTGGGAGCTAGACTGACCCTACCTTAACAAGCAGCCGGCAGTCAAACTATCACTTTTGGGGTGGGGGAAAAAGGCGGGAAAAAGCGGGAGCTTGACTTGCCTACCTTAACAAGTAGCCGGCAATGAAACTATTGTTACTTATACTCCCCTGTTTTCTTCTATCTATTGAACTTT
>NC_069415.1:31020890-31043472 GCF_026875155.1 Cherax quadricarinatus
CAATCTCGTTTGTTCACTCGCATGAAATCACTGAGTAATGGGCTTGTGTACCATTATCGAAATATAATGTATGGCCCTTACCAAGATAAGGTGCCATCATGTTTTCACTACGTCACCTGAGATACCCAATAACATCTTGGTATCTTTCAATGTTTTACTACCCGTGTAATACAACAATATCCAAACACCAGGCCACTGTCACAATCACAGAGTAACAAACAATTTTATACCAAAGCGGTTCCTCTGCTCGGTATATACTGCTTGAATGACAGTCTACCTTTGAACAAAATCAAAGACTCGTCAATTACAAGATTCTTGAATGGATAAAAGTATATCCTGAACTTTTGTTTGAGATACATGAAAACATTTCTAATCTTGTATAACCTGTCACTTCTGTCAGGCCTGGTTTTGTCAGAGAAGTGCAACATACGTAACAGTAAGATAAATCTGTTCCACTGTATTATTTCACTGAAGGATGGGGTACAAATTAGCCGATCTGTGGACCAGTATGCTTTTATATTATGCTTATAGACGTGAGGCATAAGCATTATTGTTGCAAAAAGCAAATACATTTCTGCAACAGTCGTCTCTTTCCACCTGTGTAGTCTTGACTGTGGTGATAAGATCGTATTTGCCATGGTGTACTGAAAATACTATTACTTTCCCTGGCAATAATTTCCATCAATGGCTGGTCAAAGAATAATTCAAAGAATTCCAGTTCATTGGCCGTGGTTCCAAGGGGACAGGTAGGTAGAATTCCACTTTGAGAGTCATCAAAGTGGTGAGGGCTGGGAACAAAATTGGGATTTTGCTGCCAATCCCAGATACGGTTTGCTGGTGGATACTGGACATCATAGGCTGGTTGTACGGGTGGTTGTGGTTGTGGCGGGCTGGTGGCTGACGCTCCGCTTTGTCCTTGAACCTGACGAGTCCAGCAGCGCGTGGGTCCCCGCGGGCACAGTGATCACGCATGGCGGTGCCACTAACCACCACCAGCACCACTAACATCCATCCACTGATGCCTGTGGCCCATCCATGCCAAGTGTAGCCACATCATCCTCACTATCAGTACCTAAAACGGGTGTAGGGCCACGGGATGTACTCCGGGATGTACTCCGTCCCCTGGGCACAGCATAGGGTACACTACCCGAGCGCATGCGGCGGCGAACATACCGACGCTTCACTGGTGAATATGTTTCCTCACTATCACTACTCGAATGATCGTCGCGAGCGCAATAAAATCACAATCCACGTCAGAATCATCGTCATTACTGAAGTCAGAGGCCTGGCCACGGGAAAATATTAGTTTTCTCTTACGTTTAGGAACACCCGACCATGAGTCACGAGTGCCCACACCAGAGGTAGAAGGTCGAGGATCGTCGGGGTTTTCTGCACTATTATCCATATCCTGGTCGTTATTTTCGGTCACTAACTTATCAAAGCCGTAGAATTCGTCTTCATTTGCACTTCCATCAGTGTCAGAACTATCAGACAGGAAGAGGAGAGTCCCAATTTTCCGGGGAGTGAGAGCTGACTTGCGACGAGGCATGGTGAACAAGGGTGAATGAGCCGGCGTTCACACAATGCTATGCAGGCGCCTAGATTTTTTATTTATGGCGCACACCCACGGCGCAGACCCATTCTCTCACATGTAGGCCTATGAGCGCTTTCACGCTAAATTTGACGGCGCTAGAATTTTGGCGTAGATCTACGGTTTGGACACTCACCGAAAAGCCGTAGATCTACGGGACGGACCCTGAAAGGGTTAATAATACATTAGACAAATAATAAATCTTAATTCTTGGATAGAGTACTTGGGTTGGGCAAATATTTTGTTAGTGGTATGTCGTGAAGGACATGACTAGTTGGGGCCAGCAGGCCTGGAGTGTTTCTTACGAGTCGGTTGTCATCGTGCATCAGGTGTTGCTTTGTTGTGAGATGTGATGGTGAGGTGTGGTCTCGACATTTTATATGCCTTCCTTTGATGTATTGTATTTGTAGTTCCTTGATAATGTGAGAAGTCACGAAAGCACTTGGAATTTCACTTTTCTTTCACAGTGATTGTTTTGCATTGTATTATGTATTATATATATTTTTTTTTTTCCAACAAACCGACCATATCCCACCAAGGCAGGATGGGACCCTTGTTGATTTAGTGCTTAGTTATGATTTTTTTTTTTTTAACAAGTCGGCCGTCTCCCACCAAAGCAGGGTGACCCAAAAAGAAAGAAAATCCCCAAAAAGAAAATACTTTCATCATCATTCAACACTTTCACCACACTCACACATAATCACTGTTTTTGCAGAGGTGCTCAGAACACAACAGTTTAGAAGCATATACGTATAAAGATACACAACATATCCCTCCAAACTGCCACTATCTCAAAACCCTCCTTTTACCCTTTCAGGGTTTCCGACGTACTAGTATGGCTTACGCACCAGGGTTATTGATGTACTAGAACGCCTAAATTCTAGCACCTTCAAATCTAGCGAGAGAAAGCTGGTAGGCATACATATTAAAGAATGGGTCAATGTGGTCAGTGTGCGCAGTATAAAAAAATCCTGCAGCACACAGTGCGTAATGAGAAAAAAAAAACTTCGACCGTGTTTGTGGATTAAAACCGCGAATTTGCACTGTATTTTCTTATAGTATTTTTGGTTCTATTCTAGTTTTCCTGCTCTCAATTTATAGAATGGAAGATATATTACAGAAATTGAGATGATTTTGATTGATTTCACAATGAAAAGTACCGTGAAATTGAGCTCAAAATAGCAGAAATGTTGGATTTTTACCGAAGTTCAAAAGTCAACAAATCGTGCCAAGTGTCCAATACATGTCAACTGGTGAATCTAATATTCTTTCACAAGTGCGCTGATATTATTTATACCATTTCTACACTAATGCAGTAGTCTGCATAACAGTAAATCTTCTATTTTTTATGAGAATAAAAATTCAAAGTGGAAAGCAAAAGAAATGTAAGAGGGGCCTGGGGACATGACTAATGAACCAAGATATTGTTATTTTAGTGCCAGGAATGTCTGTCTTGTTTATTCTGGACCCTATTTGGAAATTGGCATCTTCTGAAATTTGTGTGAAATTGGCAAAATTGCCAATTTCTAACCACTTTATTGGATATTTGAAATTGGTAAATGGGTGGTTTCTTGTACTCATTCAATAGAAAAAATGGAGTTCTAGCAACTAGTACAGAGGAATTGGCCGAAAATAGGGCTCAGTGGGCAAAATTGCCGATGCGTAAACATCGTTGAGACCTCTAACTTTGCGAGAGCATAATTCCGTAAGTTTTTCATCAAATTTCATTTTTTTTTGGTGTCACTATGATCGGGAAAAGATTCTTTATCATTTCATAAGAATTTTTTTTTTTTTCCCGAAAAATTTTCAACTCTGAGAACGAGTTTAGGAGAGGGCCTAAAGGGTTAAAGTGCAGACATTGTACTTCCCATTTCCAGGACTCAAGTCCGGCTATATAAAAATAACCGGTTTCCCTGAATCCCTTCACTAAATATTACCCTGCTAACACTCCAACAGCTCGTCAGGTCAAAAATACCATTCGTCTCCTTTCACTCCTATCTAACACGCTCATGCACGCTTGCTGGAAGTCTAAGCCCCTCCCCCACAAAAACTCCTTTACCCCCTCCCTCCAACCTTTTCGAGGACGACCCTACCACGCCTTCCTTCTACAGATTTAAATGCTCTCCATGTCATTCTACTTTGATCCATTCTCTCTAAATGACCAAACCACCTCAACAACCCTCTTCAGCCCTCTCACTAATACTTTTATTAACTCCACACCTCCTAATTTCCACACTCTGAATTTTCTGCACAATATTTACACCACACATTGCCCTTAGACAGGACATCTCCACTGCCTCCAACCGCCGCCTCGCTGCTGCATTTACAACCCAAGCTTCACACCCGTATAAGAGTGTTGTACTGCTATACTTTCATATATTCCCTTCTTTGCCTCCATAGATAACGTTTTTTTGTCTCCACATATACCTCAACGCACCACTCGCCTTTTTTCCCTCATCAATTCTATGATTAACCTCATCCTTCTATGATTAACCTCATCCTTCATAAATCCATCCACCGACACGTCAACTCCCAAGTATCTGAAAACATTCACTTCTTCCATACTGCTCTTCCCCAATTTGATATCCAATTTTTCTTTATCTAAATCATTTGATACCCTCATCACCTTAGTCTTTCTTGTGTTCACTTTCAACTTTCTACCTTTACACACACTCCCAAACTCGTCCACTAACCTTTGCAATTTTTCTTTAGAATCTCCCATAAGCACAGTATCATCAGCAAAAAGCAATTGTGTCAATTTCCATTTTGCATTTGATTCTCCATAATTTAATCCCACCCCTCTTCCAAACACCCTAGCATTTTCTTCTTTTACAACCCCATCTATAAATATATTAAACAACCATGATGACACATCCCTGTCTAAGACCTACTTTTACCAGGAAGTAGTCTCCCTCTGTTTTACACACCCTAACCTGAGCCTCACTATCCTCATAAAAACTCATTACAGCATTTAGTAACTTACCACCTATTCCATATACACCTACCATCTGACTTACGACCTGCTCGACATACGTCCACTCGACTTACGACCCTGCAGCTGGGCTGGGCCAGCTGGTGCACACTGCTGTACAATATTTGACAATACTCACGGTGGCAATGTGTCATGCAGGCAGCATCAGTTTGAGTAACCCTGCCCTATCAGCAGCATCATACTGTATGAACTGTGCTAACTGGACAGTAAATTTCACCATGGCCCCTAAGATGAAGTCTGAATCTAGCACTGGAGATTGTGGCAAGAAAGGCTCTTACTCTCGAACTCTCTATTTGTTTTCACTGTTGCACATAAACCTGTCTGTATCTGTCTGCCTGCATATCTGTGTGTGTGTGTATCTCTTGAGTGTCTGTTTATCTGTCTGTCTACCTGTGTGTGTGTGTGTCTTTCTGTCTACTTGTATGTCTTTGTCTACCTGTGTGTGTACCTGTGTGTCTTTTTGTCTACCTGTGTGTCTGTCTTTCTGTCTACCTGTGTGTGTCTTTCTGTCTGCTTGTCTGTCTCAGAGCCAATCATTAAGAGTGTAATTGGTCTTGAAGATGCCATATTAATAATAACAACACAATAATAATCACTGAGGTGCATTATATGTGTATAAAACATTAATATAGACATTTTGCTTAATCCATCTATGATTTTTTTTTTCAAAATTATATAATAAACATGCTACATAACATATAAACATACAAATTAACAAATATGAGATGTTTTTCTGGTTGACTTGACAGAATGAACAAAAACCATTCGTGTCCGTGCTGGTAACAACAACAACAACGTTTGTTTACATAACTCATGAACCTTCTAGACTTATTCTCTCTTGTTTATTCATTTAATCTTGTTTACTCACCTCTCACTCTACATTAAGACTACAGATATTTTAAGGTAAGTAATGAGTGAACACGATTATTATATTATAGCTTAATAATAATAATATTAATATTAGTACATATGTATTATTGTAATAATAATTATTATTATTTATATTCTTATTAATTTAGGGCACTGGAGCATAGATCCACTGTATAGCACTTTGTCTGGATTTTTTGGGTTATCTTAGGTAATTTATACTATGTATAATAACTTCACTTACATGTACTTGTGAGAGAGAGAGAGATACAGAGAGAGAGAGAGAGAGAGAGAGAGAGAGGTAGAGATACAGAGAGAGAGCCACATTCAGTCAGCCAACCAAGCACCCGGCCACCCACCCGGCCAGCCAGCCGGATACATATTACACATGTTCCAGAGTTGTTTCTCTTTACTTAGGGTATAGGTTATACTACATTCTGGCAGGATGACACTACCAGTGGTATTCTCCCATTCCACTGTGTCGACAATACATAAAGATAATAGTAACATATGATACTGTATACGATGTAAAATTTACAATACAGTTCACTACCATGTATACATTATATACAGTATATAAATAATTAAAATATAACAAGGGAAGTAAATTATGGTAAAAAGAATGAAATAATGATTGTACATGACTATGTAGGTAGTTTATATAGGAAAGGTTTGACATTATGCCCTACCCAATATGTCGGCAATTTTCAAAGGTTCATCTTGCGTCCATTTTGACTTAAGACCGGTTGGTTGGAACCCAGCTTGGTCGTAAGCCAGATGGTACCTGTACTTGCAACATCTGCCACATTGCTCCCCTATCCACTCTATCATATGCCTTTTCTAAATCCATAGATGCAATAAAAACTTCCCTACCTTTATCTAAATACTGTTCATATATATGCTTCAATGTAAACACTTGATCTACACATCCCCTACCCACTCTAAAACCTCCTTGCTCATCTGCAATATTACATTCTGTCTTACCTCTAATTCTCTCAATTATAACCCTACCGTACACTTTTCCTGGTATACTCAGTAAACTTATTCCTCTATAATTTTTACAATCTCTCTTGTCCCCCTTCCCTTTATATAAAGGGACTATACATGCTCTCTGCCAATCCCTAGGTACCTTCCCCTCTTTCATACATTTATTAAACAAAAATACCAACCACTCCAACACTATATCCCCCCCTGCTTTTAACATTTCTGTCATGATCCCATCAGTTCCAGCTGCTTTACTCCCTTTTATTCTATGTAATGCCTCACGCACCTCCCCCACACTCACATCCTGTTCTTCTTCACTCCTAAAAGATGGTATACCTCCCTGGCCAGTGCATGAAATTACCGCCTCCCTTTCTTCATCGACATTTAAAAGTTCCTCAAAATATTCTCACCATCTACCCAAAACCTCCATCTCCCCATCTACTAACTCCCCTACTCTGTTTTTAACTGACAAATCCATTCGTTCCCTAGGCTTTCTTAACTTGCTTAACTCCAAAATTTTTTCTTATTTTCATTAAAATTTCTTGACAGTGCCTCTCCCACTCTATCATCTGCTCTCCTTTTGCACTCTCTTGCCACTCTCTTCACGTTTCTTTTACTCTCCATATATTCTACTCTTCTTATAACACTTCTGGTTTGTAAAAACCTCTCATAAGCTAACTTTTTCTCTTTTATCACACCCTTTACTTCATTCCACCAATCACTCCTCTTTCCTCCTGCACCCACCCTCCTATAACCACAAACTTCTGCCCCACATTCTAATACTGCATTTTTAAAACTATTCCAACTCTCTTTGACCCCTCCACTACTCATACTTGAACCAGCCTACCTTTTCTGCCAATGGTTGCTTAAATCTCACCTGAACTTCCTCCTCCCTTAGTTTATACACTTTCACTTCCCTCCTACTTGTTGTTGCCATTTTCCTCTTTTCCCATCTACCTCTTACTCTAACTGTAGCTACAACTAAATAATGATCTGATATATCATTTGTCCCTCTATAAACGTGTACATCTTGGAGCCTACCCATCAACCTTTTATCCACCAATACATAATCCAACAAATTACTTTCATTACATGCTATATCATACCTTGTATATTATTTATACAGTGGACCCTCGAGTTTCATGATTAATCCGTTCCAGAGAGCCTGCCGAAAGTCGAAATTGCCGAATGGCGAAACCATTTTCCCCATAAGAAATAATGGAAACAAAATTAATCTGTTCCAGACACCCAAAAATATTAAAATAAAATATCTTTTTTTTTTTCAAATTAAATAAAGATTTACATACTGAAAACAATGAGAAATCAAGTACATGCATATAAAAAATAATAATAACATTACACTTACCTTTACTGAAGACTTCTGGGTGGATGGAAGACGGGAGGAGGGGATAGGTGGAAGGTGTACACTATTGTTTGGAAGGAGAATCTCCTTCCATTAGGACTTCAGGTATGAACTTCTTATCTGGGGTTATTTCCCTTCTTTGTTTTTTAAAGACACTGGCACTTGGAACAACTTGAGTCACTGGAACCCTGTCGCACAAAAAATCTGTCCAGAGAGCTCTGTTTCTGGCGTTTCTTTAAGATTTGTCTGAAGTGGGACACAACACTGTCATTGTACATGTTGCCAATACGGCCTGCAACAGCTTTGTCAGGGTGAAGTTCATCCATAAATGTTTGCACTTCAGTCCACTTTGCACAAATGTCCTTAATCTTTGAAGAAGGCACCTTCCTCCATCTCTCTTCCTCCTCCTCTGCAGCAGTTTGCTGAGCTGTGACCTGTTGCTGTTGCAGATGAAGCTCTTGCAGCTCTTCAGTGGTTAGCTCTTCCCTGTGGTCCTCCACCAACTCTTCCACATCCTCACCACTCGCCTCCAACCCCAGGGACATCCCCAATGCCACAATAGATTCCACAACTGGCATAGCCTCCTTAGGGTCAGCCCCAAACCCTTCAAAATCCCTCTCTTCTACACATTCTGGCCACAATTTTCTCCAAGCAGAGTTCAAAGTCCTGAAAGTCACTCCCTCCCAAGACTTACCTATAAGGTTTATGCAATGGAGGATATTAAAGTGATCTTTCCAGAACTCTCTTAGGGTCAATTCTGTGTCTGAGGTCACTTCAAAGCACTTCTGAAACACTGCTTTTGTGTAGAGTTTTTTGAAGTTTGAAATGACCTGCTGGTCCATGGGCTGGAGGAGAGGAGTTGTATTAGGGGGCAAGAACTTCACCATGATGAAACTAAACTCCTCCACTATTTGGTCTTCCAAGTCTGGAGGATGAGCAGGAGCATTGTCCATTACCAGGAGGCACTTGAGTGACAGTTTATTTTCCAGGAGGTATTTCTTCACACTGGGGCCAAGCACTTCATTAAACCAGTCTAGGAAAATATCCCTTGTGACCCATGCCTTACTGTTAGCCTTCCACATCACACACAAATTACACTTGGCAACACTGTTTTTCTTGAACACACTGGGATTTTCAGAGTGATACACCAGTAAAGGCTTCACTTTAAAATCCCCACTAGCATTACTACAAAACATGAGAGGCAGCCTATCCTTCATAGGCTTGTGTCCTGGGAGTGCCGTTTCTTCCTGCGTGATGTAGGTCCTCTTTGGCATTTTCTTCCAAAAGAGGCCTGTTTCGTCACAATTAAACACTTGTTGGGGTTTGAATTCTCCAGTGTCTACGCACTCCTTAAACTCCTGTACAAACTTCTCAGCTGCAATTTTGTCAGAACTGGCAGCCTCATCATGCCTTTTCAAACTGTGAATGCCACTATGCTTCTTAGATCTCTCAAACCAACCTTTGCTGGCCTTAAAATCACAAGCATCACCACTTGTTGCAGGCATTTTTTTTGAGATCGTCATGCAACTGCCTTGCCTTTTCACATATTATCGACTGCATACCACTATCTCCTGCTAACTGTTTTTCGGTAATCCACACCAACAATAACCTCTCCACTTCTTCGAGGATTTGTGATCTCCTTTTTGTCAGCATATCTACCCCTTTTGCAACAACAGCACACTTTATTTCCTTTCCTTTCGCCACAATCGAAGTGATGGTTGAATGGGGTTTGCCATACATCCTGGCAAGCTCTGTAACACGCACTCCACTCTAGTATTTTTCAATTATTTCCTTCTTGAATTTGATCGTGTTCCTCACGTTCTTTACCAAAGGGCTTGCACTAGCTTTCCTTGGGCCATGGTGACTTATTTAGCAGTTGCAATCACATAAAACAATGGATTATTACGTATGAACCCGCGGGGTGATGGTCAAGTGTTGGTAAACAATGGCACGCTGAGTGTGAATGGCGTGGGAGACTGGCTGTGTGTGCGCGGTGACGGGCGGACGGGTACCGGACAGTCGCCAAATCACGAGTCTAATCACGAACCGCGAGGCCAAATTTTGCCGAAAAAACTTGCCAAAAGGCGGATTTCACAAAAGTCGATGCTGCCGAAACTCAAGGGTCCACTGTACTCTTACATAAAATATGTATTACTTATTACCAAACCTCTTTCTACACATAGCTCAATTAAAGGCTCTCCATTTTCATTTATCCCTGGCACCCCAAATTTACCTACTACTCCCTCCACAACATTTTTACCCACTTTAGCATTGAAATCCCCAACCACAAGTACTCTCATACTTGGTTCGAAACTCCCCACGCATTGACTCAACATTTCCCAAAATCTCTCTCTCTTTACACTTCTCTCTTCTCCAGGTGCATATATGCTTACTTTAACCCACTTTTCACATCCAACCTTTATTTTACTCCACATAACCCTTGAGTTAATACATTTATACTCCCTCTTTTCCTGGCATAGCTTATCCTTCAACATTATTGCTACTCCTTCTTTAGCTCTAACTCTATTTGAAACCCCTGACCTAATCCCATTTATTTCTCTCCACTGTAACTCTCCCACCCTCTTCAGCTTTGTTTCACTCAACTCTTTGACTGTAGCAGGCCGCTTTCTGAAACTGTCATTCTTTGTTGCAAAATATTAAAAAAAAAACTGTTTTTTCTTACCAAAATAATAGGATTATTTTACTGAGTGTTTTAACCCTTTCAGGGTCCGTCCCGTAGATCTACGGCTTTACGTTCAGGGTCCAAACCGTAGATCTACGCCATGAGCTCAGCTCACTCTGATAAACTGTGAGTGGTACATTTGGGCCTAGATATGAGAGAATACATCTATGTGGTATGTGTGCACCACATAAAACAGATCCTTCAGCACACTGTGTATAATGAGAGAAAAAAACTTAAATCATGATTTTTCGATTAAAACAGCAACTTTGCAGTGTTTTTTCGTATGTTTTTTATAGTTGTATTTGCGATTTCTTGGTCTCATTTGATAGAATGGAAGACATATTAAAGAAATAGAGATGATTTTGATTGGTTTTAGCACTGCAAATGGCTTGAAACCGAGCTCAAAGTAGCGGAAATGTTAAATTTTTGCCGATATTCAAGAGTAAACAAACGACCTCACACGTCTAATACACGTCAGCTGGTGGGTCTAATATACATTCACAAATATGGTGATGATATTTATACAATTATTACAGTATTGCATAACAGTAAATCTTCTATTTTTTGGTGTGAATAAAAATTCATTATGTGAATAAAAAATCAAAATGGAATTTATTTGTAAAGCCTCAAAACATAACTAATGAACAGAGGAAACGTTAGTTTAGTGCCAGGAATGCCTACATTGTTTATTCTGGACCCTATTTTGAAATTGGAATATTTTGAACTTTGTGTTAAATTGGCCAAATTAACAATTTCCGATCACTTTATTTTGTAGTTGAAACAGTTGACTTGGCGATTTCTTGTGCTCAATCGATAGAATAGAAGTAATACTAGTGAAATATCTAAGAATTTGGTTGATTGGAATAATGTAATTGGCCTAAAATGGGAGTCAAAGTCGGCAAAATCGCCGATTCGTAAATGTCGCTGACACATCAAAATTCACGAGAGCATAATTTCGTCAATTTTCCACCAAATTTCGTACTTTTTGTTTTATTACCTTCACAAAAAGATTCTCTATGATTTCATAAGAAAAAATAAATTTTTTTTTTTTTTTTAAATTCTTGGACACTGGTGCGTGACTCCAGATTTGGGCCTTGGACCCTGAAAGGGTTAAGTGTAAAAAAAAATTTTTTTGCCATCAATACTCACCGAGATACAGAGGCGCAAAGTTGGCAGAAAATGAGTGGCGTATGGCAACAGCGGCGAATGCCGCCACCCGGTATTCTTTTATTTACTCCAATTCAAAGGTTTCTTATATTTTCCAATATTTTTCTTAGCAACTTAGGTGGCCTGTGAGACCAAAGTAAGGTGCATTGTTCAAATATACACTCATTGTTTACAACACAATAACCGAACAAACATTATCACTATTAGATTGTGTACAAAACTTGTTTACACAAACAATACAAAACATTGTTTATTACTATTGTTCCATAATATATATACATATGTACAGTCACTGAACATTTTCCTAGAACTGCTGCAGCTTGTGGAACTCTTTGAAACATGGGTATATGCAGAGTGGCACTTGACACTCCTCACACATAAAACGAGTGTCTGTGTGTTTGTGGGCATTTTGTGGTATGTCCACATACAAAACACCTCTTCTGAGCACTTTTCTTGAAAGCAGTAGGAGGCAGTTGTATGGGGTAGTGATCACCAGGCCTCAAACGAGGTGGCGTGTGTTGGTAATTTCGTGGGCGCTGGTCTATTGCAGGTGTTGCTCTTTGGTATTTGGCGATTATTTGTCTGATGACTGACAAACAAAATTCACCATATTTTGGTTTGTTGTTGGTCCTCAACTTGTATATGTTATAAGCATTTAGCATGGAAATATCAAGAAGATGGAGAAAAAATTTCATATACCACTTATAACTCTTGTGTACACAATCAGCATGTCACACATGTCCACAAAGCGCATATTGAGGTTGTAGTCCATGACAGCTGCAGGTTTTAGAATGGGTTCATTGGTCTCTCTATTGTGCCTGCCAGTGTGTGCCATTTTGTTTCAGTGAACTGATGTTAACAATGTGACATCACGTTTGTCATGCCACCGAAATGCAATGATGTCATTGGCAGCAAAAGCCTGCACCTCACCTCTGCGAGTGCCAGCGTCGAACCTTGGCATATGTTTACGATTACCACTTCCTGTGCCACACACGTCTGTCAGGTTTACTCGCAAGAAATCACTGAGTATGGGGCTTGTGTACCAGTTATCAGTATATAATATACAGGTCTCCCTCAACATTCGTGTTTTCAACTTTCACGGGCTTCACACATTCACGAATTCCCAACCGCCAAATTCCCAGCTGCCAAATCATATTTAAGTTTACCGCCACGAGTCCTTACTACCCTCCCTCCGACCCCTGCAACTGGCAGCCAGCCTTCCCACCACTGTGTGGTGAGTGTTTTGTTTGTTCATTATTTGCTATTAAACTACAGTATAAATAATGTCAACCCATCCATGACTGCATATTAGAATGGCTATTCGGACAGGTATTGGAAGGTGACATCATGTGTTTACTCTTGAACACAGCAAAGAATCAAACATTTCTGCTACTGCTAATAATAATAATAATAATAATAATAATAATAATAATATTAATATAATAATAATAATAAATACGATAGAATTGAAGAAGGAAATTGTACAAAAATACGAGGGCTGAAGCAGTGGTGGAGGAAGTGGTTGACGCAGCCTCAGTGTGGCTTTGTTTATGCTGGAGTGAGTATTAGTCTCCGTGGTCTTCCAAACATTTCACAATAATTCATTGTATTTGGTGCTTGTAGATTGAGTGTGACTGGAGTGGTTGAGGCAGTGGTAGAGGCAGTGGTAAAGGCAGTGGGTGAGGCAGCAGTTGAGGCAGTGGGTGAGGCAGCAGTTGAGGCAGTGGGTGAGACAGTGGTAGAGGCAGTGATATTTACTAACATATATGTTATAAATAATAATAGTACATTATGAATAACTATTATTATTATTATTATTATTATTATTATAAATGCTATTAATATTAACATGTACTGTTATTATTTATAACATATATGTTAGTAAATACCACTGCTTCACCCACTGCCTCACCCACTGCCTCACCCACTGCCTCACCCACTGCCTCACCCACTGCCTCACCCACTGCCTCACCCACTGCCTCACCCACTGCCTCACCCACTGCCTCACCCACTGCCTCACCCACTGCCTCTACCACTGCCTCTACCACTGCCTCACCCATTGCCTTTACCACTGCCTCTACCACTGCCTCAACCACTCCAGTCACACACAATCTACAAGCACCAAATACAATGAATTATTGTGAAATGTTTGGAAGAGCAGGGAGACTAATACTCCAGCATAAACAAAGCCACACTGATGCTGCGTCAACCACTTCCTCCACCACTGCTTCAGCCCTCGTATTTTTGTACAATTTCCTTCTTCAGTTCTATCGTATTTATTATTATTATTATTATTATTATTATTATTATTATTATGTATTATTTTTATTATTAATGTATTATTATTTTTATTTTATTATTTTTATATTATCATTATTATTATTATTATTATTATTATTATTAGCAGTAGCACAAATGTTTGATTCTTGGCTGTGTTCAAGAGTAAACACATGATGTCACCTTCCAATACCTGTCTGAATAGCCATTCTAATATGCAGTCATGGATGGGTTTACATTATTTATACTGTAGTTTAATAGCAAATAATAAACAAACAAAACACTCACCACACAGTGGTGGGAGGGCTGGCTGCCAGTTGTGGGGGGTCGGAGGGAGGGTAGTAGGGACTTGCAGTGGTGGAGGCAGTGGTATTTAATAACATACATGTTGTTAAGGCATAACATATGTATTTAGTACAATTTACGACGTTTTCATGTATTTTATGATTGTTCATGGTTCAACAAGTTAAGGAAGCAGTATTGTATTATAATTCCCTACAATATATTGGGGCACCAAACATTCGCGAGGCTCTTGATCCCCTAACCCTCGTGAATGTTGAGGGAGACCTGTATGCCCCTTACTTATTCGGCGCATGTACACACCCTCATTTACAGGCTATCTCCCCCAACCAGCGAACCAGGTTGCTAAGAGTTGATGATGGGGCCCCGTCGTTCTACTAGTGACCAGGTTCTAGCCAATAAGAAGATGGTTTTGGCAATCGCAGAGGTTATGTGGGTACCACTCTCCTGTCTGCCCTTGTCATTCCCATTCTAGAGCTGGTTGAAGCACGGTCTGTTATCTTGTGGCTTCTATTTCTGCCTTGCTTACCGTGGAGTGCACTATACTTATCACTGTACATAGTGTACATATTGCTGTTCTGAATTGGTGAAGGATAATATAAGTCTAAACTTTTTCTGCTGTGTTTATTTTGCTCCCTTTACACCCAGGATAACAGGCCATTTGGATTCCTGGGTTGTAATATGGGTAGCCTGTCCGAGAGCTGGAGCTGGACTTAGAGAAACGGTTGAGCTTAGGGTGAAGCTCGTAGCTGGAACATTATGCAGCTTGCCGTCTGGCATTGCATTAGCTTTGCCTACGCTTTACAAATTTTGCATGTCAGTTGCTTTGTTATGGTCAGCCTTGCTATTGTGTGATCGTTCAACAGCTCGCTACTAGCTTGTTCGGTGTGGTCGCTTCGCTACGGTCAATCTTCTAGAACAGTGTAGCTGTCTGGCATTGCTTTACAAATTTTGCCTGTCAGTTGTTGCTAGCCTGTTCGGTGTGGAGAATTTTGCAGTCAGCTTTGCTTGTATGCGTATTCTGCAATCGTACTGTGCATAGCTTAGCGTGTTCTGCAAATTAACGTGTTAGGTTGGGGTATTCTGCAATTGTACTGTGCATAGCGAATAACTTATGCCACCTAGACGAGTCAGACGTCTGGTGTCGGCATATACTTTGCATAACCTACCTAAATTGTCCCTACAGTGTTGTTGACAAATTGCTCGTTCCATTGGCATTAAATACAAATGCACTCTCACAGCTGCGCAACTGCGTTCACTGATTGCTGACAAACTTACAGAAGAAGAGATGGCACATCAGACTCCTCCCTCTACTAGAGCTAGGGCAAAAACTACTATGTTTTCGCAGGAGGAGGATGATACACCTATGGAGCAAAATGGTCAGTATAGTGCAGCTGGGTTGTCTCAAGGTGAATCAGCGTCGTTGGCACTTGAGCTGGCAAAAATCAATCTTGAGCAAACTAGGAAACAGAGAGCATTCGCAAGGGAAGAATTTGATAGGGAAAGAGAAAGGAGGCAGTTTTCGCATTCTGTAAATGATTTTAGTTTACAGAAAGCAGTACAGCTTGTTCCCCGCTTCAATGAGGCCGAACCAGAATAATTTTTCGAAAGCTTCGAAAATCAGGCTCGAGCCTTGAGGTGGCCGGAACAGCATTGGGCATCGTTGGTTCATACAGCATTGTTTGGTAAGGCACAGGAATTTACATCAGCATTAAATGACACTGAATTTTCTGATTATCAAGTAGTGAAGACCACAGTGTTGGGAGCATATACATGTATCCCAGCCAAGTATAAAAAACTTTTCAAACTAAGCAGGCGGCAGCTTGGTCAATCACTCATGGATTTTGTAAGACAGCAAACCAAAGCTTTTGCCAGCTGGTATAAAGCAAGTGGTGTGTCTACCTTTGAGGAGCTGGTACAGCTTATTCTGATTGATAACCTGCTGGAGTCTGTGGGGTTTTTTTTTAGTGAGGGGATGCGGGCTACCGTCCGCCTGTATCTTGGACCTATGCTAGCCCGACTGACTGCTATCTCACTCTGAGTTTAGGGTTTGGCTTTTTGTCACGAGAAAAGCTGAGCTCTGTCTAAGAGTTGGATGGTGGAGAGGAAAGGCAGTCCCATTATTTTGTGCCATGGCAGCACTGTTACCACTGGGAGGTGGCAGCCTAATCCTGAGCCTTCTCGGGGTGGGGGTGTGGCATGCAAAGAGCACGTAACCTTTATTCGGTGCATGTACACACCCTCATTTACAGGCTATCTCCCCCATAAATAACAAAAAGGCACAATACCGTGACTGGAACAATACACAAATAACCCGCATGGGGATGCCCGGGTGTTGTGCATGTGTCTTAATTTCATCCTGTCGGTATTATATACAATTCTTGTACTTCTACTACTACTACCACCTCTTCCTGCCTATATATAGCCGTCCTGCTCCACCTCTGTTAGTGTGACTTTGTCAATGGTCCAAGTCGGACCAAAACGTCGTCGTAAGCTTCTCTCTTTTATGTGCGGGTTATTTGTGTATTGTTCCAGTCATGGTATTGTGCCTTTTTGTTATTTATGGACCCCGCAGTTAAGCGTCATATTCTCTCCAACTTTTTTAATGTTCTTCCCTCTTTTAAACCCCTCTTTCGATCTTATGAGGCTGCTCTTATTGCTACCCGGCGTCGTAAGAATCAGCTTCGCTTCCTACGTGACTGTCTTGCTGAACAAGTTCTGCCACCTTCCTTCTCCCACTTCCTGAAAACCAACCCACTGGGCACTCCTTTTCCTGATCATGCCCGTCTCCTACTTCAACAGCTCATTCTTTCTACTAAATCACAGGTTGAAGATGCCTTCTTTACTTTCCGTCAACGTCAACGTGCTCTCTTTGCGGCTCTACCACAGGATCTCTGTAACCTTCTCTCTACCATTGCCTTTGACACTGCTCGCCGAAATGCACAAATTCATTCTTCCAAACTACAAAATAAACTTCAACGTCTCATCTCAGCTAGCCCTTGGTCTAAATTCTCCCTCACTGACTGTGTTACTAATCTGTCTTCTGTCTCACTCTCTCAATATGAGCTTGAACTTCTTGGTTTTGGTCTTTCCTTTGCCACTTCGCCTACTCCTCGCGCTGGTATTTCCCTGATTAGCTCTTTTGATTCCTTCCGTCAATCTCGCTTTCCGTAATCTTCCTGACTTGTCCACTTTTCGTGGTGCTCTCCTTCCCGCTCTTGTTAGTCTGTTTTCCAAGAATCACCACCTTCCACGCCATTACCAACTTGCCCTTTCTTCTCTTAAATCCAACACTAACATTGTCATACTATCTTCTGACAAAGGTACTTCGGTAGTTATCCTTGATCGCGAGGATTACCTCCATAAAGCTGATGTCTTGCTCTCTGACTCACGCACCTACACTCCTCTCGTTTCCAACCCTCTTGATCGCATCAAGAGAACTTTCAACAAAAAACTAAGGACTTCTCTCCGACTCTGTCCTCCTGACTTTGACCTTGTTCAACGGTTTCGTGTCATCTGTCCCTCTCTTCCCTATTTCTATGGCCTTCCCAAAACTCATAAACCTGATATTCCTCTTCGTCCTATCATATCCTCTAGAGGTTCTGTCTCTTATTCTCTTGCTTCTTGGCTGGCCAAAACCCTACACTCCCTTTCTTGGTACTTTTTCTCCTGCCCACCTCCGTCACTCTCAAGACTTCATTGAACGGGTTCGCTCTCTCCCCAACCTGTAAGATGCTTAGTCTTGACGTTGAGTCCCTCTTCACCAATGTCCTCTTGATGATGTCCTTGATTTCCTTAGAGAGAAGGCCCATGAAGGGTTTCTTCATCTCCCTATCCCCACTGATGTCTTTCTTGATCTGATCCGCCTCTGTGTGGACTCTAACTTCTTTTCCTTCCAAGGGAAATATTATTCTCAAAACCTTCGGTGTCGCTATGGGCTCTCCTCTCTCTCCTGTCCTTGCTAATCTTTACATGGAATACTTCGAGACTGTTCTTCTTCCTACCCTCGATGTGCAACCTTCACTCTGGCTCCGCTATGTGGATGACATCTTTGCTCTGTGGCCTCATGACTCCAGTCTCTTCCAACCTTTTTGAAGCTCTTAATAATCTTGCCCCTTCCATTAAGTTTAAAGCTGAATGGGAATCTAATTCCTTACTTCCTTTCCTTGATGTCCATGTCCACCGCTCAGATAACAGGTTTTTCCTTTTCCGTTTACCGTAAACCTATGCACAGTGGCATGTACATTCACTACTTTTCCTATCATGCTTCCCCTGTCAAGAAAAGTGTTCTTATCTCCCTCTTTCTCCTCCGTGCCCTCCGCATCTGTGATCCTCAGTTCCTTCCAGCAGAAATTTCCACTTCATATAATTCGTTCTCCCCGTCTTGGCTACCCTTCCCATTTCATAGACTCTGCCCTCTACGTGCTAAATGCAATTTCTCTCTCCCAAACTCTCTACTCATGGGAACTCTTCTATCCTCTGTCTTCCCTACATTTCCGGTCTTTCTAATCTCAACAATTCTCTCCGTCCCTTAGACATTAAGCTTACCTTCCGCCAGACTAACACTCTTCGCACTAATCTCGTTCATACCTCTCCTCCCTCTACAGATGTTCCTGGTGTCTACTCTATTTCTTGCTCCTCCTGTCCTCTTCAATACTTCGGAGAAACTGGTCGTTCTCTTTCTGACAGACTTAGGGAGCACAAAAATAGTGTTAGGCTTGCCGACACTAACAATGCTCTTTTCTGTCACGTCAGAGATCATAGCCATCCTATTGACTGGTCTTCTGCTAAAACTGTCTTCCCTACTTCCAACTCGAACAGTCGCCGTCTAGTTGAATCTCTAATGTACACAACTTTCCTTGTATGAACCTTAGCCCTGGCTTCGTCTCTGTAGATGCCTTCCTCTCCCACTACATTGTAAAATGCTCCAAACTTCAGAACACCCGTGACTTAACCTGAATCCTCACTTTTTTTTTCTTTTTCTTCTTTCCTCTTCCCCTTTCCTCTCTCCTTTTCTCCTCTGGGTTGTCTTTCTCTCTCCTGTCTCGTGTTTCTGTTCCTTCTTCATTTATTTTATTTCACCACTTCCCCTTTCACGCACCTCTGTGCGCTTGCTCTCCCTCTGTGGGTATCTAGCTCTCTTGCAGTGCTCCCCTTCCTTTGTATTTGACTGGCTCGTCTTCCTTATTTCCCAGTCCTTCCGCTACCACTCTACTACCTCTTCTTCTACTACAACTACTGTTGAAATTAAGACACATGTGCGGCGTCTGGTTGTCTTTGTTGTGGACATTTCGCCATCCAGTGGCTGGCTGGATGGCAAAATGTCTACGATGGGGATGCCCGGGTGTTGTGCATGTGTCTTAATTTCATCCTGTCGGTATTATATACAATTCTTGTACTACTACTACTACTACCACCTCTTCCTGCCTATATATAGCCGTCCTGCTCCACCTCTGTTAGTGTGACTTTGTCAATGGTCCAAGTCAGACCGAAACGTCGTCGTAAGCTTCTCTCTCTTATTTTATTATTATTATTTTTTTATTATCACACTGGCCGATTCCCACCAAGGCAGGGTGGCCCGAAAAAGAAAAACTTTCACCATCATTCACTCCATCACTGTCTTGCCAGAAGGGTGCTTTACACTACAGTTTTTAAACTGCAACATTAGCACCCGTCCTGCAGAGTGCAGGCACTGTACTTCCCATCTCCAGGACTCAAGTCCGGCCTGCTGGTTTCCCTGAACCCCTTCATAAATGTTACTTTGCTCACACTCCAACAGCACGTCAAGTATTAAAAACCATTTGTCTCCATTCACTCCTATCAAACACGCTCACACATGCCTGCTGGAAGCCCAAGCCCCTTGCACACAAAACCTCCTTTACCCCTCCCTCCAACCTTTCCTAGGCCGACCCCTACCCCACCTTCCTTCCACTACAGACTGATACACTCTTGAAGTCATTCTGTTTCGCTCCATTCTCTCTACATGTCTGAATCACCTCAACAACCCTTCCTCAGCCCTCTGGACAACAGTTTTGGTAATCCCGCACCTCCTCCTAACTTCCAAACTACAAATTCTCTGCATTATATTCACACCACACATTGCCCTCAGACATGACATCTCCACTGTCTCCAGCCTTCTCGCTGCAACATTCATCACCCATGCTTCACACCCATATAAGAGCGTTGGTAAAACTATACTCTCATACATTCCCCTCTTTGCCTCCAAGGACAAAGTTCTTTGTCTCCACAGACTCCTAAGTGCACCATTCACTCTTTTCCCCTCATAAATTCTATGATTCACCTCATCTTTCATAGACCCATCCGCTGACACGTCCACTCCCAAATATCTGAATACATTCACCTCCTCCATACTCTCTCCCTCCAATCTGATATCCAATCTTTCATCACCTAATCTTTTTGTTATCCTCATAACCTTACTCTTTCCTGTATTCACTTTTAATTTTCTTCTTTTGCATACCCTACCAAATTCATCCACCAATCTCTGCAACTTCTCTTCAGAATCTTCCAAGAGCACAGTGTCATCAGCAAAGAGCAACTGTGACAACTCCCACTTTGTGTGACTCTTTATCTTTTAGCTCCACGCCTCTTGCCAAGACCCTCGCATTTACTTCTCTTACAACCCCATCTATAAATATATTAAACAACCACGGTGACATCACACATCCTTGTCTAAGGCCTACTTTTACTGGGAAATAATTTCCCTCTTTCCTACATACTCTAACTTGAGCCTCACTATCCTTGTAAAAACTCTTCACTGCTTTCAGTAACCTACCTCCTACACCATACACCTGCAACATCTGCCACATTGCCCCCCTATCCACCCTGTCATACGCCTTTTCCAAATCCATAAATGCCATAAAGACCTCTTTAGCCTTATCTAAATACTGTTCACTTGTATGTTTCACTGTAAACACCTGGTCCACACACCCCCTACCTTTCCTAAAGCCTCCTTGTTCATCTGCTATCCTATTCTCCGTCTTACTCTTAATTCTTTCAATAATAACTCTGCCATACACTTTACCAGGTATACTCGACAGACTTATCCCCCTATAATTTTTGCACTCTCTTTTGTCCCCTTTGCCTTTATACAAAGGAACTATGCATGCTCTCTGCCAATCCTTAGGTACCTTACCCCCTTCCATACATTTATTAAATAATTGCACCAACCACTCCAAAACTATATCCCCACCTGCTTTTAACATTTCTATCTTTATCCCATCAATCCCGGCTGCCTTACCCCCTTTCATTTTACCTACTGCCTCACGAACTTCCCCCACACTCACAACTGGCTCTTCCTCACTCCTACAAGATGTTATTCCTCCTTGCCCTATACACGAAATCACAGCTTCCCTATCTTCATCAACATTTAACAATTCCTCAAAATATTCCCTCCATCTTCCCAATACCTCTAACTCTCCATTTAATAGCTCTCCTCTCCTATTTTTAACTGACAAATCCATTTGTTCTCTAGGCTTCCTTAACTTGTTAATCTCACTTCAAAACTTTCATATTTTCAACAAAATTTGTTGATAACATCTCACCCACTCTCTCATTTGCTCTCTTTTTACATTGCTTCACCACTCTCTTAACCTCTCTCTTTTTCTCCATATACTCTTCCCTCCTTGCATCACTTCTGCTTTGTAAAAACTTCTCATATGCTAACTTTTTTTTCCCTTACTACTATCTTTAGATCATCATTCCACCAGTCACTCCTCTTCCCTCCCGCACTCACCTTCCTATAACCACAAACTTCTGCTGAACACTCCAACACCACGTTTTTAAACCTACCCCATACCATTTCGACCCCATTGCCTATGCTCTCATAAGCCCATCTATCCTCCAATAGCTGTTTATATCTTAACCTAACTGCCTCCTCTTTTAGTTTATAAACCTTCACCTCTCTCTTCCCTGATGCTTCTATTCTCCTTGTATCCCATCTACCTTTTACTCTCAGTGTAGCTACAACTAAAAAGTGATCTGATATATCTGTGGCCCCTCTATAAACATGTACATCCTGAAGTCTACTCAACAGTCTTTTATCTACCAATACATAATCCAACAAACTACTGTCATTTTGCCCTACATCATATCTTGTATACTTATTTATCCTCTTTTTCCTGAAATATGTATTACCTATAACTAAACCCCTTTCTATACAAAGTTCAATCAAAGGGCTCCCATTATCATTTCACCTGGCAACCCCAAACTTACCTACCACACCCTCTCTAAAAGTTTCTCCTACTTTAGCATTCATGTCCCCTACCACAATTACTCTCTCACTTGGTTCAAAGGCTCCTATACATTCACTTAACATCTCCCAAAATCTCTCTCTCCCCC
>NC_069415.1:31043972-31086233 GCF_026875155.1 Cherax quadricarinatus
TAATTTCCTCTAATTTTGTGTGTCTATATTTTTAGCTTGTACATCGCCACACACAAAACAAGCCCCTTAAACTATTACAAATCGATATAAACACTTTTTTGTATAACAAATCACTTTAGTTTCCAAAAATGTAATTTATACGCTGTTTATCTAAGTTTAGACACTTTTGTCGTCTAATTGTATAGAGCAACGAGCGTATAGTTTCCAACGACACAGACGCACGTAAGCCGCTCTTTTTATGTAATTTCGTTATTGGCTGCTTATTAAACGTAAATATAGTTCGTGCTGAATTAACGACTGTAACCCATTGGAAAACGAATTTGGTATTTGAAAGGCAGGTTGTACAAAATGATGTGCTAAAACTTTTTTTTTGGGAACGTCTTATTGAAACTGAAGTGGAAAATCAAGTTAGAAATATAAAAGTGCCTTTCTGTGATAATAATGGAGTCATCGTACACACAAGCGAGTTTATTGAAAAAATTGCCAAGGTCTTGTAGCATGCATAAACCGGTTTGGCTAGTCTGGTCTCGTAGAAATATGATCTGTGTTAAAACTGCAGTGATGGGCTCTTGCCTGAAGACCTTCCATGTGAAATACTGAATGTGAGAATAAGACATATACACATTCAAGACATTTACTGAATGTGGTGTCTCACTAATGTGTGAAAATTATTGCAGTGTTGGTGTTCAGACTTGAAACCGTCCTTATGCAACACTGGTATCTTCTGTTTTGTTATTGAGTTGTTGATTGATTTTCTTGTTACTGCCGTCATTCTTAAATTTGCTTTAGTTTCTCTTGCCAGTTCAATAAAGAACAAAAATATATTGCAGGAAATATGGAATTAATATATTATTTACATAATCCAGAATTATGATCCATTGTAACACTCGGATTACCTGTATGTAGTGAAATTTTTTATTATTTGAACGACTGAATTTATAATTTAGCATTACGACTGCAAATGATAACGCTACGACTACTACGACCTGCTGCTGCTGCTGCTACTACTACTACTACTAAATACTACACTGTCGCTAGTAGCATGGAATTAGCAAAAGTAAGGGGGGAACTAATACAGGCAGCGTCGTAGCGTTAACCAAGCAGCATGACACTGTCACAAGCAGTGTGGGGAATAACATAAGCTGTTTGGGACTAAAACAGGCAGTTTAGTGCTAACAGGCAGCGTAGCAATAACACAGCATCGTGGCGCTAACAATGACAGTTTGGTAATAACCCGGCAGCCTGGCACTAACAGTGGCAGTTTGTAAATTTTTACAGGCAAACGTGGCATTAACAATGGCAACTTGGTACTAACACAGGCAGCCTGGCACTAACATGGCAGTTTGGTATTAACACAGGCGCGTGGCATTAACAATGGCAGCTTGGTACTAACACAGGCAGCGGGCACTAACAATGGCAGTTTGGTACTAACACAGGCAGCGTGGCATTAACAATGGCAGTTTGCTGCTAACACAGCAGCGTGGCACTAACAATGGCAGTTTGGTATTAACACAGGCAGTGTGGCCCCTAAAAATGGCAGTTTGGTACTAACACAGGCGTGTGGCCCCTAAATGACAGTGCCAAACTGCCCGTGTTTGTACCAAACTAACAATGGCAGTTTGGTACTAACACAGGCATTGTGGGACTAACAATGGCAGTTTGGTACTAAACACAGCGTGTGGCACTAACAATGGCAGTTTAGTACTAACACAGACAGTGTTGCACTAACAATGGCAGTTTAGTACTAACACAGGCAGCGTGGCACTAACAATGGCAGTTTGGTACTAACAGGCAGCGTGGCACTAACAATTCCCAGTTTGTACAACACAGGTAGCATGGCACTAACAATGGCATTTTGGTACAAAACACGGCCCGTGTGGCATGTTGTCTGGGGAAATAATTATTCCCAAGGTGGCATCAGTTTTAAGCACTCAGAAAAAGGATCGGTCAGTATGTACTGTTAAAATAATAGTTATTTTTTTATTGATTTCATAGGACTGAGAAATTACCTGGGTGGGCTGAACTGGAATGACCTGACTATGGGCAGGTAGGTGGTGATGGTTGCCGATATGACGTTTTCTAGAGCATATTTTCTAGCTGCTCAGACAACTTACGTTCCAAATAGGGAAATCAGATCAAACGAAAATGATTCTAATGTATAAACAATACATTAACACATTTCATTGGTCAAAAGAGAGGCATATAAGGCAAATCAGAAGAGGAGAGGGGCAGTTAAAGAAATCAGTATATTCAGTTAAAGAGAGAAAAAAAAAAAAGGGAAAAAGAAAAGCAAAAAGAGATTATGGGGTTTAAAAGTTGAAAGAGAATTGAAGACTAACCCAAAGGATTCTTTCAGGTAAAACAGAAGTAAGATTAGGGACAAGAATAGGCCCACTCAATAGTTACTCGAGTCAGCTCAAAAGCAGTGATGAGATAATGTGTAGATTTTCAAAAACTTCCTCTCATTTTTACATGGAAGATACTTGCGATATTCCAGAAATAAAATTTTTGTATAACGGGCCGATAAATTTTGGGCACGATTAGGGTCACAAGTGACATGGTCCTTAGACAAATAGATAAATTAAACGTAACAAATCTCATGGCTCTGATGAACTGTGTGTTAAAGGAATGAAAGAGGAACTTAGCATCCCTTTGGCTAATCTTTTCAACATATCACTACAAACTGGCATAGTGTCTGATAAGTGGAAAATGGCAAATGTGATACCAAATTTAAAAAGCTGGGACAAGTCCTTAGCTTCGATCTATAGACCAATAAGCCTAACCTCCATAGTAGGAAAATTTGCGGAATCAGTAATTGACAAAGGCAATTCGTCGAGCCACCAAAATACGCCGACGAATTCATTCTGATGAGGACATTAGAGCACTCGAGGAAGATTTAAATAGACTGTGCAGTGGCCGGAAAAGTGGAAGATGCAGTTTAATATAGACAAATGGAAAGTTTATTTGGATTTTAGTAAAGCCTTCGATGGAGTACCTCACAAGAGGTATAGGTAATAGGTATGGGAAGGAGGGAAAGTTCTAGCATAAAGGCATGGCTTACCAACAGAAAGCAGAGTTTCAGTTAATGGGGTCAAACTGAATGGGGATTAGTCACTAGTGGCTTTCCACAAGGGTCAGTTTTAGGGGCCCCCTCTTGTTCATAATTTACATTAATGACCTTGATGAAGGAATTTCAAGTGACATGAGCAAATTTGCTGATGTACAAAAATAGGCTGTATGATTCATTCTGAGGAGAATACCAATGGGAAAACCAGGAGGGTTTGGACAAATTAATGTCTTGGTCTGAAAAGGTATACGAGGTTCAGTGTGAACAAGTTAAAGTACTAGTCCCTTTTTAATGAAAATAACCCTCGAAGTTATAAACCCAGGTGAATGTATTTTTGTTGGTAGAATTACCAACAATTGTAAAGTAAAAGGACACAAGTGCAACTAATTTTGACATTTTATTGTGGCAACGTTTCGCTCTCCAGGAGGTATTGTCAAGCCGTTACAAACAATACTGGACCCAAAGGTATTATATATAAATAGGCTTAGAGTGAGGAGTAATACTAGTGGTAGTAGTAGTGACATAAGTTGTAGTAGTAGTAGTAATACAATATGGTAGAACAATTAACTTGCAACAAGTAAAACGATATAAAGCTATTACTTGGGTAAAAAAAAATAATAGGTTAGACAAATATTTCTATTGGAGGTTGAATTTTGAAAAGGCCTGTTTCGCTGTTTACCTCTGTAATGTGCTTTTGTAACTTAGCAGGAGAGACTATGTGATTGGCAGGGTTTACTGTTTTCAGGGGGATTCTTGCAAATCTTAGCATGGGTGCATGAGTCCTATCATAACTATACTAAAGCTATGTGTGGATTCTGTCTGTACCACTTTTCTGTTTTGGTCGTTCCCCTTCTTGACCACTCTAAGGCTAATTAAGTATTTCCAAAATATGTATTCCTATGTCCATCTGAACATTTACTTACCGGCTGCGTCCTCGTGACATAAGAACCGGGCCCCCCCAATCGACTCTGTCCACCTTGTCAACGCTTCTCATTATTTTGTGCATCGTAAAACATGTTACCTCAGGTCCTTCTGTCCTCTAGTACCCTTAGGGTTAGTTCCTCTGGTGTCATATCATAGTTCTTACCCCTCAGCTGTGGGACTAGCTTCGTTGTAAAACCTTTGCACTTTTTTCCTACTGCATACTGGTTACATACTGGCTACATACTGGCTCTGCATACTTCAAGATGGGCCTGAATATATACCGTGTAAAAGGTCATGAATGCCTCCTTGCTGATGTTCTTGAAAGCTACCTTAATCTGCCAGTTTTCTGCAGCGGTTATTCGGTTCATTTTGTCCTCCTGGTAAACTCCCCTTCTTCTTGTAGGGAAACAACTTTGGGAGAACAAGCCATTATTGGGACAGCGTTTTGCTCTGTGTTGATCTTTATCAAGTCACCAGAGATCAAAATATTATCCTGGTAAAAGCTTGTTTCTTCAGAGTGTACGTTCTTCACTGTTGCCGGCAGCACATTTATATGCAAATTGACTTCTCGTTTTATTTGTCCACCACTGTTAAGTACTCAGGCATCATCACCATGATAGTGGCTCCCATGAGACATAGTAATTATATCTTACCATGTCTTGATTCATTCAGGGTCAGTACAGTGTCTAGACTGTGACTAGTTCAGGGTCAGTACGGTGTCTAGCTGAACAGTGTGTTGATCAAGGAAGAGAAAGCAGAGAAGAAAGCGAAGAAGCAAGAGATGGAGGTGTAGGAGGACGAGGAAGAGGGGGAGAGTTTCGGAGGACTGAGTTCAAGGTCGCTAATGAATATAAAATTTATTCAGTGGCTAATGCTTTAAAAATATGAATATCGCGCAATGAGCAATACACAGTGTAAATAATGGACGTACAAGAAATTACTTAGGAAATATATACGGATATGTTACAAGGTAATAACTATAGGATTGATATGTTACAAGGTATTAGACTACAGACTGATATGTACAAGGTAATAACTACAGGACTGATATGTTACAAGGTAATAACTACAGGACTGATATGTTACAAGGTAATAACTACAGGACTGATATGTTACAAGGTAATAACTACAGGACTGATATGTTACAGTAACAACAGGACTGATATGTTACAGTAACAACAGGACTGATATGTTACAGTAACAACAGGATTGATATGTTTATAGTAACAACAGAAACTGAAAAGTTACAGTAACAACAGGAACAGACAAGTCACAAGTTAATAACTATAGGAGAAAAATTTCACAAAATAACTGGCAAGATGGTAGTGATGCAACAAGCGTGGTACATTGCCTCAATGTGCAGCGACAACAAAAAGAAAGCACAGACGAGAAAAAAGACGCGCTGATGGGGTCTAACTGAACCACCCGGACAAAAGTAAGAGGTCAAGGCCGGGGCGTGAGTGAGTGTGGGCGCGAGGTTTGTGGGCTGTAAGGTATGGGAGAGTGTGGGTCGTTTGTGGTGTATAAGGGAGGGTGTGGCTGGGATTGGAGAGGATGGTTAAAACGGAGAGTAGGTGTAGGGCACCGATTTAAAGATTACTTACGAGGGCTAGTTTACTGTGGCGTGGCTAAATGAATTTCGCCGCCGAAGTGGCTACTTTAATTGGGTACTATACGGAGCACTAGCTGTGTATTTCACCTTTGGGATGGATATTGGCTGGTTTATTGTGCGCTTACGAACACTATGTATATTCCTTACCAATGGACGGAAGGCATGCTTGCTGTTCATTCATTTCTCTGTGGATGATAATGACTAGATGTATTGTGTGCACTGTATCCATCCTGTGGACAATAGTTGGCTCGTTAATTAAATATATCCATAATCATCGATTTAGAAGGTAGTGATAGTTTATCCTTGTATCCTAACCCATAAGGCATCCTGTGGATGGCAATGGCCTAGTTATTATTGTGTGGCAGCCCACATGGATATACCTGTGGATGATAGTACTAGTGTTTGTGTACCACATATCCCAATTATGGTGCGTAACGTAATAGATATCAGAACCTACATTAAAAATGATATAATTTTATCCAATATACGTGATCAGTTTCCAAGACCAGTTTTCCTATTCGTTTACAACGTCTTCATATTTTTTTATTAATAGATACATTATTAAGTAATTGCACAGTCAACAGTGACTGACTACATGTTTTAACATTTAACTTTTTGTTCGTGGGTATAAATGACAGTGATAATGCGCTTGTTACAAAAGTGATTTGGATTATATGAGCTGCTTGACCCTTGTGGGTTAATCGCTTAGTATTTGATTAAAGTAATTATAGATGCTGCTCAGGTTTCCTATTGCATTCCTGTGCCAACACCACACACACACATATATAATATATATATAAATATATATAAATATATTAAAGATATATAATATATATATAATATATAATATATATATAAAATATATAAATAATAAATATATTGGGAAAGATTCCTTCCCCCTTCCCCATATAGATGAGAGGAAATCAATAAGAACAAGAACAATTAAGAACAAAGAAGAAAAACTAAGAAATGGGTGTGTATACATATCCGTGTACATGCATGTGTAGTGTGACCAAAGAGTAAAATGAAAAGATACCAGCAATAATTTACAGGTTTCCCGTTTCACACTTTATTTGGCATGGGGGAGACAGTAGTACCTCACTGGGTGGTTGCTGACCTACAGTCTAATAAAATAATAAAAATTATTCTTATTATTATATCTTTCCTGCAAAGCATGTACGACTTATACAGACCAACAGACATCATTGATATACATATAGAAAGCCCATTGTTATGCAGAGCATTTCGGCAAATTAGGCCTAATTTTGATCCCAGGATGAGCCCACCACCAGTCGTTCTAACACCCAGGTACCTATTTCCTGCTAGGCTAACAGGGACAAGCAGTGTCCTTAAGGAAAACCCATGCCCTATGTGTCCACCTTAAGTGCGCTAGCACTCGAGCTATGTGTATATGTGTGTGAACGTGGCGTGCATATATACATATATATTAAATATATATATAATTTATTTTTTTAAATTAATTTTTATTATCACATCGCCGATTTCCCCACCAAGGCAGGGTGGCCCGAAAAAGAAAAACTTTCACCATCATTCACTCCATCACTGTCCTTGCCAGAAGGGTGGCTTTAACACTACAGTTATTTAAACTGCAAACATTAACACCCCTCCTTCAGAGTGCAGGCAACGTACGCCCATCTCCAGGACTCAAGTCCGGCTGCCGGTTCCCTGATCCCTCATAAATGTTACTTGCTCACACCTCCAACAGGCACGTCAAGGTATTAAAAACCATTTGTTCTCCATTACACCTATCAAACACGCTCACGCATGCCTGCTGGAAGTCCAACCCCTCGCACAGACAAAAGACCTCCTTTCCCCCTCCCTCCAACCCATCTAGGCCGAACCCCTACATCCGCCTTCCTTTCCACTACCAACTGATACACTCTTGAAGTCCATTCTGTTTCGCTCCTTCTCTCTACATGACCGAACCACCTCAACAACCTACCTCAGCCCTCTGGACACAGTTTTGGTAATCCCGCACCTCCACCTAACTTCCAAACTACGAGTTATTTCTCTGCATTAATTCCCACCACACATTGCCCTCAGACATGTCAATCTCCACAGCCCTCCAGCCTTCCTCCTCGCTGCCACATTCATCACCCACGCTTCACACCCATATAAGAGCGTTGGTAAAACTATACTCTCATACATTCCCTCTTTAGCCTCCAAGGACAAAGTTCTATGTCTCCACAGACTCCTAATGCACCACTCACTCTGTTTTCACCTCATCAATTCATGATCTCCTCATCTTTCATAGACCCATCTCGCTGACACGTCACATCCCAAATCTCTGAAAACGTTCACCTCCTCCATCTCTCCTCCCTCCAAATCTGAATATCAATCTTTCACAACACCTAATCTTTTTGTTATCCTCATAACCTTACTCTTTCCTTATCACCTTTAATTTTCTTCTTTGGCACACTCCTACACCCCTAACCAAATTCATCCACACAATCTCTGCAACTCTCTTCAGAATCTCCCAAAGCACAGTGTCTTCAGCAAAGAGCAGCTGTGACAACTCCCACTTTGTGTGGATTCTTTATCTTTTAACTCCAACGCTTCTTGCCAGACCCTCGCATTTACTTCTCTTACAAAACCCCCTCTATAATTACGAATTAAACACCACGGTGACATCACACATCCTTGTCTAAGGACTACATTATACTGGGGAAAAAATTTCCTTCTTTCCAACATACACTAACTTGACCCTCACTACACTCGGTAAAAACTCTTCACTGCTTTCAGTAACCTACCTCCTACAAACATACACTTTGCAACATCTGCCCATTGCCTGCCCCCTATCCACCCTGTTCATAACTCCATTTCCCAATGCCATAAATGCCACAAAGACCTCTTTAGCCTTATCTAAATACTGTTCACTTATATGTTTCACCTGTAAACAACACCTGGTCCACACACCCCCTAGCCTTTTCTAAAGCCTCCTTGTTCATCTGCTTATCCTATTCCCGTCTTACTCTAATTCTTTATCAATTATAACTCTACCAAACACTTTAACCAGGTACACTCAACAACTTTATCCCCCTATAATTTTTTTGCCCTCTCTTTTAATCTCCCCTTTGCCTTTATACAAAGGATCTATGCATGCTCTCTGCCATCCCTAGGTACCTTACCCTCTTCCATACATTTAATTAAATAATTGCACCAACCACTCCAAAACTATATCCCCACCTGCTTTTAACGATTTCCTATCTTTATCCCATCCATCCAGGCTGCCTTACCCCCTTTCATTTTACTACTGCCTCACGAACTTCCCCCACACTCACAAACTGCCCTTCCTCACTCCTACAAGATGTTATTCCGCCTTGCCCTATACACGAAATCCTCAGCTTCCCTACTTCATCAAACATTTAAAAAACAATTCCCTCCAAAATATTCCTATCATCTTCCCAATACCTCTAACTCCTCCATTTAATACTCTCCTCTCCTATTTTTAACTGACAAATCCAATTGTTCTCTAGGCTTTCTTACCTTTTAACTCACTCCAAAACTTTTTCTTATTTTTCAACAAAATTTGGTTGAAAACATCTCACCCCACTCTCCATTTGCTCTCTTTTACATTGCTTCATTCACCACTCTCTTAACTCTCTCTTTTTCTCCAGATACTCATCCCTCCTCTGCATCCACTTCTACTTTGTAAAAACTTCTCAATGGCTAACTTTTTCTCCCTTACTACCTCTTTACATCTCATTCCAACCAATCGCTCCTCTTCCCTCCTGCACCCACTTTCTGTAACCACAAAACTTCTGCTGAACACTCTACACCTACATTTTTTCAACCTTACCCCATACCTGCTCTTCGACCCCATTGCCTATGCTCTCATTAGCCCATCTATCCTCCAATAGCTGTTTATAGCTTACCCTAACTGCCTCCTCTTTTAGTTTATAAACCTTCACCTCTCTCTTCCCTGATGCTTCTATTCTCCTTTGTATCCCATCTACCTTTTACTCTCATGTAGCTACAACTAAAGTGATCTGATATATCGTGGGCCCCTCTATAAAACATGTACACCTGAAGTCTACTCAACAGTCTTTTTATCTACCAATACAATCCAACAAAACTACTGTCATTTCGCCCTACATTCATATTCGTGTATACTTATTTATCCTCTTTTTCCTAAAATAATGTCATACCTATATCTAAACCCCTTTCTATAACCAAAGTTCAATCAAAGGGCCTCCCATTATCATTTACACCTGGCACCCCCAAACTTACCTACCACACCCTTCTCTAAAAAGTTCTCCCTACTTTAGCATTCAAGTCCCATACCACAATTACTCTCTACTTGGTTCAAAAGCTCCTATACATTCACTAACATCTCACCCAAAAATCTCTCTCTCCTCCTATGCATTCCTCTCTTCTCCAGGTGCATACACGCCTTATTATGACCCGCACTTCTTTCTCGCATCAACCTTTACTATTTAAATCCACATATTCTTTGAATTTACACATTCATATTCTCTTTCTCCTTCCATAACTGATCATTTAACATTACTGCTACCACCCCCTATATATTTATCATATATATATATATATATATAATATATATATATATATATATATATAAATAATATTATATATATATATATATAATATATAATATATATAAATATATAATAATAATATATAAATATATATATATATATTTATTTACCAGCACAGCCACTTAAACATTTATTCACTAAATTAGTTTCGGAGTTAACATAATCATCAAGGAACGTACAAAATCCATAAAAATATAAGACCAGATCTAAACATTCTCTAAGCATCAGATTAATGTAAATAAAATGAAAAATAAAGACTAAACCAGAAACAAAGTTAATCTACTGACCGTTTCATTATAAACAGGGAGATCGTCCTAATAGATTGTAGACTCCACTGTGCAGCCTCCCGGTTTTGATCACTGAATAATAAATGACTGATTTGTATTGTATTGTCTGTGGTTGACATGTTGGCGCGATTGGGCACAAAATGTGGGCTTTACCTGATAACTCATTTTAAAGAACAGGAATCACATTAACCATCATTCAGCAAAATGGCTGCCTTGCCAGAAGTTAGCAGGCATCACGCTTCGTATGACAGAAAATATCTTTATATCCGCGAGTCAATGCACGTATGTAAGTTAACAACAGTATCATTAAGATGGTAAAAAAGTATTTGATTTTTAGTGTACAAGTATAAATAATTGTTTGTTATGGCTAACTTAGAATGTTTTTTGTGGTTGTTTGGCGGAGAAAGTGGGCAACAAGCTCGGGGTAGCCCTGCTATCAACGCGTTTTTAGATATACGAGTGTATAATTTTAAATTTACTTGGGGAACGTAAAATATAAAATGACCTACAATCTTTCTGGAGGGATGAAGTGCACTTTGTGTTCATAATATATATCTGAAGTAGGTGATGGTGCGCATGACTGGGAAGCATGAGGTGACGGACAGTTGCGAGAGGTGGTTGACAGCTGGCGCCATCTGTATGCCATGGTACACAGCAGTGACAACGGCTAAGGGGTGTTGAAGGTGGGTCGACGGAGGGGCAGGAAAATTGGGTGTGGTAGGAGTTTGATGGAGCAATGTGGTGTGGGTGGAAGGGGTTGATGAAAGTGAGCATTATAACACTTAGACGAAGCTCAAATATTGAATTAAGAGGTCATAAATGTAAGCAGCTGAAAACAGCACATGAGAGTATGATAGGATCAGTTTTCAACAGGACTGATATGACAGACTTGCACCAATAGGTGTTATTACCTGACAGCTTACAACCCTAGAGCTATTTTTAGCTCTATAGTCCAGAGCATGTATGTTTTGCATGTCCACACCTCCACTCCCTGCATTATCCAACCTTGGAAAGCTGAAGCATCATCTGAAACATTTCTATTATATTTTGTTGCTAAGATAAGTTGGAGCATATTATCGCTACCATTAGAGCTGAACAGATGTTAACTCCCCACAACTTGGATTTCCAAAGCTGTTTGTGATGGTGACAGCCAACCAGATCTCACATACTCTAGACCTTCGAGATTGATAGAGCAGTAGGCCAATCTCCTGGCAACTGAGACGTCCTGTGATAAATCGAAATAGAGAGAATATCTCCTGGCAAAGAAATAATTCTAAAAGAGACAAGGAGAGTATCTCTAGCAGCTAGGTGATTCTATAGGATCTCTCCTAGCAGCTAGGTTGACTATTAGGAGTCTCTCCTAGCAGCTAGTGATCTATAAGGATCTCTCCTAGTAGCAAGGTATCTATAGAGTCTCTCCCAGCACTAGGTGATATATAGGAGTCTCACCTAGCAGCTAGGTGATCTATAGGTAGTCTCCCTTACAGCTAGTGTACCATGAGAGTCTCCTAGCAGCTAGATCAACCAGGAGTCTCTCCCCTAGCAGCTAAGTTAACCAGGAGTGTCTCTCGTAACAAGCTAGGCGTAAGGCAGGGAAGATATTTTATGTTAAGCACTGCCTTCAGTAGCCCAATCGTAATTCACGTTCCCATAGGCCACAAGTGGTCAGGTAGTGACTGACCTGAAAAACAGTGGCTAGAGGCCGTACCTATACATAGCCTTACAGACTAAACTTTTTATATGACTCATGAAACCTAGAAAGAAGTTAAGAAGCAGGTCCAGGAGCTGAAACTCGTCCTCCTCAACCACAAATAGGTGAATACGTGCGTGGCATCTGCGGTTGTCTAGCTGACCCTGAGATACGCTACCAGTTGTTCTGAACGTTCCCACTCCTGAGGAGTGTACCTTCAGAGAGTGGAGTAGCATACAACCGTCTCCGTGTAAGCTGCTCCACTCCTCCGAGTGGACAGACACCGAACGGTGTATGCATACACCGTCGTCAGTGTATGCTCGGCCATAAGCTTGCCACACACACTAACTTCATTATTAATCTCACTTGACTAAATAGGTCTACCATAACAATAGCAGCAGGCGAGGCGGTCGATCATCTAGCACCTAGGTTGAGTGGAGTTCTAAAAGCTAGGTGAAGTAGAAGATTATCTTTCAGCAGATAGTTGGTGTATGATGAGTAACTTTCTTCTAGCACGCCAAGACAAAAAGAGTATCTCCTAGAACTTGCACGAGAAAGAAACGTTAGACAGTTTAGTGGAGTCAGCTAGGTTGCGATATGAAGAAAGACACCTATGCAATGCGGTCTTTAGTATTTGTTGCTACTAGTTACCTAAGTGTGACTTACAATGACATGATATCACCTAGCAGCTAGCCAGGAATGCGTGGTGTAAACCATAGTCAAGACTGTCTTCTTTATTGCAAAATTGCCTGAAGAAATACTAGGGGGTAGAGAGGCTCAGGAAAAACCTCCCTTCATTTCCTCCTGTTATGAGATTGTAATTCCCATTGTCATAGATAACAACCAGCTCTTTCGAAGTACCATGACTTTCCATAGCTACAGAATCCATAGGAACTTGCCAATTTATTGCCTCATATATGCTACCCATCCTGTGTAATGAAACAGGAACAAGCTAGTTTTTTGTACTTCTGCTCCTGCCGCTGTCATAAGAAATTAGATAAAGAAAGGAAACTGCAGCGGACCTGTTTCACCAACCAGTCATACTCGTGTGCTTGTTCAGCATGTTTAAAAACTAACTCGTGCTCACTTCAGTGACGCCTACTTGGCTGTTTGTTCCACTCGTCTAAACACGACAGATGCTATGCAAGTTTGTTAATAAAGCATATTTTCAAACCTATACTCATCTTCATTGTATTTTGTAATGTAATTACTTCATACCTTCTGCTTCATTCTATCATTAACACAACATAAATTATATAAAGGTACCAGCAGGGAGACCAAACACAAAGAGACTACTACAAGGAAAGTTCCGATAGCATGACGGAGGCGGTGATGATTGGCTGGCCACAGTGTAAACAAGAAAGTGTCTGGCACGTCTGGGAAAGTCACCCTTCGTGTACTTGTGCAGAAACTACCACGTCCTCTCCTACAGCCTCAACGGTTGCCAGGGACAAATGTGATAAGGAAAGTGTCTCGCTGTTTCGTTTTCCTCTCGAGTTTGTTGACACTTTTTAAAGAAAGTTGTCACAAGATGCCTCTCTGGAAGCTGTATTAACATGGCTTTCTTAGTTCGGTTCACATTCTATAATTAAGAGTCTTTCTTATATAGAGCACAGTTTTAGCGTTTTTAAATGCATTACAGTTGACCCTTGTCCTTTAAAAGTCTCTAGAACGTACAGAATTGACAGGTAAATATTGGATTTTTTTTTACATTTGGCATGCATGTATATTTGCTAAAGATTTCTTATATTTCTTAATTCTTTAATATTGCCCTTCCAGTATCGAAACCTGATCCGAGACCATTTTGCGGGAACGATTGGTCCTCTGGAACCATTTACAAATAATACATATCTTACATTGACTTTTTTTTTTAAGGTAATAACCTTCTCACCCTAGATATCTCCCTTATTCCTTCTCATGAACGTCAGATGGTCTCTGTACTAAGTAATTCTCCGCAGCTGGAAAATAGACCTCAGAATGTTTAAACTATGAAATTTGATTGAAAACGTTTTATCCTGATTTTGGGTCCACCGTACACCAACTGTGGAATAATCAAAGTTCCAGACGTATCCAGACGTTTTTTGTGTTTTTTTTCTAGCTACTTTTTTAATACTTTTTTTTTTTAAATAACCCTGCCTAGTGGTTAAAATATAAGCAGAACAACTTCTCGATTAAGTATTTTCATGTATGACCTTGGATTTTCATTTAATTTGTGACCAAAAACTCTTGCCTTAAAACCATCAGGCCACTTAATCGACTGACTCTTTTCCGCTTACACACAACTTTTTTTATCATTGGTCTTGTCATATCCTAGTCCCTCTCCTTGATCATGCCATCTCTTTTTATGGCCTAACACAAAAACTTAGTATTGATGGCCCTCTGGCCTAATCATTAATCGAACTCATTTTAAAACCTGATCACATTAAATGTGAACCTACAAATGCCAGACTTAAATCATCTGAACTTAATTGGCAACTTTTATGGAAGTAATAAAGCTTACAATACTTAAATGAACATGGCGGCAATTAGATCTCCGCCCAGGACGGACTTAATCTGTCATAAAAATTGCATGACTTTATAACTATTGATTATTTTTTATCTGATTTGTTTTCCAAGAATCACAACCGTTATCATTGATCATAATTTCCGCTTATGCATGGCCAAATACGAAAAGATTTTTTTCACAAACCTGGACATCGCTAAACTATTATTATAAATCACATGCGTCAGTGGTGAAAGTTTATAAGCTCTCGGGTATACTGAAATTGTATAAAATACAGACAGGATGATGAAGTAAGTACACATTGCAATATTTGCGTACCTTTATTGTTGAAACGTTTCGCCTTCACAGTAGGCTTCCTCTCTCATATACAGAGGGAGCAGGTGCTGAGGGACTGACCACCTCAAATACTATTTCTCCAAGGTTAATGGACTGGTTTTAAGAACAAAACGGAACACTGCTTCAAGGCCTACTGGCCCATGCGAGGCAGGTCCAAGTCTCCTACCGGCTTAAGCCAGTGCCCGAACCTAGTCAGGTCAGGTCACATTCACTGAAGGAAGGAACACGGCAAACTTGACATAGTAGCACAAAGCTAATCAGGTCCAACTCACACCCACCCATGTATTTATCTAAAACCTATTTTCTAAAACTACACACGTTTTAGCCTCTATAACTGTACTCGGGAGTTTGATTTCCACTCATCCACAACTCTATTACCAAACCAGTGCTTTCCTCTATCTTTGTCCTGAATCTGAAATTTTTTCCAACTAAACCATTGCTACGAGTCCTGTCTAGGCTAGATATTTTCAGCACCTTATTTACAATCCCCTTTATTTTGTTTCCTGTCTTCCAATATTATAAAACAGGGCTCAGTCATATCCCCCCTAACTCTAACTCTATAAACGGCTTTCGAGAGTGCAGATTCAGGGCCCTCAGTCAATCCTCATAGCAAAGATTTCTGATACATGGGATCAACTTTTGTCATCCTCCTTTATATGTTTTCCAAGCATTTATATCCATCTTTAATATGGTGAGACCATAACTGTTGCCGCATAATCTAAATGAGGCCTAACTAAGGATATATAGAGTTGAAGAAACAACCTGAGGACTCCTATTATTTATGCTTCTTGATATGAAGCCAAGGATTCTGTTACTTTATTGCGAACACTTAGCACTCTTTCTTGATTTCCAGATTACGTTAACCAGACTACCTAAATCTTTTTTTCGCAATCCGTTAATATTAGATCTAACATTATTTAGTTTAATATGTGGCATGGTATTTTCCAATCGAACATTTAGCACTTGCAATTGTCTATAATAAAACCTGCATCTGCCTACTTCGTTCCGAACCACTGCATCATCAATACAAATCTCCTGGAGTGCTCTAATGTCCTTCGTCAGAATGAATTCGACGGCCTATTTGGTGTCATCGGCAAACTTGCTTATGTCGCTGCCTTAATATTCACTGAAGACGCCCTACGTGTCAGGCGAAACATTTCAACAAAAAGAAACACCAACTGTTGCACATTGTATCTGACATATCAACGACACTGGTAATACAAAGAACTGATGGAGATAATGCTAAGAGAGTCAATGCTAAGGTAAGTAGTCATTCAGCGATTATCTAGGACGTTCCTAAGCTACCCCCAAAAGCTCCTTGATATAGCAGGGATTGTATTTCATAATTTATAATCAGTAATGGGATTAATTTGAACTTAAAACTGATTTGGTATTAAACAATGTAATAATAAATTAAACAAATATTGGTCAACGTCACAAAAATCTAGATAAATGTCTCAGTAACAAGTTACATATAAACGGCTGAGAAACCATAAGAATAGTGATAGTTTTAAGATAAAGAATCGGACATTCTTATTGCTCATAGCCTAAACACGAATTTCTAACGATTGAGGAAAGCATCAAGTTATATTAATCCCAAACCTATATAAACTGTATTATTATAGATGTCAATAGGATGATAATGGAACGAACAGATAAAAGTGGGGAATACGGGAGTAAAGGGAGGGAGTACGCAGGAGAGGTGAACAAGTGACAAGAGCTGAGGTAATTGAGATCACAGGTGACTACATCACCTCTCCATTACCACCACACTACTCACCCTCTCAGTACTTGAAATAAAAGAATGAATAAAAGAAAAAATAAAGGGTAGTGAATTTACTATTCCACTCAAACACAGTTTATTATTAAGTCCTTGTACAATAATAATTTGGGACAGGAGAACACTTTGGGGTTTAGATAAATGGGATGAACATATAACAGTGAGACAGGGAATACAATCAACTTAAGAAACAGAATTAACTTACAATATAGTCAGTAGGACTGTCACCACAGAACTCAGTCCACATTCTAGCCCAGGTCCCAAGACCTACACAGTACGAGTACAACTCCAGCCAGTACTCTGCCTCAGAGTCTCCACCAGGAATCTCCTCCAGAGACCCAGCAGTCCATCTCCCAAAAGCCTGCTCACAGGCAGAAGCTCTGCCAGAAGCTCTAACCCCGAGCTCTTCCACAGGCCAAGCTCTGTCCGAATCTCCTCTCTAGCTGATTGGCCTTGAGCATATATATCCTTAGAAGCACCCTCCCCCATGAGGCATCACGTGTTTTAGGACTTGACGTTAGTCAAGGAGTCGAACAAACGACCCTTAGACCTAAGCCGCGAGGCGTGGGCTCTGACACCTATTTGCCAAGGCAAGTGTGTGACATTGGTTAATTAGGTCTCCCTCAGAGACTCACAAGCACAGTGACCTACATCACATAGACAACAATGAGCATTACACCTCCCCCCTCTCTGGAGCTGTGTTCATTGATATACATATCTTAAAACCCTTCCCAAGAAAATATCACCAGTAATTAATCAATTGGAAGGGCAATTCTTAAGAAATTTCTCGTTTAACTCTTGGTAGAAGATTCCAAACTTACGTACGCTGAGGTATCTAAACGAATCCCTCTTGGCTTCTACATTACAAACTAAATTTTGACATTCTGGTGGGCACTAAAATCTGTGTCATGTCTTCCCAAAATGCACTTCACACACATACTGACACTAAAATATGCTTAGTGGAGAAGCCAGATATAATATTTACAAAAAAATAATGAGAACGAATTAATTGTACAAGTACTATGGTTTCATCTCATATGGATAAAACATAAGTTAGCTTAGTTAATAACTGCATTAGCTTTTAAATTAGACGAAGAATGACCTCTTAGAAGAAGTTTAATAAAATCTTTTGATATCTTGGTCTTTCTTTGTCAAGCATTAGAATAGAATTAGAAAAAAATAACGAATTGAATGTCAAGGAAAGCAGTTAGAAATCTGACTCGATATATAATTCACTATGAGGCAAGGGGCAATAAAAAACTTAGATTTACGGGGCAATTTTGTAATATAAACAACTTGATTCTGTAGTAGCCTAGGCTAAGTTTTGGTTACCAGTACAGTCTCGCACTTGGCATATTCACAATGATCAAGCTAAAGGCTCAATATTTTGGTGGAACGCTTTATGCTTGATTTTTCGCTTATTGAGACCTGTAAAGACTGAAATTTTAATAACCTACGTGATATTAACCCTAATACAATATCTTGACATTAGAACCAGAAATATTAAGCAAAATAACCCAACTTATGCCTGTAGCAGATGACGTGTAAATTTTAAATGTATAAACGCAGATGTAATGAATTAACCCTTAGGCTTAGTCTTTTGTGTATTCCCATAAGCCTTCTAGCGCTACCGTCCTCAACATGGATATGGGGTGAACAATAAACTAGCCAATTCAGTGGCAAAATCTAAAATCTAAATATATATGATGGTGTATGTTTTTTTATAACTGATATGTGACAGTTACGATGAATGACATGTGCTGCATGTAGCATGCTTCCTGGTATCTCCCGAAGATTCGCGCTTACGACGATTGTAACCCTTGTTACCTCAATTGGGGTTGTCACACTTCCTGTCATAATTGGCTGTTGGTGTGTTTTGTCTGTCCATTAAAGGTTGAGATTGTCACAGATGTGTGTAGTGAATAGGTCATCCTGAAGGATAGGTAGTTCTATTTTCCTAGTTGAAGCTAAAAAGGTTCTTACAGCTGTTAAGGCTGGTCCATACCATAGCTGAAAGATAAAGTCTCCGTCCAGTCAGACAGTGACCATCCTCTAGTTGAACCTGAAGGCTTCGTACAGTAAATAAGGAGTGCCCCTCCCACCTTCTCCCCAACTGAAACTAAAAAGATTCCGCTAACAGTGTCCCACTAATCTGAAGCTAGAAGACTCATGCAACAGAATTCGTAGTGTCCGGGCCCTTGTCTTCCCCCTCCCCAGGTCCAGCTGGAGCTACAAGGTTCGTTGCCTCTCCAAATTCCATAATCCATGACTGTACCTTGCCTCTGACCTGCTGCTGGACGTCACACTTAGTACACCTAAATTTTATTTTTTCATCACAAGTTTCATCTTTATTTTTGAACGCTTCAATCCTTCCATGACTTATATTTGCCTCAAGCGAGTAAAAATAATCCAACATCTTCAGTGGCGATGGTGTCTCGGAGCTCACATAACTTGCTCTTTTGTTACTTCCACTGTTACATTTTTCCACTCTTAAGTTTAAATATTCTAAGGTCCTATCCTCTTTTAAATTTTCGGTTCCTTTGGGTCTGTTTACATTGCGATGCCGGCACTCGCTCGGCACAGTATAGATGTGAGGAATGGTGTTGTATCCCAGGATAGATGTGAGAATGGTGTTTGTATCCCAGGATAGATGGGAGGAATGTGTTGGTATCCCAGGATAGATGTGAGGAATGGTGTTGTTATCCAGGATAGATGTGGAGGAATGGTGTTTGTATCCCAGGGGTAGATTGAGGAATGGCGTTGTATCCAAGGATAGATGTGAGGAATGCGTTGTATCCAAGGATAGATTTGAGGAATGGTGTTTGTATCCCAGGCTAGATGTGAGGAATGGAGGTGTAATCCCAGGATGGATGTGAGGAATGTGTTTGTATCCCAGGATAGATGTGAGGAAATGGTGTTGAATCTCAGGATAGATGTGAGGAATGGTGATTTATCCCCAGGGAACATAAATTGTGAGAGGAATGATGTTTCCACCCCGGATAGGTTGTTATATCTCAGATAGGGGGAAGAACCGATGATGTACCCAGACAGGTGGGAGAGACTGGAAATATTGTATTTCAAGACAAATGGTATGATTGAGATTATTACGCTTCAGGACATATAGGTGGGAGCAGATTAACGCATTAGGGGATAGGTGTGGTGTGGATTTATTGTACTTTACGACAATGGGTGGAGAGTGAGATTATCATACCACAGAACATGTGGGCGGGAGGTGGAATTCTCGTATCCCTGAACTAGTCAGCCTAGACGTAACAATAGGCTGAAGTGAGTGCATTTGCATAGTGTTCATGGTAGCAAGCAGATTAAATTACCGTGCCGTGAGAGGCTGTCCCATAGCTCTTTTTATGCTGTCTGTTGCACGAGACCTGATAACGCATTGATCACACAGCAGCACTTGAATGTGCGTTCTCTCTTAGTTGAGTATGTGTGACATTAGATCTTACAGGTATTTTAAATATTAACACAGCGTACAGTGCACAATATTTGCGGGTAATAAAATCGTAAGTATTGAAGAATCCAGTACCTCCTTGTTAGTCCAGCCTATTATACAATCTCATCATCGTACGTTTTGTCACCCATACGTGATACCTTTTACTCAAGTTTATTCTCTATAATGTTACAATTTGGGGTTTTACAGGTTTTGGGTAATGTGTGGTTTACATGTTATAAAATACTAATATACAGAGGGGGCCACTGGGACACCTACATTGCTAGGCATTTCGGCAGACTTAAGATTAATTCTTAACATTAAATCCTTACAAATTATGGTGTTAAGCTAAGTGACTACATCATAATTTGTGAGTTTTAGCAGTGCATGCTTTTGTTTTGGCACAATACAAAGTATCTATATTGAGTATCATGGCAAACTTATGACTAGTTAGGATTTATTTTAAGATTAAGATTAGTATTTCAGGGTTTATAGTCAGTGGGTGAGTGAGTGAATTGTGAACCACCAGGTGATATCATGTAGTTAGTTTGTCGGGGTGTATCAGGGAGATAAGATATTTTTCTAACTGTAGTTTTGAAAGGTGATGAAATGTGTCTGCAGTTCTAGAAGTTTTCAGGTAGGGTGTTCCAGATTTTAAGGCCCTTTGAAATACATTGAATTTATTTGTAAAGGTTAGACGAACACGGGAATGTCATAAGAAGAATGTTTGGTGTCTGGTGTTAAGACTGTGGATCCTGTCACAACTATCAAGAAAGCTCGTTTTATGTCAAGGTTCATATTGGAATTTAAGGTCCTGGTAGGATATAGATTGCACAGTAGTAAGTGTGTATGATCTGAACGGGGAGTGAGTTTAAGATCTATGAAGAGTGGTGGGGGGGGTGTTTGCCAGGATGGGCTTTTAGTGATTAACCATATTGAGCTTTTAGATGGGTTATTATTGGCTTTAGTGTGTTGCTGCAGTTGATACCCCAATCACAGATAGCATAGGTGAGGTATGGATATATAATATGAATGGATAGTGTTGAAAGGGCAGTTTTGCGGCAACGTGTATCGTATCTTGGAGAGGATCCCCACCGTTTTGGATACTTTTTTGTTATGGTTTTGATTGGGTGGGTTACAAGGTATAGCCTACAGACTGATATGTTTACAAGGTAAAACTACAGTACTGATATGTTACAGGTATAACTACAGGACCATGATATGTTTACAAGGTGTAAAAACTACAGGGACTGATATTTACAAGGTAATACTACAGGACTGATATGTTACAGTAACAACAGGACTGATATGTTACAGTAACAACAGGACTGATATGTTACAGTAACAACAGGATTGATATGTTTATAGTAACAACAGAAACTGAAAAGTTACAGTAACAACAGGAACAGACAAGTCACAAGTTAATAACTATAGGAGAAAAATTTCACAAAATAACTGGCAAGATGGTAGTGATGCAACAAGCGTGGTACATTGCCTCAATGTGCAGCGACAACAAAAAGAAAGCACAGACGAGAAAAAAGACGCGCTGATGGGGTCTAACTGAACCACCCGGACAAAAGTAAGAGGTCAAGGCCGGGGCGTGAGTGAGTGTGGGCGCGAGGTTTGTGGGCTGTAAGGTATGGGAGAGTGTGGGTCGTTTGTGGTGTATAAGGGAGGGTGTGGCTGGGATTGGAGAGGATGGTTAAAACGGAGAGTAGGTGTAGGGCACCGATTTAAAGATTACTTACGAGGGCTAGTTTACTGTGGCGTGGCTAAATGAATTTCGCCGCCGAAGTGGCTACTTTAATTGGGTACTATACGGAGCACTAGCTGTGTATTTCACCTTTGGGATGGATATTGGCTGGTTTATTGTGCGCTTACGAACACTATGTATATTCCTTACCAATGGACGGAAGGCATGCTTGCTGTTCATTCATTTCTCTGTGGATGATAATGACTAGATGTATTGTGTGCACTGTATCCATCCTGTGGACAATAGTTGGCTCGTTAATTAAATATATCCATAATCATCGATTTAGAAGGTAGTGATAGTTTATCCTTGTATCCTAACCCATAAGGCATCCTGTGGATGGCAATGGCCTAGTTATTATTGTGTGGCAGCCCACATGGATATACCTGTGGATGATAGTACTAGTGTTTGTGTACCACATATCCCAATTATGGTGCGTAACGTAATAGATATCAGAACCTACATTAAAAATGATATAATTTTATCCAATATACGTGATCAGTTTCCAAGACCAGTTTTCCTATTCGTTTACAACGTCTTCATATTTTTTTATTAATAGATACATTATTAAGTAATTGCACAGTCAACAGTGACTGACTACATGTTTTAACATTTAACTTTTTGTTCGTGGGTATAAATGACAGTGATAATGCGCTTGTTACAAAAGTGATTTGGATTATATGAGCTGCTTGACCCTTGTGGGTTAATCGCTTAGTATTTGATTAAAGTAATTATAGATGCTGCTCAGGTTTCCTATTGCATTCCTGTGCCAACACCACACACACACATATATAATATATATATAAATATATATAAATATATTAAAGATATATAATATATATATAATATATAATATATATATAAAATATATAAATAATAAATATATTGGGAAAGATTCCTTCCCCCTTCCCCATATAGATGAGAGGAAATCAATAAGAACAAGAACAATTAAGAACAAAGAAGAAAAACTAAGAAATGGGTGTGTATACATATCCGTGTACATGCATGTGTAGTGTGACCAAAGAGTAAAATGAAAAGATACCAGCAATAATTTACAGGTTTCCCGTTTCACACTTTATTTGGCATGGGGGAGACAGTAGTACCTCACTGGGTGGTTGCTGACCTACAGTCTAATAAAATAATAAAAATTATTCTTATTATTATATCTTTCCTGCAAAGCATGTACGACTTATACAGACCAACAGACATCATTGATATACATATAGAAAGCCCATTGTTATGCAGAGCATTTCGGCAAATTAGGCCTAATTTTGATCCCAGGATGAGCCCACCACCAGTCGTTCTAACACCCAGGTACCTATTTCCTGCTAGGCTAACAGGGACAAGCAGTGTCCTTAAGGAAAACCCATGCCCTATGTGTCCACCTTAAGTGCGCTAGCACTCGAGCTATGTGTATATGTGTGTGAACGTGGCGTGCATATATACATATATATTAAATATATATATAATTTATTTTTTTAAATTAATTTTTATTATCACATCGCCGATTTCCCCACCAAGGCAGGGTGGCCCGAAAAAGAAAAACTTTCACCATCATTCACTCCATCACTGTCCTTGCCAGAAGGGTGGCTTTAACACTACAGTTATTTAAACTGCAAACATTAACACCCCTCCTTCAGAGTGCAGGCAACGTACGCCCATCTCCAGGACTCAAGTCCGGCTGCCGGTTCCCTGATCCCTCATAAATGTTACTTGCTCACACCTCCAACAGGCACGTCAAGGTATTAAAAACCATTTGTTCTCCATTACACCTATCAAACACGCTCACGCATGCCTGCTGGAAGTCCAACCCCTCGCACAGACAAAAGACCTCCTTTCCCCCTCCCTCCAACCCATCTAGGCCGAACCCCTACATCCGCCTTCCTTTCCACTACCAACTGATACACTCTTGAAGTCCATTCTGTTTCGCTCCTTCTCTCTACATGACCGAACCACCTCAACAACCTACCTCAGCCCTCTGGACACAGTTTTGGTAATCCCGCACCTCCACCTAACTTCCAAACTACGAGTTATTTCTCTGCATTAATTCCCACCACACATTGCCCTCAGACATGTCAATCTCCACAGCCCTCCAGCCTTCCTCCTCGCTGCCACATTCATCACCCACGCTTCACACCCATATAAGAGCGTTGGTAAAACTATACTCTCATACATTCCCTCTTTAGCCTCCAAGGACAAAGTTCTATGTCTCCACAGACTCCTAATGCACCACTCACTCTGTTTTCACCTCATCAATTCATGATCTCCTCATCTTTCATAGACCCATCTCGCTGACACGTCACATCCCAAATCTCTGAAAACGTTCACCTCCTCCATCTCTCCTCCCTCCAAATCTGAATATCAATCTTTCACAACACCTAATCTTTTTGTTATCCTCATAACCTTACTCTTTCCTTATCACCTTTAATTTTCTTCTTTGGCACACTCCTACACCCCTAACCAAATTCATCCACACAATCTCTGCAACTCTCTTCAGAATCTCCCAAAGCACAGTGTCTTCAGCAAAGAGCAGCTGTGACAACTCCCACTTTGTGTGGATTCTTTATCTTTTAACTCCAACGCTTCTTGCCAGACCCTCGCATTTACTTCTCTTACAAAACCCCCTCTATAATTACGAATTAAACACCACGGTGACATCACACATCCTTGTCTAAGGACTACATTATACTGGGGAAAAAATTTCCTTCTTTCCAACATACACTAACTTGACCCTCACTACACTCGGTAAAAACTCTTCACTGCTTTCAGTAACCTACCTCCTACAAACATACACTTTGCAACATCTGCCCATTGCCTGCCCCCTATCCACCCTGTTCATAACTCCATTTCCCAATGCCATAAATGCCACAAAGACCTCTTTAGCCTTATCTAAATACTGTTCACTTATATGTTTCACCTGTAAACAACACCTGGTCCACACACCCCCTAGCCTTTTCTAAAGCCTCCTTGTGTTAGAAGAGCAAAGTACAACTGGGTAAAAACTAATACATAAAAAAAAATTAAAAGGGGCACAAGACCGCTCTTTAATCGCCCAAAGGTCTAAATAATAATTTAGTTTGTCAAATGATTGAGCAGAATGACTAAAGTACAACTGGTTAAACTTATAATAAAAAATACAAATTAAAATGTACTTCAATTGCACTAGGTCTGATATAGGTTGTTAACAAGATCAAGAGTATAACTAGATTTAAATTGGCAAAAATAAATTCACAAATTAAAAGTACCAAAAGAATAATAAGTAGAAATAACAATGGCAATGACTGGTTATAAATGATAGTAAAAATGGAAAACAGGTACACAGGTACACAGATACAACAGGTACAACAGGCACACAGGTAGACAGTCACAGTACAAAGGATAATTAAAGGTTGGAGTTGAATATACAAACTTGAAAATTTGGCAAAAAAAATGTTATAAAAGAAATAAAAATGATTAATGTACAAAAGTAAAATTGAATGGTAGTAAATATGGTTTTAATAAAATTTTATTTAAAGTAATAATGATTACAAAAAAAGATTAATTAGCAAAATGAAGTGCAAAAGTAATGTTTATTTCAAGTATTAAATTTTAAGAACAGTTATTTGGATTCAATATTGCAGTGGTAGTTTATACTAAGGTTATTTGGCAGTACAAGGTATTTAAGAGTACTCTAAGATAGTAAATGGGGTATTAAAACAGGTTATGGTAATTAGACAAGTAATGGAATTAAATGTCAAAAATGTTAAGAGTAAATTGTACTGATAGTAAAAATGGTAATTATTAATTTTAGTAAGTAATATCAATTAATAGTATTTAAAAAAATGTGAGGTAGTAATACGGACAGAGAAAGTATCAATTCAGCTAATATTTAAGCAAACAATAGTAAATAAGAAAATTACATAAGGTGACTTATGCTTACTAGTAAAATCACATAATGAGGTAGTTGATTATTTAATTACTAAGAGATTGTACAATGAAATTTGAACAATAATGGAGCAAAACATACACTACACTACGTAGGCTTTTAGGTTGGACATTGTTTAGTTATTCTCTCTAAGATTAGTGTGGAAAATATTTTAATTTTCCGAAGCTGTAGTGCCTAATAGGTGTTTAATGTGTTGATTTGGGTCAAAAAAATGTACTTGAAAATGGAATAGAACCAACAGGGTTCCCTCTGCGCCTGCGCGGATGTGCGGGGGGGAGAGGTCGAGACGGGGCATCAGGGGGCAGGAGTGTTTTGATGGAGATTAAGAGGCTGGAAAGCATGGGACCAGGAAATTGGCGTTCACAGCGGCCTAAGGATTAATTTTAGGCCTCACTTCATAATAGAAGTGGGCGTAACTGTTCCTGGTGAAGAGTGAGGGAATGTGATTTTTCTGGACCACCGTAATAAAGGGTAAAATTAGTGAATAATGGTAGGGCTGGGGGTGACTGGTGTGACGCCATAGAGGGTTCCAGGGGAAAATAACCCATGATTTAATCATCAAATTATCAGTCTCAGATCTTAATGGAGGACCCTAAAAGTGCATAATAATTATGAGACAGTAAATCGTCGTGTGAATCGTAATGTAATCACTGATAATAAAACTAAGTTACGAGATGGTGAAGTGAAATAAGTCGCCTTACTCCAAATGAACACGTCGAGTACTCGTGGTTCCTGTCCCGAGGAAAAGTGAAGTTTTTATGGAGTCCCCGACTTCTAAACCGGGACAAACCAACGAATACCTCGTCCTGCTGGAATAAGAACCGTGTTGGTGTAGCAGGACATCGAAATGAGATAGTGAATGGAGGAAATAAGGGGCATCAATCACCCACATTAAGTAACCCTTCTAGTTATAGCAACTGAACTGGCCAGTTAGATATGTTTGTAATTGGATAGGTTGGGGGTGATCCAGCTACACAAAAGTGACCAGAGAAAATCTGGTAAGTGTTGGTATTATATACAAGTGTTTTTTTTCCTTGATGGATATATACATGTGCAACCTACCCCCCCCCCCTCATTCAGTTAAACTAATATAAATCTATACAGTCCACAATTATTTTAGTAGCGCCGTACTTGTGGGTGCTATCCAATTTATACTGGGGCTCGGATAGATATGGATAAGATTGTGAGGTCGAAGGGACCACCGCAGGAACCAGGGGTGGTTAAGTTTTCTCACATGTCTACAACGGGGGGACTACGGTAAACAATATGGCTGTTGTCTCCCAATGAGATTTCTTATATTCATATAATGTTGAGGGACATACAGGTAAAACCCCCATAAAATTTTTTCATAATTAGTATCCCTGAATAATCGTGATAGATCATTCCGTTCGTTATTACAACCCAGGATTCCAAATGGGCCCGTTTTTCCCGGGTGTAATGGGAGCAAACTAAACACAGCAAAAAAAAGTTTAGACTTATATTACCCTTCACCAATTTAGAACAGCAATATGTACACTATGTTTCATGATAAGTTATAGTGCACTCCACGGGAAGCAAGGCAAAATAGAAGCCACAAGATAGCAACCGTGCTTCAAAAACCCGCTCTAGAATGGAATGACAAGGGCAGACAGGAGAGTGGTACCCACATAACCTCTGCGATTTCCAAAACCATTTTTTTTTAAAGGGGCTAGAACCGGTCACTAGTTGAACGACGGGGCCCCATCACCCAACCCTCTTACAACCTGGTTCTTGGTTGGGGAGATACCCCTTAAATGAGGGTGTGTACATCCCGTTTAAAGGTTACGAACCTTTTTTTTCCCAAACACCCCCACCCCGAAAAGGGTTTCGGGATTAGGCTGCCACCTCCCAGTGGAAAACCGTGCCCCCCCTGGCACAAAAATGGGCCCCCGCCTTTTCCCCCCACCATCCAACTCTTATAGACCTAAAGTTTTTTCCCCATCCCAAAAAACCAAACCCTAAACTTAGAGTGAGCCCAGCAGCCAGACGGGCTAGCATGGGCCCAAAGTACAGGGGGACGGAAAGCCCGCATCCCCTCACAAAAAAAAAAAACCCACCCCGGGGGGAAAAAAAAAAAAATGGTAAAAAAAGGGTTACCACAAATAACATCCTAACCTAAATAAAATATTATACTCAAGATAAAAAGGGTCTGCCAACATATTTTCTTCCCGGGCAATAAAATTTAAGGGAAATTTTATAGGCTGCACCCCCTTAGCGTCCGCGCAAAAGTTTTTTGTTTTTGGTTTTTCCCAGGGTTTTGGAGATATACTGAGGGATTGTAAACACTGTAACGACCCCCCTGCGATGTCTGGCCCACAAACATCGAAATTTTCCAAACCCATACCAGCGCGAGGGCTTTTTTTTTAAAAAAGGGGAAGAGCCCCCCCTCTTTTTTGGGGTTTGGAATTTGGGCTAAAAAGAAAGCTACAGGCTGCAACTCCTTTTTCCCCCTTTTTGTAATAGTACTCCCCCCAACCCCCAGACTCCAAGCATCAACCTGAAAGGGGGAAAAAGGGTTTGGGGGAATCGGAACAAAGAAGGGGGTGCAGTATACAAAAATTTTTTTGCTTTTTTAAAAGCAGTTTTACAGCCCTTAAGGGTCCAATTAAAGGGAACTTTGTGACGCAAAGGGGGGAAAGAGGGGCTAAATAACTGAAAATTTTCCCACAGAATCTTTGTAAAACCATCATCCTAGAAAGTTGAAGAAATTTCCTATCAGAGGAATTTGAAAAACTTTAATAGAAAAAAATTTTAAAGCAAATTTTTGGGTGAAACTTTACCACTACCAAATTCAGGGCCTAGAAAATTGACAGTGGCCTGGAAAAGGGAAATTTAAAAAATTTTAACCTTTAAAAGGGGAACTCTTAAAAGGTCTAAAAAAAGGCCCTTTAAAGCCCTAAGTAGGTTTTGACCCCCAATTATCAGACACCACAACAATTTCATCTAGGAATCTGCCGTGCCTTCAATCCTTTAATAGCCTGAGGTTTAAGTTTCTGGAATAAAGGGGGAAATTTTTTTCATTCCAAAGGGGGTAACTGTTTGGGGATAATGACCTCCTGGAATTATGAAGGCAAGTTTTTTTCCTTCGCCTTATCTTAAAAAGGGTACCTGAAAGAGTTTTTAAAGGGAGACTAACTTGGACACAAAATAGTCTTCCCCCACAAAGCCCAATTAGGGTAAACCCAACGAGGAAGAGGGAAAAGCATCTGTAATTGTGACCCTCGTTCACTTTACGGTAGCTGTACACAACAAAACCCCCATCACCCTTCTTCAAAAGGATGCACGGTAAGAAAAAGGACTAAAAGGGACTCCTCCACAAAAACCATGCTTTAAAAAAAATTCTACTTCCGCTGAAGTCCCCTTTGCTTTTCAGGATTAGCTCGTAGGGGGGGTTTTAAATTGGTTTAGATTTCCCCCACAAATAACCAAAACGTACTTTTTTTCCGGCAAAATCCCAAAAAAAATTAGGAAAGACGTAGAAGCTCCATTAAATTTGTTGCTTGCATTTAAAGATAATCCCCTCCTTTAAAAGGGGGCAAATCCTTGGGACAGAATTTGAAATTTTAATATTAATTTCAGGGCAGATTTGCAAAGATCATAGCGTCCTCAGAGGTAGAGGACAGAGTCATTTCGGGGACTTTATCTGGTGTAGGGAAAGGGGTACTTTAATTGATTAAGTGGTAAGTTTTATTTTTTTGAGGTTTATCAAATAAAAAGCTACCACATAATTTACATCAGATAATCTCCCTTACAATCCCCTGGGTCCCAAAATTTCTAGTTTTTAAAGGGTGGGGGGCCAAAATGGGTTTCCTAAAAACCAACCCCCTTGCCCTCCGGGAAAGGGAAAAGGAGGGGAACTGTGCACTTTTTGACATCCCCACTTTTTCATTTTAAATTAAAGCGTTTTTGGGTTAAACCCTTTGGCTAACTGACGTGCCCCCCCTTAAAACCTTAAAGGGGTTTTTGTAGAGTTTGAGTAACGTTTTCCCCCAAACCCTTCCTTCTTTTGAGCACCCAAGAGGACCTCGAAAAATTTGCCCAAAACCACTCAAACGGGCAAAATACCCTGTAGACTTTTTGAAACCGTCTCTCGATTTTAAACAGCAAAAAAAGGGTAGTGTTTTCATCCCATTCTGAAAAAATGCATGAAAAGGGTTTCCAAAATTGTTTTTAATTCTAAAGGGAATTTTTCCCAAAGGCACCTTGGGACTGAGATGATGGGCAGGGGAAATAATTTTTGGGGTTATCCCTAACCAGTTAATACTTCCCAAAAATCTTTGGCAGTAAATTTAGAAACCCTTTGTTCACTTTGAATAGTTTTGGGGAAAGCCAAAACAAAAATAAATTTTTTTAAAAAGGGTTTTGGAGAAACTTTAGTAAAAATTTTACTACCATGGAATTGCTTCATTTATCTGGTTTTTTTAAACCAAAATTTTAAATAAATACGGGGATTTCCAGATTTTGGCCCTAGGTAGGGGAAACCTACCCCAATTTTAAAATTTAAACCCCCCCTGAAAAGGTTTCCCCCAAATCAAAAGGTTTTTGGGTTTGGAGAGGGGCGGGTTTTTAAGGGAAATGTCCAGGTTTCCCAACTTGTTTGACTTTCTCGGCAACACCTAATATGATTTTTTCAAAACTTTTTTTAAAAATTTTGGCCAATAAAATTCTTTGGTGTTCTATAAAAGGGTTTTTTTGGGGTAATTCCAAAAGTGACCTCCAATAAACGTATTATGAGCTATATTTAATTTTTTGGGTCTATACTTTGTTGGAACTACTAACCTTTTTTAAACAAATTGGGGCCCGGGCCCCCTATCTTTCCCTTTCCATCCCAGTGCCCATTTAAAAAAATTGTTTTTTTTAAATTCATATTTTTACCGGGTGACCCCAAAAAGGATTTACCCAAGGGTGCCCCGAAAAGGGGGGAATTTAAAAGAAGGGCCTTTCGTTGTTCCCCGGAAAAACATCCCCCCCCGGGAAAGGAAACAGACATCTGGCAATCCTCAACCTGGGGAAAAGGAAGGGTTGATCGGGGTTTTGTTCACTTGAAAAAACGAGGCTCCGGCCGGGGGTTTCCTCCCTAAAAACCAAAAGTGGCTATTCCGAGATCAGAGTCTCCCCAAAGGGTAGGTCCCAAAATTCCCCTCCAGACAACCCTTGGGATTTTGCCCGAGTTAGGCCAAACCGGGGAAGAAATTTAAACATTTTAAGGGTTTAAAGGGCAAAAAAACAACAGTAGTAATGGGTTTTTAAACCCCTTTAAAAACATGGCAACTTTCATGGGGAAAACCTTTTTAGAACACCTACAGTTTAATCCCAGTTAATATTTTCACTTAAAAATAACTTTTATCAAAGGAACAAAAAGTTAGCCCCCCAAATGCTTCCCAAAAAAACAAGGAATCAAAAAAATTAATTTTTTCTGAAAGGGGAATAATTCCCTTTTCCCAAAAAAGTTAGCATTTTCTCCAATCTCAAAGGGCTTTACTTTAGTTTTTTCGAGTTTTTTCCCGAAGGAAATTAAAACTCTTGCAAAAAATAAGGGGGCCAAACCTTTTTCTACTTCCTTTGGGGACATGTTTCTAGGGGTTTTAGAGATTTTTCCCCAAAGGGGTTTGGGGGTTTTTGGGGGGATTGGGGCGGGTTTTTCCCAAATTTGTTGGGAGAGGGAACCCGACACAGGGTTCCCTTTACCCCTGCTGGTGTTGCAAAAGGGGTCGTTCGGGGGGTCCCCCTGGGAAATGTTTCGAGATGCACCATTAGTAGTTGCCTCTCCCAGGGGGCCCCTATGTTGGGAAAATGTGGGGTCACCAGGGGACTTAGTTGGGTGATGTAAAACCCTCTCGCCCCCGGGTGGCCTTCATTCTCCCCTTAAACGATCCCTCGATGCCACGTTTTAAAAGAGAGACGGGGCCCCCTTCGGGGCCCAAAGGGGCGGGTTTGTTTTGAAGGAAACACCCCAAACCCGGGTGCCCCAATGCAGTGGGTTTAAAAACGCCCCCGCAAAAGACCGAAACCCCTGCCCACAGACTCCAGCAGTTTAAAACAAACAAATAAGCTGCCAACCCCTCCTCAAAGGGGAAGAAAAACCACTTTCTTTTTTACCAGCTGGGGAAAAGGCTTTGGTTTTTCTGTCTACAAAGTCCACTAGGGATTTTAAACCCAAACTGCCCCCGCTTTTGTTTAAAATTTTTTTTGTAATTTTGGGGGGAAAACATGTTAAAAAGCCCCCCCAACACTGTGTTTTTCACTACTTTAATCAGAAAAAATTCCCGCGTCCCTTTTAAAACGATGTAAAATTTCCCGTGCCTTAAACCCCAAAATGCTGTATGAACCCAAAGATTTCCCCAATTTCTGTTCCGGGCCCCCTCAAGGGCCCGAGCCTGGGTTTTCGGGGAAACTTTTGAAAAAAAATTTCTCTTTTTTGGCCCCATTTAAGCGGGGAACAAACGTACGCTTTCCCCCAAACTAAAATTAATTTTCGAAGCAAAAACTGCCTCCTTTCTCCTTTTCCCCATCATTCTTCCCCTTTCGAATGCTCTCTGTTTCCCCAGTTTTCTCAAATTTATTTTTTTCCAGCTCAAATGCCAAAGACCTGATTCACCTTCCCCGAGACAACCCCGCCCGGCAAATAAAAAAGAACCCTTTTTTCTCTTAAGGGGTTTCCTCTTCCTCCTCGGGAAAATAGGATTTTTTCCCTGGCCCTGTAGGGGAGGGGTCTAGTGCCAACTCTTTCTCTATAAGTTTTTTTCAGCAATCATTTAACGCAGTTGCCCCAAACCCGGAAGTGCGTTTTATTTAAATTTCCAAGGGAACGAGCAATTTGCCCAAAAACAAGCCCGGAGGGCCCAAATTTTGGGAGGATCAAACATATGCCCAAACCAACGTCTGACTCACTAGGTGGGATAAGTTATTCCCCTTTGCACATTAAAGAGTGCAGAAAACCCCAACGTAACACGTTAATTTTCAAAAACACGCTTTTTTGCTATGCACATACGATTTTCAGAAAAAGCATTCAAGCAAAGCCGACTGCAAAATTCCCCACCCGGGAAAAGGCTGTAACAAAATGACACGCAAAAATTTTTTAAAGCAATGCCAACAGCTACCTGTTTTTAAAAAAGAAATGACCGAAACGAAACCCAAAAAACACCCCAACAAGCGGTAAGGGGCTGTTTAACGAACACACAAAGCAAGGGTGATCATAAAAAAAGCAACTGACAACCAAAATTTTAAAGCAAAGCCAACGCAAGCTGCACAAAGTTCCTGCTACGAGCTTCCCCCAAGCTCAACCGTTTCTTCCCAAGTCCAGCCCCCAGACCCCCCGGGAAAGGGCCCCCCTATTACAACCCAGGGTTCCCAAAGCCTTTTATCCCGGGGGTTTTAAAGGGGGCAAAATAAACACGGGAAAAAATTTAGGGCTTTTATTATCCTTTTACCAATTTAGAACAGCAATAAGTAAAAACTATTTACAGTGATAAGTATTTGGGGCACTCCACGGTTTAAACAAGGGAGAAATAAAAAGCCACAAATACAGACCGTGCTTAACCACTCTAGAATGGGAAAAGCAAGGGCCAAAACAGGAGAGCGGTTTCCCCCATAAACCTCTGCGATTGCCAAAAAACCCCCTCTTTTTATTGGCTAGAACCTGGTCACCTAGTTTTAATGACGGGGCCCCCTCATCAACTCTTACAACCTTTGGGTTCGCTGGTTTTTGGGGAGATACCTGTTAAAAAGGGTTTTGGGAAAATGCGCCGAATAAAAGGGTTTCTACTCTTTTCATGGCCCCATTCGGGGATTTTACATTTTTAAACCCACATTTGTTTTTCCCCAACTAAAATTTTCCCAACCCGGGGTGAAGCAAAATTTGGAGTTTGGGGGGGCATTATTCTCCCGCTTAAAATTTTTTTGACTATACAGGAGGGTTCCGACGTTTTTTTTTTAAGACACTCGTTTTTTTATACCTCTTTTTTTACTTTAATAATGCAATTAAATTTAAAATTTTTTTTTCCCGTCATGTGATTGGGAAACTAGAAAAACACTTTTTCTACCAAAGGGGTCCTAGTAAACCCGGGTTCCTTTTTTTTTCCCACTCTGGTACAAAAACACTTGTTTTTGGGCCTTTATTTATTTATTTATTTTTTATTTTTTTATTTTTTAATTTGAACATGAAACAGTGAAGTCAAAAGAATACGGGAAAAAAGCAAGCCAAAGCCACTTGAATGCATAGCAAAAAACCCGGGGGGGAGGGTTAAAATTAACTTAAAATTTAAATTAAGAAATTTTGATCCCGGATAGTAAAATTTTTTTTACTGTTTGTTTTTGGGTTTATACACTGGGAAAAAAAATGGGCTGTTAACTATTGCTGGCCGATAGTTTATCTTGCCATTTTATCTTGGAGAGCAAAGATCCCCAAAATGGTTAAACTAAAATTGTTCTTCCTTCTTTTTCTGCTTCTTCAACCTTTTTATTAAGAGATATTTTTTGTTCTGTAAAGGCTATCTAGACGATTGGGATTGTGGCCAATTTCCAAAAGTTAGTCATTCCTGGGGTTGGGTATAAAACCCCTCGTATCAGTTTAAAGCCCTTTACCTAAAAATTTTTTTTTGCACGCCATGAAATGCCCGTAAGTTTTTGTTCCCGTTGCTGAAGCCCCATCAGTCAGCGCCCCAACACGCTTTCCATGTAAAAAACCACGCACCGCAGTTAACCCCCCAACTTTTTAAAAATAAAATTTATTTTAGGTAACACAAAACAGTTACATAGAATTAAACAACATAGCAGCATATGTGTAGAAACCGGGATAACCCAAAAAAATCCCGACTGAGTGACTTAATTTTCCCCTTTGGGGCCTTTTTAAAACCCTTAAATTTTTAAACTATAAAGGTTATAAAAATTTTCTTATTATTTTATAATGGAAGGGTAACATCTTATTATCATACAAAAAAACTATCTCTATAAAAGAAGTCATTTAAAACTATCTACCTTTAAAGAGGGGCTTTTCTAAGGGAATTTAAATTTAAAAATTTTCACGAATTTACTAAAAAATAGAAAAACATTCCCCTCCCTTTTTTTGTAGCTTCCTTCAACAATACCTTTTTGGGACTCTTTTTGAACTGGTTTATGCTATGACTGGCTTTTTCAGTGCGGGCCCCCCCCCCCCCCCTGTTCCATTCCTTAAAGCTGTACAATAAAAGGTGTTTTAAGCCTGGCCAATGACTGGGGGTTTCTACAAATTTTTTGCCTTCCCCTCCCCCTAGTACAATGATCTTTTGGGTTTCCCAAAAACCCTTTTTAAAATTGACAGTAAGATATTCTGGGCATTGTTTTGGGGCAATTTTTAAACATTAAAATTTTGCTTCAGTTGTTTTACTTTTGTCTTCAAAAATTCAGCCCTATCCCCCAAATGCTGTAATTCATCCGGCCACCCTGTTTTCTTTTTTTCCCCGCCCCCGGGTGAACTTAAAAGATTTTTTTCGGGGGATTTGCAAGTCTATCTCATTTTTTTTTTTCAAATCAGAGTAAACCCTGAAAGCAAGCGAAACCATATTGGGAAAATTTTAAAAAGGGGTAGACAAAAGAGTCCTGCGAGCCTCACTGGGAGACACTGGCTTTTCTATACAGAACTTCAGCTGGCTTTTGCTTTTTTTTACTAAATTGTCCATACAATTTTTCCTGACAGCAAGGGCAAAGGGAAAACCCCCAAAAATTTTACTGAAGAAACCAAAAATTTATGGCCTTTCCCTTTTTAAAACTTTAAAAATTTAAAATTTTTTTACCCCCTTTACAAGTTTTCCCGGGCCTTTCCCCGTTCTTTCCAATCCATTTTGATAATTTTTCCTACGGGCCCTTGAAGCCTCATAAACATTTTACAAACCCCAAAGGCGTGTAAGTTTACCCTTTCAAACACTGAAAGTTCAGGGGCCTTTTAACACCTTATACCATACCTTTTTTCATTCCCCCACTCAAAGTTAAGTAAACATTTACTTTCCCAGCAAATTTTCCCAATATTTTGGGACATTTTTTAACTGTTTCCCGCACCAGTTTCAGTTGTCGTGAAGCCATACTTTCATTAAATTGTTTTAGTTTTTAGACATCATGTACACTTTTTACATTTTTCCACTTACCTACAGCTTCTTAAAAATTTTTTTAAAATTTTTTTTGCACCCTGCACTTTTAAATTTTCCCGCATATTTTCCCGCATCTTGTTTCCTTTAGTTGTCATTGACTTAAATTGTTCAAATGTTAACCATTTTTTACAATTTTCCCTTTTTTAATACATTTTTTCAAGTAATTTCCCGTTGCTGTTTTTTTGATATTCACCTCAAGTTAGCCACGATTGTTGCACCCTGACAGTTTTGTTTGGGTTTAAGTTTTTTTTTTTTTTTTAAGTGTAATCTCCCCCGTTCTTTAAATTTTTAGTTTGTTTATTCTAAACCCGCAGTGGGTACAAATTTTTCCTAGCCCCCCTTTCCCCTTTTTTTCCGTGGTTCCCCCTTTTTTTGCTCTACATATATTTTTTTTACAAAATTCCATGTTTTTATTTGGGGAATATTTTACCAAGTGCATTGCATTTTGCATTGTGTATGCCCAAGTCAAGTGCCTTTTTTTTTGGGGAAAACCCGCTTATTTCCCCTTAATTACCAAAATTTCTTTTTGAATTTTTTTAATTTTGTTTCCCGAGTTTGGGGTAATTTTTGCTTTTGGGCCCGTTGAAAACCCCTTTCTAAACCCCCAGTTAAAAACCAAATTTCCCATTATTGAATTTAAAAATTTGCATTTTTTTAAATTTTAAATTTTTTTTGTTTTGCAAAAATACATTTCTTGAAATATGCATTTTTTTTTGGATTTTTCACTATTTTCCCTACTCTATATCTTTTCTGGTACCTCCCTGGGGCAAGTAAAATTTTTTTTTTTTTTTTTTTTGCCTTCCAAATTGCAACTGCCAGCACCTGCAACCTTTTTTCTGCATGTTGAGAAAGCTTGCAGCACAGTTTAGTGTTGTGTAAAACCTGATTTATTTTAAATTTTGTGCAATTTTTGCTACCAGTGTTTACAGTTCAACTCCTTTTCATAAATTTTGTTGCCAGTCTACGGGTGCAATATTAAATACCCTTAGCATCATTTTGTGTATTCCCCTGTAGTTCATCACTTGCATACAATCTCTTATTTTGTGTTTCAGAGTGTACCACTATTTTTTTGTTGTTGTTGTTTCGCTCAAATTATTTCAATCACTAAGCAGTTTACCTAGTACCGTGGTGCTGTTTCTCTCTGACTCCGTGTTGAGTTGTAGCCATGCATACCATTTCTTGCTCTGATCTGTTTACCCTCTTTGTGACCTGCTTTGCGTTTGAACAATTGACATCTTTGACTAAGCACGCAGGTGGCCGTAATATTAGTCCATTTTCTGCTGACGCGGCAATGGTGCCTCACCCGGGCGTGATCACGCAGCAGGAGGGCGAAGCCTCCCTTACAGTTGGTCAAGTCGGGGCTCAAGTCTCGACCACTAATGGGTCGGCTTATCATCCATTCCTGACCCTTTTTTGACGGTCGTTCGAATAGGTAGAGCCATTCCTGCAGTCGTCGAGACGACTGTTAAGGCTCAATATGATAGTCCCTCTGACGCACAGTACATTCGTGCTGCTGTTGCAGCAATGGATCTCACCCGGGATGATATAGGTACCTTTGTGCAACCGATCACGTTTGTGAGATTCAATCTTGGGTTGCGCTTAAGGAGGGAATTTAGGCACTATTTTCGGCGTATCGCCAAAGCCATTACCTTGAGATCTTGACCAGCGTCTTGGCCAACGTCAGTTACAGGGACGAAAGCCCCCTGTCTTGCCTTTGCCTTTTGAGCAAGCTGGCCCAAATATTTTGGTGATGCAATACGTTTTCCCCTAAGTGGGTGACTGGTGACGAAGTATCAAGGTTAAAGACATTGTCCCCATGCTAGCTGTAGGCATCAAGCGAGGGATGCCCCCCCTATCTCCAGGGTGCCATTGATGCGGGTAGGGCTCGGCCCTGAGCACACAGTCCTGGGTGCATCAATGCCATTGACGCAATCAAGCCGCCTGCTGAGAAAGGCAAGGTTTGTCGCTTTGCGGACGATCCTATGCCCGTCTTCCTGGCATCATCCACAGCGATGCCACAGGCGCAGCCGGAGGTCACTTTGCCGCACTGTCAGACAGCGGGCCCCCAAAACTTCCAACCCCCGTTCTACTAGCACTTGGCTGATAAAAATAGTGACTCCAGTAACAACAGTCGGTCCAAAACAAAGAAGCCTCACTGACTTCCTCGACCAAGGCAAAACGTCACCCCACACACCACCTCCAGCACCACCTGCTAAGCGCGTGGTGACTTGCTTTAATTGTGGCAAACGCGGGCATTATCGATCCGAATGTTACAAACCTAAGTCCCCGCGAGGTAACCGTCACTGTCCCCACACTCAGTATCGAGAAAGGGGTCTGCATGTATCCAACACTTCCAGCATACCTCTAACGAGTGCTACAAGCTGCGAAGTATCCTGTCAGCGCAGCGGAGCAAGCATTCGTTTTCACAATGCACGTGCTAGCAGGAGCCCTTCCTACTAGTTTTGGAGGAAGAGGCACGTCCGAAAATCAGTGAAAGGACGTAGTAACCCTGTCGAGTCGCTGTATTCCGTCCCTGTCCTCGATGCGTTTTGCTGCCCTGGGCAGTGATACGCTTGCCGACAGTGAGGAAACAGAGTGCCCTGATGTTGTTGCAGAGACTCGTACCCTACCTTGGTTATAGGGTTTTAAAACCATGGCAGACCTTTGGATCCACTTAGATCCGGGTGAGTGAAAAGCAGATTTCAATGGAGTGGTGTGGCCCCTTCTGTGGCTTGCGCTTAGGATTCACTATGTGCTACTCTGTCTCAGAGTATGCACCAGGGTCTGGAATCATTGGAAACCGATGGTTTCCGTAGAACATTCTCCCCGGGGTCGGTCCTTTGTCCTGATCAACCTCGTAGTAGAGCTCGTTGCCCGTCACCTCCTGGCCATCAGCGCTTAGTTACTAGTGAAACCGAGTCTGGGGATGCCCAGTCTAACCTTCACTCTAACTCTAGCGTTGTTGTAGAGAACAGCAGTTGTCAAGCCGCAGATCCCCCTCGATGACCAGAGCAAAGAGTTGACAGCTTTCTCTACACCAAACGGTCATTACCAGTTCAGGAGATGCACTACGGCTTGCGTGGAAGCCCAATCACTTTTTAGTCGTTTGATGATGACAATTTTCCGTACCCTCCTAGGTGGCACACTCATGGTCTACCTAATGATCTCATAGTCATGCTGCAAGATGTCCCGACACATCTCGAGAAACTTGACAGGGTGTTGGACAAGCTAGCTCAGGCAAACCTAAGGTAAAGCTATCCAAATGCCCATTTCCTCCGGAAGGAAATAAAATTCCGGGGTCACGTAGTGATTTAAAGAAGGGCATAAAGACGGACAATCTAAAATCTCGGCCGTACAGAAATTCCCCAGACCCATGACGGCGGATGCAGTCCGGTCCTTCATACCCCTGGGGGGTTTTTTTTCTACCGCACCTTTATCGCGGGTTTTCTCCACCATTGCTGCACCCCTGACAAACTTACTCAAGAAGGACGCCCCTTTTGAGTGGACTGTGATCAAGAACGAGCTTTTGTCACTCTCAAGAACAAGTTAACATCAGCCCCAGTCCTTAGATTCCCTGATTCTCCAAGGCATTTACCTTGACGACTGATGCCAGCAAAGTTGGCATCGGTGCAGTCTTGTCACGGAATCTAATGGTAAGCAACAGCCTTGTTACCTATGCTACCGTGTCCTTACTAAAGCAAAGTCAATTACTCATTGGGCAGAGCTAGAAGCTTTAGCCATTATATGGGCCTTGTCATTTTCGGATATCATCTACCATTATCCTATCAAATTTAAAACAGATCATCTACCTTTATTGGCCCTTTTCGCTAATAAGAACCTCTCGGAAAAGCATGCTTTGGGGGTCGTCATGTTCTGAAATTTGCTATGTCCCAGGTAAGCAAAATGTTGTAGCTGATGCCCCGTCGAGGCATATAGCATTCGTGAGTGTCGACAACTCGTTCTCTGTTGAGGATCTTAGAGAGAGCCCAACGGCAGGACCTGTGTGGTCTCCAGTCCTTCGTTCCTGACCAAGGAGGACGTTGACTTACAAGTCAAGTCTCCCGTTCCACTGAAGGATTTAGTGGTCAACCAAGGAGTACTGTGCCGTGTTGCACAGCTGGTGGACCCGGGCAAACCATATCCCAACTGGTGATACCGGGAGCCCCATGATACCAGCTACTCTTAGGTTGATCCACGATGTCCCAGATGTAGTGCACCCCAGGAAGGACCGCAGTATCAAAAACAGGCACGAAAGAAATATTTCCGGCCTAAGATGGCAGCGACATTGCCAAGCATGTACACCAGTGTGTTGTTTGCTTACAGCACAAGTGTAAACCCTTACAGGGCCTAACCCCATTCTAAAATATCCCATTACAAAGGAGGGCCCCGGGAGAGAACTTCCGTCGACCTGTTGACGAACTTTTTTGGGCCTCGGAGAAGGGAAATAAGCACCTGCTTGTAATGGGGAGATAACTTGACACAGTACACTGAATTAGTACCCATTCCTGATAAAACTGCCCAGACTGTTGCTAATGCTTTCTGTGAGATGTTGTTCTCCGTCATATCTGCCCACGGGGCCTTCTGTCAGACAATGGGTCTGAGTTCATAAATGCCATAATGCAGGATCTTTGCTCCAGATTTAACATTCACCAATCGCCAGTAGCTCCACGCCACCCCCCGCGAGTAATGGTCTGCTGAACGTACAAATTGCAAAGTCCTGGAGGTGGCTAGGGTAACCGTTAACCCAAGTTGTACATGTGATGAGGCATATCCCAGATGTTCAGTGTACATTAAACTCCTCCCTCAACAGCTCGATCGGGGAGACACCTCATTTTGCTTTGTATGCTAGACAAGTGCTTACCGTACGAAAATTTTTTTGCTCCGCCTCGACCTACTTACGACACTGATAACCCAGTGTAGTAAAGATGCGGACTATGCAGCTTGTTTTCCAGCGGGTACAAGAGAACCTTATGAAAGCTACTGATAGGTTCACATCTGAGTGCAATGCCCTTTGCCAAGGAAAGCAAAGTGGAACCAAGTTGCAAAGTTATGTTGCTCAACCGGTGCAGACCCCAGGTATGCAAAAAACTTGTCCCTAAATTCATGGGCCCTTACCGTGTCCTCCGACAGCTCCGTGGCAATAAGTTCAAGGTGAGGGAGATTGCTATGGAACTATCAAAGAAGCCCACCTTGATCACTGAAGTATGTGGACCACGTGCAAGCCGAAGCAGAGCTGGAGTCGCGTGCGTTGCAACGCCACAATCAGACCAATGCTAGGGACAACTCGTCTACTTCTTCTCCCACTACTACTGTTACTGATGACAGCCCAGTAAGGTTCCATATTATGGCCTGCGACCCCGGACAACAGTAAAATTTCTGTGACATTGAGTACCTTACTGACTTGTCTGACTCCTACGCTAGTTATGCTTGTTTGCTTGCAGAAATGGGGATAAATGCACACACATTGTATATTTAGTGGATAATGGAGTCAGGGTGGACATCATCATGTAAGTATGTAAATAATTTTAGAAGGGTACCCAGAGTATGATGAATTCCATGGACATAGTATTATTGTAGGTATGTGCACCCCGTGTTCTTAAAGCCTGTATTGCGGTCAGGGCAGTGCTGCCCTTGAGTCATATGTCACACCTTAGGAAATCCTACCGTCAGTCATTGTTTGCAGATGTGAGGGTGCAACAGCGTTCATAGACCCAATAGTCAAGCCTGATGTTCAACCCTGCGGACAACCTGTATATAGAAGATTTTAGTTCCAGTGCTGATGTCTCCGGACTTTCTCCTCAATGAAGCTGCGCGGGCAAGCCAGTTTTCTCTTCTTCCTGGATGGGAAGTTTTTTTTTTTTTTTTTGCCTGTTGCATTTTATGTCCATTTTTGATTTACGAGTGAGTGAAAGCCAGTCCCTCCCTGGGGTAGCTAGTGTAAGTAATTCCTTTTGCACCTACGGGCCCACCAGTAGTGTGGGGGCCGAGCAAATGTAACACCTGTACTGTCAGACAGACAGCCTATTGCTGTCTGCCAGCTTTGTTCATATTTCGCGGCACTTAAGTGCTGCCCTCTCTAGGCCTACCCAGGTCAGTGGGTCGCTGGCCTACTCGGGCCCCACTTCACGGCTGACGACTCGAAGGACAAGGCTCCCCCCCCACGACTGGCTACGGTCATTTCCCCCACATTGCCCTTGTATACCACCCCCTTAAACCAAAA
>NC_069415.1:31086733-31179233 GCF_026875155.1 Cherax quadricarinatus
TTTTTACAATAAATTTTTGAACAATAATGGAGCAAAAAACTACACTACACTACGTAAGCTTTTAGGTTGGACATTGTTTAGTTATTCTCTCTAAGATTAGTGTGGAAAATATTTTAATTTTCCGAAGCTGTAGTGCCTAATAGGTGTTTAATGTGTTGATTTGGGTCAAAAAAATGTACTTGAAAATGGAATAGAACCAACAGGGTTCCCTCTGCGCCTGCGCGGATGTGCGGGGGGGAGAGGTCGAGACGGGGCATCAGGGAGCAGGAGTGTTTTGGATGGAGTTAAGAGGCTGGGAAAGCATGGGACCAGGAAATTGGCGTTCACAGCGGCCTAAGGATTAATATAGGCCTCACTTCATAATAGGAAGTGTCGTAACTGTTCCTGGTGAAGAGTGAGGGAATGTGATTTACTGGACCACCGTAATAAAGTGGTAAAATTAGTGAATAATGGTAGGACTGGGGGTGACTGGTGTGACGCCATAGAGGGTGTCCAGGGGAAAATACCCATGATTTAATCATCACTTATCAGTCTCAGATCTTAATGGAGTGACCTCTAATGTGCATAATAATTATGAGACAGTAAATCGTCGTGTGAATCGTAATGTAATCACTGATAATAACACTAAGTTACGAGAATGTGTGAAGTGAAATAAGTCGCCTTACTCCAAATGAACACGTCGAGTACTCGTGGTTCCTGTCCCGAGGATAGTGAAGTTTTTATGGAGTCCCGACTTCTAAACCGGGACAAACCAACGAATACCTCGTCCTGCTGGAATAAGAACCGTGTCGGTGTAGCAGGACATCGAAATGAGATAGTGAATGGAGGAAATAAGGAGCATCAATCACCCACAGTTAAGTAACCCTTCTAGTTATAGCAGACTGATACTGGCCAGTTAGATATGTTGTAATTGGATAGGTTGGGGGTGATCCAGCTACATCAAGTGACCACCAGAGAATATCTGGTAAGTGTTGGTATTATATACAAGTGTTTTTTCTTTGATGGATATATACATGTGCAACCTACCCCCCCCCTTTCATTCAGTTAAACTAATATAATCTATACAGTCCACAATTATTTAGTAGCGCCGTACTTGTGGGTGCTATCCAATTTATACTGGTCTCGGATAGATATGGATAAGATTGTGAGGTCGAAGGGACCACCTGCAGGAACCAGGGGTGGTTAAGTTTTCTCACATGTCTACACGGGGTGACTACGGTAAACAATATGGCTGTTGTCTCCCAATGAGATTACTTGTATGCATATAATGTTGAGGTACATACAGGTAACCCCTATAAAATTTTTCATAATTAGTATCCCTGAATAATCGTGATAGATCATTCTCGTTCGTTATTACAACCCAGGATTCCAAATGGCCTGTTATCCCGGGTGTAATGGGAGCAAAATAAACACAGCAGAAAAAGTTTAGACTTATATTATCCTTCACCAATTTAGAACAGCAATATGTACACTATGTACAGTGATAAGTATAGTGCACTCCACGGTAAGCAAGGCAGAAATAGAAGCCACAAGATAGCAGACCGTGCTTCAACCAGCTCTAGAATGGGAATGACAAGGGCAGACAGGAGAGCGGTACCCACATAACCTATGCGATTGCCAAAACCATCTTCTTATTGGCTAGAACCTGGTCACTAGTTGAACGACGGGGCCCCATCATCAACTCTTAGCAACCTGGTTCGTTGGTTGGGGGAGATAGCCTGTAAATGAGGGTGTGTACATGCGCCGAATAAAGGTTACGTACTCTTTGCATGCCACACCCCCACCCCGAGAAGGCTCAGGATTAGGCTGCCACCTCCCAGTGGTAACCGTGCCGCCATGGCACAAAATAATGGGACCGCCTTTCCTCTCCACCATCCAACTCTTATAGAGCTCAGCTTTTCTCATGACCAAAAGCCAAACCCTAAACTTAGAGTGAGACAGCAGTCAGACAGGCTAGCATAGGTCCAAGATACAGGCGGACGGTAGCCCGCATCCCCTCACTAAAAAAAAAACCCACACCAGGGGATAAAAAAAAAGTGCGTGAAAAGGGGTTACCACAAATAACATCCTAACCTAAATAAAATATTATACTCTAGATAAAGAGTCTGCCAACATATTTTCTTTGCCGGCAATATATTTAATGGAAATATAGGGCTGCAGCCTTAGCGTCCAGCGCATAAGCTTGTGTTGTGGTTCTTCATGGCTTGGAGATATACTAGAGGATTGTGATCACTGTAGACTGACCACCTGCGATGTCTGGCCCACAAACATCGAAATGCTCCAAAGCCAGTACCAGCGCGAGGGCTTCTTTTTCAATGGTAGAGTAAGCCCTCTGATGTGGCTGGAACTTGGCTGAAAAGTATGCTACAGGCTGCAACTCCTTGTTCCCGATTGTAATAGTACTGCCTCCCAACCCCAGACTCGCAAGCATCAACCTGTAATGAAAAAGGTTTGGAGAAGTCTGGAGACAAGAGAATGGGTGCAGTATACAATAATCTTTTTGCTTTATTAAAAGCAGTGTTACAGTCTGAGGTCCAATTAAAGGGAACTTTGTGACTGCTAAGAGAGGTAAGAGGGGCTACAATATCTGAGAAATTCTTACAGAATCTTCTGTAAAATCCTATCATGCCTAGGAAATGTTGAAGAGATTTCCTATCATGAGGAACTGGATAATCTTTAATAGAAAGAACTTTAGCAAATTTAGGTGCAACTTTACCACTACCTACTTCATGGCCTAGAAAAGTGACAGTGGCCTGGCCAAAAGGAGAGATTTAGATAAATTAACTGTTAAATGGGAACTCTTGAAGGTCTCAAAAAGAGCCTTAAGTCTAAGTAGGTGTTGATCCCAAGTATCAGACACCACAACAATATCATCTAGGTATGCTGCCGTGCCTTCAAGTCCTTTAATAGCCTGATGGATAAAGTTTTCTGGAATGAAGAGGGGGAATTTTTCATTCCGAAGGGGGTAACTGTGTATTGATAATGACCTCCTGGAATTATGAAGGCAGAGATTTCCTTCGCCTTATCTGTCAAAGGTACCTGATAGTAGCCTTTAAGGAGATCTAACTTGGACACAAAAGTAGTCTTACCCACAAAGTCAATTACGTCATCCAGACGAGGAAGAGGGTAAGCATCTGTAATTGTGACCTCGTTCACTTTACGGTAGTCTGTACACATACGAAACCCTCCATCAGCCTTCTTCACAAGGATGCACGGTGAAGCCCATGGACTAGATGACTCCTCCACTAAACCATGCTTTAACAAAAATTCTACTTCCTGCTGAAGTAGCCTTTGCTTTTCAGGATTAGCTCTGTAGGGGGAGAGTTTAATTGGTTTAGAGTTTCCCACATGATAACCTAACGTACATTTTTTCGGCACATCCGAAAAAATATTAGGATATGACTGTAGAAGCTCCGTTAAATTTGTTGCTTGCATTTCAGATAATCACTCCATTAAAGGGCTAGAATCCTTGAGGACAGAATTTGAAAGTTTAATATTAATTTCAGAGACAGAGTGCAAAGAGTCAGAGTCGTCCTCAGAGGTAGAGGACAGAGTCATTACTGGGACTTTATCTGGTGTATGGAAGTACTTTAATTGATTAATGTGGTAAGTTTTAGTTTTTGAGGTCTTATCAAATGGGAGCTACCACATAATTTACATCAGATAATCTACTTACAATCTGCATAGGTCCCGTAAATCTAGCTTTCAAGGTGTGGCCAGTATAGGTTCCTGCACCAACACCTTGTCTCCTGGATGGAAGGAGCGGAACTGTGCACTTCTGTCATACCTCTGTTTCATCTTACTTTGAGCTGTCTTTAGGTTAACCTTGGCTAACTGACGTGCCACCTGCAACCTTGAAGACGGGTTGTAGAGTGTTGAGCTAACGTCTTCTCCCATCCATCCTTCTTTGAGCACCCGAAGAGGACCTCGTACATTGTGCCCAAAGATCAGCTCAAACGGACTATACCCTGTAGACTCTTGCACCGTCTCTCGTACTGAGAACAGCAACAAAGGTAGTGATTCATCCCAGTCTGTAGGAAAGTGCATGCAAAAAGTTCTCATTGTTTTTAATGTCTGATGGAATCTTTCCAAGGCACCTTGGGACTGAGGATGATAGGCAGTGGATAAGTTGTGGATTATCCCTAACCTAGTTAATACTTCCCTAAATGCTTTGGCAGTAAAGTTAGTACCTTGATCACTTTGAATAGTTTTAGGAATGCCAAAACAAGAAATGAATGTTGTTAAAGCTTTGAGAATAGCTTTAGTATTAATACTACGCATGGGAATTGCTTCAGGGTATCTGGTTACTTTATCCATAATCTTAAATAAATACTGATTTCCAGACTTTGACCTAGGTAGTGGACCTACACAATCTATAATTAAATCTGCAAAAGGTTCTCCATCAGCAGGTATAGGTTGGAGAGGTGCAGGTTTAATGGAATGTCCAGGTTTCCCAACTTGCTGACATTCTCGGCAACACCTAATATGATTCTTCACATCTTTCTTTAATTTTGGCCAATAAAATTCTTTTGTGATTCTATACAAGGTTTTTGTAATTCCTAAGTGACCTCCTAATGACGTATTATGAGCTATATTTAATATTTGAGGTCTATACTTTGTTGGAACTACTAACCTGTTAAACAATTGCCGGCCCTCTATCTCCTTACCAGTCTCAGTGCAGATCAAATAATTGTTTTTAACTTCATACTTGACCGGATGACCCAAAGAGGATTTACCCATGGCTGCCTGAAAAGCGAATTTTAAAGAAGGGTCCTTTCGTTGTTCCTCCCGGAAGGACAGTCCCTCGGGCATGGAAACAGACATCTGGCAATCCTGCAACCTGGGAATAGGAAGGCTTGATCGGGGTCTGTTCACTTGATTTACGAGGCTCCGGCCGGTGTGCCTCATAAAACAACGTGGCTATTCCGAGATCAGAGTCGTCCAAGGATAGGTCAACATTCTCTCCAGACAACCCTTGGGATGTTGCCCGAGTTATGGCCAACACCGAGAAGAATTAATCATTATAGGTTCAGGACACGAACTAACAGTAGTAATGTTATTACCCAGTAATAACATGGCATCTTTCATGGGGAATCCTTTTGAGACACCTACAGTCAAGTACCCAGTGTAATATTTGCACTGTACATAAATTTTATGCAAAGGAACAGAATGTATAGCTCCTCCAAATGCTTCCAATAAAACAGAGGAATTCAAAGAAGTATTCTCTGAAAGGGTAATATCCTTCTCTTACAAGTGAGCAATATGCTCCAGTATCTCTAAAAGGTCTTTACTTTAGTTGTTTCTGAGTTTTCCTGAAGGGAAATTAGACTCTTGCAATAATAAGGGCCATACCTTTTTCTACTTCTCTAGGGACATGTTACTAGGATATTAGAGATTTTCCCAATGGTGTTGGGGTTTATGGGGGCAGTTGGGACGGATGTGACCTACTTTGTTGCAGAGGAAGCAGACGACAGGCTTGCCCTTTACTCCCTGCGATGAAGTTTACCTGGAGTTTACTGGATAGTTCAGGGGTCAACGCCTCTCCGCAGGTGCCGTCTGAGAAGGCCCTCCGGTGGAATTCAGAGAGCCCCCTGATCAACCAGGGCTTTGCTGCTGCTGCCACAAACAAATACGGGCCAAGCCGCTGATCCGGAACTGACTTTTGAGGTTCTAGTCCATGCCTGCTTGAAGACTGCCAGGGTCTGTTGGTATCCCCCTTATGTGTGCGGAGGACGTGAACGTCCTGGGCCCCTGACACTTATTATGGTCACTAATGTGCAAGTGACACCACCTCCGCTTTCATTGGGGTGTGCATCGTCAGCAAAGTCTTTTGGCTTCGTTAGTGGGTATTTTCTGATGCAATGTTCGTACTAGTCCCTCTTGATTTCAGCAGGTGTATATAATCATGTAATCTCCCTGCCTACTGCTTTCTAGGAAATACCATGTTTAGGAACCTCAAGCGCTCCCATAATTGAGGTGTTTAAATCTCCGTTATTGGCGGCGAGAAAGTAGTTCTCTGTACATTATTCTAGGCGGCAATTCACCTGTGTTCAATGGTGTCGTTCCTGCGTGTTCTTCCTGGATACTGTTGTCGAGATGCCATGAGTGATTTGCCTCTCCGCAGCTGACCATATGTTGAGAAGTGTCTCCACCAGGTGACTTAGTTTGCTGATGTAAGGACGATCTGCCTCGCTGGCACTTCATTCTCCCAAGTTGACGATCTTGCCATGCCAGGCTGTTGAAAATAGAGAAGGAAGACTGACCGCTCGGAACAAGGAGCGGTTAGTTTCGAAGGTATCGCACCAACCTGCTGCCTCAATGCAAATGTGTTAAGTCACGACCCTGCAGAAGACTCCGAACCTCTGTTCCACAGACTCCAGCAGTTAATCAATCGAGAATAAAGCATGCACCAGCCTCCTCAAAGGTAGAGACACACACTTGCTTTATATCTGCTAGTAAAAGCTATGGTTTGCTGTCCTACAAAGTCACTAGGGATTGACAAGCTCGCGCTGCTTAGTTTAAAAATTTTATCTGTATTTGCTGATCCAATGTATATGCCCCAACACTGTGGTCTTCACACTTGATAATCAGAAAATTCAGCGTCCATTTAATACTGATGTAAATTCCTGTGCCTTTACCCGTAATGCTGTATGAACCAATGAGCCCAAAAGTTTCGGCACCTCAAGGCCTTCGAGCCTGATTTTCGAAGCTTCGAAACATTGCTCTGGTTGGCCCCATGAGCGGGGAACAAACTGACTGCAACTTTCTGTAAACTAAAATTATTTACAGAATGCAAAAACTGCCTCCTTTCTCATTCCCAATCATATTCTTCCCTTGGCAATGCTTCTGTTCCCTAGTTTCGCTCAAGATTGATTTTTGCAGCTCAATGCCAACAAGCGCTGTTCACCCTGAACAACCAGGACACTAACTGACCATTTTGACTTGTAGGTGCTATCATCTTCTTCCTGCGAGAACAAGGAAGTTTTTGCCCTAGCTCCCGTAAGGAGGGTCTGATGTGCCATATCTTCCTATAAGTTTTCAGCATCAGTGAACGCAGTTCGCAGTGTGAGAGTGCGTTATGTATATTAATGCCATATAACGAGCAATTTGCAACAACGCTGTAGGGACAATTAGGTAGGTTATGCAAAGTTATAATGCCGACTACTCAGACGTCTGACTCAATCCTTAGGTGGCATAAGTTATTTGCTATGCACAAATACGAGTGCAGAATACCAAAGAACACGTTAATTTGGCAGAACACGTTAGGCTATGCACAGTACGATTGCAGAATATGCATACAAGCAAGCCAGACTGCAAAATTCTCCATACACGAACAGGCTAGTAACAACTGACATGCAAAATTTTGTTAAAGCAATGCAGACAGCTACACTGTTCTAGAAGACTGACCCACGTTAGCGAAGCTAAGCAACCGAACAAGCTGTTAGCGACTGTTTGAACGATTTCACACAATAGCATAGGGCTGATCATAACAAAGCAACTGACACGCAAAATTTATTAAAGCACTGCATACATAGCAAGCTGCACAATGTTTTTCCTGCTACGAGCTTCACCTAAGCTCCAACCCGTTTCTCTAAAGTCCAGCCCAGATCCCGGACAGGCCCCCATATTACAACCCAGATTCCAAATGGCCTTTATCCCGGTGTAAAGGGACAAAATAAACACAAAAAAAGTTTAGACTTATATTATCCTTCACCAATTTAAAAAACCAAAATTACACATGTACATATAAGTATAGTGCCTCCCCGGGGGGCAAGGGAGAAAAAGAACCACAAGATAGCAGACCGTCTTCCCCAAACCCGCTCTAGAATGGGGTGAAAGGGCGAAGGAGAGCGGGACCCACATAACCTCTGCGATTGCCAAAAACCAACTTCTTATTGGCTAAACCCGGTCACTAGTTAACAGGGCCCCTCAATACTCTTTGCAAACCTGGTTCGCTGGTTGGGGGGGATGCCTTAAAAAGAGGGGGGTTTTTCAGGGCCCAAAAAAGTTACGTATCTTTTCATGCCAATTCGTGTTGGGACAGTTGACCTACATTTGTTTTCCTAACTAGAATTTTCCCATCCCGTGTGAAGCATTGGTGTATTGTGTCATTATTCTCCCGCTTAAGTTTTCTGACTATACAGGAGGTTCTGACGTTTTTTGGTAAGACACTCGTTTATGTATACCTCTTTCTTTACTTTAATAGATGCAATTATTAATTCTTTTTTCCTGTCATGTGAGTGGAATCTAAGCATAACACTTTTTCTACCATGGGATCCTAGTAACCTGGCTTCCTTTATTTCTGACTCTGGTACAATAACACTTGTTTGGTCCTTTATTTATTTATTTATTTTTTTATTCATTTATTTATTAATTTGAACATGATACAGTGAAGTACAAAAGAATACAGTAAAATGCAGCATGCCAAAGCCACTTGAATGCATAGCATTACGGGCAGGCTTAAAATTAACTTAAAATTAACTTAAGATTATGATCTGGATAGTAATTTCTTTACTGTTTGTTTGGTTCATATCACTGGGAGAAAGTGGACTGTTAACTATTGCTGCGTCCGATAGTTTATCTTGCTCAGTTTTATCTTGGAGAGCAAAGTAGTCACTGAACTGGTTATCTAAGTTGTTCTTCCATTCTTTTACTGCTTCTTCAACCTTTGTATTAAGAGATATTATTTGTTCTGTATGGCTATCTATGACTGATTAGATGGTCTTGCCATAGTTAGTCATTCCTGGTGTTGATAGTAAAACCTCCTCGTATCAGTTCATAGCTTCACCTAAGTTTTTTTTAGCACGCTCATGTAGTGCAGTGTTTTGTTCTCCGTGTGCTGAAGCCGCAGTCAGTCAGCGCGCCCAGACACGCTTGCCAGTGTAAACAAACCACGCACCGCGAGTCACCCGCCACGTTTTAATAAGTAAGTTTATTCAGGTATACACAAATACAGTTACATAGAATTATCATACATAGCAGCATATGTGTAGAGAACCTGGGATAACCCAAAAAAGTCAGACTGAGTGACTTATTTCCATTGGGGTCCTTTTACCTTATTATTATACTATAAAGGTTATAATATTTTCTTATTATTCTATAATGAAGATAACATCTTATTATCATACTAAAAAGACTATCTACTATACGAGAGTCATTAAGACTATCTACATTACGAGGGTCATTACAAGGAATAAGTTAAAATTTACACGTATGTTAGCTAAAAAATAGAAAATCATTCCCCTCCCTTTCTGTAGCTACCTTCATCAGACACCTTTTGGCACTCTTCTTGAACTGGTTCATGCTATGACTGGCTTTGACATGTGCGGGTAGTCTGTTCCATTCCTTTATTGCTGTACAATAAAAGGTGTTTGAAGCCTGGCCAATGACTGTGGGTACTACAAAGTTGTGCTCTCTCCCCCTAGTACTATGATTGCTTTGGTTCCCAACCTTGACAAAATTGACAGTAAGATATTCTGGACATTGTTTGTGAGCAATTTTATAAACATGATTTAGCTTCAGTTGTTTTACTCTGTCTTCAACATTCAGCATATCCAACTGCTGTAATTCATCCTGGCCTACATGTTCTCTTGGTCCCAGCCCCAGGATGAATCTTACGATTTTGTTCTGGGTGATTTGCAGTCTATCTCAGTTTTTTTGTCAAATCAGAGTACCATGAAGAGCAAGCGTAAACCATATGGCATTGTATAAGGGCTAGACATAGAGTCCTGCGAGCCTCACTAGGTAGACACTGTGCTTGTCTATACAGGAACTTCAGTCTGGCATTCGCTTTCTTTACTACACTGTTCCATATCAATTCTCCTGACATGCATGGGTCAAAGGGGATTCCCAGATATTTTACTGATGAAACCAAAGTGATGGGCTCCTTATTATACTGGACATTAAAATTATTTACCCTTCACAGAGTTCTCCGGCCTTCCCTGTTCTTTCCAAGTCCATTTCGATAATTTTGCCTACGTCATTGAAGCCTCATAGCAGTGTACAAATCCTAAGAGGCGTGTAGTGTTACCAGTGCATCACTGAAAGTTCAGGACCTTCAGCACCTTATACCATACCTTCGTTCATCTCCTGCACTCAAAGTTAAGTAAACAGTGACTTACCTAGCATTTCCTAATATTTTGTGACATTATTTAACTGTCCTGCACCAGTACAGTTGTCGCTGAAGCCATACTTTCAGTAAATTGTTCAGTTTTAGACATCAGTGTACACTTTGTACATTTTGCCACTTACCTACAGCTTCTTAAATTTTGTACATTTATTTTGCACTCCTGCACTTTAAATTCCAGCATATTATTCTGCATCTTGTACCTCAGTTGTCATTGACTTAAATTGTTCAGTGTTAACCATTTATACAATTTCCTTTCATAATACAGTTTGCAAGTAATTCCTGTGTGCTGTTATTTTGATAGTTGCACCTGCAAGTTAGCCACAGATTGTTGACAACCCTGTACAGTTTTGTTTGTTAGTGTTTTTTTTTTTTTGAAGTGTAATCTCCAAGTTCTTAAGTATTAGTTTGTTTATTCTACCTGCAGTGATACAATTTGTGCCTAGCCCCTTGCACTTTTCTCCTGTGTCCCCATTTATTTGCTCTACATATATTCTGTTTTATCTATATTCTATGTTTTATCTGTGAATATTCACCAATGTGCATTGCATTTTGCTATTGTGTATGCCCAAGTCAATGAGTGCATTTTTGGGAACCTGCTTATTTACCATTAATTACCAAAATTACTTGTGAAGTTTATTAATTTTGTTCCAGAGATTGAGTAATTTTTGCTTTTGCCAGTGTACACCCTGCTAACACCAGTTAACCATTGCCCTATTATTGAATTTAATAATTTGCATTTTTATTAATTTTATTTTGTGTGCAATATAGCATTTCTTGATACAGTGCATTTTTTTCTGTGATTTTTGGCACTATTCCATACTCTGATATCTTTGCTGTGTCAGCCTCCCTTGGTGCAAGTGAATTATTTTTTTTTTTTTGCATTCCAAATTGCAACTGCCAGCACCTGCAACCTTTTTCTGCATGTTGAGAAAGCTTGCAGCACAGTTTAGTGTTGTGTAATACCTGATTTATTTTAAATTTTGTGCAATTTTTGCTACCAGTGTTTACAGTTCAACTCCTTTTCATAAATTTTGTTGCCAGTCTACTGGTGCAATATTAAATACCCTTAGCATCATTTTGTGTATTCCCCTGTAGTTCATTCACTTGCATACACATCTCTTATTTTGTGTTTCAGAGTGTACCACTATTTTTTGTTGTTGTTGTTTCGCTCAAATTATTTCAATCACTAAGCAGTTTACCTAGTACCGTGGTGCTGTGTTCTCTCTGACTCCGTGTTGAGTTGTAGCCAGTGCATACCATTTCTTGCTCTGATCTGTTTACCCTCTTTGTGACCTGCTTTGCGTTTGAACAATTGACATCATGACTAAGACACGCAGTGGCCGTAATATTAGTCCATTTTCTGCTGACGCTGGCAATGGTGCCTCAGCCGGCGTGATCACGCAGCAGGAGGGCGAAGCCTCCCTTACAGTTGGTCAAGTCGTGGCTCAAGTCTCGACCACTAGTGGGTCGGCTTATCATCCATTCCTGACCCTTTTTTTTGACGGTCGTTCGAATAGGTTAGAGCCATTCCTGCAGTCAGTCGAGACGACTGTTAAGGCTCAATATGATAGTCCCTCTGACGCACAGTACATTCGTGCTGCTGTTGCAGCAATGGATCTCACCCGGGATGATATAGGTACCTTTGTGCAACTCGATCACGTTTGTGAGATTCAATCTTGGGTTGCGCTTAAGGAGGAATTTAGGCACTATTTTCGGCGTAGTCGCCAACGCCATTACCTTGAGATCTTGACCAGCGTCTTGGCCAAACGTCAGTACAGGCACGAAAGCCCCCTGTCTTGCCTTTGCCGTTTTGAGCAAGCTGCTAAATATTTTGGTGATGCAATACGTTCCACTAAGTGGGTGACTGGTGACGAGAGTATCAAGGTTAAAGACATTGTCCCCATGCTAGCTGTAGGCATCATGCGGAGGGATGCCCCCCCTAGTCTCCAGGGTGCCATTGATGCGCTAGGGCTCGGCCCTGAGCACACAGTCCTGGGTGCATACAATGCCATTGACGCAATCAAGCCGCCTGCTGAGAAAGGCAAGGTTTGTCGCTTTGCGGACGATCCTATGCCCGTCTTCCTGGCATCATCCACAGCGATGCCACAGGCGCAGCCGGAGGTCACTTTTGCCGCAGCTGTCAGACAGCCGGCCCTCAAAGCTTCCAACCCCAGTTCTACTAGCACTTGGCTGAGTAAAAATAGTGACTCCAGTAACAACAGTCGGTCCAAAACAAAGAAGCCGTCACTGACTTCCTCGACCAAGGCAAAACGTCACCAGCACACACCACCTCCAGCACCACCTGCTAAGCGCGTGGTGACTTGCTTTAATTGTGGCAAACGCGGGCATTATCGATCCGAATGTTACAAACCTAAGTCCCCGCGAGGTAACCGTCACTGTCCCCACACTCAGTATCGAGAAGGAGTCTGCATGTATCACAACACTTCCAGTCATACCTCTAACGAGTGCTACAAGCTGCGAAGTATCCTGTCAGCGCAGCGGAGCAAGCATTCGTTGCACAATGCACGTGCTAGCAGGAGCCCTTCCTACTAGTTCGGAGGAAGAGGCACGTCCGAGAAATCAGTGAAAGGACGTAGTAACCCTGTCGGAGTCGCTGTATTCCGTCCCTGTCCTCGATGCGTTCGCTGCCCTGGGCAGTGATACGCTTGCCGACAGTGAGGAAACAGAGTGCCCTGATGTTGTTGCAGAGACTCGTACCGTACCTTGGTTATAGGGTTTAAAACCATGGCAGACCTTAGGATCCACTTAGATCCGGCTGAGTGAAAAGCAGATTTCAATGGAGTGGGTGTGCCCTTCTGTGGCTTGCGCTTAGGATTCACTATGTGCTACTCTGTCTCAGAGTATGCACAGCGTCTGGAATCATTGGAAACCGATGGTTTCCGTAGAACATTCTCCCCGGGGTCGGTCTCTTGTCCTGATCAACCTCGTAGTAGAGCTCGTTGCCCGTCACCTCCTGGCCATCAGCGCTTAGTTACTAGTGAAACCGAGTCTGGGGATGCCAGTCTAACCTTCACTCTAACTCTAGCGTTGTTGTAGAGAACAGCAGTTGTCAAGCCGCAGATCCCCCTCGATGACCAGAGCAAAGAGTTGACAGCTTTCTCTACACCAAACGGTCATTACCAGTTCAGGAGGATGCACTACGGCTTGCGTGGAAGCCCAATCACGTTTAGTCGTTTGATGATGACAATTTTCCGTACCCTCCTAGGTGGCACACTCATGGTCTACCTAGATGATCTCATAGTCATGCTGCAAGATGTCCCGACACATCTCGAGAAACTTGACAGGGTGTTGGACAAGCTAGCTCAGGCAAACCTTAAGGTAAAGCTATCCAAATGTCATTTCCTCCGGAAGGAAATAAAATTCCTGGGTCACGTAGTGACTTAGAATGGCATAAAGACGGACGAATCTAAAATCTCGGCCGTACAGAAATTCCCCAGACCCATGACGGCGGATGCAGTCCGGTCCTTCATAGCCCTGGTGGGTTTCTACCGCACCTTTATCGCAGGTTTCTCCACCATTGCTGCACCCCTGACAAACTTACTCAAGAAGGACGCCCCTTTTGAGTGGACGTGTGATCAAGAACGAGCTTTTGTCACTCTCAAGAACAAGTTAACATCAGCCCCAGTCCTTAGATTCCCTGATTTCTCCAAGGCATTTACCTTGACGACTGATGCCAGCAAAGTTGGCATCGGTGCAGTCTTGTCACTGGAATCTAATGGTAAGCAACAGCCTGTTACCTATGCTAGCCGTGTCCTTACTAAAGCAGAAGTCAATTACTCAGTGACAGAGCTAGAAGCTTTAGCCATTATATGGGCCTTGTCATTTTCGGGATATCATCTACCATTATCCTATCAAGATTTACACAGATCATCTACCTTTATTGGCCCTTTTCGCTAATAAGAACCTCTCGGAAAAGCATGCTTGGTGGTCGCTCATGTTCTGAAATTTGCTATGTCCCAGGTAAGCAAAATGTTGTAGCTGATGCCCTGTCGAGGCATATAGCATTCGTGAGTGTCGACAACTCGTTCTCTGTTGAGGATCTTAGAGAGAGCCCAACGGCAGGACCCTGTGTGGTCTCCAGTCCTTCGTTTCCTGACCAAGGAGGACGTTGACTTACAAGTCAAGTCTCCCGTTCCACTGAAGGATTTAGTGGTCAACCAAGGAGTACTGTGCCGTGTTGCACAGCTGGTGGACCCTGGCAGAACCATATACCAACTGGTGATACCGGAGTCCATGATACCAGCTACTCTTAGGTTGATCCACGATGTCCCAGATGTAGTGCACCCCAGGAAGGACCGCAGTATCAAACAGGCACGAATGAAATATTTCTGGCCTAAGATGGCAGCGGACATTGCCAAGCATGTACACCAGTGTGTTGTTTGCTTACAGCACAAGTGTACCGTTACAGGTCCTAACCCCATTCTAAAGTATCCCATTACAAAGGAGCCCTGGGAGAGAACTTCCGTCGACCTGTTGACGAACTTTTGGACCTCGGAGAAGGGAAATAAGCACCTGCTTGTAATGGTAGATAACTTGACACAGTACACTGAATTAGTACCCATTCCTGATAAAACTGCCCAGACTGTTGCTAATGCTTTCTGTGAGCATGTTGTTCTCCGTCATATCTGCCCACGTGTCCTTCTGTCAGACAATGGGTCTGAGTTCATAAATGCCATAATGCAGGATCTTTGCTCCAGATTTAACATTCACCAATCGCCAGTAGCTCCACGCCACCCTGCGAGTAATGGTCTTGCTGAACGTACAAATTGCAAAGTCCTGGAGGTGCCTAGGGTAACCGTTAACCCAAGTTGTACATGTGATGAGGCTATCCCAGATGTTCAGTGTATATTAAACTCCTCCCTCAACAGCTCGATCGGTGAGACACCTCATTTTGCTTTGTATGGCTATGACAAGTGCTTACCGTACGAAATTTGTTTGCTCCGCCTCGACCTACTTACGACACTGATAACCCAGTGTAGTAAAGATGCGGACTATGCAGCTTGTTTTCCAGCAGCTACAAGAGAACCTTATGAAAGCTACTGATAGGTTCACATCTGAGTGCAATGCCCTTGCCAAGGAAAGCAAAGTGGAACCAAGTTGCAAAGTTATGTTGCTCAACCTGGTGCAGACCCCAGGTATGCACAAACTTGTCCCTAAATTCATGGGCCCTTACCGTGTCCTCCGACAGCTCCGTGGCAATAAGTTCAAGGTGAGGGAGATTGCTATGGAACTATCAAAGAAGCCCACCTTGATCACGTGAAGTATGTGGACCACGTGCAAGCCGAAGCAGAGCTGGAGTCGCGTGCGTTGCAACGCCACAATCAGACCAATGCTAGGGACAACTCGTCTACTACTTCTCCCACTACTACTGTTACTGATGACAGCCCAGTAAGGTTCCATAGTTATGGCCTGCGACCCAGGACAACAGTACATTTCTGTGACATTGACGTACCTACTGACTTGTCTGACTCCTACGCTAGTTATGCTTGTTTGCTTGCAGAAATGGGTATAAATGCACACACATTGTATAGTTAGTGGATAATGGAGTCAGGGTGGACATCATCATGTAAGTATGTAAATAATTTTAGAAGGGTACCCAGAGTATGATGAATTCCATGGACATAGTATTATTGTAGGTATGTGCACCCAGTGTATCTTTTAAAGCCTGTATTGCGGTCAGGGCAGTGCTGCCCTTTGAGTCATATGTCACACCTTAGGAAATCCTACCGTCAGTCATTGTTTGCAGATGTGAGGGTGCAACAGCGTTCATAGACGAATAGTCAAGCCTGATGTTCAACCCTGCGGACAACCTGTATATAGAAGATTTTAGTTCCAGTGCTGATGTCTCCGGACTTTCTCCTCAATGAAGCTGCGCGGGCAAGCCAGTTTTCTCTTCTTCCTGGATGGGAAGTTTTTTTTTTTTTTTTTGCCTGTTGCATTTTATGTCCATTTTTGATTTACGAGTGAGTGAAAGCCAGTCCCTCCCTGGGGTAGCTAGTGTAAGTAATTCTTTTGCACCTACGGGCCCACCAGTAGTGTGTGGCCGAGCAAATGTAGACAGCCTGTACTGTCAGCACAGACAGCCTATGCTGTCTGCCAGCTTAGTTCATATTTCGCGGCACTTAAGTGCTGCCCTCTCTAGGCCTACCCAGGTCAGTGGGTCGCTGGGCCTACTCGGTCTCACTTCACGGCTGACTGACTCGAGAGGTACAAGTGCTCCCCTCCACGGACTGGCTATCGGTCATTCCCTCACATTGCCCGTTGTATACTCACTCCTATCCAATTAAAGCCAAACTAGTCCACGGCCATATCATTGCTACCTACGCTACCTCCATCGGCACTAACAGTAAGGTATTCAGGCTCATTTCAGGGAACTGGAGCACAGATCCAATTCCCTAGATCAAGAACCCCTCACCAGCATCAAGGAACCTCCTTCATTATTATTATTATTATAATCAAAGGGGAGCACTAAACCCATAGGATTATGCAATGCCTGTGGGGGGAATGTGGAAGGTATTCAGGCTTAATTCAGGAAACCAGAGCATAGATCCAGTTCCCTAGATCATGAGCCCCTACCAACTTCAAGGAACCTTCCTTGAGGGGAGGAACCTCCCTGGAGAGGCCCTTAGCTACAAACCTTTCCTCCGCCTCCTTACATTTTGTGGTCATATATTCCATCATTTCATTTACTGTTTTTTTCCACCAGTTTTTCCCCACTGTACCTAATCCAGAAAATTCCTCATGCCTATGTAGTCCCCCTTTTATAGTTTAGCTTCTCCCTTCCTACTTGTGCTGCCTCCCTCTCCACTTTTATCTCTATAGTGTATTCAATGTTCAGGTCCACATGATCACTAGCTCCGAGGGGCCTTTTGTATGTGATGTCCCTAATGTCTGAACTACTCAAGGTGAATGTTAGGTCCAGCATTGCTGATTCATCCTCTCCTGTCTCTCTGGCAGTGTCTCTAACATGTTGATGTATGAGGTTTTCCAGTTCCACCTCCATCATCTTAGCCTTCCACATTTCTGGTCCCAGTGTGGCTCCAGGATTTCCCAGTAAATCTCCTTTTTTGTGTGTGTCTGTATGTACTCGCCTAATTGTGGTTGTGGGGTTGAGTCACAGCTCCTGGCTCTGCCTCTTCACTGGTCATTACTAGGTCCACTCTCTCCTTGCTCCATGAGCCTTATCATACCTCTTCTTAAAACTATGTATGGTTCCTGCCTCCACTACATCACTTTCCAGATTGTTCCACTGCCTGACAACTCTGACTGACAAAATACTTCCTAACATCTCAGTGACTCATCTGAGTCTTCAACTTCCAATTGTGACCCCTTGTTGCTGTATCCCATCTCTGGAACACCCTGCCTTTGTCCACCTTGTTAATTCCTCTTGGAATTTTATATGTCGTTATCACGTCCTCCCCTATCCCTCCTGTCCTCCAGTGTCGTCAGATCGATTTCCCTTAACCTCTCCTCATAGGACATGCCCTGTAGCTCTGGGACAAGTCTTGTTGCAAACCTTTGCACTTCCTCTAATTTCTTGACATGCTTGACCAGATGTGGGTTTCAGACTGGTGCTATATATGGGCCTGACATACATGGTGTACAGTCTTGAATGACACCTTACTGACGTGTTGGAATGCTATTCTTCAGTTTGCCAGGCGCCCATATGCTGCGGCAGTTATTTGGTTGATGTGCACTGCAGGAGATGCACTTGGTATTATACTCACTCCAACATCCTTTTCCTTGAGTGAGTTTTCTAGTCTTTGGTCCCCTAGACTGCACTCTGTCTGCGGTCTTCTTTGCCCTTTTCCGATCTTCATGACTTTACACTTTGTGGGGTTAAACTGTAGGAGCCAATCATTGGACCAGTCTTGCAGCCTGTCCAGATACTTTTTAGTCCTGCTTGGTCCTCATCTGATTGAATTCTCCTCATTAGCTTTACATCATCTGCAAACAGGGACACTGAGTCTATCCCTACCATCATGTCATTCACATACCAGAAACAACACCAGTCCTAGGACTGACCCCCTGCGGAACCCCCGCTCATCACAGGCACCTACTATGACATCTCATCATGGACCATGACACATTGTTGCCTATTTGTCAGGTATTCTCTAATCCATTGCAGTGCCTTCCCTGTTATACCTGCCTGTTCCTCCTGCTTTTACACTAATCTCCTGTGGAACTGTGTCAATAGCCTTCTTACAGTACAAGAAAATGCAATCTACCCATCTCTCTTTTGTCACCTTGTCAATAAACTTCAGTAGCTTTGTACACAGGATTTCCCTTCCCGGAAACCATGCTGGCTGTCAAGAATAATCTCATTCTTTTCTAGGTGTTCCACCACTCTTCTGGTAATCTCCATGACTTTGCATACTGTACATGTCAGTGACACTGATCTGTAGGTTAGTGTTGCATGTTTGTCTAATTTCTTAAAAATTGGGACTACATTTGCTGTCTTCCACACCTCAGGTAGTCGCTCTGGTTCGATGTGTTGAAGATTGTTGTTAGTGGCAGAGTGCCTCTGCTCCCTCTCTTAGGACCCAGGGAGAGATGTCTGGCTTCATCACTTTTGAGGTATCTAGTTCACTTGGTAGCCTCTTCACCTCCTCCTTGGTTGTATGTATTGTATCCAACACTTGGTGTACCCCACCACTCCAGTTTTCTGGTGTCATTTCTGTCTCCACTATAAACACTTCTCTAAATCTCATGTTGAGCTCTTCATACTTCCTGGTTGTTTCTTGTGGTCTTCCCTCCTTCCTTCCTCAGCCTTGACTGTTTTCCTCCTGATGTGACTGTACAACAGCTTCGGGTCAGACTTTGATTTCACTGCTGTCATTTTCGTATTGCCGCTGGGCCTCCCTCATCTGTGCATATTCATTTGTGTGTGTGCATCTTTCTTCAAAAACCAGGTGTCTTAGGTGAACTGCCATGCCCAGGCTGTAATTTCATAACTTTCTCAACTTGCAGCTGGAAGCCTACCCTGGCACTATTGCTCACCATTTTCGGTTATTAACAGGAGTGGATTTAATGTCCTGAAGGGTAGAATGTTTATAATACTAAACATTCGTTATTGTTAATCAGTGACCTAAGTCCCATTATTGCTAGTTAGGTCTTTGGGCAAACAGCTCAAACAGTCAAACAACCACCAAGAAACACATTTCCAGAAATTCCTACTGGAGGCTCATTTGATGGGAATGCTGGATCCTGAGAAGGAATGGCTCACTAATGCAATAAGACTTCAACAAAAGAGTGTCTTTATTCTATGAGTGTTGTTATTCCCAACAGAGGTCTTCAGTAAAGGGGAAAGGAGCAGATTACTTTCCTCATGTTGGATACATGTTTAGCTAACTGAAAATTAAAGATCCTTCAGCAATTATATACTAAATTTTGTTTTGTTTACTTATGGTTAGGCCCACAACCCTCACCTCTACACTTCAAATTAGTTCTGCAAGGTTTCTTTAGGCTTCTAATCTATCATGAACATCACCAACAATCTGTAAACTAAAATGAACTATATTAGAAAACTTTCACTAATCTACTAAGATAATGCACTAGCCAGCCTGATGCCCCAGGAGGAGGGGCAAGAACAGAGGATTCTGAAAAGAAAACTTTTAAAATCTTTAGTCAAATTACTCATTATACATTTGGTTGTCTATTACACCAGGTAAAATTGGTACTGAAGAGTTAGCTTTCCCATACAAATTTCAAAATTTGAAAATTCCCACTTCCCTAACCTTGGGAAATGAACCAGTCTTCATGACTTTTCCCTGATGTGTGGCAGTCAAAATTTAGACTTTACAAGAAAGGAGAGAAGAGGTTCAGTTCATCAGATCAACAGCCCTTCACTGGCCACAAAGAACCCACAATGAACAGGTCTACAGTGAAATACTTTAACCCCTTATTAGAACAGGAGACAAGATATTAAAAAAATATTTTCAAAAACTGTATATACACACATAATCTGCAGTCTACATTATGCAGAGGATTCAGATACTCCTCAAGAGTTGCAGTAACTACAGACACCCTCTTCAACTTTTTGACAGCAAACTGATTTATTACACAAACTTCGATAACCCTTCTATTAGCACTCCTCACAGCCCTTCTTTTATTGTCTTCTCCAGCCTTACTTATCCTTTGATCCTGCATCTGTATAGCCCTTGTGGCTTAGTGCTTCTTTTTGATTATAATAATTTGATCCTGCATTACTCCCTGCCCCTGCTGTATGACCCTAGTAGGTTATGCATTTCTTTTTGATAATAATAATAATATAGTACATTAGAGAGAATGGAACGAAACAGAATGACATCAAGAGTGTATAAATCTGTAGTGAAAGGAAGGCAGGGTAGGGGTCAGCCTAGGAAAGGTTGGAGGGAGGGGATAAAGGAGGTTTTGTGTGCGAGGGGCTTGGACTTCCAGCAAGCATGTGCGAGCGTATTTGATAGGAGTGAACGGAGACAAATGGTTTTTAATACTTGACGTGCTGTTGGAGCGTGAGCAAAGTAACATTTGTGAAGGGATTCAGGGAAACTGCCAGGCCAGACTTGAGTCCTGGAGATGGGAAGTACAGTGTCTGCACTCTGGAGAGGTGTTAATGTTGCAGCTTTATAACTGTAGTGTAAAGCACCCCTCTGGCAAGACATTGATGGAGTGAATGATCATGAAAGTTTTTATTTTTCGGGCCATCCTGCCTTGGTGGGAATCGGCCGATGTGTTAATAAAAAAAAAAAAAAATAATGCAGTAACTAAATTCGCCTCAAGGAAGGTTCCTTGATATTGGTGAAGGACTCTTGATTCAAGGAATTAGATTTGTCACCTCCTTCCTTGGATCAAACTTGATTGCCTTCCATTCTTCAGGCACTGCACAACTATGAGTTTAGTGCTTTCCCTGAATAATAATAATAATAATAATAATAATAACAAAAAGCACAATACCGTGGCTGGAACGATACGTAAATAACCCGCACATAGAAGAGAGGAGCTTACGACGACGTTTCAGTCCGACTTGGGCCATTTACAAAGTCACACAGTGAGACTCTTCTATGTGCGGGTTATTTGAATAATAATAATAATAATTTTATAAGTTCTACAAAATCTTGATGAGCCAGTCTGCAATATGGAGAGCTAGCACCAACAGCCTGACTGATCAGACCTGTCACAGATCATCTAGTCCACAGCCCAAGCATTGCCTTTGCTTGGGCTGTGGACTAGATGATCTGTGAAAGCATGCACAGGCAGTGAGCAAGAGTCCAAAGCAGTAAATAGTGTTTATTGAAATGAAGGAAAAATGGGCAGGTTGCTACTGTCACACATTCACAAAGTGCTAAACCTGTAAGGGTCATACAGTGTCTAGGAAATGGGAGGCAACTGCATTTCATCTGAGGAAAGGAAGGATAGTTCAAATTCCTTGGATCACAAGCCCATCATCAGCATGAAGGAACTCCTATGAAGTGAGGTTTGTAGAGGTTAAGTGATAGCAAGTGACAGAAGGACGACACCTTGAACTACATATGCCAGTACTCATGTTCTGTTCCCAGCAAACCCAAGAGAGTTCCTAGCTGCCACCAGTAAACTCTTTTTTTTTCTTTTCAACATGTCGGCTGTCTCCTACTGACTCATAGTGACCCAAAAAATTAACACTCGCCATCATTCACACAAAATCACTGTCTTTGTAGAGGTGCTCAGATACAAGTTTAGATGTCACTCCAAACAGCCAATATCCCAAACCCCTCCTTTAAAGTGCAGGCATTGTACTTCTCACCTCCAGGACTCAAATCCAGCTAACCAGTTCTGAATCCTTTCACAAAATATTACCCTGCTCACACTCCAACAGCTTGTCAGGTCTCAAAATACAATTCGTCTCCATTCACTGCTAACACATGCCTGCTGCATGTCCAAGCCCATTGCACACAAAACCTCTTACCCCCCTCCCTCCAATTAAATTATATGAGGTCATAGGAAAAAGTTTCAAAGTCAAATCATAAATGAATAAGTTTTAATGTATAAAAAAGCTCACATCAACAGTAAAAATTATTGCAAAGCAAGTGACTGAAAGTTTACCTATAGTGATACACGCATGACAGGAGGCACCCTGGGGATGCATATTCACATGCTTAATGCTAAATTTAAGTATACTATAATTAAAACATATCAAAAAGTATTGATGAAGTCTAACCGTTGGGTTCAACATTAAATACATTTATGTGATCATTATATATCTCCACTCTCAATCAATATTTAACTTGACTAATTATTCATGTCTTGAGACAAAACTAACATTATTTAGAAAAGATTTAGTTCCAATTCAGTAATAGAGAGCAGGAAATTTATACATGCATGCCTAAAAATATATTTTTGTATTATTTATGGAGGACAAATATTTAATATCTCACTCCATTATTATGATTACAAAATGTATTTGTGATTTACTATAACAAATGCTTTAAGAAATATCTACAAAAATATATGTCCACAATGGTAACAATGAATATAAAATACACTTGCAAAAAAATTATACCATTTCAGGTGAAGAGAGAAAGTAACTTCAACTGGATTTTAGAATTTTTGTTGCAATGTGTAAAAATCAAAATCGATAAAAATCTCTTACAAAATATAGCTGTAATAGTTTATATAGTCTCTGGGCATTAATATTTGTGACTGAAAAATTAAGATACATAATTCTGTGATGCACATCAATTTTGTACTCTTACTCCATCACAATGAAGTGAATTAATTTCATAATCTGCATCTTACTTATTATTAAAAATATGCTTAATTAGAAGCCAGAATTCTAAGATTTGTTTTTGCCATGGAACGAATACAACACTACACATACTGACCTCAGACAAATATGAAAGCCAGGGTAATATACTGTACACTATTTCTTAAATTACAATACTCACCAGCAGTATATCATAGCTACACAATGCTGACTAATACTAACCATAAATAAATGTTTTGCTATCTGATCTATATATGGCTAAGATGTTAATTCATTTTCTAATTTTAATGCATGGAATATTGGAAAAATTGGCTGTAAATCCTAAATCATGAAAACATTTAAGCATAATTTTATGTCTAATAAATGTAACTGATCCTTTCTTTGGTCTATAAAATACAGAAGCTGCATATTGGCTTTAGTATGTACACAATTAACTTTGAAATACATCCTTGCATGACATTCTTACACAGATAATACAATGTTTCATTCAAAACTGTGGTATGATAAAAACTGTAAACTTACAAATGCATTTTGTAAAGTCTCTTGCAACAACTGCAAGAGTGTCAAGGCAGCAGAACCTGGATTTTACCATGTCTTAAGAGATTTAGAATTAATGGGATGGATGGGATTAAGTACCCTTCAACTAAAAATCTAAAATGCAGAGATATTATGATAAAGGTAAAATCTATGAAGCATTATTTTAGTTTAATACAGGTAATTTAGTATTGGGGAGAGGTCCAACTGAGTAATACTGCAGTGGCTAATTAAACACTAACATGAGAAAAAAAAAAATTATTTACTGTATGTAACATATACAACTGGTTGTATTTTATTGATAATAAACATAGTGTACTATTGCAATAACCTTTGTTTAAAAATATTAATTGTCTTATAAAAGATTAATTATACTTTAATAGTCGGTACAAAATACTTCGTCAATATCTACAGCTGCCTCTTGCTACCCAAGAGGCGGAGTTTGCCCACTTTATAAAATTAATGCAGGATTAAAAATTCAAGGCACTTTAAAAAAAAAAGTTATCCTCTAGAATTTTATAATACTGTACATAGCTTCACACTTCCTCATTGTCACTGCAGAGACTTCAAAACTCCTGGAAAAGTCTGTCCATCTTGCACACTGTGTTTCTTATTCTTTTCCTTAATACAATAATTCAGTATGTTTAAGGAAAATTATTTTCCCAATTTATTCCTCCCTTTTATTCTAGCACACCTATTTAATTTTCTTCAGTAATCTTTCCACCCGGGGTTACCTCCTCTGGTTCCTCTGTTTTGTCTGAATCTGCATCACCACTATTAGCTGAAAGTAACATTACCACATGAGACCTTATACGGAATAATACTTCAATGTTAATTTTAACACTAAACTAGAAATTTTAAAAAGTGTTAGGCAGTATCTAGTATGTATTCCTATGTCATAGAAATAAGATAAAAATGAGAAAAAAGTAATAACAATTGCAAAGATAAAAAAAAAAAAAGATAATCAGAAGACCACATGGTCTCCTTTGTAAGTCATCAGTCTTGCAGCTACATGAACAAGTTATGACCTTAGTACTTACAGTGATTAGCATCATTTGAGTTAGAGACAGGCAAGGTCTCTGAAACTTGCACCGTTGTGAGCCCATCAACATCCTCCAGTTGCTGAGAGTCGAATTTGATGTTTAATGCACGTTCACCACTTGTAGTTGGTTTTACTGTGAACTCACATTTTGCCTCACTGCCCACAGGGACAGATCTTTAAACCATGGGAGAAAGCTTGTGTAATAAAAAACCTGCATCATAAAGAACTATCCAGTGTAATTTAGGTTAGAATCAAATTTCCCCTCCCCCCAAAAATATGAAATCAAGCATTTACATATAAAGGCAACATGTTGAAGTTTAACCTTACTTCAATTTCATTAAACTTAATTACAGTTGTGTACTTCATTTTCAGTAGATGAAATGGGGGTATAAAAGGTATAATCCAGTGGGCAGAGGAGGGATTCTTGAGATGATTTGGCAATTATAGAGAGCAGAACAAAAAACTAAACTGCTGTATAAACTTGAGGCAGACAGACAGACAGACAAGTAGGGGTCATCCTGAGAAGGGAGGAAGTGAAAGACTTTTTAAATACATAGTAGGGGCTTGAGCACCCAGCATGTTAGATAAGAGAGAATAGTACATGTGATTTTGGGGATTTTGTGTGCTGTTAGAGTGTAAGGTAATATTTATGAAGGAATTCAGGAAACCAGTTAGGTGGGAAGTACTGCTTGCAATCTGATGGTGAAGATGTTACTTTTTGGAATCATTTAGTGACCATGGTACCTCCAATAAATAACAAAAAGGAACAATACGTGACTGGAACAATACACAAATAACCCGCACATAGAAGAGAGAAGTTTACGACGATGTTTCGGTCCGACTTGGACCATTTACAAAGTCACACTAACGAAAAGGATTATTATTATTAAAGATTTGCCGGTATTCTCCCGGCCCGGGCCTTTTCCAAGTGGTGGCCCGGCCTTGGCTCCCTCTTTAGGGAGTGTCTGAGACCTAAGTCTCCCATGGGGTGCACAAGTAGCTCCTCATTTGGATCCATTGTACCAGGCATGCACAATAAGTATTGGTTCCATGCGCACTATCCTCCGGGTAATGGGAAAACAGTATTTGAGCTGCTAAGCTAGTTTTTTTTCAACCTTAGGGGTCTGAGGATAATTGATGGTATATTAGTCGTGATGGGAGGAAATTTTATAGGGGAACGTTGCAGTAAAGCAGCTTTGGGCCAGTCAAATCTAAGAGGAGCGGGGGCCACTGTAAGGAAGGGGCCACAGGAGCGTAGGGCCCAAGGTAACGAGCAGAGGGAAAAAAAATAAAATAAATAAAAGGAATAAATACACAGGGCAGAAGAAAGACAACCCAAAGGAGAAAAAGGAAAGAGGAAAAGGGGAAGAGGGAGAAGAAAAAGGAGGAACCAGGTTAGGTCACGAGTGTTCTGAAGTTTGGAGCATTTTACAATGTAGTGGGAGAGGAAGGCATCTACAGAGACGAAGCCAGGACTAAGATTCATGCAAGGAAAATTGTGTATTAGGGAGGATTCAACAAGACAGCGACTGTTAAAGTTGGAAGTAGGGAAGACAGTTTTATCAGAAGACTCAGTCAATAGGATGGCTGTGATCTCTGGCATGACAGAAAAGAGCATTGTTAGTGTCGGCAAACCTAACACTATTTTTGTGCTCCCTAATTCTGTCAGAAAGAGAACAACCAGTTTCTCCAAAGTATTGAAGAGGACAGGAGGAACAAGAAATAGAGTAGACACCAGGAGCATCTGTAGAAGGAGGAGAGGTATGAACGAGATTAGTGTGAAGTGTTGGTCTGGCGGAAAGTAAGGGGGATTACCAACAGACCCCTGGCAGTCTTCAAGCTGGCACTGGACAAGCACCTAAAGTTGGCTCCTGATCAGCCGGGCTGTGGCTCGTACGTTGGTTTGCATGCAGCCAGCAGTAACAGCCTGGTTGATCAGGCTCTGATCCACCAGGAGGCCTGGTCACAGACCGGGCCGCGGGGGCGTTGACCCCCGGAACTCTCTCCAGGTAAACTCGAGGTAAGTTTGATGTCTCAGGAACGGAGAGAGTTGTTGAGATGAGAAAGACCGGAAATGTAGGGAAGGCAGAGGACAGAAGAGTTCCCACGGGTAGAGAGTTTGGGGGAGAAGAAACTACGTTTAGCACATGAGAAGGCAGAGTCAATGAAATGGGAAGGGTAGCCAAGACGGGAAAATGAATTATGAAGAGTGGAAATTTCAGATTGAAGGAACTGAGGATCACATGTGCGGAAGCATGGAGAAAGAGGGAGATAAGAACACTTTTCTTGACAGAGGAGGCATGATAAGGAAAGTAGTGAATGTACATGCCACTGTGCATAGGCTTGCGGTAAACGGAAAAGGTAAAACCTGTATCTGAGCAGTGGACATGAATATCAAGAAAAGGAAGCAAGGAGTTAGATTCCCATTCAGCTTTAAACTTAATGGAAGGGACAAGATTATTAAGAGCATCAAGAAATGGTTGGAAGAGACAAGAGTCATGAGGCCACAGAGCAAAGATGTCATCAAAATAGCGGAGCCAGAGTGAAGGGTGCACATCGATAGTAGGAAGAAGAACAGTCTCGAAGTATTTCACGTAAAGATTAGCAAGGACAGGAGAGAAAGGAGAGCCCATAGCAACACCGAAGGTTTGAGAATAATATTTACCTTGGAAGGAAAAGGAATTAAGAGTCCACACAGAGGCAGACAAGATCAAGAAAGACATCAGTAGGTATAGGGAGATGAAAAAACCCTTCATTGGCCTTCTAAGAAAATCAAGGACATCATCAAGAGGGACATAGGTGAAGAGGGACTCAACATCAAAACTAAGCATCTTACAGGTTGGGAGAGAGCGAACCCATTCAATGAAGTCCTGAGAGTGATGGAGGTGGGCAGGAGAAAAAGTACCCAGAAAGGGAGTGAGGGTTTTGGCCAGCCAAGAAGCAAGAGAATAAGAAACAGAACCTCTAGAGGATATGATAGGACTTAGGGATATATCAGGTTTATGGGATTTGGGAAGGCCATAGAAACAGGGCACAGAGGGACATATGACATGAAAACGTTGAACAAGGTCAAAGTCAGGAGGACAGAGGTCGGAGAGAGTCCTTAGACTGTTCTTCTTCCTACTATCGATGTGCGCCCTTCACTCTGGCTCCACTACGTTGATGACATCTTTGCTCTGTGGCCTCATGACTCTCGTCTCTTCCAACCATTTCTTGATGCTCTTAATAATCTTGCCCCTTCCATTAAGTTTAAAACTGAATGGGAATCTAACTCCTTGCCATTTCATTGACTGCCTTCTCACGTGCTAAACGTAGTTTCTTCTCTCCCAAACTCTCTACTCCTGGGAACTCTTCTGTCCTCTGCCTTCCCTACATTTCCAGTTTTTCTAATCTCAACAACTCTCTCCGTTCCTCAGACATCAAACTTACTTTCCGCCAGACCAACACTCTTCGCACTAATCTCGTTCATACCTCTCCTCCCTCTACAGATGTTCCTGGTGTCTACTCTATTTCTTGTTCCTCCTGTCCACTTTCAATACTTTGGAGAAACTGGTTGTTCTCTTTCTGACAGACTCAGGGAGCACAAAAATAGTGTTAGGCTTGCCGACACTAACAATGCTCTTTTCTGTCATGCCAGAGATCACAGCCATCCTATTGACTGGTCTTCTGCTAAAACTGTCTTCCCTACTTCCAACTTTAACAGTCGCCGTCTTGTTGAATTCTCCCTAATACACAACTTTCCTTGCATGAATCTTAGTCCTGGCTTCGTCTCTGTAGATGCCTTCCTCTCCCACTACATTGTAAAATGCTCCAAACTTCAGAACACTCATGACCTAACCTGATTCCTCCTTTTCTTCTTCTCCCTCTTCCCCTTTTCCTCTTTCTTTTTTCTCCTTTGGGTTGTCTTTCTTCTGCCCTGTGTATTTGTTCCTTTTATTTATTTATTTGTTTTTCCTCCTCTTTGTTCTTGCTCTTACTTTCTGTGGGCACCTAGCTCCCTTACAGTGCTCCTCTTTCTACTTCCTTCCACCTCCACTACTACCACCTCCTGCCTATATATACCCATCCTGCTCTCCTTTACGTTAGTGTGACTTTGTAAATGGTCCAAGTCGGACCGAAACGTCGTTGTAAGCTCCTCTCTTTTATGTGTGAGTTATTTGTGCATGGTACCTCCATTTGGTCATTATACAAGCAGGCACTTTATAACTGTGCCAGAGGTGTTATGAGATTTACAGGACTATATTAAGAATGCAGTCTTAGTTTAGAATCTATGGGGAAATCGGTATCTTGATTAAAATTTTTAATCTTGACTATAATTTCAATTTCTGTAAAATGGAAACCCCTCAAGGAAGGTTCCTTGATGTTGGTGAGGGGCTCTTGATTTAGGGAATTGGATCTGTGCTCCAGTTCCCCAAATTAAGCCTGAATGCCTTCCACATCCCCCCCCCCCAGGCGCTGTATAATCCTCCGGGTTTAGCGCTTCTCCCTTGATTATAATATATGTAAAATGGAAAAAATCTTAGGTAGTGAGGGAACAGGGGAGAAGGCAGGAAGGGTTGTGATGCAATAGCATTGAAAGACTAAGGCAAGGAGGGCTTGAGATATAGGCAAATTGTAAGGATCTTGAGAATTTAGGCCAATCATAGGACATTGTAAGAAGAGTTACAACATGTGAGGAAGGAGTGAGGAAGGATGGAGGAGTAGGGAGGAAGGAAGAGATTCATGAACCTCTGCTGCATCTGTCACCATAACCACAACAGTGGAGGGGCAGGCATGGTTAAGCTGTGTGGCCAGGGGTAGAAGAGAACCAAGAAGTAATAAGTTGAGAGATTTAAAGAACATGTTGTATGTTAATGGTAATGACATAATTGAGTGGTTTTCTCTGTTAAAAGGAAAAAATACACACAACGACACCCAAATTAAAACTATGTAGTAAAAATGAAAAATAATGGCACAAACAAAACACACACCACAAATAATATTACGAGTTAAAATTATGTGCATCAGTTGAAACTCCATTAAACTTGCAATATTAAATCCTACTAAAATTCCCTTATGTTCCTACAGCCATCCCTGTAATTATAAAAATCACAACTTAAGTGAAAAGGCTGAAAATGTAGGCAAACAGTTACAGTGTTCTCCACAGTCATCTGTGTGTGGCAAGTCACACAGAGAGAGAGAGAGAGAGAGAGAGAGAGGCAGAACATCTGCAAGCAGATGACTATGGGTGAAGTATGTTTTATCCTCAATCTACAGAGAATTGTTTCACCGTGAAGATTCCTGCTAAAGGAGAAGGGTCAAACACCCACATCATGTTGAACCCTGTATAACTTTTTTGCTTGTGTGTGGGGCGCTTTGGGACCATGACTTCTATGCATGTGACTCATGAAATCACAGAGGTAGAACTCTGCTCAAGATGAAGTTAAATAGCAGCCTTCATCTCAGTCTCCAGTCTGTTTATTTCCTGCAAACCCAATATGGCTCAGCCACCAACAGAACTCCGTTCTTATGTCTGGTGTGGATAGGAGCTAACCACTCTTGGATGTTTTGGCCGACAAGATTGACAATAGCATACTTAACCAGGGCCAGCTAAGTACAATGAGAATTGGAGGAGACAGTGAACTGGGATCTACCTAAATGACTATCAGGCCAACAGCAGCAAGGATTGCACAGAGCATTGCAGTGAACACAGAGGATTCGTTTTGTAACTATGCACACTAAGAGTTTTCACCAGCAACTACTGCAAAGCCAACACCACTCCCACTCTTTAACCCTGATCCTTGAAAGCATAAACCAAATCATGCTTGAAGACATTAGATAAGGTTATCACTAGAGCTTGGCACTCGGGTGAGCCCATCTGCTGCTTGCAAAGACATATCTCAGGCACTATCCAAGGAAGGCAGGGAGAAAGTCCCACCTCTGAATGCACACAAGGAAGCCTACAAAGGACTGAACAAATGATTTAGAAATTTTCTCAGTGCAAATAGAAGCAATGACAGCATAGGAGAAAGAGCACAGCAACAGGTACTGGACACTACACACAAGGGAAAGAGGTAAAAAAAAAATACTTTTGATGGAGCTGGCTAGTTGAAAAGCAATGGAACTTGATAAGGTGTCATTGTCACCACGTATTCTGCAAGAGGGGTAGAAGCATTGTCCAACCCACTAGCTAAGATCTACAAGAAGTCTATGGACACAAGACAGTTGCCAGAGATCAGGACGACAACAAATGTAGACCCTATACTTAAGAAAGGAGTCAGGAAAAAGCACTGAACTACAAACCAGATTCACTGCCAGAGGCTTGCATCAACAGTATAATATCTACAGCTAGTGCTCGCATGGCAAATCTAAACGTGGACTTCAGGAACCTTAGCCATCCTGGGCCCTTTTTATATAATGCATGTCAGGCCCATCTTGGAGGATCTAACAGTGGCATGTAACCCACACTTGAGAAAACATGAGCTATGAGGAGAGGGTACAGTCACACGAATCAAAAATACTGGTACTCAAGGGCACAGCTGAAAGATAAACATACAGATGAGCCACAGGGATGTCAGGAAGCATTAAATGTTATGGAGGTCAGGAGGTGGAACGGCCCTGACAAAGAAGTAGTGGAGGTAAACTCCATACACAGCTTCAAAAGCAAGTATAACAGGGTCCATAAGGCCAAGAGGAAGTGAATCTGGCAACCACATAGGTGATTACACACCTATGTGGTTGCAGAGCATGGGGCGCCTCACTCGTTGGTTAAACGGTGCTAAAATGATCATAGTATAAGCAGAGTTCTTAAGTGTATGCAGAACCAGAAATAGATAATGCCGTCCAAGCTCCTCATAGCAGAGGTCCAGGGAAAGCTCACCAAACTCAACAGATGCTCTTAAAAGGAAAAGTATAGAATGCCCAAGCACACAGCCATATCCTTAGGTGATTGACAGGATCTAGCAATTGCACCAGAGAAGGACAAACCGAAGAATAGATCTGGGGCCACACCCAAGCCTGGAATGAAACAAGGCAGCATTCAGGTAGAGCATGACCCATCAATCTGCCCCCAGGTATGGTGGGAAAGCACCTTTAAAACGTCTAATGTTTGCAGAGTATCCATTTCAAGCTTCTTTAGATGAGAGGCCCCTATCAAGGGGCAGTCCCAAGAATGTTACTTGCTCCTCATAGGAAAGAATCACACCATGAAGTAGCACATGGGGAGCTGGCTGTATCAAGCTGAACTGGTTAAGATAGAAAGTCACTATCCAGAAGCAGCCCACTCTGTGATATTGTCCACCAGCTCCTGAAGTCAATGACAGGCCATCTCAGGAGTGGATGCCAAGCAATAAACTGCAAGAGCATCAACGTACAAGATCTCGACTGTTAGGGGCAACACTGACCAGCACAAACTAATCCTAGCCATTACCAACCCATTACTTGGAAAATTATAAACAATAACAGCATACCCTGCAGCTCCAAAATCTGGGAACAGCAGTGTGCTGAACTTTCTCATTGTGGCATGCATTCAAGGTCAAAGAAAATTACCAGGGTATGAAGGCATTTGGCAAAACTCTCCTGGACATCACCAGTTAGACAAACCAAGGTGTTAGTCATTAGCAAGAACTTGTGGAAGCCAAAATGCAGCAAAAAGATGCAGCCTTTAACCTCCTAGTAAGAGAACAATGAATGTTAAACATCCTCTCGAACAATTTGCAGATGCAGCTCATTAGAGATTGACAAGTGGATTGTGGGCTCCCTGGGGTTTGTGCCTGATTTGGGGATGACCAGAACCACAAACAAACTGCCACCAACTGTATCTAAGTGCCACACCTATACAAATACAATAAAAAATAAGAATAGCAAATGAGGTGCCTCAATATGGAATAATGTATTTTAACCTCAGAGCTAGTTTACAATTTTTCAGTTTCAAATAGATCACAAGGCTCCAAAGAGTCCTCCACAGCACCTCCTCCAGTGAAGGTGACGAGTACCTCTGAAGTGTCATTTATCATCCATCATGGATGGAGAAAGCAGGGCAGTGGGCTCTGAAAGCACTGCTTCTCACGCATCTATTTATTCCTAAGCCATCCAGGATGAGTGATGGAGTTAACCCCTCCACATAATGGATCCAGGATATTTGTGCAGCATTTCTGAAGACCTTCCCCTTTTGATGGCAAACACTAGCTGGTACAGCAGTTTACTGGTTAAGTGAATAATGAATCCTGAGGTGGTAATGAGCAATGTGCACAATCCAATAGTCCTTGTAATCACAAAGCAACTAACATGGAGTGGTAGGCATTAAAGTTATGCAGGAGGAATGGGTAACTTGCATATTAGGGCAACAAGAGCAGAGCAGTCTAAAACCTAGTCTGGAAAGTACAAGGAGCACAGTTAGATCCCCCTGCAAGATAAATCATATGGCCAAAACCTGCAGGGGACCAGCACAGACGAACCTGACTGATGGATGATACCACAGCCCAAGATACCCACATCACCCCTTATGGGGTGAGAAAGGATAAGCATAATAAGCATAAATAGAACCCGGTCACAACTCCACTGCCCAGAGTTTAGTAGCCAAAAAAACATTGTAATGACAGGTCATAGTCCTGAAGGAGGACACTAATTTTTCATTGTGACGCCGAGTGCCCAAACTTTTCCATCATAGTAGAGAACGTATTGGACCCAAAGCCACCTTCATGGTTCTAATAATAGTATTCAAAAGGGATGGAAAAGATAGTTTTAGTGAGGGGTGTTAATGTTGCAGTTTAAAAACTGTAGTGTAAAGCACCCTTCTAGCAAGACGGTGATGGAGTGAATGATGGTGAAAGTTTTTCTTTTTCGGGCCACCCTGCCTTGGTGGGAATCGGCCAGTGTGATAATAAAAAAAAATAATAAAAAAATAAAGCAATATACACCTTTAACCAAATACTTAGACCACCACACATCATTATCGGTGAAACTAGTACAAAAGCTGTATGTTACTGTCAGCCCAACAAGTTACACAATGACACTTGCTAAATTAACAAAATTTTTGTCTTGCAATGTCTTGCCTCAAAGCAAATTTGTCAAATGACTAAAATAGTGTAGCCAGTGTCGATTTGTATAGCAATTTCTTTAAACCACAACCAATATACACTATCGAATAGGTGAAAATTTTGATGTTCTTTTTTAGCTTTTACCACACCAACCATCTCCCACTAAAGTAGGGTGCTGCCCCTCCAAAAAATAAAATATTCCTCATCATTCATTCAATAACTGTCTTGAAAGAAATGCATTGACATCACAATTAAAATGACCTCCATACTAACATTTGCCACCCTACTTTCAGACTGCAGGCACTATTGTACTGTAACTGAGTAACCTTTCTTCAATCCTTAAAACAATGTACAGTATATCTTGAGGTATAAAACCAAACATACCTTCCAGTTACAATTCATGCCCTAGAATGCCAAATGTATACACATACATATGATCATAACCTTTGGCAGCACTGTATGACCCTTGTGGGTTTAGCACTTAGTTTTGATCATAATAATAATAATACTTACTCTTTGACTTTGATGACCTGAACTTTGGTTAGTCCAGCACCCTGCACGATGAAGTATCCTTTAGTGAGCACCATTGGAAGTGGATTGGTAAAGTAGGCTTTGCACTTTGTCTCCACATTCACTGCCATCTCACCTTCATACTGCATAAGAAACTGGTTATTATACATATCTGCAATCAATAACTATAAATACTGAAATATAATTAAGGCTGGGAAGAGTTAAAAGGTCTTAGCAAATGGAAAACTGGTAAGTTTTTCCTTATAAATTATGGAAGCAAAGTTTAGTGATCTACAAATATTTTTCGGAGCTATTAGAGTCAACTCACCTCAACTTTAATATCAGGCTTCCTGCAGCGGAAATCATCTTGAGCAAAGTACTCAAAGTTAGTCTGCTTGACCTTGCCAAGACAGACAAGGTTGAAAGCACACTGATTTGCCAGCTTGCAGTAATATTCATTGAAGTTCACTTCTAGCACCACTGTCTCCTCTTAAACAGAAGTAAAGAAACACATAGAAAATGTCATTTGTCTGAATATAAACTTATCAACTACTGCATGGTACTGTATAATACAAACAAAAGATCAAGTTTAAAATTTAATAATTTTGCATTCCGGCAAACTTTTATAAAATTCTATCAATTTTAGGATAATGTGGTATCCTAATAACAGTTAAACCACTTTTACTTAGTGCTTAATAGCATACAATACTATAATCTAAACAAAATTTTTACCATATTTCAGTTGATGACTTTAGTAAAATCAGTCTTTTAATTTTCCAGAACGGTTTATAACTAATTACTGAAAGTGTGTTAAACATACTTGAGTATGGTTTTATCAAAAGATCTTGTGTGTGTTTCTTGACAAGATCCTTGGTAACACCTGTGTATAGCACTGTGTCTGCACGCAGTAAGATCTCCACATCATATTCCTTGTCACTCTTGTTTTGCACCACCACTGAAGATCTGCCAATTAACCACATAAATATACTTACTGTATAAACTATATGCATACTGAAGTTTGTATCAAGGGTACTGGTGAAGTTACTGATGAAAGCATAAAATTTATTGGAAATTATATTACACAAGAATTTACATCATTATAGCTTGTCTTTCCCAACCTAGATGAAAGGCTACAGTCAAGGACCAATAGTGTCAACGTTACAAAAGAGAGTATTCATGTGAAAAAAAAGCTTTTACTTTGGCAGTACCACCTGAGATTATAAGTAAAAGAAAACAGTACTAATATACAAGTTTCATGTAGTCTCCAAATAGGCAGTAAACTATAGAATTGTATCATGCTTGATATATGAGTAGCATGTATACTGTACCACAGAACTGATCATTCACATACATCAATACATCTCATTTCAGGCTTATTACAGCTTTTGTTAATCATTCTAAATAGTGGAATAAAGCGTTTACCACAATAGGCATTAACTGATCCATAGTATTACAGTACTGCACAGTCTGTCAATTCAGAGAAGTGAGCAAATCTTTGTGTGGTGTGAGTAATCTCTTGGCCTGGTAGATAGACAAGACCAGGTTGAAACTTGTTCATTAACCCTTTCAGGGTCTGTGCCGTAGATCTACGGCTTTACATTGAGGGTCCAAACCATAGATCTACGCCATGAGGTCAGCTCACTCTGATAAGCTGTTAGCAGTAAATTTGGGCCTAGATATGAGAAAATACATCTATGTGGTATGTGTGCACCACATAAAACAAATCCTGCAGCACACAGTGCATAATGAGAGAAAAAAACTGAGACCATAATTTTCGATTAAAACAGTGATTTTGCAGTGTTTTTATGTATGTTTTTTATAGTTGTATTTGCGATTTCTTGGTCTCATTTGATAGAATGAACGATATATTACAGAAATAGAGATGATTTTGATTGGTTATAGTACAGGAAATGGCTTGGAACCGAGCTCAAAGTAGCGGAAATGTTAAATTTTTGCCGATGTTCAAGAGTAAACAAATGACCTCAAACGTCTAATACACGCCAGCTGGTGGGTCTAATATACATTCACAAATGTGGTGATATTATTTATACAATTATTACAGTATTGCATAACAGTAAATCTTCTATTTTTTGGTTTGAATAAAATTCATTATGTGAATAAAAAATAAAAATGGAATTCATTTGTAAAGCCTGAAAACATAACTAATGAACAGAGGAAATGTTAGTTTAGTGCCAGGAATGCCTTCATTGTTTATTCTGGACCTTATTTTGAAACTGGAATATTTTGAACTTTGCATTAAATTGGTCAAATTTCCAATCACTTTATTTTGTAGTTGAAACAGTTGACTTGGGGATTTCTTGTGTTCAATCGATAGAATAGAAGTAATACTAGAGAAATAGCTAAGAATTTGGTTGACTGGAATAATGTAACTGGCCTAAAATGGGAGTCAAAGTTGGCAAAATCACCGATGCATAAATATCACTGACACATCAAAATTCGTGAGAGCATAAGTTCATAAATTTTCCATCAAATTTCGTACTTTTCGTTTTATTACCTTCAGAAAAAGATTCTCTACCATTTCATAAGAGAAAATAACAAAATTATTTTTTGAAAATTCTTGGACACTGTTGTGCACTTTGAAATTTGGCCTCTGGACCCTGAAAGGGTTAATAAGGTTTGGCACCTACAAATATAAAAGCTTCAAAAAAAAAAAAAATGGCATTTGTTTTGTTGATAATGCCAGAGTAAGTTTTCTAATCTTTGAATCCAGGAAGACTAATTTTTATAATATGTACTAGTGATAAACATGATTACAGCAACTGGTACTTGAATGTAATATAAAAGCAAAATAAATTTACACAATTCACATAACACAAATACATGGTACAGGATAGATTGAAATTTCTTTTCATGTTTGGGGTTTTTAGTGAATTGTTCCAATCTCATGTTACTGTGACTTAGTCTTCTCTACACAAACAGAAGTATTCATGGTAGCATAGGATTTAATACTTACGTGAAAGGTTGACCAATAATAATATCATCCTTCATTTGGAAGTCGAACTCTATGTCTTCCAACTCCTCATTGAGATAGTACCTAGCGAAGAGGTTTTCACACATCCGAAGGGCATTACGCACCACAGCACGTTCTTCTCTCGAATCTGTAGTCAGACAGAAGTGTTATCTTACTTTTTCTTCTTTCAACACACCGACCGTATCCCACCGAGGCGGGGTGGCCCAAAAGTAAAAACAAGTTTCTCCTTTTACATTTAGTAACATATACAGGAGAAGGGGTTACTAGCCCCTTGCTCCCGGCATGTTAGTCGCCTCTTATGACACGCATGGCTTACGGAGTAAGAATTCTGTTCCACTTCCCCATGGAGATAAGAGGAAATAAACAAGAACTACTAAGAAAATAGAGGAAAACCCAGAGGGGTGTGTATGTATATGCTTGTACATGCATGTGTAGTATGACCTCAGTGTAAGTAGAAGTAGCAAGATGTACCTGAAATTCTGCATGTTTATGAGACAAAAAAGACACCAGCAATCCTACAGGCTTTTGTTTTACACTCACTTGGCAGGATGGTAGTACCTCCCTCGGCAGTTGCTGTCTACCAACCTACTACCTAGGTGTTATCTCATTCACATCAAATTTTTTTGGTGCAATTATGGGATACAATGAATTGCATAGTTATAAGACTGTCCTGTACTGTTACAAGACTGGATATTATATTTTTATTACTGCATTTCAATATTATGTAAAGAATTTGGACCCTAGAAATTTAAAGTGTAGGATTACAAAAGGCAATGTATTATTCATAGGGTGGATGAGGGGTCATTGATGTAGTTTAGGTATTTAACCTGGATGGAGCAGAATAGGATGACCAAGAGGGTGTATAAATCAGAGGCCGAAGGAAGGAAGGAAGGAAGGGTAGGGGATCATCCTGGGAAGAGTTGGAGGAAAGTTGTGAAGTAGGTTTCAATGGGTAGGGTCTTGAGCATCCAACAGCCATGCATGAACATACTAGTCTAGATCAGAGTGAGTGGAGACTAATAGTTTAATTGCTTTGATATTCTAATGGAGTCTGAAAAGGGTAACATTTAAGAAGGAGCCTGTTAGCTAGACTAGAGTTCTGGAGGTGGAAATCATAGTGGCTCCACCTTGACGGACGGATATGAATATTACAGTTTGGAGGGTCATTTAAAGTGTAATGTCTACACTTCTGGCAAGACAGGGTGTCCTGAAAAAGAGGGAACACTTTCAGTAACACCCATTCAATCACTTGTTTTGTCAAAAATATGCTGACATCACAGTTCAGAAGGCCTTCTGAGGTGCAACATCCATACCGCTCTTTCCAGGTGTATACATTTTACTTTCCACATCCAGTACTTAAGTTCAGTTAAGTGGTTTCCTTGAATCCTTTCATAAATGTTATCTTGCTCACACTCCAACAGCATATCAAGTCTTAAAAGCCACTTGCCTCTACTCATTCCTATCTAATGTGCTCACACAAATCTGATAGATGTTCAAGCCTCTAACACTCAAAACCTTCTTTACCTCCTACCCTCCAACATTTCCTGGGATAACCCCTATCCCTCTTTTGCCCCACCTCATATTTATAAACCCTCCTAGTCATCTTAATTTGCTCTATTCTCTCTTACTGTCCAAATCCTTAGCAGCCTCTCCTTAGCCCTTAGAATAATATTTTAGGTAACCTTACATCTTTTACAAATCTCAGCTACAGCTTACATGCATACATTACAGTGCTATTTTTCAAAGTTTCTGAGTATTACTGATAAAATAATTTACATAAAACTAATTACTTCCAATTATGTCTATCTATGTATATCTAAGAGTGCAATACTTTACATAAAGCTTTCTACTATCCCCAGTGGGACTGGTCTCAATCCTAATCTATAAAATTCAGCAAAATATATTTAGCATTTAAGTAGCACGTGTGAAAAAAAAGGAGGCATTTCATATTTTGGTCAACATTAATACAACAAAAGACCACTGCAATACCAAAAAATACAGAGATACAACATAAAAAAGTATACTATTCTATAATCATGTATACTAAGGCCAAAATTATTAATAAACTTTGAAAATGGCACTGCACATGATAAAACCCAAGGAAAATTTAAACAGTGAATCAAGATTTAAAAAGACAAATCTTCTGTCTGTATCTCCTACATGTCTCATTGTAATACAATATTCATATGGCACTAGTGTTGTAACCAGTTCTTTAATCTTATAATTCATTTAACAGAACCTTGGGGCCCAGTCCCTGAACCAATTATGTGCTGCTAATGTACACAGTACTGCCCACAGGATGGGTACGAGGTGCATAATGCAACTATTAGACTGAATCATCCTAACTTTGAACAAAAATATAACAGTGCATTTCCTTTTATTGCCAATAAATATCAAATACTATACCATTTTCTTAAAGTTTACAAAATTAAATCTACCTTGTGCTTTAAATTAAAGTTCAATTTAATATTTCCAGAGATCAGTTATACTTAGGAAACACTCAAGTAAATTTAAACAGTATACTGCAAATGGCTAATTAAAAATAAATTTTTCTTTGGGATATATATGAGATACAGTAATGTATTAAGTGTTGTCAAGCTGTAGAGAATGGAACAGGGAAAAGGCTACAGAAAAACATTAGGAATTCAAGGGAGTTACATTACCTTCTTCAAATTTGTAAAGATGTGTAACATCTTCACGCATGTACCTGCCCACTGCTTTTGTACTCACATACTGACCAATGCTGCAAATGTAACCCAATACAACAGACATTAATTAAAAAAAAATCAAGCTTACTATTAATATAAAACAGATGATACATCCTTTGGCATTTCCAACTAAGCTATATACACCCACAAAAGCAAAAAAACTTGCAGAATTAACTTACCCGCCAGTCTTGCGTCCCAGAAGCTTCATTGGTTGGTTAGGTCCACGATACTTCCAGAACAACTTATCAGCATTTACCTCGGCAAAGATAAAAGGTATATCATATGGTAGTTTGATATGTCCATTCTTCACAGCAGCTAAAGATGCTGGCCCACAACGATACTGACCTGTATAAATTTAAGTAATGACTCTCCATTGCTAATCCAGTTTATGCTATATGTCTTGCTTTGCAGGAATTTGTAATTTGTAGTATAAAATAAAATGCTTTCTACCCATTTCAAACTACAATAATTGATATAATTCCATGCAAACTTCATTTCCCACTTTTCATATTTTAGTGTAGTACTGAAACAGACTTCCTCGTGAAAGTTCAGCATTTAATCTCTTTTATCCATAAACCCTGCTTATATCCTGCCAGTTTTTAGTGAATGGCTTCACAAATTAGACTCATTCCAGCATGTTATAATTTGGCTCCCAGAACTGGAATTCTTAAATACTGTGGTACAATAACTACTTGCAATGATACTGACCTAACATTGCACAGAACGGTAACCTAACACTGTTTGTCATTTATTCAGGCTTTCTACATTGAATATATTCACCACTCACTTTAAGTACGAAAATATTTTAAGGTAGGTAATGTGTGTATTGTATTTGCATTTTTTAGGCCTAGCTCTATTGCTCACTTAATTAATATATGATAGTGTAAACATACTCATTATAAGCCAAGTATGAAAATATTTTAAGGTAAGTAATGTGTGTATTGTAGAATATGCATTTTTTAGGATTAACTTTGTTGCTCACTGAATATATGATAGTGTAAACATACTATCAGGCTTTTACACAAATAACCCACACATAGCAGAGAGGAGCTTACGACGATGTTTCGGTTTGACTCAGACCATTTACAAAGTCACAGTGTGACTTTGTAAATGGTCCAAGTCAGACCGAAACATCGTCGTAAGCTCCTCTCTCCTACGTGTGGGTTATTTGTGTATTGTTCCGGTCACGGTATTGTGCCTTTTTTTATCATCAGGCTTTTATATGCATTTGAAAGTGAAAAAAGACTTTGTTTCACTTTACAGCAATTTTTTGTTCTACAGACACCCCTCACTAACTGACTACCTGTTTAATAACCTCGTGGACTTATGACCAACTCTCCAACCAGTCGCTATTGTATGCTGTAGGAGAACTTTGGCTGAGGGAGAGTTAATTAACAAAGATTTAATAGAGTTGGAAGTGCAGCAGCACTTGGAAAAGGAAGAAGAGGAAAGAATGGAAGAGGTACAAAAGAAATTCACTGTACAGGGGTTAGCAGGTGTGTTCTCAAAAGTGAATGCAGAATGGAACTTGGTTGTTAAGTGAGGAGTACCTGCACAGCAGTAGCTAGGAACCTAACCTGCTGTATAAGTGGGGCCCTCCTGTATCCCACCCCTCCTGGATGCATTCATCAAGCATCCCTCCCCGATGTCTAGAAAGAACATTGCAGTACATTACTATACAGATCTCCTCCTGTACCTTGATTTAAAATTCTAAGATCCACAATGACTTTGAAATAAATCTTGTAACAATTACTAAAAAAACTAAACAGTAAAATAATAATTTCAATGACAAGAATGCATACGGTTAGTCAGAACTGAATCCTGGAGGTGGGAAGCACAGTGCTTGCACTCTAAATTGGTGGAGATACTTGAAGTTTTGAACTATAGTGTAGGCATGCCTCTGGAAAGAGTGATGGAGTAAGTGATGGTGAACATGTTTCTCCATTTTTGAATTACCCTACCTCATTGGGAGATGACCAGTGTGTTATTAAAAAAATGCACTGTACAAACAGAAGCCTGAAACTTATGACATTTCAGTTCAACTTCGACCATTAGCTACCCATTAACTAATACATGATGGTCGTAATTGAACCAAAGTGTTGTCAAAAGTTTAAGTCTCCTGTTTGTGAATTATCTGTGTATTGTTTCAGTCACAGTATTGTACCTTCTTTATTCTTCACAAGGATGCATCAACTGCACTTAAAAAATTCTTTCACAACTTGTATCACTGATCATCAGTATATTCATTAAATTACCCTCTTAGGTGACAGATTTACAAATTATTATATAGGGATCACAAACTCTTAAAACTGACACTTATAACTGTTACCCATTTTGAGGTGGCCTAGTTTTCTTTACTCTAATAAAGATAACAAAGTGAGCATCCAGTCTATTACTAAATGTTAACTATCATTCTCCAGCAATTTCAGTATTCTACAATACTTACAGTGACAAGTGGCAGGGTTTCTTGCCATCAACAGAGAAGGGACCATTGCTCACACACTGAGGTCCGGGGGTCAATACCTGGTATGGGTGGAAACACTAGTATGTGTTTCCTTAAGACACCTGCTGTCCCTGTTCACCTAGCAGTAAAATTGGTACTTGGGTGTTAGTCGACTGGTGTGGGCCACATCCTGGAGACAAAATTGACCTAATTTGCCCAAAATGCTCTTCATAACAAGAGGCTTTCTATATAGTAGTATGTTATTGATGTCTCCTGAGCCTGTATACCTTGTACATGTACTTGTAGAAATAAAGATTATTATTATTATTATTATTATTATTATTATTATTATTATTATTTTTTTATTATTACGTATTATTATTATTATTCTTTCAACAAACCGACCATATCTCACTGAGGCGGGGTGGCCCAAAAAGAAAAATGAAAGTTTCTCTTTTTAAATTTAATAAAATATACAGGAGAAGGGGTTACTAGCCCTTTGCTCCTGGCATTATAGTCGCCTCTTGTGACACGCATGGCTTATTGAGGAAGAATTCTGTTCTACTTCCCCATGGAATATTTGCTGTTTAGAGTGACATCTAAACTATCTTATCTGCACACCTCTGTCAAGACAGTGATAATGTGAATGATGGTGAAAGCATTTCTTTTTTGGGTCACCCTGCCTCAGTGGGAGACAGCCACTGTGTTAAAAAAGTATACATGCATGCCAGTCACACTTGCACAGTAAATACTAATATGAATTATTATTATTATAAGGTGTGTACAAGTGTGACTGGCATGCATGTATACTTTTTTTTTAACACACTGGCTATCTCCCACTGAGGCAGGGTGACCCGAAAAAGAAATGCTTTCACCATCATTCACATTATCATTGTTTTGACAAAGGTCTGCAGATAAGACAGTTTAGATGTCACTCTCAACAGCAAATATCTCAAGCCCCTCCTTCAGAGTGCAGGCACTGTACTTCCCACCTCCAGGACTCAAGTCCGTTAACTGGTTTCCCTGAATCCTTTACAAAATATTACCCTGCTCACACTCCAATGTGTACATACACATTGTAATTTCAGGAGAGAAGCTATGTTCACAGTGTACCACCTTCAATATTTTGGCATCTTAACATTTTGCAGTGGTGGCAGCACCTGCTATCACCTGGGTAATACAAACTTCCGCTTCACATTTTACTCAAAAATGAAACTTTTCTAAGATTTTAATAGCTCATCTAGAGTGAGCTATTAAAATTGCTCTTTTGTAAGTATCTATGTATGCATTGCCCAACATAAGTTTTTCTTGCCTTTCAACTATTTGCTACTGTACCACCACCTGGATTCTACTTGAGTATTCTACCAAGACTGGTTAAATTTGCCAATGTAGCATAAAAGTGCCTCACAGCTGCATGTATGAAAGTGATCGGTGACAATGTTAACTCCTAGATGTAACAAAAACACTGAGGACCGTCATTCATTCAAACAGGTTTCCACTTATTTTTTTTTCCAACAAGTCGGCCGTCTCCCACCGAGGCAGGGTGACCCAAAAAGAAGGAAAATACCCTAAAAGAAAATACTTTCATCATCATTCAACATTTTCACCTCACTGACATATAATCACTGTCTTTGCAGAGGTTCCAAGATACAACAGTTTAGAAGCATATGAAACGTACCCCTCCAAACTGCCAATATCCCAAACCCCTCCTTTAAAGTGCGGGCACTGTACTTCCCATTTCCAGTACTCAAGCCCGGCTATGTAAAAATAACCATCTTCCCTGAATCCCTTCACGAAATATTACCCTGCTCACACTCCAACAGCTCGTCAAGTCCCAAAAAACATTTGCCTCCATTCACTCCTATCTAACACGCTCACACATGCTTGCTGGAGTCCAAGCCAATCGCCCACAAAACCTCCTTTACCCCCTCTCTCCAACCTTTTCAAGGACAACCCCTACTCCACCTTCCTTCTCCTACAGATTTATACACTCTCCAAGTCATTCTACTTTGATTCATTCCCTCTAAATGACCAAACCACCTCAACAACCCCTCTTCAGCCCTCTGACTAATACTTTTACTGTAGTAACTCCACACCTCCTAATTTCCACACTCCGAATTCTCTGCATAATATTTACACCACACATTGCCCATAGACAGGACATCTCCACTGCCTCCAGCTGCCTCTTCTCTGTAGCATTTGAAACCCAAGCTTCACACCCATATAAGAGTGTTGGTACCACTATACTTTCGTACATTTCCTTCTTGGCCTCCATGGATAATGTTTTTTGTCTCCACAGATACCTCAATGCACCACTCACCCTTTTTCCTTCATCAATTCTATGGTTAACCTCATCCTTCATAAACCCATCCACTAACAAGTCAACTACCAAATATCTGAAAACATTCACTTTTTCCATACTCCCTCTCTCCAATGTGACATCCAATTTTTCTTTATCTAAATCATTTGATACCCTCATCACCTTACTCTTATCTATGTTCACTTTCAACTCTCTACCTTTACACACCCTCCCAAACTCGTCCACTAACCTTTGCAACTTTTCTTTAGAATCTCCCATTTGCACAGTATCATCAGCAAAAAGTAACTGTGTCAACTCCCATTTTGTATTTGATTCCCCATAATTTAATCCCACTCCTCTCCCCAACACCCTAGCATTTACTTCTTTTACAACCACGTCTATAAATATATTAAACAACCATGGTGACATTACACATCCCTGTCTAAGACCCACTTTTACCGGGAAGTAATCTCCCTCTCTCCTACACACCCTAACCTGAGCCTCACTATCCTCATAAAAACTCTTTACAGCATTTAGTAACTTAATACCTATTCCATATACTTGCAACATCTGCCACATTTCTTCCTTAACCACTATCATATGCCTTTTCTAAATCCATAAATGCAATGAAAACTTCCCTACCTTTATCCAAATACTGTTCACATATATGTTTCAATGTAAACACTTGATTTACACATCCCTCACCCACTCTAAAGCCTCCTTGCTTATTTGCAATCCTGCTCTCTGTCTTACCTCTAATTCTTACAATAATAACCCTACTGTACACTTTTCCTGGTATACTCAGTAAACTTATTGCCCTATAATTTTTACAATCTCTTTTGTCCCCCTTCCCTTTATATAAAGGAACTATACATGCTCTCTGCCAATCCCTAGTTACCTTCCCCTCTTTCATACATTTTTTTTTCTTAACACATTGGCCGATTCCCACCAAGGCAGGGTGGCCCGAAAAAGAAAAACTTTCATCATTCACTCCATCACTGTCTTGCCAGTTATAAAACTGCAACATTAGCACCCCTCCTTCAGAGTGCAGACACTGTACTTCCCATCTTCAGGACTCAAGTATGGCCTGCCAGTTTCCCTAAATCCCTTCATAAATGTTACTTTGCTCACACTCCAACAACACATCAAGTATTATAAACCATTTGTCTCCATTCACTCCTATCAAATATGCTCACGCATGCTTGCAGGAAGTCCAAGTCCCTTGCACACAAAACCTCCTTCACCCCCTCCCTCCAACCGTTCCTAGGCTGACTCCTACCCCGCCTTCTCTCCACTACAGATTTATACACTCTCGAAGTCATTCTGTTTTGTTCCATTCTCTCTCCATGTCCAAACCACCTCAACAACCCCTCCTCAGACATATGGATAAAAGTTTTGGTAATCCCACACCTTCTCCTAATTTCTAAACTAAGAATTCTCTGCATTATATTCACACCACATATTGTCCTCAGACATGACATCTCCAATGCCTCAAGCCTCCTCCCATGCTTCACACCCATATAAGAGCGTTGGTAAAACTATACTCTCATACATTCCCCTCTTTGCTTTCATAGACAAAGTTCTATGTCTACACAGACTCCTAAGTGCACTACTCACACTTTCCCCTCATCAACTCTATGATTCACCACATCCTTTATAGACCCATCTGCTGACACATCCACTCCTATATTTGAATACATTCACCTCCTCCATACTCTCTCCCTCCAATCTGATATCCAATTCTTCATTACCCAATCTTTTTGTTATCCTCATCACCTTACTCTTTCCTATATTCACTTTTAATTTTCTTCTTTTACATACCCTACCAAATTCATCCACCAACCTCTGCAACTTCTCTTCAGAATCTCCCACAAGCACAGTATCATCAGCAAAGAGCAACTGTGACAACTCCCACTGTGTGTTTGATTCTTTATCTTTTAACTCCACACCTCCTGCAAAGACCCTCGCATTCACTTCTCTTACAAACCCATCTATAAACATACTGAACAACCATGGTGACATTACACATCCTTGTCTAAGGCCTACTTTTACTAGGAAATAATCTCCCTCTCTCCTACATACTCTAACCTGAGCCTCACTATCCTCATAAAAACTCTTCTCTGCTTTCAGTAGCCTACCTCCTATACCATACACCTGCAACATCTGCCACATTGCCCCCCTCCCCTATCCACCTTGTCATATGCCTTTTCCAAATCCATAAATCCCACAAAAACCTCTTTATCCTTATCTAAATACTGTTCACCTGTATGTTTCACTGTAAACCCTTGGTCTACACACCCCCTACCTTTCCTAAAGCCTCTTTGTTCATCTGTTATCCTACTCTCCGTCTTACTCTTAATTCTTTCAATAATAACTACCATACACTTTACCAGGTATACTCAACAGACTTATTCCCCTATAATTTTTGCACTCTCTTTTATCCCCTTTGCCTTTATACAAAGGAACTATGCATGCTCTCTGCCAATCCCTAGGTACCTTACCCTCTTCCATACATTTATTAAAAAATAGCACCAACCACTCCCAAAGTACATCCCCACCTGCTTTTAACATTTCTATCTTTATCCCATCTGCCTTACCCCCTTTCATTTTACCCACTGCTTCATGAACTTCCCCCACACTCACATCTGGCTCTTCCTCACTCCTACAAGATGTTATTCCTCCTTGCCCTATACACAAAATCACAGCTTCCCTATCTTCATCAACATTTAACAATTCCTCAAAATATTCCCTCCATCTTCCCGATACCTCTACTCTCCATTTAATAACTCTCCTCTCCTATTTTCAACTGTCAAATTCATTTGTTCCAATCCACTGGTTCGCTGCTGCACCGCCGTGTTCTTTCGTGTTTTTTACGGTCTTTCTTGCGTGCTAGAACTTTAAACTGTGCCAGTGAACTTATAAGATACAGTGGACCCCCGCCTTACAATATTAATCCGTTCCTGAGAGCTCATCGTAAGGCGAAAATTATCGTTAGCTAAATTAATTTTCCCCATAAGAAATAATGGAAATCAAATTAATCCGTTCCTGACACCCCAAAGTATGAAAAAAAAAAATTTACCACATGAAATATTAATTTTAATACACACAAACTGAAGAAGACATGCACAATTACTACTCTAAGAATAGAATACTACATGACACTTACCTTTATTGAAGATCTGGTGATGATTGATGGGATGGGAGGAGGGGAGAGTGTGGAAGTTATTGTTTAGAAGGGGAATCCCCTTCCATTAGGACTTGAGGTAGCAAGTCCTTTTCTGGGGTTACTTCCCTTCTTCTTTTAATGCCACTGGACCAGCTTGAGAGTCACTGGACCTCTGTCGCACAACAAATCTGTCCATAGAGCACTGTACCTCCCGTTCCTTTAAGACTTTCCTAAAATGCGCCATAACATTGTCATTGTACAGGTTGCCAACATGGCTTGCAGTAGCTGTGTCAGGGTGATTTTCATCCATAAAGGTTTGCAGTTCAACCCACTATGCACACATTTCCTTAATCTCTTTTTTCAATTCCATACTAATTCTTGCCCTTTTTACCACAGGGATGGCACTAGAAGCTTTCTTGGGCTCCATCAATGGTGACTTATTTTGCAGTTACAAGCACTAAAAACACTGGGATAATGTGAAATGTACTGAATGTATGAGTAGATGCGACCGCACTGGCTGGCTTGTAAACACTGGTGCTGAGGCCACACGTGGGACGTGTCCTGGACGAATCACGTAAGGCGAGTTTTTTATCGTGAGGAGAGGCAAAATTTTTGCATTCAAATGCTTTGTATGGCAGATTTAATGTAGCGCGATGTGTTCATATAGTGGGGGTCCAATGTATATCCCTCCAGTGCTTGGAACTAATCTAGCAGAAAGTAATATCTACCAAGTCAAAAAAAGAGATTCCGTGTACAGTAACAAAGCAGAGCCATACTCTCAGAGGGGAACTTTAGGCCTAGAGTGCTGTTGTAAAATAATATTATAACTTTTTTGTCAGAGGAAAGACAGTCTCCCTGATAATAGTGTGTTATACAAAGTGTTATTGTGTACACAGTGGTACCGTAGTATTTTTTTTTTTTTAACAAGTCGGCTGTCTCCCACCGAGGCAGGGTGACCCAAAAAGAAAGAAAATCCCCAAAAAGAAAATACTTTCATTATCATTCAACACTTTCACCTCACTCACACATAATCACTGTTTTTGCAGAGGTGCTCAGAATACAACAGTTTAGAAGTATATACGTATAAAAATACACAATATATTCCTCCAAACTGCCAATATCCCAAACCCCTCCTTTAGAGTGCAGGCATTGTACTTCCCATTTCCAGGACTCAAGTCCGGCTATATAAAAATAACCGGTTTCCCTGAATCCCTTCACTAAATATTACCCTGCTCACACTCCAACAGATCATCAGGTCCCAACTACCATTCATCTCCATTGACTCCTATCGAACACGCTCATGCACGCATGCTGGAAGTCCAAGCCTCTCCCCCACAAAACCTCTCTTACCCCTTCCTTCCAACCTTTTCTAGGACGACCCCTACCCCGCCTTCCTTACCCTACAGATTTATACGCTCTCCATGTCATTCTACTTTGATCCATTCTCTCTAAATGACCAAACCACCTCAACAACCCCTCTTCAGCCCTCTGACTAATACTTTTATTAACTCCACACCTTCTCCTAATTTCCACACTCCGAATTTTCTGCATAATATTTACACCACACATTGCCCTTAGACAGGACATCTCCACTACCTCCTCGCTGCTGCATTCACAACCCAAGCTTCACACCCATATAAGAGTGTTGGTACTACTATACATGTACTTTCATACAGTCCCTTCTTTGCCTCCATAGATAACGTTTTTTGTCTCCACATATACCTCAACGCACTACTCACCTTTTTTCTCTCATCAATTCTATGATTAACCTCATTCTTCATAAATCCATCCATACCATAGTATATAGATAATAAATGATAAGGTGAAATTTAAAAGTGAAGTGTTAGGCCTAAAGAGGCAGGTTCATCTTGTAAACAGTTGCCAGCAGTCGCCAGAACCTCTCACACAGGTCGGCTAGTGTACCTGACTTACAAATTAGTGATACCAGAGGTAAAACATTCCTGTTGAAATAAGAAGAGGTGCAAAATCTGTATTTCTACAGTTTTGTAGAAATACGATAAACAGTGTATAATTGTTAGTATGTACTTATTGTGATGGAGTGACGTATACAGTTTGTGGTAAACCTGTAGTTAGCAGTAGTCGCAATATACTCAATGAAAATCAAATATTCCTCCAATAATCTTCATTACAGAAGCCACCAGCACCCAAATACCCAAGTTATACTTTCTGTATCAAACTGAACACATATTACTCTGTTTAATATTTTTCCAGAGTCCTTTTCATGAGCTAGTCTTCTTCTTTGTTGGGGTTATCAGGGCCACTGAGAGCATAAGCCGTATCGAGCCCGGTTTCTCGATGGTACGATAAAAAATTGTTTCCCAAGGCTGGGCGATGAGAGAAAAGGAACAAAAGTTCCTTTGTAAATAGAGATAGAAACTTGAAGTTTCCAATTAGATCCGGTGGATGCCCTTGCCAAGCCCCAACAGAGAGGGATGCCCACACTCCCACCTGAGTTCAGTAACTGGATTCCCACCAAAGACTGTTAAAGAATTTTCTGTAGGGCAGAAAAAATGGAGCTGGCTAAATTAAGCCAATATACAGGTGCCCCTCCTGTAGAGTGCCCGGCGGGCAAAATAGACGAGGACAAGCGTCCCAGAGAGAACGGTGGAAATTTGTCACTGATACACAGGCGAGAGAGAGACGTACACACCCGATGAAGGCCGGCGCAGAAGTCCCCCATGAGCTAGTCCAAAACCACCCAGTGATCCACTAATCCGGATTTGCTCGGATTGCCTAGATTGCCCGGATTTTGTCCAATGATAGGATTCAAACGGATTCATTGATAACAAGATACAGTGGACCCCCGCATACCGTACGCATCGCATACTGTACAATCCGCATACCGGACGCTTTGATCGCAAAAATTTTGCCTCGCATACCGCCCAAAAACCCGCTCATCGCCCTTCGTCCGAGACGCGTCCAATGTGCGGCCTGAGCCACGCTCACATGTTCCGCCGGTGGCATTGTTTACCAGCCAGCCTCCGCGGTAACATCCAAGCATACAATCGAAACATTTCGTATTATTACAGTGTTTTTGGTGATTTTTTCTGGAAAATAAGTGACCATGGGCCCCAAGAAGGCTTCTAGTGCCAACCCTACAGCAATAAGGGTGAGAATTACTATGGAGATGAAGAAAAAGATCATTGATAAGTATGAAAGTGGAGTGCGTGTCTCCGAGCTGGCCAGGTTGTATAATAAACCCCAATCAACCATCGCTACTATTGGTGGTACAGCTGCTGCTGTACCACCGTCAGCTGCTGCTGCACTGTCAGCTGCTGCTGCACTGTCAGCTGCTGCTGCTGTACCACCGTCAGCTGCTGCTGCTGCTGTACCACCGTCAGCTGCCTGCTGCTGCTGCTGCTGTAGTACTGTCTGCTGCTGCTGTAGCATCGTCTGCGCTGCTGTGCATCGTCTGCTGCTGCTGTAGCATCGTCTGCTGCTGCTGTAGCATCGTCTGCTGCTGCTGTAGCATCGTCTGTTGCTGCTGTAGCATCGTCTGCTGCTGCTGTAGCATCGTCTGCTGCTGCTGTAGAATCGTCTGTTGCTGCTGTAGAATCGTCTGCTGTTGCTGCTGTAGATCGTCTGTTTGCTGCTGTAGCATCGTCTGTTGCTGCTGTAGCATCGTCTGTTGCTGCTGTAGCATCATCTGTTGCTGCTGTAGCATCGTCTGTCTGCTGCTGTAGCATTGTCTGCTGCTGCTGTAGCATTGTCTGCTGCTGCTGTAGCATCGTCTGTTGCTGCTGTAGCATCGTCTGTTGCTGCTGTAGCATCGTCTGCTGCTGCTGTAGCATCGTCTGTTGCTGCTGTAGCATCGTCTGTTGCTGCTGTACCACCGTCAGCTGCTGCTGCTGCTGTAGCACCGTTGTTGGTGTGGCTTATTGAGAATACCAAGAAACAATTAACCCCAGAGGATTAGCCACCCAGGATAACCAGTGTCATCGAAGACTGTCTAACTTATTTCCATTGGGGTCCTTAATCTTGTCTCCCAGGATGCAACCCACACCAGTCGACTAACACCCAGGTGAACATGGAAAAATGCCTGGAACTAGTGCTCATATTGGTGAATTTTAAACCCAGCAAAGGTTGGTTTGAGAGATTTAAGAATCGTAGTGGCATACACAGTGTGATAAGGCATGTTCTGGAAGAAAATGCCAAACAGGACCTACAGTACTCAGGAGGAAAAGGCACTCCCAGGACACAGTGTCTCATCAGTCATTGCTGTATCTTCAATAAAGGTAAGTGTCATTTATTCTTCATTTAGTAGAGTAGTACATGCACAATATATATTGTGCATGTACTACTCTACTATTGTGCATGTATCCTTCTCTTTGCGTGTAGGAAAATGTATATTTCATGTGGTAAAAATTTTTTTTTCATACTTTTGGGTGTCTTGCACGGATTAATTTGATTTCCATTATTTCTTATGGGGAAAATTCATTCGCATACCGAACATTTCGCATAACAACCAGCCCTCTTGCACGGATTAAGGTCGCTATGCGGGGGTCCACTGTATTCGACTGGTTTCATTAACTGACGGGGCTTTACGCACCCTCATCAAACATCCAAACAGTAACTACAACAAATAGATACAATACAGATTGACAGCTCTACTGTTAAGGTGATTATCAGCAAAAATATATAGTGATCCACAAACCGGATTCTTCTGGATTCGCCGGATTCGGGTGGATTTAAATAGTTTTCGTTGGAAATAAAGCCAAACTGAAAGATCTGTTAGAGAAAAAAATTAAATACTTCTAGGAATTATAGACTACCTAGTTAGGAGAGTTGTCAAGTATTGTAAGATGACCACCACCATGAAGCTCTGTGTAGTCTGCAGAAAGGGTAAGGGACGAAAACATGCCTGGATTGCTTGTCATCTCTGTGGTAAATGGTCCCATAGTATATGCAGGGATTTTAAACCAGTGACCACACGTGACATAAACTCAGAGAGATGTTTTTGGGTCTGCCCAAATGAGATACACCTGTATGAGGAAATGACATCTATATTAAAAGATCTTCTTGAAAGACATGTCAGCATGATATGACACCTGGGAAAATACGATGGGTGGTAGGGGCGGGGCTGTCTTGGACAGTGCTCCTGAGGGTGATAGTGCTGTCCTGGAGGACAGTGCTGAGGGTGCTAGTGTAGTCCTGGAGGACAGTGCTGAGGGTGCTGGTGTAGTCCTGGAGGACAGTGCCAAGGGTGCTGGTGTAGTCCTGGAGGACAGTGCTCCTGAGAGTGCTAGTGATGTCCTGGAAGACAGTGCTTGTGAGGTTACTAGTGTTGTCCTGGAGGGCAGTGAAGACAATGCTATTTGGTCCACAGAGGTTCAAAATAGACACAGCTGGAGATGGACCAAAAGGGAATGATGACTCAGGGAACAGTGTCAACACACTACCAGCAAAACTGGTGGAAGCACTGATGCCCATACAGGGGTGAAAGATAGGGAGGAAACAGGAAAAATAAATGCACCACCAGCAAATGCAGCTACAATAAATCCTAGGAAACAGAATTACAATACTATATGTAAATACTATGCCTTGGGTATCTACAGGCATGGTAAATCTGGTAAAACTGGTGGGACATGCACCTTTGACCATCCCAAAACAATGCTGCACCCACATGACAACAGGAGAGTGCAACTTCCCCTTCTGTAGCTTATTTCACCCAGAAATGTGTCACTCATCAATCCATGAAAGAAAATGCTACAATGCATACTGCCAGGCACATCATCTAAAGGGGGCTAGAAGACACAGACCAGCCAGACTATGGGAAACAAAAGAGAGGAGCCATAACCTCTCCAGGGACAAGGTTTTTTAGGGCTAGGAGGGAAAAAAAGACTGGCAAGAAATGACAATAATCCTACACCAACTGAAAACACTTCTGGAGCAGAGGCACGGACATTGGCCTCTACTCTACACCAATATAATGACATTTGTCTTTGCAAACATACAGGGTCTAAAGCCGTCAAAAAACAACAAAATTCCTTACATCAAGGGACTGCTCAAGGAGTCAAATGCAATGTTTGCAGCTTTCACAGAGACCCACATAAAGGATCATTATGACAAGGAAATATCCTTCAACATTATTGCTACTCCTTCTTTAGCTCTAACTAATCCCATTTATTTCTCCCCACTGAAACTCTCCTACCCCCTTCAGTTTTGTTTCACTTAAAGCCAGGACATCCAGCTTCTCATTCATAACATCCACAATCATCTCTTTCTTATCATTCGCACAAGATCCACGCACATTCAAACATCCCACTGTGACGGCTTTCTTCTTTTTCGTTTTAGTAGGCTATAAAAGAAAAGGGATTACTAGCCCATTGTTCCCGGCATTTTAGTTGACTTTTACAATACGCATGGCTTACATAGGAAAGATTCTTATTCCACTTCCCCATGGATATGAAAGGAAAAGCAATAAGAACAAGAACTATTAAGATAAAATCAAAGAAAACTCAGATGAGTGTGTATACAATAAACATGTACATGTATGTGTAGTGTGACCTAAGTGTAAGTAGAAGTAGCAAGATGTACCTGAAATCTTGCATGTTTATGAGACAGAAAAAAGACACCAGCAATCCTACCATCATGTAAAACAAATACAGGCTTCCTTTTTACACTCACTTGGTAGGATGGTAGTACCTCCCCGAATGGCTGCTGTATACCAACCTACTACCTACAAAAATAAACATATAGCTCCATTGAGAATGGGATTCGAACCCACGTGGGGAGACCCTACTGGATTAACAATCCAATGCCTTAACTATTCAGCCATTTCGTTTTGTGCCACTTACCTGTTATAATTTCATTACCTATCTCCTGTCCTGTCTACTTGTAAATTTATTTGCAAATACCACGTGTAATTACATTATGCAATAATTACATGTAGTACGATATTTTATTAATAGTCCAAGAAATTTAGAAAAGGCGTATGACAGGGTGGATAGGGGAGCAATGTGGCAGATGTTGCAGGTGTATGGTGTAGGAGGTAGGTTACTGAAAGCAGTGAAGAGTTTATACGAGGATAGTGAGGCTCAGGTTAGAGTATGTAGGAGAGAGGGAGATTATTTCCCAGTAAAAGTAGGCCTTAGACAAGGATGTGTGAAGTCACCGTGGTTGTTCAATATATTTATAGATGGGGTTGTAAGAGAAGTAAATGTGAGGGTCTTGGCAAGAGGCGTGGAGTTAAAAGATAAAGAATCACACATAAAGTGGGAGTTGTCACAGTTGCTCTTTGCTGATGACACTGTGCTCTTGGGAGATTCTGAAGAGAAGTTGCAGAGGTTGGTGGATGAATTTGGTAGGGTATGCAAAAGAAGAAAATTAAAAGTGAATACAGGAAAGAGTAAGGTTATGAGGATAACAGAAAGATTAGGTGATGAAAGATTGGATATCAGATTGGAGGGAGAGAGGTATGGAGGAGGTGAATGTATTCAGATATTTGGGAGTGGACGTTGTCAGCGGATGGGTCTATGAAAGATGAGGTGAATCATAGAATTGATGAGGGGAAAAGGGTGAGCAGTGCACTTAGGAGTCTGTGGAGACAAAGAAAATTTGTCCTTGGAGGCAAAGAGGGGAATGTATGAAAGTATAGTTTTACCAACGCTCTTATATGGGTGTGAGCATGGGTGATGAATGTTGCAGCGAGGAGAAGGCTGGAGGCAGTGGAGATGTCATGTCTGAGGGCAATGTGGGGTGTGAATATAATGCAGAGAATTCGTAGTTTGGAAGTTAGGAGGAGGTGCGGGATTACCAAAACTGTTGTCCAGAGGGCTGAGGAAGGGCTGTTGAGGTGGTTCGGACATGTAGAGAGAATGGAGCGAAAGAGAATGACTTCAAGAGTGTATCAGTCTGTAGTGGAAGGAAGGCGGGGTAGGGGTCGGCCTAGGAAAGGTTGGAAGGAGGGGGTAAAGGAGGTTTTGTGTGCGAGGGGCTTGGACTTCCAGCAGGCATGCGTGAGCGTGTTTGATAGGAGTGAATGGAGACAAATGGTTTTTAATACTTGACGTGCTGTTGGAGTGTGAGCAAAGTACATTTATGAAGGGATTCAGGGAAACCGGCAGGCCGGACTTGAGTCCTGGAGATAGGAAGTACAGTGCCTGCACTCTGAAGGAGGGGTGTTAATGTTGCAGTTTAAAAACTGTAGTGTAAAGCACCCTTCTGGCAAGACAGTGATGGAGTGAATGATGGTGAAAGTTTTTCTTTTTCGGGCCACCCTGCCTTGGTGGGAATTGGCCAGTGTGTTAATAAAAAAAATAATATAAAAATACCTGTAGGTGGCAGGTATTTTAATTTATGAAGTAGGATTAGTTCCTGAAAACATTCATTCTTAAGTGTCTTATGCAGCTCCTAGATTATTCAACTGGTTGTCAGGGTTTGTTATGAGGCAGGCATTTGTTCATCCTGTTGATCAGACTGTTACTCTTAAATGAACTTGAGTATATCTTCTTCATCATTGTTATTGCTTCATTTATAAATTGATGTGCAAGCACTTGTGAATTTCTTGAAACAGGTACTCAAGAGTAACAAAATCCTAATTATTACTACTATTATTATAATATTATAGTAGTTTCAAAGTTTGTTAGTATTGACATCAAACTGATAAATCTATTTTACACCCTATTCTAATTTTCTGTTTTAAAATATCTAACAGCTAAATTCTAGTACTGTATAGTGTGGAATTTGTGTATTGTACTTTCAAGCATGAATGGTTCAAAATTCACAGTATTAAAAAAGTTATTTCTTTCACGAATATTTCCTTTATAGGTATAAAAACATTATAACAGACTCTCACCATCACTTTCCTCTTGTGGTGTAGCATCGATAACCTGCCAGCCATTGAACTCCGCCCCTAGATCATCCCTAGTCATCCACACTTCATTCCAAACATGAAAATTCCACACAGAGTCAGAGTTGAGATGCTCAATTGCTTTTCCATTGTCATCGAAGAAGGTATCAATGGTGAGGGAATTGTGAGTATCATGGGCAGACGAGAAGTTGGTAATAGAACGGCAAGGTATGCCCAGTGTCCTGCAGGCAGTCGTGACTACGCCAGAAAACACCCAGCATTGTCCATACTTGACTGGCTTCTTTGTCTTGTAGTATTCCTGAAGAATAAGCTGAGAACCACCCCACTTTGTTGGGGAACAGCCACCACTGTAGTCATCACTCCAGTTGCCCACAAGAATACCCTCATCATCCGGAGAGTTTACCTGCAAGGAAAGATTTGAATATAGTACCAACCAAAATAAGGTAAGTAATTTAATAGTAAACATATAGTAAATCCTCTCAATGCATCAAGTTAGGTGGGTGTCTTACAACACGATTCAGAAAAGTGAAAAAAAAAAAAAAAAATCCTAACAGGCAAAAATCTTGATACTTAATGCCATAAAGCATGAAAGAAATGGCTAACATGTGAAATTTTGATACCACACTTCTAAAACAAAGTTACACAAAAAAAATTGTATTATACTACAGTAATGCAGGATTCCATCCCTCTCACTGACAACCCATGCTACCTAGTTTCATTCTGAAAGGAATTTGTGCACCACTCTGTGGTTATTTTTTTACTAAGAATAAAAATATGTGTGAATCAATGACATTATTGAAGAAAATGGAAGTGCTAGATATAATCAAAGATGGTGCATTTGTGGTGGGAACTGCTTGCGAGTTTTGTGTGAAGGTATCAACCGGTTAGCCAGACTTTAGTCCTGGAGGTGGGAATGCAGTGCCTGCACTGAAGGAGGGTGGGGATATTGCTGTCAGAAGGGACATCTAAACTGTAGTATCAGCATGCCTCGGGCAAGACAGTAGAGCGAGTGATGTTTGAAGTATTTCTTCTTTCTCGGGTCACTGTATCTCAGTGGGAGAGAGGTGTGTTAAAAAATAATTAACTTCATTACTAAACACTATGGCAGTTCTTATCAACAGTGAATATTAATTTTTAGTTGCCAAGCAAATATCTTTTCTATTTCATCAGCGATAATGATTATAATTCGTTATACGTATTTAGGGAAGCCCTAAACCTACAGGGGAGGTCATAGAGCACCTGGAGAATGAGAAATAATTAGGTTCAATTCAAGGAAGGCAAGAACAGGTTCAATTCCTTCGATCAAAAGCCCTTAACCAATTGTATTTGGTGTTACTGAAAATAAAACTGGTTTTGGGTGTCAAGATGTAAAAGAGAAATAAACAGTGGTCATAGGACACTGCCTATGTAGATAAGTAGGTAAAAATTGTCACTTACAGATGTAGTCTCACTTGGGTAGGATGTGATGCAAGACAGTGCATAGCCTCTTGATCCATAATGTTCTAGTTTGAGGAGTACAATATTGTAGTCTGCTCTATTAATAAAAGCTTTTCTTAAATTAATGAAGAGGTGTACTGGATATGTATTGTTTTCTAGAGATGTGTAGACAGAGTTAAAGCATTTTATTAATGCACTATTTGAACTTTTTTTAACCTGAAATCTACTTGCCATGGGTTAAGAATACTGTGTTTTGTTATGAGTTCATTTGCTATTTCACATTATGTGCAGATTGTCACAAATGTAACCTGCATATTATGAGAGGATTTGTTGTACTTATAACTACAGAATAAAAATTTATATAAATATAAAAGACAAACATAAATCAAATACCAATTTTAGTCCCTAATAAAATAATATACAGTGGACCCCTGGTTTACGATCAGCTCCCAATGCGACCAATTATGTAAGTGTATTTATGTAAGTGCGTTTGTATGTGTATGTTTGGGGGTCTGAAATGGACTAATCTAATTCCCAATATTCCTTATGGGAACAAATTCGGTCAGTACTGACACCTGAACATACTTCTGGAATGAAATAATATCGTAAACCGGGGATCCACTGTACTGACAATTATCTAATGACAACTAACCCCAGCAGAAATTGCTCTGGTCACTTTGACGGGATCATTTCTGTTGGCAGGAGACATTTTGCATACAGTTGTGAGCATATACAGCACACATTCTAGGATATGCTCCTCAAACTGGGCAAAATTCCATGGGCAAGGCCTCAAGCGTGAGGTTGTGCCACGCCAGATAAGACCAGAGTCATTGAGGACATATTCCTGACTCTCTGCTTCATCCTCCAAGTACACTGAATCATCTGAAAGATTTCATACAAAGGTGATTAATGCCTATTGAAATATTTTTTAAAGACAGTGTTTCAAGCAACCTTGCTACCAGTAGCACCCAAAATATATGCCAAGGTTTTTTTTTTTTTTTCAGTTTCTGAGTGACCCAAGCTAAACTTCTCATCAAAGCCACTACCCCACCTGATGTAGCCAGCCCACAAACAGCAAGATAATTTAGGTTATCAGTGTCTAGAAGAGTATTAGCTCTTTTATTGGCTATGCATCTATTGATAACTTTACTTTTGTGCCAGGATTAGTAACAAGGATTTTATTTGTTATACATAAATACAGGGTGCACTGTTTTTTTTTTAATCATTACAACTGGAAGAGTACAATACTAATGCAAAGTGCAAAATATGCATACCATTTCAGGTGTTCACTGAGGGGGGAAAGGGTTTTTGCATCTTTTAAGTCTGTCCCTGAGTCAAAAAAAACCAAAAACTACGAAAGGCTATGTAGTTTTTAAGATAGCAAGCATGAAAATAGTGGGAAAATTTTTTGGGGTATATTTTTAGAATACCGAACAACAAAGCATGAACATAAAACCATTTTTTAACTGGTTTAGTATTCCCCAATCCACGACATGCAAGAAAATAATTATTTTTTGGTAACTGCTCGGGGCCAAGATAACTGAAAACAAGCTTTACCAATATTTTTGCCCTGGCTATGGCCATAAAATACTTTGTGCTCAACATTTTTTCTTTGTTTGATGGCTCAATGTGTCTGATCAACACCTGAAATTACTTTCACTTAGTCCCCAGTGTAGAGACACCTGTTTGTCTTATTCACAAGGAAGCCCTTCTGCCCCTGACAAAAAATAACCCAAAAAGAAGGCATCAGAGGATTTCAACAAACCTTTACTCTAGTACAGTTGGCCATCATAACCAGCATAAATCGGGACCTGTAGGGTCGGGTTTAGTAATCTTGCTGAATCACAGAGTGTTAGGTTAGAATGCACTAACCCAACGCGATATTTATGCATGGGCATTTCCCCCAATTTATCCCCCTTTTTTGGCCCTTCCTTTGTTCCGTCAAACCAAACTCATGCTTTTTCACTAGTATTCCTTCTGTAGTGTTTTTTAAATTCAGCAAGGTTATACAATTTTGCACTAAAAACCTTTTCCCCTCATGCAACCTTGCAAGAACAATTTTGAAAGGGTTCTTGCAAATCTGCTTTTGTTTCTGGTTTTTTTATAAAAAAGGCAGCTGGTTTATTATTATTAAAACCCATTGTTTACACAAGGTCTTTAAGGACCCCAATAAAAATAAATCACTTGATTTTTTTGGGGTTATCCTAGGTTCCTACACATACAATGCTATGTAGATAATCTATTTACAGTACAACCCCATTTTTCAAAATTAATCTGTTCCAAAAGGGTTTGGGCCGAAATCTGAAATGGCGAAAATCGAATTTACATTTCCCATAAGAAAATGAAAACCCAAATTTAATCCGTTTCATACACCCAAAAATATAAGAAAAATAGATTTTAAAAAAATAACTAAGTTGTACATACAGTTTCAAGAAAATAAATATAAAGACAATTTTTGATAATAACATTAAAAAATTTATTAAACTCTTTTTTTGGTGAGTAGTAATTTGAGGTCCCAGGGGGACCATCCCAGGTGTATACCAAATGGCTACATATATCACTTACAACCAATTATAACCACTGACATCCATTTTTAAACCGATTTAAAAATTTCAAACAACTACCTTTAGATGCCACATAAACAAAGGAAAGTAATGAATAATTCTCCCGGAAATTGAAAACAAAACCCCTTACGTACTATTAAGGTGGTTACTGGCCAACACAGACATACCGTTTTCTCTAAAGCAAACAGAGAAAACATAATTTTTTCCCCTTCCACTGACTATCACCCCCTGGATAGCATATAAACACTACATTTTTATATGCTATGTAACATTTTTCTTAGATAATTTTGAAGAAAATACAAGATGGATTAATGAAAATTCTAATTAACCTAAAATAGGACATTTAATGTCCCCCAAGAGGTTTTATTATTAAAAAACATACATCACATAAAAAGCATTGCATTTTTATATGCTTTTTAACGTTTTTTTTACTTTTTGGAAGAAAATATCAGAAAAGGATTAATGAAAAGCCTATACATGTATTAATGTAAAAAAAAACATTTAAAAGGGCCCAAGAGTGAGCACGAATGCAAGAGCAGCCCAGGGAGAATATTCGGTACCGTGATTTTTCCCAAGCGATGTACAAACCAGGGGAAATTTTGCTGAAAAAAAAATTCTTGAAATCCAAATTGTATGATTTCTGCACTGGCCAAAAAACCGGGGGGCCACTGAACTGTATTTTTTGAATACCCGAATAAATTTACTTACTTCTGAACTGTATTTTAATACCTAATAAATTTTCTTACTTCTATTTTGTAGACTGAGTACAAGAAACCGCCCATTCACCTATTTCAACTACCCAAAAAAGTGGTCAGAAATTGGCAATTTGGCTAATTTCACACAAATTTCAAAAGATGCCAATTTCAAAAAAGGATCCAGAATAAACAAGCAACATCCGCACTAAAAAAAATTTTCTCTGTTCATTAGTCACATCCCAGGCCCCCTTATTTCTACTTTTACTTTCCATTTTGAATTTTTATTCACACAAAAAATAGAAGATTTACCATTATGCAGACTACTACTGCATTATTGTAATACAGTGGACCCCTTTTTTGTAAATTTAATTTATTCCAGAAGTGTGCTATTATCGAAATTGACATTTGCAATCCATTTTCCCCCCAAAAAAAAAAAATGTAAATCCAATTAATTCGTTCCAGACTCCAGAAGTATCAAAAAAAAAAATTTTTTTAAACCCCTTTAAAAAAAAAGATTTACATCACAAAAGAAAAGATCATTCAACTGACAGTTACCTTTATTGAAGGGCCCTTTTTTTATGAATGGAAAACAGGGAGGGGGGAGAAGGGAAGAAGGTTATTTTTGGGAAAGGGAAAACCCCCTCCATAAGGGCTCAGGGCCCCCTTTAGGGTCCCCGCCCCAGCTTAAAAATGATTTACATGCAGAAAAGAATGCCAATAAATTAAAACACAAAAAAATGAAAATGAACATTTAACATCACACTTTTCCTTATTGAAAAACCTTTTGGGTATGCAGACGGGGAGAGGGGGGGGAGGCGAGTTTATTTTTGGAGAATAGACACTAATATCAACTCTACGGCTTATTTACTACACAATTCAAATAATGACTAAAAAACAATAAAATAACAAGAAATGGAATATACTCAGAAAAAATAAAAAAAGCTTACTATGTTACGAGAGGTGTTTTTTTTTGTGTTGTTGTTGGGGGTATAAGGGCCACTGAGACATAAGCCATCCATAATGGTGGAAAGCAGCGCTGAGGCAGCGGTGTTTTCGTAGCCATGTAACTCCAACAAATTAGAAATTTTTAAACCCGAATCCTGAAGAAGGCACCCTCTACCACCATCACAAACCCCTACCACCCTCTCCACTACACAACCACACAAAAACCCCCACCCCCCTCTAACCAAACCATCACTACCACCCCTACCACTATCACAACTGCTACCACCTACCACCACCACTTTCGTATTTTTCTACAAACTTTTTTTTAAATTAATGTTTTTTCTCACATTTTTTACCAAGGGCTGGGACTAAAGCTTTCTTTGGGGCCATGGGGACTTATTTTGCAATTGCAGGCACAAAAGAACGGGAAAACTATGAAGTAGGTTGGGAGCAGCAACCACCCAGGGGAAGTACACCGTCCTGCCAAGCCTGGAAACAAACCCTTAAAAGTTTTCATGATGGTAGGATTGCTGGTTTCTTTTTCTCCATAAAAATGCTAATAAAGGGATAACTTTATACCCTACTTCACTTTGGTCACACTTCACAGACACGCACATGCATTTATATATACATACATCTAGGTTTTTTCCCCTTTTTTCTAAATAGCTCTTGTTCTTCTTTATTTCTTCTTTTGTCCATGGGGAAGTGGAAAAAGAATCTTTCCTCTGTAAGCCATGCGTGTCGTATGAGACGACTAAAATGCCGGGAGCAATGGGCTAGTAACCCCTTCTCCTGTAGACTTTTTACTAAAAAGAGAAGAAAATCTTCATAAAACTGGATGCTTGAATGTGCGTGATGTAGTGTGGATGACAAAAACAGATGATTGCTGATGTTATGAATGAAAGGAAGTTGGATGTCCTGGCCCTAAGCGAAACAAAGCTGAAGGGGGTAGGGGAGTTTTGGGGGGGGGAAATAAATGGGATTAAATCTGGAGTATCTGAGAGAGTTAGACCAAAGGGAAAGGGGGTAGCAGTAATGTTGAACGATCAGTTATGGAAGGAGAAAAGAGAATATGAATGTGTAAATTCAAGGATTTTGTGGATTAAAGTAAAGGTTGGATGCAAAAAGTGGGTCATAATAAGCTTGTATGCACCTGGAGAAGAGAGGAATGTAGAGGAGAGAGAGAGATTTTGGGAGATGTTAAGTGAATGTTATAGGAACCTTTGAACCAAGTGAGAGAGTAATTGTGGTAGGGGACCTGAATGCTAAAGTAGGAAAAACTTTTAGAGAGGGTGTGGTAGGTAAGTTTGGGGTGCCAGGTGAAATGATAATGGGAGCCCTTTGATTGACTTTGTATAGAAAGGGGTTTAGTTATAGGTAATACATATTTTAAAAGAAAAAGAGGATAATAAGTATACAAGATATGATGTAGGGCAAAATGACAGTAGTTTGTTGGATTATGTATTGGTAGATAAAAGACTGTTGAGTAGACTTCAGGATGTACATGATTATAGAGGGGCCACAGATATATCAGATCACTTTCTAGTTGTAGCTACACTGAGAGTAAAAGGTAGATGGATACAAGGAGAATAGAACATCAGGGAAGAGAGAGGTGAAGGTTTATAAACTAAAAGAGGAGGCAGTTAGGGTAAGATATAAACAGCTATTGGAGGATAGATGGGCTAATGAGAGCATAGGCAATGGGTCGAAGAGGGATGGGGTAGGTTTAAAAATGTAGTGTTAGAGTGTTCAGCAGAAGTTTGTGGTTACAGGAAAGTGGGTGCGGGAGGGAAGAGAGCGATTAGTGGAATGATGATGTAAAGAGAGTAGTAAGGGAGAAGAAGTTAGCATATGAGAAGTTTTTACAAAGTAGAAGTGATGCAAAGGGGGGAAGAGTATATGGAGAAAAAGAGAGAGGTTAAGAGAGTGGTGAAGCAATGTAAAAAGAGAGCAAATGAGAGAGTGGGTAAGATGTTATCAACAAATTTTGTTGAAAATAAGAAAAAGTTTTGGACTGAGATTAACAAGTTAAGGAAGCCTAGAGAACAAATGGATTTGTCAGTTAAAAATAGGAGAGGAGAGTTATTAAATGGAGAGTTAGAAGTATTGGGAAGATGGAGGGAATATTTTGAGGAATTGTTAAATGTTGATGAAGTTAGGGAAGCTGTGATTTCATGTATATGGCAAGGAGGAATAACATCTTGTAGGAGTGAGGAAGAGCCAGTTGTGAGTGTGAGGGAAGTTCGTGAGGCAGTAGGTAAAATGAAAGGGAGTAAGGCAGCCGGGATTGATGGGATAAAGATAGAAATGTTAAAAGCAGGTGGGGATATAGTTTTGGAGTGGTTGGAGCTATTATTTAATAAATGTATGGAAGAGGGTAAGGTACCTAGGGATTGGCAGAGAGCATGCATAGTTCCTTTGTATAAAGGCAAAGGGGACAAAAGAGAGTGCAAAAATTATAGGGGGATAAGTCTGTTGAGTATACCTGGTAAAGTGTATGATAGAGTTATTATTGAAAGAATTAAGAGTAAGACGGAAAATAGGATAGGAGATGAACAAGGAGGCTTTAGGAAAGGTAGGGGGTGTGTGGACCAGGTGTTAACAGTGAAACATATAAGTGAACAGTATTTAGATAAGGCTAAAGAGGTTTTTGTGGCATTTATGGATTTGGAAAAGGCGTATGACAGGGTGGATAGGGGGGCAATGTGGCAGATGTTGCAGGTGTATGGTGTAGGAGGTAGGTTACTGAAAGCAGTGAAGAGTTTTTACGAGGATAGTGAGGCTCAAGTTAGAGTATGTAGGAAAGAGGGAAATTATTTCCCAGTAAAAGTAGGCCTTAGACAAGAATGTGTGATGTCACCGTGGTTTTTTAATATATTTATAGATGGGGTTGTAAGAGAAGTAAATGCGAGGGTCTTGGCAAGAGGCGTGGAGTTAAAAGATAAAGAATCACACATAAAGTGGGAGTTGTCACAGTTGCTCTTTGCTGATGACACTGTGCTCTTGGGAGATTCTGAAGAGAAGTTGCAGAGATTGGTGGATGAATTTGGTAGGGTATGCAAAAGAAGAAAATTAAAAGTGAATACAGGAAAGAGTAAGGTTATGAGGATAACAGAAAGATTAGGTGATGAAAGATTGGATATCAGATTGGAGGGAGAGAGTATGGAGGAGGTGAATGTATTCAGATATTTGGGAGTGGACGTGTCAGCGGATGGGTCTATGAAAGATGAGGTGAATCATAGAATTGATGAGGGGAAAAGGGTGAGTGGTGCACTTAGGAGTCTGTGGAGACAAAGAACTTTGTCCTTGGAGGCAAAGAGGGGGATGTATGAGAGTATAGTTTTACCAATGCTCTTATATGGGTGTGAAGCATGGGTGATGAATGTTGCAGCGAGGAGAAGGCTGGAGGCAGTGGAGATGTCATGTCTGAGGGCAATGTGTGGTGTGAATATAATGCAGAGAATTCGTAGTTTGGAAGTTAGGAGGAGGTGCGGGATTACCAAAACTGTTGTCCAGAGGGCTGAGGAAGGGTTGTTGAAGTGGTTCGGACATGTAGAGAGAATGGAGCGAAAGAGAATGACTTCAAGAGTGTATCAGTCTGTAGTGGAAGGAAGGCGGGGTAGGGGTCGGCCTAGGAAAGGTTGGAGGGAGGGGGTAAAGGAGGTTTTGTGTGCGAGGGGCTTGGACTTCCAGCAGGCATGCGTGAGCGTGTTTGATAGGAGTGAATGGAGACAAATGGTTTTTAATACTTGACGTGCTGTTGGAGTGTGAGCAAAGTAACATTTATGAAGGGGTTCAGGGAAACCGGCAGGCCGGACTTGAGTCCTGAAGATGGGAAGTATAGTGCCTGCACTCTGAAGGAGGGGTGTTAATGTTGCAGTTTAAAAACTGTAGTGTAAAGCACCCTTCTGGCAAGACAGTGATGGAGTGAATGATGGTGAAAGTTTTTCTTTTTCGGGCCACCCTGCCTTGGTGGGAATCGGCCAGTGTGATAATAAAAAAAAGAATAATATAACATCTCGAGACATAAGACACTCTTACTGATTTTAATATGTACCTGCATGCCAGCACAGTATGTAAGTTTATTTAGGTACAGGTATACATAAGTATAATTATCAGAGTACTATATGTATATAAAATATGAGATAACTTTTAAAAACACTTGAAATTTTGGAGTTTTCCAGACATAATGGAGAGACTTAGTGCTTATGGATCTCACACAGAATGTATACAAACTGGGTGGGGCGCGGTGACTGTATTAGAAAGTCAGGTGGAGGAGCCGTATAGAGGGTTTTGGTCATAATTTGAAATGGCTGTATTAGCGGAACACCGTAAAGCAAAACGCCATAAAGTGGGGCCCTACTGTATAGTACACTGCTTTATAAACATTTAAAAATATACCAGAAATATTATAAATGGTGCAAAGGCAACATTAAAACATTATCAACGATGGTTGATACAAACCCGCTACCATTATAGTATGCTCCTCATTTATATACGAATTCATTTACCAACGTTGTCTTAGGAACGGAACTTTGTCATTAACCCTTTGACTGTCGCGGCAGTATATATACGTTTACGAGGTACCGTGTTTGACGTATATACATGTATACTCATAAATTCTAGCAGCTTCAAATCAGGCAGGAGAAAGCTGGTAGGCCCACATGTGAGAGAATGGGTCTGTGTGGTCAGTGTGCACCATATAAAAAAAATCCTGGAGCACGCAGTGCATAATGAGAAAAAAAAAACTCTGACCGTTTTTTTTAAATTAAAATGCCAACTGTGGTCTATTTTCGTATAGTATTTGTGGTTGTATTCTTGTTTTCTTGGTCTCATTTGATAGAATGGAAACTATATTATAGAAATAGAGGTGATTTTGCTTAATTTTACTATAAAAAGAACCTGGAAATGGAGCACAAAATACGGGAAATGTTTGATTTTTGCCGATGTTCAAAAGTAAACAAATGATGTCATTGTCCAATAAATGTCCAAATAGCCATTCTAATATGCAGTCATAAATAGGTTGATGTAATTTTTACAATTATTACAGTATTGCAGTAGTCTGCATAACAGTAAATCTTCTATTTTTTGTTTGAATAAAATTTCAAAATAAAAAGCAAGAGTAATATCACAGGGGCCTGGAGACATGACTGATGAACAAAGAAAATGTTATTTTAGAGCCAGGAATGTCTGCATTGTTCATTCTGGTCCTTATTTTGAAATTGTCATATTTTTTTAATTTTCGTGAAATTGGCCAAATTGCAAATTTCTGACCATGTTATTGGGTAGTTAAAATCGGTAAATGGGCAGTTTCTTGTACTCAATCGATGGAAAAAATGGAGTTCTGAAGAAATAGCTATGAGTTTGGTGGTCTGGAATAATGGAATTAGCCGAAAATAAGGCTCAAAGTGGGCGAAATCGCCGATTTGTAAATATTGCCGAGGTCACTAACTTCGCGAGAGCGTAATTCTGTCAGTTTTCCATCAAATTTCGTTTTTTTGGTGTCTTTACAATCGGGAAAAGATTCTCTATCATTTCATAAGAAAATATATATATATTTTTTTTAAATTTTGCGACACCAAGAGACACCTCAGGATTGGGGGTTGCGACAGTCAAAGGGTTAAATGAGGAGAGGCTGTATTTCCCAAGCTATGTATACAAAACTGCATTCCTCATTTTTCAATAAACTTTTATAATAAACAATAGTAAAATAGGATGATTGTTTCATATATGTATGTACATACCAAGTACAGGCATTTCTAAATAATTTATTTAGTTCAAAAGTTTCATTATGGTTGATCAGACCCTGATTCATCGTGAGGCCTGGTCATGGACTGGGCTGTGGGGGGTGTTGACCCCCAGAACACCCTGCAGGTATAAGTGAGGATGCTTCTAATTTTATTTTGTAAGTTGGAGACCTTGTGTGTCTGGGAACTAATTTGATAGTTTTCCATTGTAGCAAATATTTTCAATTATATGATCTGGTAACAATAATTTTGTGAGTGATAACTCTAACCTACCTTTTAATATTATAGCACACTGTATAGAGTTTATTTTCACATGTACCATCACCACTCTCTCCAATTTTACATTACATGTAATCAATGAACTGTCACCCCATTTACTCCATTAGTCTTTTTTTTATTTTTATTAACGCATCGGCAGGATAGCCCAAAAAAGAAAAACTTTCATCATCATTCAGTCCATCACTGTCTTGCCAGAGGGGTACTTACACTACAGTTTATAAAACTGCAACATTAACACCCCTCCTTCAGAGTGCAGGCACTGTACTTCCCATCTCCAGGACTTAAGTCCGGCCTGCCGGTTTCCATGAATCCCTTCATTAATGTTACTTTGCTCACACTCCAACAGCACATCAAGTATTAAAACCCTTTTATTTCCATTCATTCCTATCAAATATGCTCATGCATGCTTGCTGGAAGTCCAAGCCCCTCGCACACAAAACCTCCTTTACCCCCTCCCTCCAACCTTTCCTAAGCCGACCCCTACCCCGCCTTCCCTCCACTACATAGTATAATAATTATATAATGGAGTCTGTGTGAATAGTCCAGGAAAAGTACTTTAAAAATAATAATGACAATATTGGTATGGTGAGGCATAGTAGTGATGAGGATAATGATAGGAGGGTAGTGATGAGGATAGTGATGAGGGTGATGACCAGGATAGTGATGAAGGTAGTGATAAGTGTAGTGATGAATATAGTGATGAGGGAAGTGATGAGGATAGTAATAAGGGTAGTGATGAGGATAGTGATGAAGGTAGTGATGAGGATAGTGATGAATATAGTGATGGCAATGAGGATAGTGATGTATGGTGACATGTATGGTAGTGATATATGGTGACATGTATAGTAGTGTTCTATGGTGACATGTATGATAGTGATGTATGGTAGTGTTGTATGGGAGTGTAGTAGTGATCATTAGTGATGTGTTGTGTAATGATGTGCAGTGTTGTGTACTAATGTGCAGTGTTGTGTACCGATGTGTAGTGTTGTGTACTAATATGTGGTGTTGTGTACTGATGTGTAGTGTTGTTACTGATGTGTAGTGTTGTGTACTGATGTGTAGTGTTGTGTACTGATGTGTAGTGTTGTGTACTAATGTGTAGTGTTGTATACTAATGTGTAGTGTTGTGTACTGATGTGTAGTGTTGTGTACTAATATGTAGTGTTGTGTACTGATGTGTAGTGTTGTGTACTAATATGTAGTGTTGTGTACCGATGTGTAGTGTTGTGTACTAATATGTAGTGTTGTGTACTGATGTGTAGTGTTGTTACTGATGTGTAGTGTTGTGTACTGATGTGTAGTGTTGTGTACTGATGTGTAGTGTTGTGTACTAATGTGTAGTGTTGTATACTAATATGTAGTGTTGTGTACTGATGTGTAGTGTTGTTACTGATGTGTAGTGTTGTATACTGATGTGTAGTGTTGTTACTGATGTGTAGTGTTGTGTACTGATGTGTAGCATTGTTACTGATGTGTAGTGTTGTGCACTGATGTGTAGTGTTGTGTACTGTTGTGTACTGATGTGTAGTGTTGTGTACTGATACGTAGTGTTGTTACTGATGTGTAGTGTTGTTACTGATGTGTAGTGTTGTTACTGATGTGTAGTGTTGTTATTGATGTGTAGAGATGTGTAGTGTTGTGTACTGATATGTAGTGTTGTGTACTGATGTGTAGTGTTGTGTACTGATGTGTAGTGTTGTGTACTGATGTGTAGTGTTGTGTACTGACATGTAGTGTTGTTACTGATGTGTAGTGTTGTGTACTGATGTGTAGTGTTGTGTAGTGTTGTGTACTGATGTGTGCTGATGTATAGGGATCATTAGTGATGTGTTGTGATGTGTATTGATCATTAGTGATGTGTAGTGTTCATTTGTGATGTGATCATTAGTGATGTGTAGTTATCATTAGTGACATGTAGTTGTGATCATTAGTGATGTGTACCTGGAGTTTACCTGGAAAGGGTTGTGAGGGTCAACATCAACTATGCACCACCAATGGAAACTAAGGACCCCATTTCATTCTAGGTAATTTACTCATATGTTACTATGTATAACATTCATATTCACTTAAATTTTCATAAGTGTACTTGTTTGTACCTGTACCTAAATTAAACTTAGGGTTTGGTTGAAGTTTCTTCTGAATAAACTTACTTAGATGAGGGTCTGGGTTTGATTCACGGCAAAGGGTAGAAACATTGTACTTGCTTCCTTACACTGACTGTTTATGTTCACCCATCAGTAAAGTGGAAACCTGGGTGTCAATCAGCTGGTGTGGGTCACATCCTGGGTGTTAGTGGAGTGGTGTGGGTTGCATCCTGGGTGTTAGTGGACTAGTGTGGGTTGCATCCTGGGTGTTAGTGGACTGGTGTGGGTCATATCCTGGGTGTTAGTGGACTGGTGTGGGTCACATCCTGGGTGTTAGTGGACTAGTGTGGGTCGCATCCTGGGTGTTAGTGGACTGGTGTAGGTCATATCCTGGGTGTTGGTGGAGTGGTGTGGGTCGCATCCTGGGTGTTAGTGGAGTGGTGTGGGTCACATCCTGGGACAAAAGTGACCTAATTTGCAGGAAATTCTCGGTATAACAAGGGACTTTCTATATAGTAGTATGTCATTGATGTCAGCTATGGTCTGTATAAGTTGTATCGTGTACTGGCAGTAATAAAGATATTATTATTATTATTACTTTATCTTCCAGCCTTGCTGACGGCTTCACCTTCGACACAGACTTCCTCTTTAACTTTTAGACAGCAACAGATTTATTAAACAAACTTTGATAATACTTCCTTTAGCACTTCTGACAGCCCATTCTAACTCAACCTGTTATCCTCTCCACCACTGGCTATTTTCTGCTGCAGCAACACACTCTGCCCTGAACCACTGTGTGACCCTAGTGCGTTTAGTGCTTCTTTTATATAAAAAATAATAATACACTACAGTAAATTGTTAAGTATTCCACATCACTACAGTAAACTATTCAGTATTCTACATCACTACAGTAAACTATTCAGTACCCCATATCACTAAAGTAAACTATTCAGTACTCTACATCACTACAGTACAGTGTTATGTACTTTACATCACTACAGTAAACCCTTAAACAGTCCAAACATATATATATGTTCTCTCGTACAGCGCCCCGAATATTTTGAGAAGCAAAAAATTTTTTTTTTATAGGAAAAAAAGAGCATGTAGTACCCAGGTGTCCCCATTTTTTTTATATGGGAGACACACTGAGTGCGCACACCCATTCTCTCATGTGTAGATGACTCAGGCATATTGTACCAATGTTGAATGAATGACAAATGAAACATATATATATATACGTTTGGGACACTACACGAGAGAACGTATATATACATTTGGACCGTTTAAGGGTTATATACACCACATCACTTCAGTAAACTGCTCAGTGCTCAACACTACAATAAACTGTTCAGTACTACACATCACTACAGTAAACTGTTATGTGCTCAAAATCACTACAGTAAATTGTTAAGTATTAAACATCACTACAGTTGTCATTTATCACTACATGATACTAATTCATCACTACAGGATGCTGTCATTCATCGCTACAGGATGCTGTCATTCATCACTACAGGATGCTGTCAATCATCACTACAAGATGCTGTCAGTCCTCACTACAGCATGCTGTAAATCATCACTAAAGGATGCTGTCAGTCATCACTACAGGATGCTTTCAATCTTCATTACAGGATACTGTCATTCTTCACCTACAGGATGCTGTCATTCATCACTTGAGGATGCTGTCATTCACCACTACAGGATGCTGTGAGTCATCACTACAGGTTGCTGTCAATCATCACTACAGGATGCTGTCAGTCATCACTACAGGATGCTGTCAGTCATCACTACAGGATGCTGTCAGTCATCACTACAGGATGCTGTCAGTCATCACTACAGGATGCTGTCAGTCATCACTACAGGATGCTGTCAGTCATCACTACAGGATGCTGTCAGTCATCACTACAGGATGCTGTCAGTCATCACTACAGGATGCTGTCAGTCATCACTACAGGATGCTGTCAGTCATCACTACAGGATGCTGTCAGTCATCACTACAGGATGCTGTCAGTCATCACTACAGGATGCTGTCAGTCATCACTACAGGATACTGTCAGTCATCACTACAGGATGCTGTCAGTCATCACTACAAGATGCTGTCGGTCATCACTACAGGATGCTGTCAGTCATCACTACAGGATGCTGTCAGTCATCACTACAGGATGCTGTCAGTCATCACTACAGGATGCTGTCATCATCACTACAGGTTGCTGTCAGTCATCACTACAGGATGCTGTCAGTCATCACTACAGGATACTGTCAGTCATCACTACAGGATGCTGTCAGTCATCACTACAGGTTGCTGTCAGTCATCACTACAGGATGCTGTCAGTCATCACTACAGGATGCTGTCAGTCATCACTACAGGTTGCTGTCAGTCATCACTACAGGATGCTGTGAGTCATCACTACAGGTTGCTGTCAGTTATCACTACAGGATGCTGTCGGTCATCACTACAGGATGCTGTCAGTCATCACTACAGGTTGCTGTCAGTCATCACTACAGGATGCTGTCAGTCATCACTTGCATCACTGGAGTAACCAAAGCACTTCTAGTTTCCTTCATTATTAGCTTCACTACATTACTATTAAAGAACCTTGAAGTAATATACTGTAGTTAAGACCTTGAAGTAATATAATATATTTAAGACCTTGAAGTACCATAATATATTAAAGAACTTGAAGTACTATAATATAGTTAAGACACTGAAGGAGTGAAATCCTTGAGTGTGTCTAACTGTAAGTGTATAGTCTAAAGTGAAGTACCTCAGAGACTTACTATAACAGTACTAAATATCTAATGCTCTTCGAGGGTAAGAAATACTGAAGGATTGAACTCCTTCAGTGTGACTATATTATAAGTGTATAGTCTAAACTGAAGTACATCAGAGACTTACTATAACAGTACGAAATATCTTCTGCTCTTCGAGGGCAAGAAACCGTCCTCCAAAGATATAATCTTTAGTTGAAGACAAAGTGGAAGTTCAGAAGAACATCTTGAAACACAAGACTCGCCAGCTGGAAGACCTCAATATGAAGAAATACGAGGAGAACATGCTGGTGGTCCTCGGATGTGAAAGAAATTACGTAGGCAGAGAAAGCTTTGAAAGCTTCTTGAAGGAAAATATTCTTATTTCCAAAGATCCTGAAGATTTTGTTTTCTAGATGGAATTAATTCAACTATATGCAAAATACACAGTCGAGGCAGGACTACGACTTGCTAATTCTATGGACTATGGAAAACACTTAAGCACTTCTGGCATAGGCATCAAGAGAATTGAGTATACCTATCAAGGAATGAGATGGATTGATACTTCTGGTAAAACTATTTATGAACGTAGTGTTAAGAGAAAAAAGCCTCTATTGGATGAAATTTCCCGAAAAAAACAAAAACTAATAGACAGCAAAAAGAAGGAACAGGAAAAAACTAAAAGAGAAGAAAAAAGAATGGAGAAGGAAGGTGAGGAAGATTCAAGCAGTGACAAGGAACTGCCACCTTCCACAACTGAACCAGAAGTACAGACTGATGAGGAATCTAACAAGGTCACAAGTCAGGAAACTACTACTGACAATGATTCTCTTATAAGTAATTACATAAACAACTTTATAGTTTCTACTGGAGCAGCAGCTGAGTCAGAAGAACAGCGAGAACAGGAGACCTTCATTCAGGGGCTTCTCTTCCCTGACAAACCACCAAAAGAACAGCAAGAACAGGACACCTTCATTGAGGAGCTTCTCTTCCCTGACAAACCACCAAATCCTGTAGAAGAAACAACTGCACCTGTCAACTTTGACACAAAGCCAGAGTCTGTACAGGAAACCCAAGATTATGATTTCGACCTGGATGATCTCTTTCATTGAATCAATCCTTCTGGGCCGCTATCACTCGTAGTAACCAAGCAAGAACTACATCCACTGAAGAAGACCACAAAAAAATATATGAGGATATTTTCAAAATTGAAAATTTTATTTTTAAAAATTTTTAAGAAGATATTATTATTTTTTAAATGAAAGGACTGATTTTAGTTGAGGTGATAGTATAATAATTATATAATGGAGTCTGTCTGTGTGAATAGTCCAGGTTAAGTACTTTAAAAATAATAATGACAATATTGGTATGGTGAGGAATAGTAGTGATGAGGATAATGACAGGAGGGTAGTGGTGAGGATAATGATGATAGTGATAAGGGTGATGACCAGGATAGTGATGAAGGTAGTGATAAGTGTAGTGATGAATATAGTGATGAGGGTAGTGATGAGGATAGTGATAAGGGTAGTGATGAGGATAGTGATGAAGGTAGTGATAAGGGTAGTGATGAGGATAGTGATGAATATAGTGATGAGGGTAATGAGGATAGTGATGTTACCTGGAGGTTATTCTGGGGATCAACGCCCCCGCGGCCCAGTCCATGACCAGGCCTACCGGTAGATCAGGGCCTGATCAACTAGGCTGTTACTGCTGGCCGCATGCAGTCCAACGTACGAGCCACAGCCCGGCTGATCCGGCACTGGTGACATGTATGGTAGTGATGTATGGTGACATGTATAGTAGTGTTGTATGGTGACATGTATGATAGTGATGTATGGTAGTGTTGTATGGTAATGCAGTAGTGATCATTAGTGATGTGTTGTGTAATGATGTGTAGTGTTGTGTACTGATGTGTAGTGTTGTGTACTGATGTGTAGTGTTGTTACTGATGTGTAGTGATGTGTACTGATGTATAGTGTTGTGTGCTGATGTATAGTTTACCTGGAGTTTACCTGGAGAGAGTTCCGGGGTTCAACGCCCCCGCGGCCCGGTCTGTGACCAGTGTTGTGTACTGATGTACAGTGTTGTGTACCCGAATCTGTATGACAGTGTCCTCCATTGCAGACACTGCAAGGCTCCATGTGGACATCAACCAAATCTTTCAGTGGGCTGCAGAAAACAATATGAAGTTCAACGATGAGAAATTTCAATTACTCAGATATGGTAAACACAAGGAACTTAAATCTTCATCAGAGTACAAAACAAATTCTGGCCACAAAATAGAGCGAGACACCAACGTCAAAGACCTGGGAGTGATCATGTCGGAGGATCTCACCTTCAAGGACCATAACATTGTATCAATCGCATCTGCTAGAAAAATGACAGGATGGATAATGAGAACCTTCAAAACTAGGGAGGCCAAGCCCATGATGACACTCTTCAGGTCACTTGTTCTATCTAGGCTGGAACATTGCTGCACACTAACAGCACCTTTCAAGGCAGGTGAAATTGCCGACCTAGAAAATGTACAGAGGACCTTCACGGCGTGCATAACGGAGATAAAACACCTCAATTACTGGGAGCGCTTGAGGTTCCTAAACCTGTATTCGCTGGAACGCAGGCGGGAGAGATACATGATTATATACACCTGGAAAATCCTAGAGGGACTAGTACCGAACTTGCACACGAAAATCACTCACTACGAAAGCAAAAGACTTGGCAGACGATGCAACATCCCCCCAATGAAAAGCAGGGGTGTCACTAGCACGTTAAGAGACCATACAATAAGTGTCAGGGGCCCGAGACTGTTCAACTGCCTCCCAGCATACATAAGGGGGATTACCAACAGACCCCTGGCAGTCTTCAAGTTGGCACTGGACAAGCACCTAAAATCGGTTCCTGACCAGCCGGGCTGTGGCTCATGCGTTGGTTTGCGTGCAGCCAGCAGTAACAGCCTGGTTGATCAGGCTCTGATCCACCAGGAGGCCTGGTCACAGACCAGTAGTGTAGTGTTGTGTATTGATGTGTAGTGTTGTGTACTGATGTGTGGTGTTGTGTACTGATGTGTAGTGTTGTGTACTGATGTGTAGTGTTGTGTACTGATGTGTAGTGTTGTGTACTGATGTGTGCTGTTGTGTACTGATGTCTGTTGTTGTGTACTGATGTGTGTTGTTGTGTACTGATGTGTGTTGTTGTGTACTGATGTGTGTTGTTGTGTACTGATTTTGTGTTGTTGTTGTGTACTGATGTGTGTTGTTGTGTACTGATGTGTGTTGTGTACTGATGTGTGTTGTTGTGTACTGATGTGTGTTGTGTACTGATGTGTGTTGTTGTGTACTGATGTGTAGTGTTGTGTACTGATTTGTGTAGGTGTGTTGTGTACTGATGTGTAGTGTTGTGTATGATGTTAGTGTTTGTGTACTGATGTGTAGTGTTGTGTACGATTGTGATGTGTACGATGTGTGTTGTGTACTGATGTGTAGTGTTGTGTACTGATGTGTGCTGTTGTGTACTGATGTGTGTTGTGTGTTGATGTCTGTTGTGTAGTTGTTTGTTGTGTACTGATGTGTAGTGTTTGTGTACTGATGTGTGTTGTTGTGTACTGATGTGTGTCTGTTGTGTACTGATGTGTGTTGTTGTGTACTGATGTGTGTTGTTGTGTACTGATGTGTGTTGTTGTGTACTGATGTGTGTTGTTGTGTACTGATGTGTGTTGTTGTGTACTGATGTGTGTTGTTGTGTACTGATGTTGTTGTTTTGTTGTGTACTGATGTGTTGTTGTTGTTGTGTACTGATGTGTGTTGCTGTGTACTGATGTGTGTTGTTGTGTACTGATGTGTGTTGTTGTGTACTGATGTGTGTTGTTGTGTACTGATGTGTGTTGTTGTGTACTGATGTGTGTTGTTGTGTACTGATGTGTGTTGTTGTGTACTGATGTGTGTTGTTGTGTACTGATGTGTGTTGTTGTGTACTGATGTGTGTTGTTGTGTACTGATGTGTGTTGTTGTGTACTGATGTGTAGTGTTGTGTACTGATGTGTAGTGTTGTGTACTGATGTGTAGTGTTGTGTACTGATGTGTAGTGTTGTTACTGATGTGTAGTGTTGTGTACTGATGTGTGTTGTTGTGTACTGATGTGTAGTGTTGTGTACTGATGTGTAGTGTTGTGTACTGATGTGTGTTGTTGTGTACTGATGTGTAGTGTTGTGTACTGATGTGTAGTGTTGTGTACTGATTTGTAGTGTTGTGTACTGATGTGTGCTGTTGTGTACTGATGTGTGTTGTTGTGTACTGATGTGTAGTGTTGTGTACTGATGTGTAGTGTTGTGTACTGATGTGTAGTGTTGTGTACTGATGTGTAGTGTTGTGTACTGATGTGTGCTGTTGTGTACTGATGTGTGTTGTGGTACTGATGTGTGTTGTTGTGTACTGATGTGTGTTGTTGTGTACTGATGTGTGTGTTGTGTACTGATGTGTGTTGTTGTGTACTGATGTGTAGTGTTGTGTACTGATGTGTAGTGTTTGTACTGATGTTGCTGTTGTGTACTGATGTGTGTTGTTGTGTACTGATGTGTAGTGTTGTGTACTGATGTGTACTTATGTGTGCTGTTGTGTACTGATGTATAGGGATTATTAGTGATGTGTTGTGATGTGTATTGATCATTAGTGATGTGTACCTGGAGTTTACCTGGGGAGGGTTGTGAGGGTCAACATCAACTATGCACCACCAATGGAAACTAAGGACCCCATTTCATTCTAGGTAATTTACTCATATGTTACTATGTATAACAAACATAGTCACTTAAATTTTTGTAAGTGTACTTGTATGTACTTGTACCTAAATAAACTTTGGGTTTGGTTGAAGTTTCTTCTGAATAAACTTGCTTAGATGAGGGTCCGGGTTTGATTCACGGCAAAGGGTAGAAACATTGTACTTGCTTCCTTACACTAACTGTTTTATGTTCACCCATCAGTAAAGTGGGAACCTGGGTGTCAATCAGCTCATGTGGGTCGCATCCTGGGTGTTAGTGGAGTGGAGTGGTGTGGGTTGCATCCTGGGTGTTAGTGAACTGGTGTGGGTTGCATCCTGGGTGTTAGTGCACCGGTGTGGGTCGCATCCTGGGTGTGGGTCACATCCTGGGCATTAGTGGACTGGCGTGGGTAGCATCCTGGGTGTTAGTGGAGTGGTGTGGGTTGCATCCTGAATGTTAGTGGAGTGGTGTGGGTTGCATCCTGGGTGTTAGTGGACTGGTGTGGGTTGCATCCTGGGTGTTAGTGGACTGGTGTGGGTCACATCCTGGATGTTAGTGGACTGGTGTGGGTCGCATCCTCGGTGTTAGTGGACTGGTGTAGGTCACATCCTGGGTGTTAGTGGACCAGTGTGGGTCACATCCTGGGTGTTAGTGGACTGGTGTGGGTCACATCCTGGGTGCTAGTGGACTGCTGTGGGTCACATCCTGGGTGTTAGTGGACTGGTGTGGGTCACATCCTGGGTGTAAGTGGATTGGTGTGGGTCGCATCCTGGGTGTTAGTGGAGTGGTGTGGGTCACATCCTGGGTGTTAGTGGACTGGTGTGGGTCGCATCCTGGGTGTTAGTGGACTGGTGTGGGCCACATCCTGGGTGTTAGTGGATTGGTGTGGGTTGCATCCTGGGTGTTAGTGGACTGGTGTGGGTCACATCCTGGGTGGTAGTGGAGTGGTGTGGGTTGCATCTTGGGTGTTAGTGGATTGGTGTGGGTCACATCCTGGGTGCTAGTGGACTAGTGTGGGTCACATCCTGGGTGTTAGTGGACTGGTGTGGGCCACATCCTGGGTGTTAGTGGATTGGTGTGGGTCACATCCTGGGTGCTAGTGGACTAGTGAGGGTCACATCCTGGGTGTTAGTGCACTGGTGTGGGTCACATCCTGGGTGTTAGTGGAGTGGTGTGGGTCACATCCTGGGTGTTAGTGGACTGGTGTGGGTCACATCCTGGGTGTTAGTAGACTGGTGTGGGTCACATCCTGGGTGCTAGTGGACTGCTGTTGGTCACATCCTGGGTGTTAGTGGACTGGTGTGGGTCACATTCTGGGTGTAAGTGGATTGGTGTGGGTTGCATCCTGGGTGTTGGTGGAGTGGTGTGGGTCACATCCTGGGTGTTAGTGGACTGGTGTGGGTCGCATCCTGGGTGTTAGTGGACTGGTGTGGGCCACATCCTGGGTGTTAGTGGATTGGTGTGGGTTGCATCCTGGGTGTTAGTGGACTGGTGTGGGTCACATCCTGGGTGTTAGTGGAGTGGTGTGGGTTGCATCCTGGGTGTTAGTGGATTGGTGTGGGTCACATCCTGGGTGCTAGTGGACTAGTGTGGGTCACATCCTGGGTGTTAGTGGACTAGTGTGGGCCACATCCTGGGTGTTAGTGGATTGGTGTGGGTCACATCCTGGGTGCTAGTGGACTAGTGTGGGTCACATCCTGGGTGTTAGTGCACTGGTGTGGGTCACATCCTGGGTGTTAATGGAGTGGTGTGGGTCGCATCCTGGGTGTTAGTGGACTGGTGTGGGTCGCATACTGGGTGTTAGTGGACTGGTGTGGGTCACATCCTGGGTGTTAGCAGACTGGTGTGGGTCACAACCTGGGTGTTAGTGGACTGGTGTGGGTCACATCCTGGGTGTTAGTGGATTAGTGTGGGTCGCATCCTGGGTGGTAGTGGACTGGTGTGGGTCACATCCTGGGTGTTAGTGGAGTGGTGTGGGTTGCATCCTAGGTGTTAGTGGACTGGTGTGGGTCGCATCCTGGGTGTTAGTTGACTGTTGTGGGTCACATCCTGGGTGTTAGTGGACTAGTGTGGGTCACATCCTGGGTGTTAGTGGACTGGTGTGGGTCACATCCTGGGTGTTAGTGGACTGTTGTGGGTCACATCCTGGGACAAAAGTGACCTAATTTGCAGGAAATGTTCGGTATAACAAGGGACTCTCTATATAGTAGTATGTCACTGATGTCAGCTATGGTCTATTATACTATGTACTGGCAGTAATAAAGATATTATTATTATTATTATTACTTTATCTTCCAGCCTTGCTGACGGCTTCACCTTCGACACAGACTTCCTCTTTAACTTTTAGACAGCAACAGATTTATTAAACAAACTTTGATAATACTTCCTTTAGCACTTCTGACAGCCCATTCTAACTCAACCTCTGTTATCCTCTCCACCACTGGCTATTTTCTGCTGCACCAACACTCTGTCCTGAACCACTGTGTGACCCTAGTGGGTTTAGTGCTTCTTTTATATAAAAAATAATAATACACTACAGTAAATTGTTAAGTATTCCACATCACTACGGTAAACTATTCAGTACTCCATATTATTAAAGTAAACTATTCAGTACTCTACATCACTACAGTGCAGTGTTATGTACTTTACATCACTACAGTAAACCCTTAAACGGTCCAAACGTATATATACGTTCTCTTGCGCAGCGCCCCGAATATTTTGAGAAGCAAAAAAAAATTTTTTTTATAGGAAAAAAGAGCATGTAGTACCCAGGTGTCCCATTTTTTTTATATGGCAGACACACTGAGTGCGCACACCCATTCTCTCATGTGTAGGCGACTCAGGCATATCGTACCAATGTTGAATGAATGACAAATGAAACATATATATACGTTTGGGACGCTACACGAGAGAACGTATATATACATATGTTTGGACCATTTAAGGGTTATATACACCACATCACTGCAGGATGCTGTCAGTCATCACTACAAGATGCTGTCAGTCCTCACTATAGCATGCTGCAAATCATCACTACAGGATGCTGTCAGTCATCACTACAGGATGCTTTCAATCATCATTTCAGGATGCTGTCATTCTTCACCTCCAGGATGCTGTCAGTCATCACTAAAGGATGCTGTCATTCATCACTACAGGATAATGTTATTCATCACTACAGGATGCTGTCAGTCATCACTACAGGATGCTGTCAATCATCACTACAGGATGCTGTCAGTCATCACTACAGGATGCTGTCAGTCATCACTACAGGATGCTGTCAGTCATCACTACAGGATGCTGTCAGTCATCACTACAGGATGCTGTCAGTCATCACTACAGGATGCTGTCAGTCATCACTACAGGATGCTGTCAGTCATCACTACAGGATGCTGTCATTCATCACTTCAGGATGCTGTCAGTCATCACTAAAGGATGCTGTCATTCATCACTACAGGATAATGTTATTCATCACTACAGGATGCTGTCATTCATCACTTCAGGATGCTGTCAGTCATCACTACAGGATGCTGTCAATCATCACTACAGGATGCTGTCAATCATCACTACAAGATGCTGTCAGTCCTCACTACAGCATGCTGTAAATCATCACTAAAGGATGCTGTCAGTCATCACTACAGGATGCTTTCAATCATCATTACAGGATGCTGTCATTCTTCACCTACAGGATGCTGTCATTCATCACTTGAGGATGCTGTCATTCATCACTACAGGATGCTGTGAGTCATCACTACAGGTTGCTGTCAATCATCACTACAGGATGCTGTCAATCATCACTACAGGATGCTGTCAATCATCACTACAAGATGCTGTCAGTCCTCACTACAGCATGCTGTAAATCATCACTAAAGGATGCTGTCAGTCATCACTACAGGATGCTTTCAATCATCATTACAGGATGCTGTCATTCTTCACCTACAGGATGCTGTCATTCATCACTTGAGGATGCTGTCATTCATCACTACAGGATGCTGTGAGTCATCACTACAGGTTGCTGTCAGTTATCACTACAGGATGCTGTCGGTCATCACTACAGGATGCTGTCAGTCATCACTACAGGATGCTGTCAGTCATCACTACAGGTTGCTGTCAGTCATCACTACAGGATGCTGTCAGTCATCACTTGCATCACTGGAGTAACCAAAGCACTTCTAGTTTCCTTCATTATTAGCTTCACTACATTACTATTAAAGAACCTTGAAGTAATATACTGTAGTTAAGACCTTGAAGTAATATAATATATTTAAGACCTTGAAGTACCATAATATATTAAAGAACTTGAAGTACTATAATACAGTTAAGACACTGAAGGAGTGAAATCCTTGAGTGTGTCTAACTGTAAGTGTATAGTCTAAGGTGAAGTACCTCAGACTTATTATGAACAGTACTAAATATCTTCAGCTCTTCAAGGGTAAGAAATACTGAAGGAGTGAACTCCCTCAGTGTGACTATATTTAGCCATAACTAATGAACAGAGAAAATGTTATTTTAGTGCCAGGAATGTCTGCATTGTTTATTCTGGACTCTATTTTGAAATTGGCATCTGTTGAAATTTGTGTGAAATCGGCGAAATTGCCAATTTCTGACCACTATATTGGGTGGTTGAAATAAGTGAATGGGCGGTTTCTTGTACTCAGTCGACAGACTAGAAGTAAATAAGTTTATTCAAGTATACACAAATACAGTTACATAGATTATCATACATAGCAGTGTATGTATAGAGAACCTAGGATAACCCAGAAAAGTCAGTGACTTATTTCCAGTACCTGGATTTTTGTTAATTTTTTTTTTCTCGGTTGTTTGTTGGGCTATCTCATCGAAACTTGGGCAATGTATGATGGAAAGATGCTTCTTAACATACAACAAAAATAAAAAAGACGGACGATAAATTAGGGAGTTCACTTCTAAGCCATTAGCCGCCTCTTTGCAGTATATTTTCGTATGGTTGTATTCTCATTTGTTTGGACTTATTTGATAGAATGGAAGATATATTACAGAAATAGATATGATTTTGATTGCTTTCATGACGAAAAGTACCTTGAAATTGAGCTCAAAGTAGCGGAAATGTTCTATTTTTGCCGATGTTCAATGAACTTTGTGTAAGTCAAGTTGGCTAATTTTATTAAGTGTATTCTAACCTAACCACTCTGAAATCCGGCAAACTCAGTAATCCAGCACACTACAGGTCCTAATGATACCGGATATGTGATGGAGGACCTGTACACAAATACAGTTACATAGATTATCATACATAACAGCATATGTGTAGAGAACCTAGGATAACCCAAAAAAGTCAGAGTGACTTATTTCCATTGCCTTCACTCAGAGTGTCATTTCTTCTAAAAATGGTGTTACATGAGAATGGGAGTGTTCTTCTTTATTTATTCTACCGTATCAATGTAGAGACAACTTGTACACAAACCAGATGTGTACACTTTGTTTGTTTGCAAAACTTACGTTCACCAGGCTTGTTTACCTAACTCTGCGCCTGTCCTCTCTCGTGTACTCATTCTCTCTCTCTCCATTTATTCGTTTTATCTTGTTTACTCACCTCTGACCCTACATTAAGACTACAAATATTTTAAGGTAAGCAATGAGTGAACTGTATATGCATTTTATCACTCTGGGATGCTTAAATATCATAGAATAGTATGTGTGGGTGGGGTGGTCTGGCTGGCTACCATACATACCGCACTTGATTTCTTACAATAAATACTACTCATCTCACCCTAGATTAAGACTACAAATATTTTAAGGTAAGTAATGACTGAACTGTACAGGTCTCCCTCAACATTCACGAGGGTTAGGGGATCAAGACCCTCGCGAATGTTGAAAAACCGTGAATGTTTGGTGCCCCAATATATTGTAGGGAAATATAATACAATACTGCTTCCTTAACTTGTTGAACCATGAACAATCATAAAATACATGAAAACGTCGTAAATTGTACTAAATACACACGTTATGCCTTAACAACATATATGTTATTAAATACCACTGCCTCCACCACTGCAAGTCCCTACTACCCTCCCTCCGACCCCCCACAACTGGCAGCCAGCCCTCCCACCACTGTGTGGTGAGTGTTTTGTTTGTTTATTTGCTATTAAACTACAGTATAAATAATGTCAACCCATTTATGACTCCATATTGGAATGGCTATTCGGACAGGTATTGGAAGGTGACATCATGTGTTTACTCTTGAACACAGCAAAGAATCAAACATTTCTGCTACTGCTAATAATAATAATAATAATAATAATAATAATAATAATAATAATATAAAAATAATAATAATATAATAAAAATAATAATACATATTAATAATAATAATAATAATAATAATAATAATAATAAAAAAAGCTCAAGTTAGAGTATGTAGGAAAGAGGGAAATTATTTCCCAGTAAAAGTAGGCCTTAGACAAGGATGTGTGATGTCACCGTGGCTGTTTAATATATTTATAGATGGGGTTGTAAGAGAAGTAAATGCGAGGGTCTTGGCAAGAGGCGTGGAGTTAAAAGATAAAGAATCACACAAAGTGGGAGTTGTCACAGTTGCTCTTTGCTGATGACACTGTGCTCTTGGGAGATTCTGAAGAGCAGTTGCAGAGATTGGTGGATGAATTTGGTAGGGTATGCAAAAGAAGAAAATTGAAAGTGAATACAGGAAAGAGTAAGGTTATGAGGATAACAAAAAGATTAGGTGATGAAAGATTGGATATCAGATTGGAGGGAGAGAGTATGGAGGAGGTGAATGTATTCAGATATTTGGGAGTGGACGTGTCAGGGATGGGTCTATGAAAGATGAGGTGAATCATAGAATTGATGAGGGGAAAAGGGTGCGTGGTGCACTTAGGAGTCTGTGGAGACAAAGAACTTTGTCCTTGGAGGCAAAGAGGGGAATGTATGAGAGTATAGTTTTACCAACGCTCTTATATGGGTGTGAAGCATGGGTGATGAATGTTGCAGCGAGGAGAAGGCTGGAGGCAGTGGAGATGTCATGTCTGAGAGCAATGTGTGGTGTGAATATAATGCAGAGAATTCGTAGTTTGGAAGTTAGGAGGAGGTGCGGGATTACCAAAACTGTTGTCCAGAGGGCTGAGGAAGGGTTGTTGAGGTGGTTTGGACATGTGGAGAGAATGGAGTGAAACAGAATAACTTCAAGAGTGTATCAGTCTGTAGTGGAAGGAAGGCGGGGTAGGGGTCGGCCTAGGAAAGGTTGGAGGGAGGGGGTAAAGGAGGTTTTGTGTGCGAGGGGCTTGGACTTCCAGCAGGCATGCGTGAGCGTGTTTGATAGGAGTGAATGGAGACAAATGGTTTTTAATACTTGACGTGCTGTTGGAGTGTGAGCAAAGTAACATTTATGAAGGGGTTCAGGGAAACCGGCAGGCCGGACTTGAAGCCTGGAGATGGGAAGTACAGTGCCTGCACTCTGAAGGAGGGGTGTTAATGTTGCAGTTTAAAAACTGTAGTGTAAAGCACCCTTCTGGCAAGACAGTGATGGAGTGAATGATGGTGAAAGTTTTTCTTTTTTGGGCCACCCTGCCTTGGTGGGAATCGGCCAGTGTGATAAAAAAAAAATAAAAAAATAATAATAATAATATAATAACAATAATAATAATAATAATAAATACGATAGAATTGAAGAAGGAAATTGTACAAAAATACGAGGGCTGAAGCAGTGGTGGAGGAAGTGGTTGACGCAGCGTCAGTGTGGCTTTGTTTATGCTGGAGTATTAGTCTCCGTGCTCTTCCAAACATTTCACAATAATTCATTGTATTTGGTGCTTGTAGATTGAGTGTGACTGGAGTGGTTGAGGCAGTGGTAGAGGCAGTGATAGAGGCAGTGGTAGAGGCAGTGGGTGAGGCAGAGGTATTTACTAATATATATGTTATAAATAATAATAGTACATGTTAATATTAATAACATTTATAATAATAATAATAATAATAAATGTTATTCATAATGTACTATTATTATTTATAACATATATGTTAGTAAATATCACTGCCTCTACCACTCTCACCCACTGCCTCTACCACTGCCTCACCCACTGCCTCACCCACTGCCTTTACCACTGCCTTTACCACTGCCTCTACCACTGCCTCACCCACTGCCTCAACCACTCCAGTCACACTCAATCTACAAGCACCAAATACAATGAATTATTGTGAAATGTTTGGAAGAGCACGGAGACTAATACTCACTCCAGCATAAACAAAGCCACACTGAGGCTGCATCAACCACTTCCTCCACTACTGCTTCAGCCCTCGTATTTTTGTACAATTTCCTTCTTCAATTCTATCATATTTATTATTATTATTATTATTATATTAATATTATTATTATTATTATTATTATTATTAGCAGTAGTAGAAATGTTTGATTCTTTGCTGTGTTCAAGAGTAAACACACGATGTCACCTTCCAATACCTGTCCGAATAGCCATTCCAATATGCAGTCATAAATGGGTTTACATTATTTATACTGTAGTTTAATAGCAAATAATGAACAAACAAAACACTCACAACACAGTGGTGGGAGGGCTGGCTGCCAGTTGCAGGGGTCGGAGGGAGGGTAGTAAGGACTCGTGGCGGTAAACTTAAATATGATTTGGCAGCTGGGAATTTGGCGGTTGGGAATTCACGAATGTGTGAAGCCCGCGAAAGTTGAAAACGTGAATCTTGAGGGAGACCTGTATATGCATTTTATCGCTCTGGGATGCTTAAATGTAATAGAATATTATGTGTAGGTGGGGTGGTCTGGTACAGTAGCCCAGCTGACTACCATACATACCACACTTGATTTCTTACAATAAATACTACTTGTCTCACCCTAGATTAAGACTACAAATATTTTAAGATAAGTAATGAGTGCACTCTGTGTGTATTTTACTTTTTTATTGTTTTTTGATGCATAGTTCTATTGCTAACTTAATACACCTACCATCCGACTTACGACCTGCTCGACTTACGACCACTCAACTTACGACCGTGTTTTTTATGCCAAATTTCTGGGAAATAAACAACTATTTGTGTTGTACACAGTGTTTATCTTCAACCTTACAGTATAAAAAGTAAAGTAAAACATGAAATACCAAAATAAAACAATAAAATAAAGTCATTACAAAAATGTTTTGTTGATATTCATTAATAAAGTTCGACTTACGACCATTTTGACTTACGACCGGTTTCTCGGAACCAAACTCGGTCGTAAGTCGGATGGTAGGTGTATATGTTAGTGTAAACTTGTTATCTGGTATTTGTATGCATTTATAAGGGGGAAAAAAAGGGTTTTCCCACTTTAGGCGATTTCCGCTTTACGGCGGTAGCCTGGAACCTAACCTGCCATATAAGTGAGGCCCTACTGTATATACTGTAATAAAGACAATAAAGGAAATCAGCTCTAATGTACATTATTTAGGTAAGCATACTTGTCAGAGAGCCTGTCATAAGTTTGAGTCATCGGTAAATGAGTATGTCACTAAGCGAGGAAAGGCTGTAGTGAAACTTTACTATGTATGTTTGGCCAATATTAGAATACACGTACGTAATATGATCTTGTGCAAAGACCAGGGAACAAGTGTTCTTTGGAATGCAAAGACCAGGGAAAGTGTTCTTTGGAACATCCTTTACTTTCGTCTTAATCCATTGAATCACGTACATACTTAAGAAAGTACATACATACCCTGCTCATAAATTATCCAGAACCTAGTGTCATACATTTCTGAGGCACTGGCTGAGATACTGAGTGGGGAGGATAAGTAAGTTTATTTAGGTACAGGTACATATAAGTACACTACATGGGGAAGTGGAAAAGAATTCTTCCTCCATAAGCCATGTGTGTCATAAGAGGCGACTAAAATGCCGGGAGCAAGGGGCTAGTAACCCCTCCTCCTGTATAAATTACTAAATTAAAAAATTAAAACTTTTCAGACAAACTTTTGTTTTTCTTTTTAGGTGACCCTACGGCCGGTTTGTTGAAAAAAAAAAACTCATAAGTTATCATACCTAATAACATATGTTTAAATTACTAGGATTTCCCAAAAGTCAGGATGCTATCAACAGGTTCGTTTTTTTGTTGAGGGCAGTTCATGCCTGCTCAGGACCACTTATCTTCACGAGCACATTGTCCTTTAATATTGGAAGAATATCACTACAGGGATTAGACAAGCCACCTCCAATTAACCCCTAAATAAAACAAGATGAGAAACAGGATGGCATAGAGTATATGAAAGATGCCACATCTGTCACCCTGCTTTTAAATGATGAACTGGACAGATATAAAGTAAAATACTGTGCAGCACGTACTAATTCCAAATTGCAGTTTACTTTAAATATCACTGAAATTCCATACCTTGTAAAAAACAAACCTTATAATGAAGTAGTGTCACGATTGCATGTCTACCAATTAATGCAACTTAGCACGACAAATTTAACCCTCTAACTGTCCAAACGTAGATCTACATTCGCTTGCGAAGCGCTCCGAACGTAGATCTACTTTTTTTTTTCATTCTTTATGGAGAAAATCAAGGTTGGAGAGCTACGCGCACAAATGCAGACCTACGTTTGGACTGTTTAAGGGTTAAAAATGCTGCACAGCACCTTACAAAGTGGTACTTTATTCTGTTTTTAAAGATTAATTTTGCACTTGAGAAATATTACATTTACATTACCTTTGCACCATGGATTGAAGAGTATAAAGAAAGTATCCTTGCAAGGATAACTATAGGCCTTATCTCCCGACTGGACATCCACTTCCAGTTTCCACTCTCCAATAATAGCCTTGCTGGATATGTTCACCTGAATTGTAAAAGATTAGGGTTTACACTCTTCTACTAATCAATATTAAGTTGTTTACATGCTGCACAAGGTATAAATTATAGCAGTGGTTTGTAATTCATAGACCTAATACTGCAAGCATGTTCAAATGGTAAAGTTCTTTGTGCTACACTGACTTCGAAACTGATAATATTGTAACAACTCTCAACTGGGAATATTTTGTTTTGCCTTAATTCATGTGTTCTAATACTGTATGTTTATGTCTGCTTAATATAATATGTCTAATACAGTGGAACCTCAAAAATCGAACTTAATCCGTTCCAGGAGCTAGTTCTAAATTCGAAAAGTCTGAAATTCGAAGCAATATTTCCCATAAGAAATAATGAAAATACAATTAATCTGTTCCAGAAACCCAAAAATATTCACACAAAAAATACATTTTATAGAGATTAATTACAGTTTTACATACAACAAATACTATAGTTTTTAATTATGTATAGTAATACATATAAAATAACATTTTTACTTACCTTTATTGAAGATTGGTGATGACATCTGGAAGATAGGGAGGAGGAGAGAGGGAGTCGGGGTTAGTGTTTGGAAGGAGAATCCCCCTCCATGAGGACTTCAGGTAAAGCCCTCTCTGGGGTTACTTCCCTTCTCTGTCTTTTAATGCCACTAGGACCAGCTTGAGAGTCACTGGACCCCTGTCTCACAAAATAACTGTCCACAGTCCTCTGTTTCTGGTGCCTCTTTAACATTTCCCTAAAATGGGACATGGTTCTGTCACTGAACTTGTTGCAAAGATGGCTTGTTTCAGCTTGCTCAGGGTGGTACTTCTGCACAAACATTTGGACATCATTCCACTTGGCACAAATCTCCTTAATCTTTGAAGAAGGCACCTCATCCACTCCCTATATTAACACCTTTCGCAACATCAGCTTCCTTGATTTGTTCTTTCTTTGACAGGATAGAACCGATGGTCGACTTGTTTTTCTCATACATCCTGGCAAGCTCAAGTCTCACACCACTCTCATACTTATGTATTATTTCCTTCTTCACATCTATGGTGTTTCTCACTTTCTTTACCACAAGTTTTTTTGGGCCCATGGCAGCTTATTTCACAGTCCCACAAGCACTAAACACAACGAAATAATCGTTAAATGCGTGAATGAGAGTGCAGGTTAGTGTTCACTCAAGCATAAACAAAGCTAGACTGCTCACGGCGCCTATGCGGGGACGCGGACAGAGCGAGTGGCAGACAGGTCCCATACCCGGCGGTCCGAAAATAGGGGTGCGTTTGATAATAGGGACACAGTTTGTCCGAAAAAATGGTCCTATTTTCAAAACGTTCGATATGTGATATGTTCGATTTTTGAGGTTCCACTGTACCTACTATTCTGTATATACAACAATCAATCTGACCACAGAGTGATTTTTTTTGTATACCAGCATTGGTAAGCCAACAGCTGCTGACATGGGTAGCATGTGCATGTGTCCTTGAGCATAATGTTGTGCCATCCCCATGCTACACCACTGAATGAGTCACCTTATGATAATAATTCAGGTCAGGTAATTTTGCTTGTGTAATAAACCAACAAGATGTTAAATTTTAAAGTGTTATACAGTACATCTTGCAATGAGAACTTAGTTGTAATGAGACACAAAACAAGAAGACAATTTTAAATTTAAAACCCTTCCCTCCCTCAAGGAAGGTGCCATAATGCCAGAAAAGTACTTGTGATCCAACGAATTAGACCTGTCATCTTCCTTGGATCAACTCTGATTGCCTCCCGTTCCCCATGTGCTGTGTGACCCTACATCTTTAAAAAGAGATTGGACAAATATACGAGTGGGAGGGGCTGGGTTTGATTGGTGTCGTGGGTATGGGAGTAAATTCTTGGGTAGCTTTGGGAAGGGGTGGTTTTGATAAAAACCTGCCTTGTATGGGCCAGTAGGCCTTTTGCAGTGTTCCTCCATTCATATGTTCTTAATAATAATAATAATAATAATAATAATAATAATAATAATAATAATAATAATAATAATAATAATAATCCTTTAATGTTTCTGGATAAAGAATTCTTTTCACAAACCCCAAAGTTTTCTTGCACTTATACTGGGAGGCCTATCTAATACATCATCCCCTCAAGGAAGGTTCCTTGATGTTGGTGAGGGGCTCTTGATTTAGGGAATTGGATTTGTGCTCCAGTTCCCCGAATTAAGCCTGAATGCCTTCCACATCCCCCCCCCCAGGTGCTGTATAATCCTCTGGGTTTAGCGCTTCCCCCTTGATTATAATAATAATAATATCTAATACATCTGTGCCTGGGGATTAACTACAGCCAACCACCTTGAACCTTTAATAACCCAACAAAAACCTACTGTGTCGATGATTACCAGCTCCTGTGCCAGACAGCACACCCCACCACTTCAAAAGCCTTAATCTACTAAATATACAAGACATACATTCATATTATTGTGCCTACTATACAGAATACAGAACATTAAACTCCAATATGAACCCTCTGCTTCAACTTCTCCTTGATAGCTACAACAGAACGCACAGTCACAATACAAGGCGCAAGGCACAAGGCACTCTTTGACATGCCTCATGTCAGTCTCACAATATGCAAAGATGCAATGCACATAAAGGGCCCGAAGATCTGGAATTCACTACCTGAACTGGTAAAGGATTCCCTGACTACATACAAATTTAGGGCTATGCTTAAAAATCATCTCATCTCTCAATATTAACCAAACCAACCAAAACAACTTCTAATCAGTTTGAAGCAACTCTCCCAAATATTATATTATATGACCTCTAGTCTATTAAAACACCTGCCAATCCATAAAATATTAGTTTGTAATCATTAATTGTAATATTGTTTTATTATGTGCAACTTCAAAATAATCATTCTTATTAACCTCCACCCTGACTACCTTGCATGAGTATTAACATAAAATAAAGATTTATTAAAAGGTTAGCTGTATAATCCTCTTGGTTTAGCGCTTCCCCCTTGATTATAATAATAATAATATTAAAAGGTTAACTACTGTACTCTTATATTGTCTAAACTTAAGTAGTCATTATGTACTAGGATTAGTCTGTCCAAAATGCCCTGGCAAAATTGTAATTACACACTGTAACCTTTGCAAAGAAATAAAATCTTTACTCTATTTCTTAATCCTACATGTAAGCCTCTTCCTTCTCCCACTTGGAAAAATAATTTTCTTTACAGTCCTGAACATTATACAGGATTTTAATCTTTAAAAGGTTCTGAGAGTTCTACTTCCATATCACACTTTGCTTCCTTATGTGCTGGAATGCAATAAAATTAATGAATTCAGAGACAACTCACTCACAAATGCTCAAGAAATGTCGAAGTATTTTATCCACAGTGATATATTACAAATCATTCTGGAAAAATATCCTGACCTTGCTGCTTGTAAATATGCATAACCCCTTAAACCTGTTTAAATTAAAGCATACTTTGCTAAAATAAAAGATAATATAAACAATTCAGAACAACATATAAGCTACACTAATGATCTTGTGAATTGATTCATGTCTTCATAAATAACTCATTGTGACTGTAACCAGATATAAACATGTAAATACATGTACTGCTTAGTTAACAAAGTTTTATGACCCCGTCCTTGGACTCATTACGTACCTCTGTAACCTTTTGACTACCACCCACACCATGCTTACAGGGTGTATAATAAAGATATTGCAAGGCTTGTCTCATTTTATCACTTAGGTTATTGTGAACAGCTTTGTTAAGCTTTAAAGTTAAAATAGTTATTGATACTTTATAACTCTTTAAAAAAAAAACTGAACATAGAAAATATGTGCCATACCTTGAATGTAATAGAGCAGTCAGATACCTCTTGTATATATGCAGACCAGCCATTATGAGCATCCACACCGATACCAACGCCAACAAGAGTCTGGTTTCCAAAATTAGGACTCTTGGCATCTAAAAAGTACATAACATATAAGTATATAACAAATTTATAGCTTTCGTTATCACAG
>NC_069415.1:31184233-31186733 GCF_026875155.1 Cherax quadricarinatus
TTTGTCCAGGGGGAAAGGGGAAAAAAATTTTTTCCTCCGTAAGCCATGCGTGTCGTTTTGGGGCGACTAAAATGCCGGGAGAAAATGGGTGGTAACCCCTTTCCTGTAGACTTTCAAAAAAAAGAAAAGGGAAAAAAAAAACTTTATAAAACGGGGATGTTTTAAATGTGCGGGGATGTAGTGCGGATGACAAAAAAACAGATGTTGCTGATTTTAAATAATGAAAAGAAGTTGGTTTGGCCGGGCCCCTAAGCGAAAAAAAAGCTAAAGGGGGTGGGGGATTTTTGGGTTTTGGGGGGAAAAAAATGGGATTAAATCTGGGGGTATTGAGAGATTTTAGAGAAAAGGGAAAGGGGGTACCCGTAATGTTAAATGATAGTTATGGAAGGAAAAAAGGGAAAATATAAATTGTGTAAATTAAAGAATTATGTGGAAAAAAAGAAAAGGGTTTTGGGAGGGGGGGAAGTGGGGTCATAAAAAGCTTTGTTGCACCTGGAAAAGGGGAAGGAATGCAGAGGGGGGAGAGAGAGTTTTTTGGGAGATGTTAATTAAAAGTATGGGAAAGCCTTTGAAAAGTAGAGAAAAATTTGTGGTAGGGGACCTAAAATGTTTAAAAGTAGGAGAAATTTTTTTAGAAGGGTGGGGTAGGTAAGTTTGGGGGGCCCAGGTGAAAATGTAAGGGGAAAACCCCTTTTGGGATTAAACTTTTTTAAAAAAGGGGGTTTTATTTTAAAGGAAATACATTTTTAAGAAAAAGAGGTTTTAAAAAGTAAAACAAGATATGATGTGGGGCAAAAAAATGACAGTATTTGCTGGTTTATGTTTTTGGTAGAAAAAGGGACTGTTGAGTAGATTTCGGGGATTTTAAAAATGTTTATAGAGGGGCCACAGATATTCAGATCACTTTCTAGTTGTGGCTACACTGAGAGTAAAAGTAGATGGGAAAACAAGGGGGGAATAGAAGCTTAGGGAAGAGAGAGGGGGGGGAAGGGTTTAAAAACAAAAAGAAGGGGCATTGGGTAAGATAAAAAACAGCTTTTGGAAAGGATAGATGGGCTAATGAGAGAAAAGGCAATGGGTCAAGAGGTTGGGGGGGGGGTTTTAAAAATGTAGTTTTTAAGGGGTGTTAAACCAGAATTTTTTGGGGTTTAACGGGAAAAGTGGGGTGCGGGGGGGGGAAGGGGACGTTTGGGGGAAAAGAAAATGGAAGAGGTAGTAAGGGAGAAAAAATTTAGAATTTTGAGAAGTTTTTACAAAGTGAAGTGTGCAAGGAGGGAAGAGTATTTGGGGGGAAAAAGAGAGAGGTTAAGAGAGGGGTAAAGAAAATGTAAAAAGAGAGCAAATGAAAGAAGGGGTGAGATGTTATCAACAAATTTTTTTGAAAATAAGAAAAAGTTTTTGGGGTGAGATTAACAAGTTAAGAAAGCCTAGAAACAAATGGGTTTGGGCCCTTAAAAATAGGGGGAGGGAGTTATTAAAAAGGGGAGTTAGAGGTTTGGGGGATGGAGGGAATGTTTTTGAAGGGAAATTTTTAAAAAGTTGATGAAGATAGGGAAAACAACCCCCCCCCCCTTTTTCCTGTTCCCCTCTTTTTTTACATCTGAAAAGGTTTTTAACCTGGGAATCCAATTTGTTTTCCAAGTGATTCCCTTTTTGTGGGTTTTCAGTGAAAGCTGCGCCCTTGCCTTTTGGCCCCTGCAAGCAGTCCACAGATGAAAGGTATTTTTTTTGTTTTCCCGCTTTAGACCCTGTATATTTGCAAAGAAGAATGTCATCGGACTGGTGGTATTGTTGGTACTGGGGGAGGATTTTTTTTCCGGCATTAGTATCTGTATCTGTTGGTTTGGAGTGGAGGCCATCGACTGTGGTTCCACTCCAGGAATGACTGGATTTGGTGTACGATTTCTGCCATTTCCTGCCAGTTTTTTTTCCTTCCTGGCACTAAAAAACCTCTCCATCACCAACAATGTCACCATGCTCACCACCACCACCATGTGCTTGTGGTATCACAAGTGGTCAGCAACAATGTCACTGAACAGGTTGATGCTCCTATTCACAACAGTAATGTTAGAATACCATTTTTCCACCAGGCTCTGTGTTTGAGCCCAACGGTAACAGTTCCTTACTTTCTGCAGTGGAAATGTTGACCTTGCTGTTTCCCTCCTCTGAAGAAGAAATTTCTTCAACCACTTCTTGCTGCTCCTTGTGCAGGTCTTGAAGTTCTTCTGTGGTGAGCTCATTCTTGTGATCCTCCACCAACTCTTATACATTCTCATCGTCCATTTCCAAACCCATGGACTGACCCAGAAAAACAATATCCTTCACAACAGGCTCTGGCTGAAAGCCTTCTAAATCTCTGACACACAGTCTGGCCAGAAGTTCTTCCAGGCAGAGTTCACTGTCCTGGAAGACTTCCCCAGAGGCTTTGTCTATTATCCTTAAACACTGGAGGATATTAAAATGGTTTTTCCAAAATTCCCTTAGGGTAAGCTCAGAGGAG
>NC_069415.1:31194233-31366902 GCF_026875155.1 Cherax quadricarinatus
TGGTCACGTTACCTCACAAACATTGTAATTGAAGCGAGGGGGAAGGAAACTCTCGGTTTTGAGTAAAATGAAATTTTAAAAGTAGGAAAAAAAAAAAATCGGGGGGGAAACCAAAAAAAACCCCATTACGGTCCCCTCTTTTTGGGATCCTAATAAAAAACAAGAACAAAGGAACACTGCAGAAGGCCTACTGGAGGAGGCGGGTCCAATCTTAGGGGCAACCAAAGCCACCCAACCTAGGGGGGTTCAGGTCCATTACTTAAGGAAAAACACGGCCCACTTTTTACAAAAGTATCAGGAAAAACCACCCCACCCACCATACTCATGTAATTTACCAACCATTTTAAACAACCACTTTGGGCCCTCTAAAACGGAAATGGGAGTTTGTTCCACTCATCCAAAAACTCAATTACCAAACCAGTATTTTCCAATCCTTCCAAAAATTTTTTTTTCCAACTTAAAACCTTTTGCGAGCCTGTTGGCAGATATTTTCGCACACTATTTACATCCCCTTTATTTATTCCTGTCTTCCATTTATACACCCAATCAATCCCCCCAAAATTTTACGTCCCTTTTTAGAGAGGCAGTTTAGGGCCCCAGTCTATCCCATAGGGGAAGGTTTCGATACAGGGGGCATCTTTTCATCCCCCCTTTGACATTTTCCCGAGAATTTATATCCATTTGAATACGGGGACCAAAACTGTGCAGCATAATCTAAATGAGGCCTAACCAAAGGGTGTAAGAGTTGAAGAACAACCCGAGGACCCCATTTTTACTTTTTGATATGAAGCCAAGGTTCTATTTGCTTTATTGCGAACACTTATGACTGTTGTTTTGGTTTTTAGTTACTGCTAACCAAACCCTAAATCTTTTTCGCAAAACCCTAATAAAGATTTCATTATTTAGTTTTTTATGTGGCATGGTTACGTCCTGTCCAACATTGAACTTTTCATTTGTCTATAAAACTGCATCTGCCATTCTCCGACCCTGCGTCAGTCTATTCAAATCTTCTGGGTGCTCGAATGTCCTCGTCGAATAATTCGAGGGCCTATTTTGGTGTCATCGGCAAACTTCCCGATGTCGCTCTTTAGGGCCCTCATCTATGTCGTTTATGTAATTTGAACAGCGGGGGGCCCAACACTGACCCCTGTGGAACCCGCCGGACGCTTCCCCACCGATTTCCCCCTTTTATGCAAACTCTCTGCTCCCTATTTGTAAACCATGCCTCTATCCAAAAAAAAATTTTCTCCCCTTTTCCAGTGCTTTAATTTTCCTAAAATAGTCTTGATGTGGGACCCTGTCAAAACCCTTACTGAAGCCCATATACACAATATCATTTTCTTTTCCCATGATCTACCCCTCAAATACCTTAGTGAAAAAAGTTAAAAATTCGTAAGGCAGGAACCCCCCTTTGTAAAACCATGCTGAATTCTTGAAAAAATTACTTTTCAAAGGCTAGAACTGCCTCGGCAATTATTGATTCCATAATTTTTTTCCCCACTATGGAGGTTGGCTTATTAGGTACGTGTTAGGATTAATAACCATATGAAACATTATTTTTGGGGCCCTAATACTCCCCTTTAGAATCTGACTGCCTGATATTTTTCCCTATTTATATCATCTTTTTTGCAAACACTTCCCTTTTATATCTAACAAGTTAAAAACTCACGCGGCTTTTAATACCCGTTAAAAATTTAACACATCGTTTTAAAGTTTGGCGAGTGTGTGATAACTAGTAGACCTCAAAAACACCAGTCCCCGTCATTTAATACTACTTTGGGCCAGAAGCTCGAAATGGGAAATTTGCCCAGAAAATAATCAACCCCCACAAAGAGCTTGTTATACCATAAAATAGATTTTTCGTATTCAGTGAATAAAAATGCTATTTTTTAAAAATTTGGAAGCTTTTTTTTTTTTCCCTACAGTAAATGTAACATTAAATCAATGAAGGGGAATTAGGAGGGTTTTTTTTTTAAGTACAAAAAATTTCTTTAAATTTTACATTTTTTACTAGAAAAAAAACAATTTTAAAAATTTATCATCTACGAGGAAAACTACCTAATTAAAAAACGGATAAAATATCAAAATTAACTTTCTTCAAGCAATGACAAAAGACACAGAAAAATTAAACACTTTTAAATTAGAAAGGGCGCATCCTGGAGGCTTTAAAAAATAATAAAAACAAAAGGATAATCAAAAGAGTATTTTAAAATGCCCTTTTTTGGGCACCTTTGGGCATTAAAAAGTGGGGTATTAAGCGGTGACGAGTTGGTCCCCCTTTCCCCAACAAATTAAACGCCCCTTTTTAAATTGCCCTGCTGTAGTGCCACATATTCACTCAGCCCCTAGTTTCATTTTTTTATCTTTCTCAAACGTGACCCAAAGAACATCTCTATAAAACTCTTAAAAGGAATGATCAAAGAGGGGAATCCAAAATCATGGATGTTTTTCCCAAATCACATTTTGAGGAAGGCGGGACAAAAACTGGGAATGAATGAATTTTGGGGTTTCCTAAACCGGGGAAAAATTTTAAAGGCAACTTTGTTTTCCACATTGCAGATTCATTTGTTTCACAAAACCCTGCTTAATGCCTAAAATTTGACGTAGGGGAAAGGGTTTTAGCAGTAAAGGTCGAAAACCCAAAACTGGGCATTGGGTAGTCTACAAGCCCCGGGATGCAAAAACCCAGAAATTCCAGGAACGCTGAAAAAAAATTGACCACTTTCGGGAAAATCTTCCAGCTCCTGCACCCAACATTTTTGCTCCTGGGGGTTTTTCAATTTAAAAGCACCCAAAAAATGGAGGAATAAGCAAAAAAATAATTTTTGCAGTAATAAAAACCCGGACAACTCCCGATGAAAATCACACTCACACGAGCTTTTAAAAACTCTGCACAAAATTCAATTTAAAAACCCGCAAAAAAGAGGGGGAAAAGACTGGGGAATACCCCCAGAACCTCATCTTTACAACAAAAAAGGGTCTGATAAGAAAATTTACCATAAACAAAAAAAAATATACTCAGAACAAAACATAATTTAAAGGGTTTTGACCAAAAGTAAAAAGCTGGAGCCCCCCTACCGACAAAAGGACAAATCACGAGGGACATTTACCAAAAACAATTCAATAACCAAAAAAATATAGTGGGACCAAGTAAACCAAATCCTAACCGAAAAAGCTTGGGGAAATATAAAAGCAACACAGACCCAAACCCTTTTCCCAAACAGATTAAAATCCGGGGGGCACTCGATGTTGCACAAGGGTTTTTTCCCCCTAAAAAAAGGAGGAGTAGAAATTTAAAAAAGAAAAGACAGGGGCCCCCCTTTTCAGGCGACGAAAAGAAAAAAAAGCGGGCTAAAAAAGGGCAAAATATCTGAAATGCCAGGGAAAACCTGGGCAGGGGAAATAGGGAAGCATCGAAATTAAGCAAAAAAATCCTTTTGGAGCCCGGAATTTGCGGGAAAACTAAAAGCCCCTAAAAGAAATCGAAAAAAAACCCAAAGTATTTTTTCTCCCCAAACCCAAAACAAAATCGAGAACAACGCCAGTTTGGGCCCCTTTTTAAAAAAGATGGGTCCTAAAACAGATGACAACAAGGAAAAGAGTTTAGCACTCAAGTCCTTATGACTCAGTTTTTAGCAAGCCGCTAACCAGACAGAGTCCCCAAGATCAAAAAAAAAAGAATTTTTTTTTGAGAGAGCCCCAAAATTTGATTAAAAACAAGCCTATCCGAGTTTTCCTGACGCCCAAAAAGACTTTGAACAGGCGTTAAAGCATGCCCATGCCCCTGCCCCGGGCCAGACTCATGGAACTCTGTTTCATCAAGAACTGCAAGAACCCCTATCACGAGCCTTTTTTTCCCCCTAGGAGAAAGGGGGCATGGAAAACGGGGGTTCGTCCCTCAGTTTCTAAAAACAACAGACATTTGCCCCACTCCACAAAGGGGGGAGTAAAGCAACACAAAAAAACCCACAGGGCCAATAGCACTAACTCCCATAACATAAAAATCTTTGGGAAAAGGGGCCCCAAGGGAAACAAGACACCACCCCTCTAAAACCCTCAGTTTTTAAAAACCCGGGCAACATGGGTTTAGAACAGGTCGCTCCTGTCTGTCTCAACTACTGGATCACTACGACAAGGTCCTAAATGCACTAGAAGACAAAAAGAATGCAGATGTAATATATACAGACTTTGCAAAAGCCTTCGACAAGTGTGACCATGGCGTAATAGCGCACAAAATGCGCGGTAAAGGAATAACAGGAAAAAGTCGGTCGATGGATCTATAATTTCCTCACTAACAGAACACAGAGAGTAGTCGTCAACAGAGTAAAGTCCGAGGCAGCTACGGTGAAAGCTCTGTTCCACAAGGCACAGTACTAGCTCCCATCTTGTTCCTCATCCTCATATCCGACATAGACAAGGATGTCAGCCACAGCACCGTGTCTTCCTTTGCAGATGACACCCGAATCTGCATGACAGTGTCTTCCATTGCAGACACTGCAAGGCTCCAGGCGGACATCAACCAATCTTTCAGTGGGCTGCAGAAAACAATATGAAGTTCAACGATGAGAAATTTCAATTACTCAGATATGGTAAACATGAGGAAATTAAATCTTCATCAGAGTACAAAACAAATTCTGGCCACAAAATAGAGCGAAACACCAACGTCAAAGACCCGGGAGTGATTATGTCGGGGGATCTCACCTTCAAGGACCATAACATTGTATCAATCGCATCTGCTAGAAAAAAGACAGGATGGATAATGAGAACCTTCAAAACTAGGGAGGCCAAGCCCATGATGACACTCTTCAGGTCACTTGTTCTATCTAGGCTGGAATATTGCTGCACTCTAACAGCACCTTTCAAGGCAGGTGAAATTCCCGACCTTGAAAATGTCAGGAATTTCACGGCGCGCATAACGGGAAAAAAACCCCCAATTACGGGACGTTTGAGGTTTCTAAACCTTATTCCCTGGAACGCAGGGGGGAGAGATAATGTTTTATATACCCTGGAAAATCCAAGAGGGATGTACCGAATTTACACGAAATCACTCACTACGAAAGCAAAAGACTTGGCAGACGTGCACCACCCCCCCAATAAAAGCAGGGGTGCACTAGCACGTTAAAGAGACCATACAATAAGGTCGGGGGCCCGAGATTTTAAATTGCCTCCCAGCACCATAAGGGGATTACCAACAACCCTGCGCTTCAATTTGGGACTGGGGAAGCACCTAAAGTCGTTTCCCGATCAGCCGGGTGTGCTCGTACGTTGGTTTGGGGTCGCCCGCGCAACAGCCCGGGTTTATCGGGGGATCCACCCGGGGCCCGGTCACGACCGGCCGCGGGGGCGTTGACCCCCGGGGAAATTTCCGGTAAACTCCGGGGGAAAAAAGCTCCCTGGGAGTTTGATATGTTTGAAAAAAAAAAGTTCAACCGTCACGCGAATCCGACTTTGGACCCGATGGTGTCTAATCAATGGAACAAAAATTTTGCTGGGAAAAACAAAAAAACAAAAGCCTGGCATAAAATACCGACAGGTTAAATTTCACCCCCCCCCAACACAGGAAACAGTTTAAAGTCATGGGGGTACTATGCCATCTCAAATACAGTTCCGTCAGGTCAACCCCTTCTTACACCTCATTTATTTTGAAACATTTCAAATAAATTGTCTCAAAGGGTTTTTAACCTCTCCATAAATAATAATAATTTTTCCCCTTCCTTTCCCCCAAAAAAAATTAACAGGGATGAAAAAGTTTAGGCACACATAACCCCCCAAAAAAAAATCACAACCTTGCGCAACAGCTCACAAATAAACCCACTTTTTGGGGAGGACACTTTCTGGTTCAAAATTTTGACCTCTAAAGTGGGGGAATTTTGGTGAATTATAGCCAAAATTACCCCTAATTTGTTTCGTTTTTTTTTAGGCTTTCCTACCAAAGCAGTGAAGACAGGGAAGTTTATCCTTTTCTTTGTCCATTTCTTGGTTGGTTGTAAGTTTAATGGTAAACTCTTGTCCACGTCTCAGCACCAGACGAGGATGGTCTCCCTGCATCAGATGGTAGGAGCTGGTGTGGTGACTGCTGCCATTTTCACCAGTCATCAGGTCAAAGTCCTTCACCACCAAGAAATCTGCCAAGGGATAAATGTGGTCACAATTTACATTTGCCAGAATTTTACCTATAATTGGGAAAAAATAAAGTATCACAATATGTATTCCATACTTCCGTAATAAAATATAGGGTAATAAGAACATGCATAATAAGAACTTTTAACGTAAGTTTAGTAATTCATTCAAAATTCTGAAATGTTGCAAAATACTTTTAAGAGATTTTCACCTCAGATAAGTCGAAAATTATAATACTCAAAACAGATTACAGCACAAGTTTATAATGCTATCCCAGTCAATTAGTTAAACTGGAGCTGTCTCTTACGATCCTTGACTTCGGGAGAAACGTTGCAGATTAAGAAACTCATTATACTGCATTTGTGTTTATTTTTCCAAGGCGCCTTAGTGATGGCGAGACTCTACATATAAGAAACTAGATATATCCTCCCCCTTCCTTGCAGTGAACCTGATTGCCTCCCATTTCCCAGGCGATATACGACTCCCTGTGAGTTTAGCGCTTCCCACTATCAACAGTAATAGAGGCAGTCATCTATATGATGATTTTAATTAAAATGCGATTGAAAAAGTATGCCCAAAACTGAACACATTTTTTCAATCACATTTACAAGAATCACTAAATGAGCTTTACAAGATCTGCTGTACTGTAAAACCACTATTATGTCGTATCTTCTGGAAGAATAGGTAGCGTGGAAGGTTACTAAAGGCGACAGACTAGTATGGTTTTATTCTTCAAATGGGTTCACGGGCAAGACGTGTAGGGGGTAGGCATTGACGGGAGGTCAAGTAGGCGGGGAGTGAGGCAGATGCCAGACCACAATCTACCTGTCACTTGCGAAACTAGGCCTAGGCCAGTAACTCACCCTAGTGGGAAGTATGTGAAATTGGTGAGTAGACTTACTGTCTACAGTACAACTAATAATAATAATAATAATAATAATAATAATAATAATAATAATTTGGTGTATTTCAATCCCTGCACGATCCAAGAAAAGTATCCCAGTGTTGAACGTGAAAGGAATAATGCAGAATATGGCACATGGACACTAATATCCAAATTTTTCATAAAAAATGGGAAAGTTGGACATGTACTGTCCAATGAGATTAAACGTGGCAAAATAGTATCTACACACTCCAGTTATAATACCAACCTTCTTCTAAGAATTAATGCTGCTATAATTACCGACAGTATATTAGGTGAAAGGACACAAGTGCAACTAATGTGACATTTTATTGTCACTCTCCAGGAGCTTTGACAAGCCGTAGCTCCTGGAGAGCGAAATGTTTCCACGATAAAATGTCACTTTAGTTGCACTTGTGTCCTTTTACCTAACATTCTCCTAAGTAGGACACACCAGTGTTGAAATTTTGAAAGCTGGTCAGAAGAGTCATTCTCCAGCTATTACACAGATTCATTTTCTTAAATTAATTTAGTGTACTGACAATTTTGTGCACACAAACATGTTAATTTTTCCACTGTAATCTACCTTGTCCATAATTACTATCGCACTTGTTTTCTATGTTTCGTAATGTGATGTCTAGGATGTTTCCTTAATTTATGGTATAACTTAACAAATCTTTGAGGACACTTGTGTTGTAGAGGTCTGAGTAAAGTTCAGACCTCTACAACACAATGGGTACCATCTTGTTCATAAGATACTACATCACTAAATATTAAAGCTATTCAGTAGAGGTAGATTTAACTATAACGCGATTTGGCGAGAATAAAAGTCACACTGTTCCACACATAAAATTGGCAAATGTGTACCTACACGTTTTAATTTCGCTGTTGCCAAATTAGGACGCAACCTTCTTGAACGTTTGAAACCAAGCAGAAGAGGGTTTTGGAAATTATTGGAGTCATTGTAGATAAATGGCTCAGACAACCAAGTTGATATATTAGACATGTACAACACTTGAATACCTTCACTGAAGAAGCCATTGTGTGGCAGAACGTATCACAATAAAGATACTTAAGTGTCGGGCATGTGTCTAAATTATCATCAGAGCCATTACAGTAATTTCAGAATAAGTCCAGCAATCTTGTTTACAGAGCACCTGTACATGCCAGTAGCAAAAATATTGCCCTAGGTACTATACACCAGCACTGAAAATTTGAACGAGGTAAAAACAAAAAGTTGATAGGAAGGAAAATAAAAGAAAATAATGAGAAAAATACAAGGAACTACTTGAAGATCCCTCTTGTATGCCCTGTTGGGTTTATATTTCGCATCAGGCTCCTTTATATTTCGCACCAAGCTTGTGCTGCCATCTCACGGGCTTAGGCCTAGCTTCAGTCCGTAAGATGTTGCCTTCTTCTATCACAGCCGACAGCCTATAGACAGGCTCGGGGCCTGGTTGGCTCCCAGGGCAAGCTTAGGCACACTATTCAAGAACCCAATAAAGCTCAACGTCGCCTCCGAAGAGTATTATTAACACTACCAAATACCACATACATTATACCATGATCTTGTCAACTGAAACTATTAACTGCAAACCATAATTTTTCAAGGGGTGGACCGGTAAGCCAGCGGAAGGCCTCGGTCAGATGACCAAAAACTCCAACGACGGGTCATCATATGACTATGACCCGCGTCAGGAAACACTTGTCCTGTTTTCTGACAAACCTTACCTAACCCAACCTATTAACTGCACCAAACAGATACAGCAGTTAAATTTCAAGTAAATAAACAGACGAACGCTTGTGATCCTTCAGCTTACTGCAAACACCTTGTTATTGAGATCGGTGGATAAATTCCAGTTACATGAGTCCCGGCCTGTTTTGGGAGTAGCCAGAAACACAAATTGCCACGATCTGCATGGAAACATCACTTGTTCAAATCAAGAAAAAGTAAAGCAAAGAAGGGAGGTACCACAATATTGTATAATGAACCCAGAGCTGCAGAGGGCGATGCCAATCCATTATTTCCTCTATGCCAAACAAGTTTATAAAAACATGTGAATAGTGTATTAATGTTGGTAGAATTACCGACAATATGTTAAATAAAATGATGGAAGTGCAACTAATGTGACATTTTATTGTGGCAACATTTTGCTGGAGAGCGAAACGTTGCTACAATAAAATGTCACATTAGTTGTACTTGTGCCCTTTTACTTAATATAAGAATAGTGGATCACTGCAGACAGCCTACTGGCCCATGCTAGGTAGGCCTAACTTATCCCCACTCATACACTGTCCTTATTTTTTAAGCTATCCGAAGTTCTCTATTTCTCTCTGCCTCTGGTCCTAGAATTTTGCTGCAGTACCTGACTATTTTGGAATCTATACTTGACGGACCAAGTCAATTTAGTGCAGATCAAAATCCGACATCTTTGTTTCAATTCTTCAGGTATGCTACAGGTATTAGTGACCACATTCTGCACGGTGTCCGGTAGCTCGGTTGGTAGTGCACTCAGCTCACACAATGAGGTCTGTGGTTCGATCCCTGGTATGAGTGGAAACATTAGGGCGTATTTCCTTAAAACACCTGCTGTCCCTGTACACCCAGAAGTAAAATTGTTACCTGGGTGTTAGTCGACTAATGTGAGTCGCATCCTGGGATCAAAATTAACCTAATTTTCCCGAAATGCTCTGCATGACAAGGGGCTTTCTATATATGTAGTATGTTGATGATGTCAGCTAAGTCTGTGTACGTTGTACATATATTTGTAGAAAAAACATTATTATTATTAATTATTATTATTATTATTATTATTATTATTATCGTATCCATTACTCCTCACGAAAATCACTCACTACGAAAGCAAAAGACTTGGCAGACGATGCACCATCCCCCCAATGAAAAGCAGGGGTGTCACTAGCACGTTAAGAGACCATACAATAAGTGTCAGGGGCCCGAGACTGTTCAACTGCCTCCCAGCACACATAAGGGGGATTACCAACAGACCCCTGGCAGTCTTCAAGCTGGCACTGGACAAGCACCTAAAGTCAGTTCCGGATCAGCCGGGCTGTGGCTCGTACGTTGGTTTGCGTGCAGCCAGCAGCAACAGCCTGGTTGATCAGGCTCTGATCCACCAGGAGGCCTGGTCACAGACCGGGCCGCGGGGGCGTTGACCCCCGGAACTCTCTCCAGGTAAACTCACCACGGGCAGGTTATGCCCAAGAGTGCTTGATACCAGCCCAACATAAGTTAAGGGCCCCACACTGCCCTTATACACACAAGCAAGGGACCCCAAAGAATGTGCTAATAACCCAACACAGGGGGTCTCCACCCACAGTGCCTGGTACAAGCCCAACACACCAGCCAGTGACCTTAGTGTCTAGCAATACCCCAACAATAAGATGAGCACTACCATACAAGTTAGTCTACGTGTCTACGACTAGCACTACCATACAGGTCAGTTTACGTGTCGAAAACGAGCATTACCATACAAATTAGTCTACGTGTCCAAGACTAGCACTACCATATAAGTCAGTCTACGTGTAGTTAGTTGCTCAACACATTTCCTTTCCCACCGCCTCCCTCCACCAGTTGGCCTTGGCCCTGACAGTCTAATAAACTAATGGAGGTGATTCACCACGACCCCTTGACCCTCAGCCCCTACTCTTCTCACTCCAGCTTCATTGGAAAAACGGGAGAGGGAAAAAAGGCTGTTTTCTTCACGATACGAGCAGTTTGCTTAGATATTCTTTGTCTTCCCCTTGATTATACGACCCGTATGCTGTCTTCTTGTTTTGGATTCATTGGTGTCTGCTGTTACCATGGAGGGTTCAGTGGTGTCTTGTCAGCAGTGTCTGTTGTCACCATGGTGGGTTCAGCAGTGTCTGATGTCACCATGGTGGGTTCAGCAATGTCTGATGTCACCATGGTGGGTTCAGCAGTGTCCGTTGTCACCATGGTGAGTTTATCAGTCTGTTGTCACCATGGTGGGTTCAGCAGTGTCCGTTGTCACCATGGTGGGTTCATCAGTGTCTTTTGTCACCATGGTGGGCTCAGTGGTGTCTATTGTCACCATGTCCATGGTGGGTTCAGCAGTGTCTTTTGTCACCATGGTGGATTCATCAGTCTGTTGTCACCATGGTGGGTTCATCAGTGTCTTTTGTCACCATGGTGGGTTCAGCAGTGCCTGTTGTCATCATGGTGGGCTCAATGGTGTCTTGTTGCCATGCTGGACTCTTGCTGGAGTGTAGATAAATGGTCCAGAGAACCGACAAATTTTTAAATTTGAGGATGGATGGATGGATAATGAGAACCTTCAAAACTAGGGACGCCAAGCCCATGATGATTCTCTTCAAATCGCTTGTGCTCTCTAGGCTGGAATACTGCTGTATATTAACGGCCCCCTTCAAGGCTGGCGACATTGCAGACCTGAAGAGTGTACAAAGAACTTTCACGGCACACATAAGTACGATAAGGCACCTAAATTACTGGGAACGGTTGAAGGTCCTTGATCTGTATTCCCTGGAACGCAGACGAGAGAGATACATGATAATATACATTTGGAAGGTCCTGGAGGGATTGGTACCAAACCTGCACACGAAAATCACTCCCTATGAAAGCGAAAGACTCGGCAGGAGATGCAACATTCCCCCGATGAAAAGCAGGGGCGCCACGAGTACATTGAGAGACAATACAATAAGTGTCCGGGGTCCAAGACTGTTTAACTGCCTCCGAGCCTACATAAGGGGGATTACCAATAGACCCCTGGCTGTCTTTAAGAAGGCACTGGACAGGCACCTAAAGTCAGTACCTGACCAACTGGGCTGTGGCTCGTGCGTCAGCCTGCGTGTGGCCAGCAGTAACAGCCTGGCTGATCAGACCCTGATCCACCGTGAGATCTGGTCTTAGACCGAGCCGCGGGGGCATAGACCCCCGAAACCCTCTCCAGGTAAACTCCAGGTAGATACATGTGCAACACTTGGGTACCTTTATTGTGGAAACTTTTGCCACAGTGACTTCATCAGTCCACTACAAGACTGGTGAAGATCAGTAGTCTGACGTAATATTGGAGTCTTTTTAATGTCTTTTAGTCTAGCATGTACGAGGCTGTCAACATGAAAATTATCACTACTTGCAAACAGTCTGCGATACAAAATGTTAAAATAGCTAAAACTTTATTTACAGGTTCTTCGTATAATTTGTTAAAAAACAATTGAAAAACGAGAATAATGTGTAGATGAAGGTAGGGAAAACACTACATAGCTGTGTTAGTAAGGTAAGATTATTATTATTATTATTATTATTATTATTATTATTATTATTAAGGGGAAGCGCTTAACCCATAGGATTATACAGCGCTTGTGGGGGAGATGGAAGGTATTCAGGCTTAATTCAGGGAACTGAAGCACAGATCCAGTTCCCTAGATCTGGAGCCTCTCACCAGCATCAAGGAACCTTCCGTGAGTGTAGTAATCTAAGTTACATACAGTGAGAAACAAGACTTTTTTTTTTAATGAGGAAACAAATAAAGTAAAAGGACACAAGTGTAACTAATGTGATATTTTTTTGTGGCAACGTTTCGCTCTCCAGGAGCTTTGTCAAGCCCTTACAAACAATACATAGACACAGGGTATATATAAGCTCAGAGTGAGGTTTAATACTAGTTGTAGTAGTAGTAGTGATATAAGTTGTAGTAGTAATACTACTACTACTACTACCACCACTAGTATTACACCTCACTCTAAGCCTATAGTGATCAGTGGTCAGTCGTCACGTGAGGTCAAAGGCCCTGAGCTGCTTTGGGGATTGGTGTGGACGGTTACAAAAACTGAGGTTGGACAGTTGAAGGAGGAAGTCTTGCTTCTCCAGGAGGTAATTAGGAGGCTGAAGGTTCACTTTAATGGGTTTGGTGGCTGGAATGGTGGAGGGGAATGAGGCTACCAGCAGCGAGGTGCAGTCTGTCTCTCGCTGCGAGGAAGCTGTAGGTGGGGAGGTAGTAACGGCTACCAGCAGTGAGGTGCAGTCCAGCACCTGCTACAAGTGGCAAGTGGTTCCCAGTAATGGGAAGAGCATGAAAATAAGGAAAGTTAAGACAGAAGATTTGAAGGTAGGAAATCGCTTCTCTGTTCTTCAGGATGAGTGTACTTCAGTGGCCAGTGAAGGTAAAGGTACTACTTCCTCTGCAAATAGAGGTAAGTGCATACTTGTGGTTGGTGACTAACAGGTAAGATGTATGGACCGTGCTTTCTGTAATAGGAATAAGAAGGTAAGAGATAAAGTGTGCTTCCCAGGAGCTGGTGTTAGTGACATAGTCGACAGATTGGATAATATCATGTCAGGTAATGGGAACAAGCCTATTATCTGCCTCATTGCTGGTGGAAATGATATTGGGAAGGGTAAGAGAGAAGAGCTGCTAGATAAGTACAGGTCAGCTATAGATTTAATTAAGTCTAAGGGAGGGGTCCCAATCATGTGTAGCATCTTGCCTAGAAGGGGAATGGGCAATGAATGGTTGTCTAGGGTAATTGGTGTAAATTGCTGGCTAGACAGATACTGCAAGGAACTTGCAATCCCATTCATTGACAACTGGGACAACTTTTATGGTAAACATGATATGTATGAAAGGGATGGGGTACATCTCTCTGGGGCAGGGGTGGTAGCTCTTGCAAACTCAATCGAGAGGGCCATTGCTGAAATGCCTAGGATTTTAAACTGATAGAAGATAGAGGTATGGGTGTGTGTGGAAAACAGTCAGGTTGCAACACTAGGGTTGAAAACAGTAAATGTATAAAAGACATTCATCATGAAGTTATAAATAAAGACAATAGATCAGGTCAGCAAACAAAGGGAGACAGTAGAGGGCAGCAAGGGACTAGCTCCTTTAAGGTCTACTATACTAATAGCAGGAGTGTAAGAAATAAGATAGATGAGCTAAGATTAATTGCAAGTGCAGGAAACATAGATATCATTGCTATAACAGAGACCTGGCTCAATCTGAAAGATAGAGATGCCTTCTGAATGTCACATACAAGGCTATAAATTATTCCACACTGACATGGTCAACAGGAAGGGTGGTGGAGTAGCAATGTACGTCAGAGACAATTTAAATTGTTGTGTTAGACAAGATATAAAATTAGAAGCGCCAGCCACTGAATCTGTTTGGTTACAGCTTCTATAGGGCCATGAAAAACTAATTTTGGGCGTGATTTACAGGGCCCCAAATCTTGATAGGGAGTGCGGTAAACTTCTATGGGATGAAATTCGTAAGGCATCTACATACAAAAATGTTGTGATAATGGGAGATTTCAACTATAGACAGATTGACTGGAGCAATTTGACAGGAAATTAGAGAGTCAAGTGACTTTCTTGATACGATTCAGGATTGTTTTTTAAAACAGTTTGTGACAGAGCCCCAACTAGAGGAAATAACCTGCTTGACTTGGTTCTTGAGAGCAGGGAAACGCTAATTAATAACCTTGAGGTTAATGATGAGCTTGGGGAAAGTGATCACAAATCACTCAGTTTTAATATATCATGGAATTCCCTTAATAATGGCAATCAAGTCTCTGTCCCTGACTTCTGCTTGGCTGATTTCATAGGATTGAAAAATTACTTGGGTTCGCTGAACTGGAATGACCTGACTATGGGTCAGGTAGGTGGTGATTGCCAATTTGACGTTTTCCAGGGCATAATTCTAGCTGCTCAGACAACTTGTGTTCCAAATAGGGAAATCAGATCAAGCAAAAATGATCCCAAATGGATAAACAATAGATTAAAACATCTCACTGGTCAAAAGAGAGGCATATATAGGCAAATCAAAAGAGGAGAGGTGCAATTAAGAAATCAATATATTCAGTTAAAGAGAGAAATAAAAAAGGGAACAAGAAAACCAAAAAGAGATTATGAGATTAAAGTTGAAAGAGAATCAAAGACTAACCCAAAAGGATTCTTTAGGTATACAGAAGTCAGATCAGGGACAAGATAGGCTCACTCAAAAGTTACTCGGGTCAGCTCACAGACAGTGATAAGGAAATGTGTAGAATTTTTAACACATACTTTCTCTCAGTTTTTACACAGGAAGATACTAGCGATATTCCAGAAATAATAAATTATGTAGAACAGGATGATAATAAACTATGCACGATTATGGTCACAAGTGGCATGGTTCTTAGGCAAATTGATAAATTAAAACCTAACAAATCCCCAGGCCCTGATGAACTGTATGCAAGGGTTCTAAAGGAATGTAAAGAGGAGCTTAGCAAACCTCTTATCTGGCATGGTGCCAGATAAGTGGAAAATGGCAAATGTGATACCTATTTTCAAAGCAGGTGACAAGTCCTTAGCTTCGAACTATAGACCAATAAGCCTAACCTCCATTGTGGGAAAAATTATGGAATCAATAACTGCCGAGGCAGTTCGTAGCCACCTTGAAAAGCATAAATTAATCAACGAATCTCAGCATGGTTTTACAAAGGGGCGTTCCTGCCTTACGAATTTATTAACTTTTTTCACTAAGGTATTTGAGGAGGTAGATCATGGTAATGAATATGATATTGTGTATATGGACTTCAGTAAGGTTTTTGAAAGGGTCCCACATCAGACACTATTGAGGAAAATTAAGGCACATGGAATAGGAGGAGAAATTTTTTTCTTGGATAGAGGAATGGTTGACAAATAGGCAGCAGAGAGTTCGCATAAATGGGGAGAAATCACGAGCGGTATTCCACAGGGGTCAGTGTTGGGCCCCCTGTTGTTCACAATCTACATAAACGACATTGATGAGGGCATAAAGAGCGACATAAGCAAGTTTGCCGATGACACCAAAATAGGCCGTCGAATTCATTCTGACGAGGACATTAGAGCACTCAAGAAAGATATGAATAGACTGATGCAGTGGTCGGAGAAGTGGCAGATGCAGTTTAAATATAGACAAATGCAAAGTTCTAAATGTTGAACAGGAAAATAACCATGCCACATATAAACTAAATAATGTAGATCTTAATATTACGGATTGCGAAAGAGATTTAGGAGTTCTGGTTAGCAGTAATCTGAAACCAAGACAACAGTGCATAAGTGTTCACAATAAAGCTAACAGAATCCTTGGCTTCATATCAAGAAGCATAAATAATAGGAGTCCTGAGATTGTTCTTCAACTCTATATATCCTTGGTTAGGCCTCATTTAGATTATGCTGCACAGTTTTGGTCACCGTATTACAGAATGGATATAAATGCTCTGGAAAACGTACAAAGGAGGATGACAAAGTTGATCCCATGTATCAGAAATCTTCCCTATGAGGATAGACTGAGGGCCCTGAATCTGCACTCTAGAAAGGCGTTATTATTCAGTTATTATTCACCACTAAACAAAATTTGTGAACTATCCCATATTAAACAATTAGGTAAAACCCAGACATACTTTCAGACAATAAACATGTCTTAAATTAAATTAAATCTTGCATCTGCTTTAAAAAAATCTCTGGGTTACCAAAACAGAGCTTCACGTACACGTTTACAGAGGTCACATATATAAGAACATACGACAGGAGTACCGCCTACTGACCCATGCTAGGCGGGTCCAATTTACCCACTCGTATACCTGTTCAGCCTATTTTTAAAGCCACCTAAGGTTCTTGATTCAATGACAGTACTCAGGAGTTTGTTCCACTCATTCACAATTCTATTACCAAACCAGTGATTTCCTATACATTTCTAAATCAAAGATTTTCCAACTTGAATCCATCGTTGCGAGTCCTGTCTTGGTTAAACATTTTTGGCACATTATTTATATCCTATATATTTATTCCTGTCTTCCAATTATACACCTTAAGCATATTCCCTCCGAATTCTACGCCTTTCCAGAGAGAGCAGATTGAGTGTTTCAGTGCTGTACAGGCTGTCCTCCGAGGAAAGATCTCTGCTACATGGGATCAACTTTGTCAACTTTCTCTACGTTTTCCGGGTTATTTATGGTTATTGTGTAATAAGGTGACTAGAACTGCACAATATAAACTAAATGTTGCTTTACCAAGGATATGTAAAGCTGAAGTATAACCTGAGGATTTCTGTTATTTACACTTGATATGAAGCAAAGAATTCTATTAGCTTTATTATGAGCACTTATACACTTTTATGTTGGCTTTAGATTACTGTTAACCAGAACTCTCAAATCTTTTTCGCATTCAGTGATTGAGAGCTTCATTGTTTAGTTTATGTCACTCACACAGACTATAAAAATTTTTTACATAATTTCCTAAATGTAGAACATATGAATGAATAATACAATAATTGTGTAATAAAATATGTTACTGTTTGGACACTTCGAGAAATTTCGAGGATGGGGGGGTGTAGAACAGCCAGTGGGACTCCGAGAGACGCCAAATTTAATTTAATGTGTGAGCACTGGTCTTAATTTGCAATGTAATTAGGCGTTTTCCGATCATATTTGTTGTTCCCAGCAAGCCTAATCCTATGCAGTCCACTAAAATTCAATGTAGCAGGGTAACTGGTTTTAATTTTATAATCATTAAATTAATGTCAGGTCAAGCTTTTTGTGAAAGTAGCGAGAAAGTGGGCAGTTGAAGGAGTAGCAGTTCAGTGACCCACTGTGACTTAAGTCCCATTTATATCAACCAGATTACTTAAGAACATAAGAAAGAACACTGCAGCAGGTTTACTGGTCCATGAAAGGCAGGTCCAAGTCTCCTACTGGCTTAAGCCAATGCCCTAACCTAGTCAGGTCAGGTCACATTCACTTAAGGATGGAGCACGATATCTGACCTAGTAGTACAAGCTAGATTGGTCCAACTCTCACCCACCCACACCCACTCATATATTTTTCTAACCTATTTTTAAAACTACACACCGTTTTTGCCTCTATAACTGTACTCGGGAGTTTGTTCCATTCATCCACAACTCTATTACCAAACCAGTGCTTTCCTATATCCTTCCTGAATCTGAAATTTTCCAACTTAAAACCATTGCTGCGAGTCCTGTCTTGGCTGGATATTTTCAGCACGTTATTTACATCCCCTTTATTTATTCCTGTTTTCCATTTATACACCTCAATCATATCCCCCCAAATTCTACGCCTTTCTAGATTTGCAGGTAATAAGTTAGGTAATGCCCTGTAAACCTTCTGCAGGTGATTTACTCACAATAATAATAATAATAATAATAATTATTTTCACACAGACACACACACCCACAGACACACACACAGACACAGATGGACGGAATAATGAATAAACATGAGGAGTGGCACGAAAGAATCAGTGAGAAATCCCCAGACATCATAGCAGTCACAGAAACAAAACTCACTGAGACAATAACAGACGCAATCTTCCCACAGGGATATCAGATCCTGAGAAAAGATAGGAGTAGAGGGGGAGGAGGAGTTGCACTGCTCATAAGAAACCGATGGGGATTTGAGGAAATGGAAGGCATGGACGTGATTGGAGAAAGAGACTACATAGTAGGTACAATTCAGTCTGGAGAACATAAAGTAGTCATTGGAGTGATGTATAACCCACCACAGAACTGCAGGAGGCCAAGAGAGGAGTATGAAGAAAACAGCAGGGCAATGGTGGACACACTGGCTGAGGCGGCAAGAAGAGCTCACTCGAGCAGAGCAAAGTTACTGGTAATGGGCGATTTCAACCACAGGGAGATTGATTGGGAAAACCTGGAGCCACACAGGGGTCCCGAAACATGGAGAGCCAAAATGATGGATGTGGTACTTGAAAACCTCATGCATCAACATGTCAGGGACACTACCAGAGGGAGAGGGGAGGACGAGCCAGCAAGACTGGATCTTGTGTTCACCCTGAGCAGTTCGGACATTGAGGGCATCACTTATGAGAGGCCCCTAGGAGCTAGCGATCATGTGGTTCTGAGTTTTGATTATATAGTAGAGTTACAAGTGGAGAAGGAAACAGGAACTGAATGGGAAAAGCCAAACTACAAAAGGGGGGACTACACAGGTATGAGGAACTCCCTGCAGGAGGTTCAGTGGGACAGAGACCTGGTAGGAAAATCAGTAAACAAGATGATGGAATATGTAGCAACAAAGTGCAAGGAGGCAGAGGAAAGGTTTGTTCTCAAGGGAAACCAGAAATAATAGGAAGACCAAAGCGACTCCTTGGTTTTTCCGAAGGTGTAGGGAGGCAAAAACTAAGTGCACCAGAGAATGGAAAAGGTACAGGAGGCAAAGGACCCAGGAAAATGAGATTAGTAGAAGAGCCAGAAACGAGTATGCACAGATAAGGAGGGAGGCCCAGCGACAGTACGAAAACGACATAGCATCGAAAGTCAAGTCTGACCTGAAACTGCTGTATAGCCACATTAGGAGGAAGACAACAGTCAAAGACCAGGTGATAAGGCTGAGGAAAGAAGGTGGAGACCTCACAAGAAATGATCAAGAGGTATGCAAGGAGCTCAACATGAGATTTAAGGAAGTATTTACAGTGGAGACAGGAAGGCCTCTCGGGGGACAGACCAGATGGGGACATTAGCAAGGAATATACCAACAAGTGTTGGATGACATACATACAGATAAGGAGGAGGTGAAGAAACTGCTAAGGGACATCGATACCTCAAAGGCAATGGGACTGGACATCTCCCCGTGGGTCCTTAGAGAGGGAGCGGATATGTTGTGTGTGCCACTTACCACAATCTTCAACACGTCCCTGGAAGCTGGGCAACTACCTGAGGTATGGAAGATGGCAAATGTAGTTCCCATTTTTAAAAAAGGAGACAGAAAAGAGGCACTAAACTATAGACCTGTGTCACTGACGTGTATAGTATGCAAAGTTATGGAGAAGATTATCAGGAGGAGAGTGGTGGAGCACCTGGAATGGAACATGAGTATAAATGCCAACCAGCATGGATTCATGGAAGGAAAATCCTGTATCACAAACCTTCTGGAGTTTTATGATAAAGTAACAGAAGTAAGACACGAGAGAGAGGGGTGGGTGGATTGCATCTTCTTGGACTGCAAGAAGGCCTTTGACACAGTTCCTCACAAGAGATTGGTGCAGAAGCTAGAGGATCAGGCTCATATAACAGGAAGGGCACTGCAATGGATCAGAGAATACCTGACAGGGAGGCAACAACGAGTCATGGTACGTAATGATGTATCACAATGGGCACCTGTGACGAGCGGGGTCCCACAGGGGTCGGTCCTAGGACCAGTGCTATTTTTGGTATATGTGAACATGATGGAAGGGTTAGACTCAGAAGTGTCCCTGTTCGCAGACGATGTGAAGTTAATGAGGAGAATTAAATCAGATGAGGACCGGGAAGGACTTCAAAGAGACTTGGACAGACAGGACACCTGGTCCAGCAACTGGCTTCTCGAATTTAATCCCACCAAATGCAAAGTCATGAAGATAGGGCAAGGGCAAAGAAGACCGGAGACAGAGTATAGGCTACGTGGCCAAAGACTGCAAACCTCGCTCAAGGAGAAAGATCTTGGAGTGAATATAACACCGAGCATGTCTCCGGAAGCACACATCAGCCAGGTAACTGCTGCAGCATATGGGCGCCTGGCAAACCTGAGAACAGCGTTCCGATACCTTAATTAATAAGGAATCGTTCAAGACACTGTACACCGTGTACGTTAGGCCCATACTGGAGTATGCAGCACCTGTTTGGAACCCGCACTTGATAAAGCACGTCAAGAAACTAGAGAAAGTGCAAAGGTTTGCGACAAGGTTAGCTCCAGAGCTAAGGGGAATGTCTTATGAAGAAAGGTTAAGGGAAATCGGCCTGACGACACTAGAGGATAGGAGGGTCAGGGGAGACATGATAACGACATATAAAATACTGCGCGGAATAGACAAGGTGGACAAAGGATGTTCCAGGGAGGGGACACAGAAACAAGCGGTCACAATTGGAAGTTGAAGACACAGATGAGTCAGAGAGATATTAGGAAGTATTTCTTCAGTCATAGAGTTGTCAGACAGTGGAATAGCCTAGAAAGTGATGTAGTGGAGGCATGAACCATACATAGTTTTAAGACGAGGTATGATAAAGCTCATGTAGCGGGGAGAGAGAGGACAGAGTAGCAACCGGTGAAGAGGCGGGGCCAGGAGCTAGGACTCGACCCCTGCAACCACAAATAGGTTAGTACAAATAGGTGAGTACACAGAGCTGTCTCTCGACCCCTGCAACCACAGTTGAGTACACAGACACACACAGACAGACACAGACAGACACACACAGACACACACGATCAGTGAAGAGGCGGGGCCAGGAGCTGAGTCTCGACCCCTGCAACCACAATTAGGTGAGTACAATTAGGTGAGTACACACACACACACACACACACACACACACACACACACACACACACACACACACACACACACACACACACACACACACACACTGAGCAACGTTACCTAATATTCAGGTATTACTACTTCATAGTCTGGGACAATACTTGAAAGGTTTTTGCAGTGACAATCTTCAAAACTGCAAAGAAATTTCAATGGCGCTGAGATGTAACGTATACTGTGCTAAAATGGCTTGCTGTGAGCCTTGAGGTGCGTCGCCCTGTGTTGAGTGCAACAAACTCCTAGGGAGTGTCATTAAGAAACCTTTGGGTAGCTGCTAAAACAGGTTAAACAGGTGGATGTTACACGGGCCGGTAGACCTACTGCAGTACTCCACTGTTTGTGTTGTCATGAGTCATATACAGGCTAGTACGATTCATTTAACGATATTTTAAGGGTCCATCGATAAAGATATATAATGCCAGTTGAGAACAGACAAGCTGTTTATACGAGTATTTGTACTGTTTATGCTGGTATAAACCTTGGTAATAAATACCGACAAGTTGGTTTAGAAAGACACGTAAGCAAACACTATAACATATTTATTAGAAAACGTTTCGGTCCTGGGACGTTTTCTAATAAATATGTTATAGTGTTTGCTTACGTGTCTTTCTAAACCAACTGTTTATGCTAAACACTCAACCTATGTGGGTCCTTCATGGCAGAGTGGTGGAGGCTTGATTCTCCGTTCTCTAATCGCGAGAAACTACACATATGCACTAGGTGAGTATATCAAGTTAGTCACAGGCTGCTGTGCGTGAACAACCTCCTTGTTGGTATTCTCACTTGTACTTGTACCACAGCCTCAGTCTTTACAGAATTACTTTGTCTTTCCCTTTTAAGCCGTATACTATTTATTTTTAATCTGAACCAGCGGATTAAACTTAGTTACTGATCGTCGTCCTGCTTTGTTAATGGTATTTTGGGGAATTTTTATTTTAAAAACTTTTAGTGATGCTACATCTTGTCCCACTGATTAATGATTGCTTATCGGGACTATCTATATGACTCACGATATCGTAATGACACGATTGCGAACAAACCATACCACAGGCGGGGATAGAACCCGGGATCAGAGGATCTCAAAACTCCCAGTGGCTAAAGCGACTGTCTGGAGTTTTGAGACTGATCGCCGGTTCTGTCCCCGCCCGTGGTATGGTTTGGTTAATCTGTCAAAAAAAAAAAATAATACACAGGTTTAATCTATTAATATGATAGGCTGATAAGGCCTACCCATTAAACAGCTCGACTTCGTAGAGAGAATACTATATGAAGAAAAGACAGATAGGCCAGACAAAGGACAGGACTAACTTGTAGCAACAGTGTGGGTCCAGTCATGCTGTAACTTGTAGCAACAGCATGGACCTATCATACTGTAACTTGTAGCAACAGTGTGGGTCCAGCTGTATTGTAACTTGTAGCAACAGCATGGACCTATCATACTGTAACTTGTAGCAACAGTGTGGGTCCAGCTGTATTGTAACTTGTATAACCTGGATATTACGAACTTGGTAGAAAGTCGTGGGTCCAAGTCATGCGTAACGTTGTAGAACAGCTGCCTTTGGATCAGATGTCTGATCAACATGTGCTGTATGTCTTGCTGCAACGCAAACCAAACTGATACTTGTAGCCAACAGCCTCGCGTGGTCCGGAGCTTATTGCTTGTCCAGTGCCTATCAGAACTGAAACTGCACAGGGTCATGTATGTAATTGTCACACAGCCTTATGTGTCTGGAGCAACAGTGTGGATCCATTGTACTTGTAGCACAGCCTGACTATCATACTTCGTATGTGTCTCCTTTAACCGTAACTAGTTACAACCTGACCTATCATTGAAACTTGTAGCATCGTGTGCCAGCTGTTTGTAACTTGTAGTGGGGATTTTGATTGTAACTTCGTAAGTCACCCTAGCATTTTCCCACTGAACAATATGATGGACTACTCACACCAGATCGTAATGACCAGATGGAACTACAACCACAGGTAGGGATGAACACCCTCAAACAGCTCCCAGGATAAGGACTGTGAGTGTTTTCGGAATGCCGGTTCTGTCCCTCGCTCCCTCTGTATTTGTTCTATCTCACAAATTATCACCTGCCTTTATAGTCTGTTAATGTGTGCATCCAGCCTATCCCTTTAAAGTCCTACGAAGAACACAGTGCATTGAAGAGGTAGCAGTCAAGGGGTCTTGACCCCCAGTGTGTGAGTGCTGCTTAAACTTGCCAATCACTGATTTACTTACTTAGCAGATGCGATGTGGGTAGCTAAATTGTATGTGCTGAAGGTGGGGTCCTGCCGACTTATGTAGTCACCCCAGGTCCTATTGACTGTATGTGTGTCAAGTGTGGCCAGCAATTTGTTTTGTACTACGCATGACCTAATTAATTTCCCAGTTTCCATATCGGGTAATTGAAACTCATGGTTAAATCAATATTGTTACCAGCCACTGAAAGATTTGGCATGATGTCTGCTGTAACTTTGAAAGTGTTCCAGCGTATTGAAACCCTTTGTATGCAACATTCGGGTATCATCTGAAAATGGAAGCAACGTGTGGGTCATCTTTTATTGTATACTTGTAGGAACAGATGGGACCACATAGTACTTGTGCCATGTGGATCAGAGCTTTTTAACTCGTAGAACAGCATGGCCCTTTACTATTTGTTGACGACTACTCTGTGTGTTTGTTTGTAGCAACAGCATGGACCTATCATACTGTAACTTGTAGCAACAGTGTGGGTCCAGCTGTATTGTAACTTGTAGCAACAGTGGTGCAGGATGTGTGATCCACGCCCCCACCTCGTAGCCTTCCCCGCCCTAAAAGACCTCACCCTGCCATTTCACCTGCCCCACCACACCAATACTAGGAATGGGAGGCAACTCCACCACCCCAAGATCGTGGGAGGGATGACCCAAGACTGGGAGGGGAGCCACTCCACAACCACAAGGTCAGGGATGCACCCACCCAGCACCAACAGCCCCAGGAAAGGGGACCTGGTGAAGTGTAATATGCGGGAATGCGGGCGGTCGTCCCTCCCTCTCCCCATCCTTGCTTATCGCCCCTTCTATCTACCACCCAAATTCCTCTCTCCTTCCCTCTTATTACCGTCCCGTATACAAATTCTTCATCCAGTCCTCCATCCCTTTAATAGTCCCATACCGCCAGCTACCACACCCAAGCCGGTGCATTTGGGAGAGGGAGTAAGGGGTGCTTACCCGCCAGTCAGTGCTGATGTGGGGTGCTTACTTGCCAGTCACTACTGATGTGGGGTACTTACTTGCCAGTCAGTGCTGATGTGGGGTGCTTACTTGCCAGTCAGTGCTGATGTGGGGTGCTTACTTGCCAGTCACTTATGTGGGGTGCTTACCCGCCAGTCACTGCTGATGTGGGGTGCTTACTTGCCAGTCACTGCTGATGTGGGGTGCTTACCCGCCAGTCAGTGCTGATGTGGGGTGCTTACTTGCCAGTCACTGCTGATGTGGGGTGCTTACCCGCCAGTCACTGCTGATGTGGGGTGCTTACTTGCCAGTCACTGCTGATGTGGGGTGCTCGCCCGCCAGTCAGTGCTGATGTGGGGTGCTTACCCGCCAGTCAGTGCTGATGTGGGGTGCTTACTTGCCAGTCACTACTGATGTGGGGTACTTACTTGCCAGTCAGTGCTGATGTGGGGTGCTTACTTGCCAGTCAGTGCTGATGTGGGGTGCTTACTTGCCAGTCACTTATGTGGGGTGCTTACCCGCCAGTCACTGCTGATGTGGGGTGCTTACTTGCCAGTCACTGCTGATGTGGGGTGCTTACCCGCCAGTCACTGCTGATGTGGGGTGCTTACTTGCCAGTCACTGCTGATGTGGGGTGCTTACCCGCCAGTCACTGCTGATGTGGGGTGCTTACTTGCCAGTCACTGCTGATGTGGGGTGCTTACCCGCCAGTCACTGCTGATGTGGGGTCCTTACTTGCCAGTCACTGCTGATGTGGGGTGCTCCCCCGCCAGTCAGTGCTGATGTGGGGTGCTTACCCGCCAGTCAGTGCTGATGTGGGGTACCTACCCGCCAGCCAGTGCTGCTGTGGGGTACCTACCCGCCAGCCAGTGCTGCTGTGGGGTACCTACCCGCCAGCCAGTGCTGCTGTGGGGTACCTACCCGCCAGTCAGTGCTGCTGTGGGGTACCTACCCGCCAGTCAGTGCTGCTGTGGGGTACCTACCCGCCAGCCATGCTGCTGTGGGGTACCTACCGCCAGTCAGTGCGCTGTGGGGTTACCTACCCGCCAGTCAGTGCTGCTGTGGGGTACCTACCCGCCAGCCAGTGCTGCTGTGGGGTACCTACCCGCCAGTCAGTGCTGCTGTGGGGAGGGGTAATAGTTGCTAGTTCTGACAACTGTGTAGAAAATCTTATTCGGATTATTACCCTGAAGGGTAAGTCAGTAAGGCCGGATTTAGGCCTAAGTTAATCTAGATCTTACGACCTCAAATTGAATGGACGTCTCAAATTTTAGAATTGATTTTTTCACATGGTCATGCATGCCTAAATTCAGTTCTGAATCCATACCTGATACACTTCTTACATTATCAGCATTTTTTTTATTCAAACTTCAGTATATGATTAAATAAGCTAGCTTATTTTATCTTTTGAAGATTTCATTCAAAATTTCGTTTAAGTACAGCAGGAAAGAATATGTTGATGAATAAGACACAGTTGCAATAGTTGGGTATCTTTAATGCTTAAACGTTAGACCTACACAGTAGGCTTCTTCAGTGAGATATAGAGAATAACCTGAAGACAGCAGCAGTAGTGGCGAGGTCAAGATGATGTGATCAGTCTTCGAACTTTGAAGGAGTTCTTGAGGAGGTCAGTCCCTCAGCCTGGAGAAGAGTTCAGTTCCATAGCCCGGTCGATGGACTGATCATATATTTACCTCGCCACTACTGCTGCTGTCTCCAATTTATTATCTGTATTTGAGAGAAGCCTACCATGTAGGCGAAAAGTTTCAGCAATAAAGATGGTCAACTGTTGCCCAGGTCTTACTCGTCTACGTGTCAGTATTGTATACCATTTTCATAAAAGAATAAGTTGTACACTGACTGATTTCTTATATTTTATCAGTGTTAATCATCCTACAGTTTGCAAATGATATTTAATTTTCTGACAAGTTTACGGATGGTAAACTGGTTTAAAAAGACAAGTAAGCAAACACTTGGACGTATTTATTAGAAAACCTTTCGGTCCTGGGACCTTGATTCACTTTTAATAGGCCGTAAGGCGAAACGCCGTAAAGCGGAGCCCTACTGTATATAGAGATTACTAAAAGGGAGCATAACTAATTGTCGTCTCTCGACGTGCGTCGATTAACAGGTGAAAACATACTCTTAAAGTTCAACGCAAGCAAACATTCAAGAATGATCTGCTACATTTCTCCCAACATGACACAAGGACTAAGAGAGTAGTAGTTACTGGCGTCTTTGTAAGAACTAACAATTTCTAGTCCGCAGTTCTTCGATGGAAAATTGCACATCACACTCATTCAGTTCACTAAACTTCTCCCTACACTTCAAACATGACTACAGGAAATGTGCGACAAGCATTATTAACAAGATTAACACCAATCCAATTGAAGGAGAACCTCCCAGTTACATCGTTCTGTTGGCGAGCAACGTGCAGTCTAACATTTCTAACATACATGACATAAACTTGCTCAGATAGCCACCAGCTCTTCAACTACCAATAAAAACTTGGTACAAAAACACAAGAGTGACTCTGTATGTGAGTATACATAATACCATGCGGGGGATGTGACAAGATATACATCATGTAGGGAAAGCAGCAAGAATCCTAGATATTAAGATCCGTGAACACAAGAATGCCTGCAGCCATGCCGGCTGAAAATTGTGTATGTCCAACACAGACGATATTAGACACTTTATGAAAATCAAAGAGGCGAGGTTAGTCCTTAAAGAGGAAGATTTATAAGGACGAAGGTGTATAGAGTCTGCCCTAATTGCCTTAGTAACACAATCCATTTATAGTCTGGCAGTTAAACTTACGCTTAAATTGTTGATCATTAGGATATTGCCCATTTTGGAGAGTACTATAACGAGATGCTGTCAGGTCCTTCTCAAACTCTACCACTTTATTACAATTATACTTCCATTATCATCCTTTCGCAGCTTTCCCCCTCAACCTGTCACTGTTTATACTAATTTTTTAGTTATCTCTGTATTAGGACTGAAGAAGCCACTCGTGGCGAAAAATTTCTTTTCACTAAGGTTAGGTCAGGTTCGTCAGGAAACGGGACAAGTGTTTCCTGACGCGGGTGTCAGTCAGATGATGACCCGCCGTTGGAGCTTTTGGTCATCTGACCGAGGCCTTTCACTGGCTTACTCCTCCACCTCTTTAAAAATTATGGTCATAGTTATAACCATTTAATACTAATCACTAGTGATATTATTAAATAGGTTGATCGATTAAAGCAAAATAAGTCATCAGGCACACACAAATCACTCCCTACGAAAACAAAAGACTTGGCAGACGGTGCAACATACCCTCAATGAAAAGTAGGAGCGCCATTAGTACACTAAGAGAAAACAATAAGTGTCCGTGGCCCAAGACTGTTCAACATCTTCCCACCAGCCATAAGGGGAATTACCAATAGTCCTCTGGCTACCTTCAAGAGGGAACTGGACAGATAACTAAAGTCAGTGCCGGATTAGCCGGGATTAGTTCGTAAGTTGGACTACGTGCGGTCAGCAGTTAATCAAGTCCTGATCCACCGGGAGGCCTGGTCATGGGCCGGGCCGCGGGGGCGTTAATCCCCGGAATACCCTCCAGGTAGCTGGTAGGTTAATGAACTCTGTTTCAAGGGTTCTTAGAGAGTGCAAAATGGAACTTAGTGAACCACTAAATAACCTGAATATTTCACTCCAAACAGGTGTAGCGCGAGGGATGTGAAAGATGACTAATGCGCTTCTTGTCTTTAAAGCAAAGGATAAGTTATTATCAATAAGACTGACCTTAACAGTAGGCAAATTATTAAAGTCAATTACAGCCGATATAATAAAAATCCACATTGATGAACATTAATTTTATTAATATCTCAACAAGGATTCAAAAGGGGTCGTTCATGCCTGGCAATTTTTTATTTAATGCACACATAGATGATAAATGAAATTTGTCACTAGTAGCGCAGGGGAGAGACTGGAGAAGGTGGCCGCATCTAGAACCGACATTACACTGACGGTGTGGATTGGGGAGTGCGTAGTTGTTGGGCGTGCCACTGCATGTCCAGACTAGGAAGTAGTTCATATCAAGAGCAGCAGTCACTGAATTAACACTACCATTTCTCCCAAGTATGCACACACACACACACACACGCACACGCACACGCACACACACACGTCGTTCCTCCTCCAAACGCACACAAACTTCCTTTCTTCCGAAACAAACGAGGAATACATTGGATGAGGAAATGGACGAACCTTAATTCACAGCTACAAGAAGGCTCAAGAAGCTAGAGCTCAAGAAGCTAGAGCTCAAGAAGCTAGAAACTAGTATAATAATTCCATTCAAAGTAGTTCAGGTGGGACCAGGAGCCGAGATCTGATCCCGCAAACAAAACGTACACTCATCCCTTACCATCCACATTTTTCCCAGTAGACACCTGGAATGCACCTTACATTCCCCAGCTAACCCACAGCCTCTTGACTCATGACCCAGAAACGTCCCTAATAGAAATTCCATATAGCTACTTTTGTATATATGATACTTGACTGTTATAGTTAATCTACTATCTGATAACTTTCCAAGACTTACGACTGTCAATTTTGATCATATTTCCAGCAATCAAGAAACTAAATACATAAAGTAAAAGGACACAAGTGCAACTAATATGAAATTTTATTGTGGCAACTTTGCCACGAACCAGTCAATGCAGGAGTTTACACTATACCCTGTGGAGGCTGTGACAAAATCTACGTAGGTGAAACAGCAAGAAACCTCGACACCCGCCTCAATGAACACATATACGCATGTAGGAACGACAACTTAAACAACGCCTGTGTACAACACCGAAATTCCACCAATCATCTTATGAAATTCAGAGACGCCCAATTAGTGATAAAAGAAACTAATTTCCGCACACGCAAGTGCCTTGAATCAGCACTGATCGCTGTTTCGAATACAATTAAACAAAACAACGGCAGCTTCACCATCTCCGAAGTCTTAGCAAGAATCCTCCTGAAAACAGTAAATCCTGCCTCATTCCAGTTTATATTTGTCCAACCTATTTTTATGTTACCCAAGTAATAGCTTTTATATCCTTTTACTCATGTACGAATTAATTGCTTTTGTCACTACCACTACTACTACTACTACTACTACTACCACTAGTGAACATCGGAATGGTACCTCACTAGTATTCACCTCACTCTGAGCCTTTATATACCCTCTGTGTCCATGTATTGTTTGTAATGGCTTGATAAAGCTCCTGGAGAGCGAAACGTTGCCACAATAAATGTCACATTAGTTGCACTTGTGTCCTTTTACTTTACATATTGTCGGTAATTCTACCAACTTTATTACATATATACAAACTAAATACAAAAGGAAGAAGCTCATTCTTAACCCAGAACTTCATTAACTGCTTGGATCAATGGTACAATAATTACAAGCCAACTGGTACGCAAAACTTCAATGGTGACTGAGTTGCCACCATTGAGAACTTGTTCAAAGATCAAGAAATAAAACACTAATGACAACAAATACCATAAGTCTTGATGGACTGATTACATCTTTATTTCACTACTACTGCATTTGCTCCCTCTGTATATGACTGAAGAAGCCTATTGTGTAGGCGAAACGTTTCAACAATAAAGATACCCAACTGTTGTACATGTGTCTTAATCTTCAACTTGTCGGTATTTTATACCATTTTCAACAATACCATCGCAAGAGCTGTCAGGGTTCACCACTACGCAAGTTGACACATTCAGTTAAGATTAGTAAAGCGTTACCATGAAGGTAGAACACCATAATTGCTCAGAACTTTACAAGCTGTGCTAACAAGTATAAGGACACAGGAATGGGAACAGCTTGTTAAGAACAAAAGAAAGAAGGAATACTGCAGCAGGCCTACTGGCCCATGTAAGGCAGGTCCAAGTCTCCTACCGGCTTAAGCCAACGCACCCAACCTAGTCGGGTCAGGTCACATTCACTTAAAGAAGGAACACGGTAACTGACCTAGTAGCACAAGCTAATCAGGTCCATCTCACACCCACTCATGTATTTATCTAACCTATTTTTAAAACAACACAACGTTTTAGCCTATATAACTGTACTCGGGAGTTTGTTCCACTCAGCCACAACTCTATTGCCAAACCAGTGCTTTCCTATATCCTTCCTGAATCTGGATTTTTCCAACTTAAAACCACTGCTGCGAGTCCTGTCTAGGTTAGATATTTTCAGCACGCTATTTACCTCCCCTTTAATAATTCCTGTCTTCCATTTATACACCACAATCATATCCCCCCTAATATCAGTAGTACCATACCAGTAACCAATTTGTCCCGTTGGGTTCAGTAACTTGGATTGGGTAAAGGATACTCACATAGGCAATAATGGAGTATAATTAAAATGGAATGTATGGGGAGGGCCAAGCCGAACCCACGTCTCCGCTCCTTATCTGTAGACTGACACATGGTTCCTAGGGGTGAGCGGCGTTCACGCCGAGCTCTCAGTAGTACCATACCATTACCAGTTACCAGTGTCAATAGTGACTCACTACCAACCGTCTGTGTGAATCACTTGTTATTCACTGTTACAGCTGACCTTAGCATGTTTTGAACGCCGCTCACCCCTAGGAACCATCTCATGAGTCAGTCTAAAGATAGGGAGCGGAGACGTCGGACAGGCTGGGCGCTTCCCATATATTCCGTTTTAATTATACTCCACTATGCCCATGTATCCTTTACCCAATCCACGTTACCGAACCCAACGGGACACCAATTCTACGCCTTTCTAGAGAGTGCAGATTGAGGGCCTTCAGTCTATCCTCATAGGGAAGATTTCTGATACATGGGATCAACTTTACCATCCTCCTTTGTACGTTTTCCAGAGCATTTATATCCATTCTGTAATACGGTGACCAAAACTGTGCAGCATAATCTAAATGAGGCTTAACCAAGGATATATAGAGTTGAAGAACCTGATGACTCCTATTATTTATGCTTCTTGATATGAAGCCAAGGATTATGTTACCTTCATTGCGAACACTTATGCACTGTTGTCTTGGTTTCAGATTACTGCTAACCAGAACTCCTAAATCTTTTTCGCAATCCGTAATATTTAGATCTACATTATTTAGTTTAAGTGGCATGGTTATTTTCCTGTCCATTCATTCATTCACTAGAGATTCGCCGGTACTTCCGGCCAGGGTCTTCTCCATATTTCCTGTCCAACATTTAAAACTTTGCATTTGTCTATATTAAACTGCATCTGCCACTTCTCCGACCACTGCATCAGTCTATTCAAATCTACCTGGAGTGCTCTAATGTCCTCGTCAGAATGAATTCGACGGCCTATTTTGGTGTCATCGGCAAACTTGCTTATGTCGCTCTTTATGCCCTCATCAATGTCGTTTATGTAGATTGTGAACAACAGGGGGGGCCCCAAAACTGACCCCCGTGGAAAAACCCCCTCGTGACACTACCCCCACTCTGATTTCTCCCCAAGTTATGCAAACTCTCTGCTGGGCCCATTTGTCAACCATGCCTCTATCCAGTAAAAAAATTCTCCTCCTATTCCATGTGCCTTAATTTTCCTCAATAGTCTCTGATGTGGGACCCTGTCAAAAACCTTACTGAAGTCCATATACACAATATCATATTCATTACCATGATCTACCTTCTCAAATACCTTAGTGAAAAAAGTTAATAAATTCGTAAGGCAGGAACGCCCCTTTGTAACACCATGCTGAGATTCGTTGATTAATTTGTGCTTTTCAAGGTGGCTACGAACTGCCTCGGCAATTATTGATTCCATAAATTTTCCCACTATGGAGGTTAGGTATCAAATTTGCCATTTTCCACTGGTAATATTGTTCATTCCTTTCCTCTTGAAAAAGCAAATAACTACTACAAAACATCCAGACATGAAAGTGCTCATCACCTATTCCTACAGTCTTCACATAATGTCAATGTATTGTATTGATTAAAGCCACTGAATGGCGAAATTTCTAAAAAATAAAGATACACATATGTTGCACGTGTCTAATTCTTCATTTATTTTCAGCCGAGAGCTAGTGCTCAGCCCAACTTAGTATAAGAAAGGAAATGCGACAGTAGAGTGGAAATTTCCGCTTCGTGTACATGCGTATATCGAGTTTCGATGAAAAAAAAAATACACAACAATTCTGAGAAGGATACCTACCCTGGTTTAAAATACTGACTAGCATTATGCCATCCTTCCGAGAGATGTGGGACAAGTGCAAGTGTCATTGTATAAATAATGAAGGCGATACTACGTAGACTAAAGCATGTAAGTTAACACAGAATAGTGTAAGTTATGTTTCAGAACAGCCTAGTACACATACATGCTTTACGTGCAAGGAATAGCTTAAATTTAATTTCTAAAATAAATACTGTTTGTATAACGTAACTTCACAATGACATTAAGTGGAAACATCTTACTGATGTAATTTAAGGTTTTTAAACCAGTTTAAAAACCTATTGACTACTCCAGTGTAACCCTCTCCCCTACCTCAGTCAGCTCTAAACCCCTGGTGTCCTTCACTCAACACCCCTTCCCTCCAACGTTCACCCAACACCTACTCCTCACCGCTCAGCGTTCACCCAACACTCACGTCTCCCCAGTGTTCACCCTCCCCCCCATCCCCGCGTTCACTCAACACCCATTCCTCCTCCCAGCGTTTACTCAACACCGATTTTTCGCCCCCAGCATTCACTCAACACCCACTCCTTCCCCAGGGGTTAACTTAACACCCACTCCTCCCCTAGCGTTCACCCAACACCCACTTCCTCCTCCCCCAGCGTTCACACTGTCGGGTACACTCACACTTCTAGAGCCCAGGGGTCCCTTATTGCTGATAGCCTGGCGTGTTATACTCTTTACAGAACATGGTAAATATAGTCATCTCAGTTCCTGGTGGACAATGACAGGGCGTAAACGACATGTGGTAATTTCAGACACTTATTAAAGTAAACCATACCACGGATGGGGATAGAACCCGCGATCAGAGAGTCTCAAAACTCCAGACCGTCGCGTTAGCCACTGGACCAGCTCGCCACAATAAGATTCGTCCAACTAGGTATATTTCTACACCATATGAAGGTTAGCATAGGCACCACTGTGACCACTGTGACGGCAGTGAGGGGACTTGAGCTAGAGTTCGTCACGGCCACGCTAGCTGGAGATTCGTCTGTAAAAACTTGCATTTGTGGTCACAGTGGTGCCTATGCTAACCTTCCTATGGTGTAGAAATATACCTAGTTGGACGAATCTTATTGTGGCTACCTGGTCCAGTGGCTAACGCGACGGTCTGGAGTTTTGAGACTCTGATCGCGGGTTCTATCCCCGCCCGTGGTATGGTTTGTTTGCAATCGTGTCATTACGATTTAGTGAGTCACTTAATAGAGTACTATGCAACGTTTTAACCCGCAAAAGGGCTTTATAAAGTGGTTAATAAAGCCCCACCGTGGGCTTCACGTTAAAGCCTGCCCTGCGAACTGTCTTTGTAATAACCTTGTTATATTCTAGAAACAGCCGCTTCCTCCCTTTCCCTCTCATGATCCCACATGCTAACACACGAACGTTTTCTGCACAGCGAGTGCATGGTTCACCCCCCCCTCCCTTCCAGTCTTTTCCTGTTGCATCAGCCGACTCGTGACTGCGGTCACAGCATTCGGTACGACCAGTTGGTCCCAGGCTCGAGTCTCGTCGGTTCAGGACATTACGAGTAAGCTTCCTTACTGTACTGTTCACCTAGCAGTAAAACAGATGTACTCATCTAGTTGTGGTTGCAGGGGTCGAATCACAGCTCCTGGCCCCGCCTCTTCACTGGTTGCTACTAGGTCACTCTTCCTGCTACACGAGCTTTATCATACCTCTTCTCAAAGCTATATATAGATCCTGCCTCCAGTACATCACATTCCAGGCTATTCCACTTCCTGACAACTCTGTGACTGAAGAAATACTTCCTAACATCCCTGTGATTCATCCGAGTCTTCAACTTCCAACTGTGACCCCTTGTTGCTGTGTCCCATCTCTGGATCATCCTGTCTCTGTCCACCTTTGTCTCTGTGTTTAGTCGACTGCAGAGTATCCCTCATCCCAAGGAAAAATTGCTATGCTGATGTGCAAGGAACTAGTGAAACTGGAAGTCAAATTCTGGGCAAGAATATGTACCAGTGTAATAAGCTTTACTTGCTGAAATCGCGCTAAATAACCCACGCGGGTTTGGCGCTTCACAAGATATAATCATTGCTGAAAATGAGTGTTGGGTAAGAAAATATCTACACATTAAATCTTGAAAATCAAGATGCATGTTCCTGTCCAGGATGTATGTAGTCTGAGACGAGCTTAATAATGGCAACATGAAGCAGGGAAGAGTGACGACCTGCAGTGCAGGATGAACCTGACTACTGAAAGATGAACCTGACTACTGAAAGATGAACCTGGCTACTGAAAGATGAACCTGGCTACTGAAAGATGAACCTGGCTACTGAAAGATGAACCTGGCTACTGAAAGATGAACCTGGCTACTGAAAAAATGAACCTGGCTACTGAAAGATGAACCTGGCTACTGAAGATGAGCCTAGCTACGAAAGATGAACCTGGCTACTGAAAGATGAACCTGGCTACTGAAAGATGAACCTGGCTACTGAAAGATGAACCTGGCTACTGAAAGATGAACCTAGCTACTGAAAGATGAACCTGGCTACTGAAAGATGAACCTGGCTACTGAAAGATGAACCTGGCTACTGAAAGATGAACTTGACTACTGAAAGATGAACCTGGCTACTGAAAGATGAACCTGGCTACTGAAAGATGAACCTAGCTACTGAAAGATGAACCTGGCTACTGAAAGAGAACCTGGCTACTGAAAGATGAACCTGGCTACTGAAAGATGAACCTGGCTACTGAAAGATGAACCTAGCTACTGAAAGATGAACCTGGCTACTGAAAGATGAACCTAGTTACTGAAAGATGAACCTGGCTACTGAAAGATGAACCTGGCTACTGAAAGATGAACCTGGCTACTGAAAGATGAACCTGGCTACTGAAAGATGAACCTGGCTACTGAAAGATGAACCTGGCTACTGAAAGATGAACCTGGCTACTGAAAGATGAACCTGGCTACTGAAAAGATGAACTGGCTACTGAAAGATGAACCTGGCTACTGAAAGATGAACCTGGCTGCTGAAAGATGAACCTAGCTACTGAAAGATGAACCTGGCTACTGAAAGATGAACCTGGCTACTGAAAGATGAACCTAGCTACTGAAAGATGAACCTAGCTACTGAAAGATGAACCTAGCTACTGAAAGATGAACCTGGCTACTGAAAGATGAACCTAGCTACTGAAAGATGAACCTGGCTACTGAAAGATGAACCTGGCTACTGAAAGATGAGCCTAGCTACTGAAAGATGAACCTAGCTACTGAAAGATGAACCTGGCTACTGAAAGATGAACCTGGCTACTGAAAGATGAACCTAGCTACTGAAAGATGAACATGGCTACTGAAAGATGAGCCTAGCTACTGAAAGATGAACCTAGCTACTGAAAGATGAACCTATCTACCGAGAGATGACCCCATCTACTGAGAGATGAGTCTAGCTCCTGAGAAATGAACCTATCTACTGGGAGGAGGAGCCTAGCTACTGAGAGATGAACCTAGCTACTGAGAGATGAACCTAGCTACCGAGAGATGAACCTAGCTACCGAGAGATGAACCTAGCTACCGAGAGATGAACCTAGCTACCGAGAGATGAACCTAACTACCGAGAGATGAACCTAGCTACCGAGAGATGAACCTAGCTACTGAGAGATGAACCTAGCTACTGAGAGATGAACCTAGCTACTGAGAGATGAACCTAGCTACCGAAGATGAACCTAGGGTAACCGAGAGATGAACCTAGCTACCGAGAGATGAACCTAGCTACCGAGAGATGAACCTAGCTACCGAGAGATGAACCTAACTACCGAGAGATGAACCTAGCTACCGAGAGATGAACCTAGCTACTGAGAGATGAACCTAGCTACTGAGAGATGAACCTAGCTACTGAGAGATGAACCTAGCTACCGAGAGATGAACCTAGCTACTGAGAGATGAAAACCCAGCTACCGAGAGATGAACCTAGCTACTGAGAGATGAAAACCCAGCTACTGAGAGATGAACCTAGCTACCGAGAGATGAACCTAGCTACCGAGAGATGAACCTAGCTACCGAGAGATGAACCTAACTACCGAGAGATGAACCTAGCTACCGAAGAGAACCTGCTACTGAGAGATGAACCTAGCTACTGAGAGATGAACCTAGCTAATGAGAGATGAACCTAGCTACCGAGAGATGAACCTAGCTACTGAGAGATGAACCTAGCTACCCCAGAGATGAACCTAGCTACTGAGAGATGAACCTAGCTACTGAGAGATGAACCTAGCTACTGAGAGATGAACCTAGCTACTGAGAGATGAACCTAGCTACTGAGAGATGAACCTAGCTACTGAGAGATGAACCTGGCTACTGAGAGATGAACCTAGCTACCGAGAGATGAACCTAGCTACTGAGAGATGAACCTGGCTACTGAGAGACAAATATAACTGAGGCCAGGGTGGAGAACAAGATGTGTGAAGCAAATTAAAAAAAAAGTAGTAAACAACTGCATATAATAATAAATTTACTAGACAAAGGTTGACATACAAGGTAAAACATTCCTCAGGCAGCATCCACTAAAGTCTGTCACAGAACCTTCAGAGAATAATAATGAAGGAACCAACATGAAGCAGATGACCTGGTGGCAACACTGCTGTCTGGTTGCCAGTGATGTATAACAAGAATAGATCAACGTCAACACGTACGGTGTAAAATACCCATTACTGAGCAACTAAACCTTACCAAGGGTTCTAAACAAAGAAAATAAACTGTGCTTGTGCTCATCTACCCAACAAATGGTCGAATTTAAAAGTTCAATGACACACAAACGTCATTGCACTTACCACCCTAATAAGCTTTATTCTCTTCGATTTTAATTTTTTAATTGTGTACAATTAAAGAGCCACAATGGAAATAAGTCACTCTGACTTTTTTTGGGTTATCCCAGGTTCTCTACACATATGCTACTATGTATAATAATCTATGTAACTGTATTTGTGTATACCTGAATAAACTTACTTAACTATGAGTAGGTAACCGCTCTCAGTCTTCCATATACTGTAGCGCTGGGACACTGTACGTCAAACAAATTTAACAACATATAAAACGAATAAAAATGATGCGTGTCGAGGAAAAGTTACACATAGTTTCATCTATGATAAACATGTTTTTAAATTGAGCTAAATATAAGTTTACCCGCGAGTGCTAAACATGGGTTTTATGTGTAAGTAATGATGGAAAACCCTAAAACATGTGAGTGTAATGATATAATGTGTATTTGATATTTGTGCAGTAATTATTGTGAGTGTTGGCTGGAGTGTCGTCTCACCTCCAGCAAGGTCAACCATGTGTAGACACACCGAGGTCAACCCAACAATGTAACCCTTATACTGTCTCCCTCAACCTGCTTCACACATAATTACACAGGAATCACATGACCTCATTGTCTACCTGACCTCATCTCAAATAAGTCATACTTGCATTTTTTCAGGTCACCGTGTGTCACACCCCACTCTGTGTGTGTGCGTGTGTGTGTGTGCGTGTGTGTGTGTGTGTGTGTGTGTGTTGTGTGTGTGTGTGTGTGTGTGTGTGTGTGTGGTGCCGAATAGGTAAAATTGGTCAATTACCAAAAACTCATTTAAAATTAACTCCTTTCTAAAATTTTCTCTTATACGTTTAAATTTTTTTTTTCATTTATGTTAAGCTGAAAATTAATAATTTTGTACCAAAAGAACCTTAGAAAACTTACCTAACCTTATTATAACAAGCGCAATTTAATTTAGCCTAATGCAACTAAATATATTTTAGATAAGTTTACAGTGATTTAATAATAAACAATGAAATATATTTTGTGCGTTAGTGTGGAAAATACTGTATATATTTTCTGGAAATACGGTAATTTATAGGTAAATAGATGCCCTATGTTGTATTTTTAAAAGAAGTGTTATCGAAAAATGGGAAACCTGCGGCTGGGCAGGTGAGTCGCCATTTTGTTGTTTGAACTGAGTAACAGACATTAGTAATGGGAAGAATTTTTCGTGCTCTAGAGGTTAAAATTGGGCTGACATCTCTCAAATAGGAGACGAAATTGGTGGATGTGCATTCCTGCATAACTTGAGATATCAGACGACTGGACAAGACAGCTCCAGGAACCCCAGCTAAGTCATGTCTATATTATGTTTATAGTTCTGGCCAGTATTATTATCATGAATGTAGACAGGGGGGTTTTCTGAGTATGATACACCTTAATCTCCAGTCAAATTGGTGAGTTTTTAAGATATTCTCCTTCTGTTATGTAAATGTTTATATATAATAATTTTTTAATTTTAATAAGAACATAAGAACATAAGAACGAAGGAACACTGCAGAAGGCCTACTGGCCCATGCGAGGCAGGTCCAAGTCTCCTACCGGCTTAAGCCAATGCACCCAACCTAGTCAGGTCAGGTCACATTGACTTAAGGGAGGAACACGGCAACCGACCTGTTAGCACAAGCTATCAGGTCTAACTCACACCCACCCACATCTACTCATGTATTTATCCAACCTATTTTAAAGCTACACAACGTTCTGGCCTCTATAACGGTACTTGGGAGTTTGTTCCACTCATCCACAACTCTATTACCAAACCAGTACTTTCCTATATCCTTCCTGAATCTGAATTTTTCCAACTTAAAACCATTGCTGCGAGTCCTGTCTAGGCTAGATATTTTCAGCACACTATTTACATCCCCTTTATTTATTCTTGTCTTCCATTTATACACCTCAATCATATCCCCCCTAATTCTACGTCTTTCTAGAGAGTGCAGTTTCAGGCCCTTAGTCTATCCTCATAGGAAGGTTTCTGATACATGGGATCATCTTTGTCATCCTCCTTTGTACATTTTCCAGAGAATTTATATCCATTCTGTAATACGGTGACCAAAACTGTGCAGCATAATCTAAATGAGGCCTAACCAAGGATGTATAGAGTTGAAGAAGAACCTGAGGACTCCTATTATTTATGCTTCTTGATATGAAGCCAAGGATTCTATTAGCTTTATTGCGAACACTTATGCACTGTTTGTCTTGGTTTCAGATTACTGCTAACCAGAACTCCTAAATCTTTTTCGCAATCCGTAATATTAAGATCTACATTATTTAGTTTATATGTGGCATGGTTATTGTCCTGTCCAACATTTAGAACTTTGCATTTGTCTATATTAAACTGCATCTGCCACTTCTCCGACCACTGCATCAGTCTATTCAAATCTTCCTGGAGTGCTCGAATGTCCTCGTCAGAATGAATTCGACGGCCTATTTTGGTGTCATCGCAAACTTGCCGATGTCGCTCTTTATGCCCTCATCTATTCGTTTATGTAGATTGTGAACAGCAGGGGGCCCAACACTGACCCCTGTGGAACACCGCTCGTGACGCTTCCCCCACTCTGATTTCTCCCCATTTATGCAAACTCTCTGCTGCCTATTTGTCAACCATGCCTCTATCCAGGAAAAAATTTCTCCTCCTATTCCATGTGCTTTAATTTTCCTCAATAGTCTCTGATGTGGGACCCTGTCAAAAGCCTTACTGAAGTCCATATACACAATATCATATTCATTACCATGATCTACCTCCTCAAATACCTTAGTGAAAAAAGTTAATAAATTCGTAAGGCAGGAACGCCCCTTTGTAAAACCATGCTGAGATTCGTTGATTAATTTATGCTTTTCAAGATGGCTACGAACTGCCTCGGCAATTATTGATTCCATAAATTTTCCCACTATGGAGGTTAGGCTTATTGGTCTATAGTTCGAAGCTAAGGACCTGTCACCTGTTTTGAAAATAGGTATCACATTTGCCATTTTCCACTTATCTGGCACCATGCCAGTTTGTAGTGATATGTTGAAAAGATTAGCCAAAGGTGTGCTAAGCTCCTCTTTACATTCCTTTAGAACCCTTGCATACAGTTCATCAGGGCCTGGGGATTTGTTAGGTTTTAATTTATCTATCTGCCTAAGGACCATGTCACTTGTGACCCTAATAGTGCACAGTTTATTATCGTCCTGTTCTACATAATTTATCATTACTGGAATATCGCTGGTATCCTCCTGTGTAAAAACTGAGAGGAAGTATGTGTTAAAAATTCTACACATTTCCTTATCACTGTCAGTGAGCTGACCCGAGGAACTTTTGAGTGGGCCTATCTTGTCCCTGATCTTACTTCTGTATACCTGAAAGAATCCTTTTGGGTTAGTCTTCGATTCTTTTGCAACTTTAACCTCATAATCTCTTTTTGCTTTTCTAATTCCCTTTTTTATTTCTCTCTTTAACTGAATATATCGATTTCTTAATTGCCCCTCTCCTCTTTTGATTTGCCTATATATGCCTCTCTTTTGACCAATCAGATATTTTAATCTATTGTTCATCCATTTAGGATCATTTTTGTTTGATCTGATTTCCCTATTTGGAACATAATTTGACTGAGCAGCTAGAACTATGCCCTGGAAAGCATCATATCGGCAACCATCACCACCTACCTGACCCTTAGTCAGGTCATTCCAGTTCAGCCCACCTAAGTAATTTTTCAGTCCTATGAAATCAGCCAAGCGAAAGTCAGGGACGGAGACTTGATTGCCATTATTAGGGGAATTCCATGATATATTAAAACTGAGTGATTTGTGATCACTCTCCCCAAGCTCATCATTAACCTCAAGATTATTAATTAGTGTTTCCCTACTGGCAAGAACCAAGTCAAGGAGGTTATTTCCCCTAGTTGGCTCTGTCACAAACTGTTTTAAAAAACAATCCTGGATCGTATCAAGAAAGTCACCCGACTCTAAATTTCCTGTCAAATTGCTCCAGTCAATCTGTCTATAGTTGAAATCTCCCATTAGCACAACATTTTCGTATGTAGATGCCTTACGAATTTCGTCCCATAGAAGTTTACTGCACTCCCTATCAAGATTTGGGGCCCTGTAAATCACACCCAAAATTAGTTTTTCTCGGCCCTCGAGAAGCTGTAACCAAACAGATTCAGTGGCTGACGCTTCTAATTTAATATCTTGTCTAACACAACAATTTAAATTGTCTCTGACGTACATCGCTACTCCACCACCTTTCCTGTTGACCCTGTCAGTGTGGAATAATTTATAGCCTTGTATGTGACATTCAGAGGGCATCTCTCTATCTTTCAGATTGAGCCAGGTCTCTGTTATAGCAATAATATCTATGTTTCCTGCACTTGCAATTAATCTTAGCTCATCTATCTTATTTCTAACACTCCTGCTATTAGTATAGTAAACCTTAAGGGAGCTAGTCCCTTGCTGCCCTCTGCTGTCCCCCTTTGTTTGCTGACCTGTTCTATTGTCTTTATTTATAACTTCATGCTGAATGCCTTTTATACATTTACTGTTTCCAACCCTAGTGTTGCAACCTGCTTGTTTCCCACACACACCCCATACCTCTATCTTCCATCAGTTTAAAATCATAGGCATTTCACCAATGGCCTTCTCAATCGAGTCTGCAAGTGCTACCACCCCTGACCCAGAGAGATGTACCCCATCCCTTGCATACATATCATGTTTGCCATAAAAGTTGTTCCAGTTGTCAATGAATGGGATTGCAAGTTCCTTGCAGTATCTGTCTAGCCAGCAATTTACACCAATTGCCCTAGACAACCATTCATTTCCTACTCCCCTTCTAGGCAAGATGCTACATATGATTGGGATCCCTCCCTTAGACTTAATGAAATCTATAGCTGACCTGTACTTATCTAGCAGCTCTTCTCTCCTACCCTTCCCAATATCATTTCCACCAGCACTGAGACAGATAATGGGCTTGTTCCCATTACCTGACATGATATTATCCAGCCTGTTGACAATGTCCCCAACACCAGCTCCAGGGAAGCACACTATCTCTCATCTTCTTATTCCTATACAGTCCTATACAGTCCTTATCCACTGACGCCTATATAACCGCCAGTCTTCTTGCCTTTGCTCCAGATTCTCCTCCACCACGATGCTGTGAACACTAACTCCAAGGCTGAGGGACTGATTACCTCATCTTTTGTATATAGTTCTACTGTCTTCTAATTATGTCCTAGAATCTGTATTGATAAAGCCACTGGATGGCGAAACGTCTACAATAAAGATATCCAGATGTTGCACATGTGTCTTAACTTTCAATATACAGTCCACAAATTTATATATTTACCAGCATTCCTGGTGATGTATATTTCATTTAATTAATAGGTCCAGAGCAACTTGTGGATATGACAGTTGTAGGTATCGAAGGGGGACATTTTTTGCGACCTAGGTGTCCCAAATTCCTACTTGTCTAACTGATAAATAATAATTATCAATGTTCATTTACTGTTATGTATATAATAATACATTCAGATCAATGCAATTTTCCACAGTTAGCTTCAAAATTATTTTTGCAAAATTATTACACACACATATTTTCATTTGTCTTATTCGGCAAGAAGAGCGTTGCTATTTAAGCCAAAATCGCAGGTTTTACCTATTTGTCACGACATATATATGATGAAGGTCCCAGGACCGAAACGTTTTCTAATAAACGTCCTAGAGTTTCCTCACGTCTCTTTATAAACCATTATTAAAACCATCACAAACATACACTTCTAAACACATACCAATGTTAATGTCGTGATGTTTAACCTGAATCTGCAGCAGCGGCTAACATAACAGATATTTTGACAAACAAGCCGAACGTACATTTTTTTTGTTAAGACCCCATGAAAATCAGTCAGAACAATACGAATGCATATTTAATTATTGATAAATAACATTAATTAAACTTAAAGTGACCTTAAATATACATGGCTTAAATATTGGCCAGGTTAACTAGTTGTCACAACCCGCGTGAATTATATACTGTAATTACAGTATTAATGCAGAAGAAAAAAACTGAGGAAATAAAATTAGGCTTGTCAGTTTATATACATCATTAGATACAAGTTACTGCATGAACACAAGTTATTTAACAAGTTTGGAGCTTTCTTACATAAGAAAGAAGGAACACTGCAGAAGGCCTACTGGCCCATGCGAGACAGGTCCAAGTCTCCTACCGGCTTAAGCCAATGCCCCAACCTAGTCAGGGCCGGTCACATTCACTTAAGGAAGGAACAAGACAACTGACCTAGTAGCACAAGCTAGTCAGGTCCAACTCACACCCACTCATGTATTTATCTAACCTATTTTTAAAACTACACAACGTTTTAGCCTCAATAACTGTACTTTGGAGTTTGTTCCACTCATCCACAACTCTGTTACCAAACCAGTGCTCTCCTATATCCTTCCTGAATCTGAATTTTTCCAACTTAAAACCATTGCTATGAGTCCTGTCTAGGCTAGATATTTTAAGCACGTTATTTACATCCCCTGTATTTATTCCTGTCTTCCATTTATACACCTCAATCATATCCCCCCCTAATTCTACGCCTTTCTAGAGTGCAGATTCAGGAATCTCAGTCTATCCTCATAGGGAAGATTTCTGATACATGGGATCAACTTTGTCATCCTCCTTTGTATGTTTTCCAAAGCATTTATATCCATTCTATAATAAGGTGACAAAAACTGTGCAGCATAATCTAAATGAGGCCTAACCAAGGATATATAGAGTTGAAGAACAATCTGAGGACTCCTATTATTTATGCTTCTTGATATGAAGCCAAGGATTCTGTTAGCTTTATTGCGAACACTTATGCACTGTTGTCTTGGTTTCAGATTACTGCTAACCAGAACTCCTAAATCTTTTTCGCAATCCATAATATTAAGATCTACATTATTTAGTTTATATGTGGTATGGTTATTTTCCTGTCCAACATTTAGAACTTCGCATTTGTCTATATTAAACTGCATCTGCCACTTCTCCGACCACTGCATCAAATCTTCCTTGAGTGCTCTAATGTCCTCGTCAGAATGAATTCGACGGCCTATTTTGGTGTCATCGGCAAACTTGCTTATGTCGCTCTTTATGCCCCCATCAATGTCGTTTATGTAGATTGTGAACAACAGGGGGCCCAACACTGACCTCTGTGGAACACCGCTCGTGACGCTTTCCCACTCTGATTTCTCCCCATTTATGCAAACTCTCTGCTGCCTATTTGTCAACCATGCCTCTATCCAGGAAAAAATTTCTCCTCCTATTCCATGTGCCTTAATTTTCCTCAATAGTCTCTGATGTGGGACCCTGTCAAACGCCTTACTGAAGTCCATATAAACAATATCATATTCATTACCATGATCTACCTTCTCAAATACCTTAGTGAAAAAAGTTAATAAATTCGTAAGGCAGGAACGCCCTTTCGTAACACCATGCTGAGATTCGTTGATTAATTTGTGCTTTTCAAGGTGGCTACGAACTGCCTCGGCAATTACTGATTCCATAAATTTTCCCACAATGGAGATTAGGTTTTTGGCTTTTAGTTCGAAGCTAAGGACCTGTCACCTGCTTTGAAAATAGGTATCACATTTGCCATTTTCCACTTATCTGGCACCATGCCAGTTTGTAGTGATATATTGAAAAGATTAGCCAGAGGTTTGCTAAGCTCCCCTTTACATTCCTTTAGAACCCTTGTATACAGTTCATCAGGGCCTAATGATTTGTTAGGTTTTAATTTATAAATTTGCCTAAGAACCATGTCACTTGTGACCCTAATCGTGCACAGTTTATTATCATCCTGTTCTACATAATTATTTCTGGAATATCGCTAGTATCTTCCTGAGTAAAAACTGAGGAAGTATGTGTTAAAAATTCTACACATTTCCTTATCACTGATAGTGAGCTGACCCGAGTAACTTTTGAGTGGGCCTATCTTGTCCTTAATCTTACTTCTTATACCTGAAAGAATCCTTTTGGGTTAGTCTTCGATTCTCTTGCAACCTTAACCTCATAATCTCTTTTTGCTTTTCTTATTCCCTTTTTTATTTCTCTCTTTAACTGAATATATTGATTTCTTAATTGCACCTCTCCTCTTTTGATTTGCCTATATATGCCTCTCTTTTGACCAATGAGATGTTTTAATCTATTGTTCATCCATTTAGGTTCATTTTTGCTTGATCTGATTTCCTTATTTGGGACGTAAGATGTTGAGCAGCTAGAACTATGCTTTGGAAAATTTTCATATCGGAAAATCATCACCACCTACCTGACCTATAGTCAGGTCATTCCAGTTCAGCCCCCCCAAGTAATTTTTCAGTCCTATGAAATCAGCCAAGCAGAAGTCAGGGACAGAGACTTGATTGCCATTATTAGGGGAATTCCACGATATATTAAAACTGAGTGATTTGTGATCACTTTCCCCGAGCTCATCATTAATCTCAAGATTATTAATTAGCGTTTCCCTGCTGGCAAGAACCAAGTCAAGCAGGTTATTTCCTCTAGTTGGCTCTGTCACAAACTGCTTTAAAAAACAATCCTGAATCGTATCAAGAAAGTCCCTTGATTCTAAATTTCCTGCCAAATTGCTCCAGTCAATCTGTCTATAGTTGAAATCTCCCATTATCACAACATTTTCGTATGTAGAGGCCTTACGAATTTCATCCCATAGAGATGGCATGGAGACCAACACTGCATGGAGACCAACATTGCATGGAGACTAACATTACATGGAGACCAACATTGCATGGAGACTAACATTACATGGAGACTAACATTGCATGGAGACTAACATTGCATGGAGACCAACATTGCATGGAGACCAACATTGCATGGAGACCAACATTGCATGGAGACCAACACTGCATGGAGACTAACATTGCATGGAGACTAACATTGCATGGAGACTAACAATGCAGGGAGAAACCAAAAACTGCATGGAGACTAACATTGCATGGAGACTAACATTGCATGGAGACTAACATTGCATGGAGACCAACACTGCATGGAGACTAACATTGCATGGAGACTAACATTGCATGGAGACTACCATTGCATGGAAACTAACATTGCATGGAGACTAACATTGCATGGAGCCAACATTGCATGGAGACTAACATTGCATGGGACTAACATTGCATGGAGACTAACATTGCATGGAGACTAACCCTTGATGGAGACTAACATTGCATGGAGACCAACACTGCATGGAAACTAACATTGCATGGAGACTAACATTGCATGGAGACCAACATTGCATGGAAACTAACATTGCATGGATACTAACATTGCATGGAGACTAACATTGCATGGAGACTAACATTGCATGGAGACCAACACTGCATGGAAACTAACATTGCATGGAGACTAACATTGCATGGAGACTAGCATTGCATGGAAACTAACATTGCATGGAGACTAACATTGCATGGAGACCAACATTGCATGGAGACTAACATTGCATGGAGACCAACATTGCATGGAAACTAACATTGCATGGAGACTAACATTGCATGGAAACTAACATTGCATGGAAACTAACATTGCATGGAAACTAACATTGCATGGAAACTAACATTGCATGGAGACTAACATTGCATGGAGACTAACATTGCATGGAGACTAACATTGCATGGAGACCAACATTGCATGGAGACTAACATTGCATGGAGACTAACATTGCATGGAGACTAACATTGCATGGAGACTAACATTGCATGGAAACTAACATTGCATGGAGACTAACATTGCATGGAGACTAACATTGCATGGAAACTAACATTGCATGGAAACTAACATTGCATGGAGACTAACATTGCATGGAAACTAACATTGCATGGAAACTAACATTGCATGGAGACTAACATTGCATGGAGACTAACACTGCATGGAGACTAACATTGCATGGAGACTAACATTGCATGGAGACTAACATTGCATGGAAACTAACATTGCATGGAAACTAACATTGCATGGAGACTAACATTGCATGGAGACTAACATTGCATGGAGACTAACATTGCATGGAGACTAACATTGCATGGAGACTAACATTGCATGGAGACTAACATTGCATGGAAACTAACATTGCATGGAAACTAACATTGCATGGAAACTAACATTGCATGGAGATTAACATTGCACGGAGACTAACATTGCATGGAAACTAACATTGCATGGAGACTAACATTGCATGGAGACTAACATTGCATGGAAACTAACATTGCATGGAAACTAACATTGCATGGAAACTAACATTGCATGGAGACTAACATTGCATGGAGACCAACATTGCATGGAAACTAACATTGCATGGAGACTAACATTGCATGGAGACTAACATTGCATGGAGACTAACATTGCATGGAGACTAACATTGCATGGAAACTAACATTGCATGGAGACCAACACTGCATGGAGACTAACATTGCATGGAAACTAACATTGCATGGATACTAACATTGCATGGAGACTAATATTGCATGGAGACCAACATTGCATGGAGACCAACATTACATGGAGACTAACATTGCATGGAGACTAACATTGCATGGAGACCAACATTGCATGGAGACCAACATTACATGGAGACTAACATTGCATGGAGACTAACATTGCATGGAGACTAATATTGCATGGAGACCAACATTGCATGGAGACCAACATTACATGGAGACTAACATTGCATGGAGACTAACATTGCATGGAGACCAACATTGCATGGAGACCAACATTGCACGGAGACCAACATTGCACGGAGACCAACATTGCATGGAGACCAACATAGCATGGAGACCAACATTGCACGGAGACCAACATTGCATGGAGACCAACATTGCATGGAGACCAACATTGCATGGAGACCAACATTGCATGGAGACTAACATTGCATGGAGACCAACATTGCATGGAGACCAACATTGCATGGAGACTAACATTGCATGGAGACCAACATTGCATGGAGACCAACATTGCATGGAGACCAACATTGCATGGAGACCAACATTGCATGGAGACTAACACTGCATGGAGAAAAACACTGCATGGAGACCAACACTGCATGGAGACCAACATTACATGGAGACCAACATTGCATGGAGACCAACATTGCATGGAGACCAACATTGCGTGGAGACCAACATTGCATGGAGACCAACATTGCATGGAGACCAACATTGCATGGAGACCAACATTACATGGAGACCAACATTGCATGGAGACCAACATTGCATGGAGACCAACATTGCATGGAGACCAACATTTGCTCTAAGGCCCCAGAAATTACAAAGCTGCTGTAATTGGTCAGTCAAATACATTAGTTGCTAAAAATATATTTACACACCTCTCATTTTTTGGTATTATATAAACAAAAGATGAACAAAGGTGACTGCAGAAGACAGATCAGAAGAATAATGCATCAATAGACTTATAACATCACTTTACAAAACATATACTGAGAATAATTATTTATATAATGAATAAAACATAAATAATTACGAACTGAATTTCCAAGAACTGGAAGACACGCACCAGTACCTTCGGTCTTATTACCTTCGTGTCATATGTACACTTGATACCTTGGTTCGGTATAATTATACTATTATAGATTACCGCAGATCTATGATAAGGCGAGGGAGGTGTGCCCGGCCGCGCACACAAAAGGTCATGCATATCATAGCCCATTACTGAGCACCAACTGTACTGGTTGCTTACCTGTAGACATTTCCACACGATCGGTCCCAGACCAGACCTCCAGGTTAACAGCCTGATCAATCAAATTATTGTTGCTGGCCGCATGCAGTCAACATTGGCCACAGCCTGACTGATCAGGGAATAACCAGAGGAACTTATCAAGTTCCCTCTTTAAAACAGCAAGGGTTCTGTTGGTATTTTACCTTATATGGAGGGAGGATGTTTAAAGTCTTGATCCCTTTATACTTAGCAGGTTGTCTTAGTGTACACATTGTTTTAGTGTACACATTGTCTTAGTGTACACATTGTCTTAGTGTACACATTGTTTTAGTGTACACATTGTCTTAGTGTACACATTGCACCTCTGCTCTACATCCCAGGTTTCTTGCACTCTGTCCAGCCTCTGTCTCTTACTGTCGTAGTAATTACGGTGTGCAACTTTTCTAGACATATTTTGCAGGAACAATAAACTGGATTGCAGGATCTAAAGGAAAACCCACAGAGAGGACCCGTTACACTTACTATGTTACTATGACACAAGAACAAAAACCGAATCATAGGATTCTTAAGGCGATTTTAACAATACAAGATAAACCACGGAGGGTGGAAATCTTTAGCTCAAGTACTTTCATACTTCTCAGTACATCGTCAGGAGCTGTGCAATGTTGCAAAGGCAGCAACAGGAGAATTGAGGAGAAGTTTTTTCAGAGTATGGTAGCATGAGTGGCACCCGCCAGTATCTCTCTCTGAATGGCATTCAGAGAGAGGTACTGGTGGGTGCCATTCATGCTACTATACTCTTGAAAAACAAACCTCCCCTCATTTCTCCTGTTGCTGCCTTTGCAACATTACACAGCTCCTGATGACGCACTTAGAAGTGTGAACGTACTTGAGCTAGAGAATTTCCATATATATGTGTGTGTGTGTGTGTGTGTGTGTGTGTGTGTGTGTGTGTGTGTGTGTGTGTGTGTGTGTGTGTGTGTGTGTGTCGTGCCGAACAGGTAAAATTGGTCAATTAGCAAGAACTCATTTAAAATTAAATCCTTTCTAAAATATTCTTTTATGATTTTATTGATATATATTTTCCATTTATGTTAATGTAAAAATTAATAATTTTGTACCAAAAGAACCTTAGAAAACTTACCTAACCTTATTATAACAAGCGAAATTTAATTTAGCCTAATGCAACTAAATATTTTTTAGATAAGTTTACAGTGATTTAATAATAAACACAATATATTGTTTTCGTTAGGTTCAGAATGAATTTTGCGAAATTATTGTACACTAATTTTCGCGTTGCCATTTAAGCCAAAATCTCAAGTTTTACATATTCGGCACGATATTATATATATATATATATATATATATATATATATATATATATATATATATATATATATATATATATATATATATATATATATATATATATATATATATATAATCTGTTAGTCTACAGCAGGATTCGAACCTGCACAGTCTGCATCAAAGTACGCAGCAGTTTTGCTATTATAGGTGCCATCACATGTGGGAGGTGCAACAAGCTATGTCGTACTATGTGGAGGAGAGTCTAAAAGGTTTATCTTGTGTGCAAGATGTGTTTACCAGATATGGAATTTGTAATGTTGGTTCTGTGCCGGAGATATAATGATGCTTGTGATATTAGTGTTAAAATACCATGACTTAAACTTGTTTAAATTCAACCATACCTTGCTTAAATATAAGGTAATTAAATAATTCATAAACATATAAGCTACATTATTATTTGTGACTGAATTCATGTCTACATAACTCATTAAATCGTAACCAGATATAAGGATATAAACACTTCAGTACCACTGTAACAAGTTTAGTTATCAAAACTCTGGAACCTAAATCTCTCGACCCATTATGTGCCTCTAATATTTTGACTACCACCCACAGGATGGATTATAGGGTACATGATAAGGATAATAAACTGAACTAAAAACTTTACATTTTACACTCATTAAAGTATTATTTAGAAAAAGAAAAAAAAACGTTTAAATCCCCTGCCGTTACCCCGCCGGCTTCCCTAGTCTCGCACGTAAAACCAGTTTTAAGCCTTCAGCTCTGTCAAGCTACCGTGTTGTTTGTTGTTTGTTGGTTAAGAGAATTATACTTTCGTTTGTTGTTTTTTTTAAAATACATCACTTAAGAACACTGTCACAGCACCAGAGCTACTGACAAAACATAAGAACGTCAGTGTATGTGTAACAATTGATGAAACGTTTCTCCTAGACAGTAGACTTAATCAGTCAAATACAGAGATTAAATACGGAGACAGCTGTAGTGGCGAGGTAAAGATGATGTGGTCAGTCCCTCAGGGACTAACTGCCTCAAAAATTACTTCAAGGTTAATGAACATAAGAACATAAGAACATAAGAACATAAGAACGAAGGAACACTGCAGAAGGCCTACTGGCCCATGCGAGGCAGGTCCAAGTCCCTACCGGCTTAAGCCAATGCACCCAACCTAGTCAGGTCAGGTCACATTGACTCAAGGGAGGAACACGGCAACCGACCCGTTAGCACAAGCTATCAGGTCTAACTCACACCCACCCACATCTACTCATGTATTTATCCAACCTATTTTTAAAGCTACACAACGTTCTGGCCTCTATAACGGTACTTGGGAGTTTGTTCCACTCATCCACAACTCTATTACCAAACCAGTACTTTCCTATATCCCTCCTGAATCTGAATTTTTCCAACTTAAAACCATTGCTGCGAGTCCTGTCTAGGCTAGATATTTTCAGCACACTATTTACATCCCCTTTATTTATTCCTGTCTTCCACTTATAAACCTCAATCATATCCCCCCTAATTCTACGTCTTTCTAGAGAGTGCAGTTTCAGGGCCCTTAGTCTACCCTCATAGGGAAGGTTTCTGATACATGGGATCATCTTTGTCATCCTCCTTTGTACATTTTCCAGAGAATTTATATCCATTCTGTAATACGGTGACCAAAACTGTGCAGCATAATCTAAATGAGGCCTAACCAAGGATGTATAGAGTTGAAGAACAACCTGAGGACTCCTATTATTTATGCTTCTTGATATGAAGCCAAGGATTCTATTAGCTTTATTGCGAACACTTATGCACTGTTGTCTTGGTTTCAGATTACTGCTAACCAGAACTCCTAAATCTTTTTCGCAATCCGTAATATTAAGATCTACATTATTTATTTTATATGTGGCATGGTTATTGTCCTGTCCAACATTTAGAACTTTGCATTTGTCTATATTAAACTGCATCTGCCACTTCTCCGACCACTGAAATCAGTCTATTCAAATCTTCCTGGAGTGCTCGAATGTCCTCGTCAGAATGAATTCGACGGCCTATTTTGGTGTCATCGGCAAACTTGCCGATGTCGCTCTTTATGCCCTCATCTATGTCGTTTATGTAGATTGTGAACAGCAGGGGGCCCAACACTGACCCTGTGGAACACCGCTCGTGACGTTTCCCCCACTCTGATTTCCCCCCATTTATGCAAACTCTCTGCTGCCTATTTGTCAACCATGCTCTATCCAGGAAAAAATTTCTCCTCCTATTCCATGTGCTTTAATTTTCCTCAATAGTCTCTGATGTGGGACCCTGTCAAAAGCCTTACTGAAGTCCATATACACAATATCATATTCGTTACCATGATCTACCTCCTCAAATACCTTAGTGAAAAAAGTTAATAAATTCGTAAGGCAGGAACGTCCCTTTGTAAAACCATGCTGAGATTCGTTGATTAATTTATGCTTTTCAAGGTGGCTACGAACTGCCTCGGCAATTATTGATTCCATAAATTTTCCCACTATGGAGGTTTAGGCTTATTGGTCTATAGTTCGAAGCTAAGGACCTGTCACCTGTTTTGAAAATAGTATCACATTTGCCATTTTCCACTTATCTGGCACCATGCCAGTTTGTAGTGATTTTGTTGAAAAGATTAGCCAAAGGTGTGCTAAGCTCCTCTTTACATTCCTTTAGAACCCTTGCTTTACAGTTCATCAGGGCCTGGGGATTTGTTAGGTTTTAATTTATCTATTTGCCTAAGGACCATGTCACTTGTGACCCTAATAGTGCACAGTTTATTATCGTCCTGTTCTACATAATTTATCATTACTGGAATATCACTGGTATCCTCCTGTGTAAAAACTGAGAGGAAGTATGTGTTAAAAATTCTACACATTTCCTTATCACTGTCAGTGAGCTGACCCGAGGAACTTTGAGTGGGCCTATCTTGTCCCTGATCTTACTTCTGTATACCTGAAAGAATCCTTTTGGGTTAGTCTTCGATTCTCTTGCAACTTTAACCTCATAATCTCTTTTTGCTTTTCTAATTCCCTTTTTTATTTCTCTCTTTAACTGAATATATCGATTTCTTAATTGCCCCTCTCCTCTTTTGATTTGCCTATATATGCCTCTCTTTTGACCAATCAGATATTTTAATCTATTGTTCATCCATTTAGGATCATTTTTGTTTGATCTGATTTCCCTATTTGGAACATAATTTGACTGAGCAGCTAGAACTATGCCCTGGAAAGCATCATATCGGCAACCATCACCACCTACCTGCCCCCTAGTCAGGTCATTCCAGTTCAGCCCACCTAAGTAATTTTTCAGTCCTATGAAATCAGCCAAGCGAAAGTCAGGGACGGAGACTTGATTGCCATTATTAGGGGAATTCCATGATATGTTAAAACTGAGTGATTTGTGATCACTCTCCCCAAGCTCATCATTAACCTCAAGATTATTAATTAGTGTTTCCCTACTGGCAAGAACCAAGTCAAGGAGGTTATTTCCCCTAGTTGGCTCTGTCACAAACTGTTTTAAAAAACAATCCTGGATCGTATCAAGAAAGTCACCCGACTCTAAATTTCCTGTCAAATTGCTCCAGTCAATCTGTCTATAGTTGAAATCTCCCATTAGCACAACATTTTCGTATGTAGATGCCTTACGAATTTCGTCCCATAGAAGTTTACTGCACTCCCTATCAAGATTTGGGGCCCTGTAAATCACACCCAAAATTAGTTTTTCTCGGCCCTCGAGAAGCTGTAACCAAACAGATTCAGTGGCTGACGCTTCTAATTTAATATCTTGTCTAACACAACAATTTAAATTGTCTCTGACATACATCGCTACTCCACCACCTTTCCTGTTGACCCTGTCAGTGTGGAATAATTTATAGCCTTGTATGTGACATTCAGATGGCATCTCTCTATCTTTCAGATTGAGCCAGGTCTCTGTTATAGCAATAATATCTATGTTTCCTGCACTTGCAATTAATCTTAGCTCATCTATCTTATTTCTAACACTCTGCTATTAGTATAGTAAACCTTAAGGGAGCTAGTCCCTTGCTGCCCTCTGCTGTCCCCCTTTGTTTTCTGACCTGTTCTATTGTCTTTATTTATAACTTCATGCTGAATGCCTTTTATACATTTACTGTTTCCAACCCTAGTGTTGCAACCTGCTTGTTTCCCACACACACCCATACCTCTATCTTCCATCAGTTTAAAATCATAGGCATTTCACCAATGGCCTTCTCAATCGAGTCTGCAAGTGCTACCCCCCCTGCCCCAGAGAGATGAACCCCATCCCTTGCATACATATCATGTTTGCCATAAAAGTTGTTCCAGTTGTCAATGAATGGGATTGCAAGTTCCTTGCAGTATCTGTCTAGCCAGCAATTTACACCAATTGCCCTAGACAACCATTCATTTCCTACTCCCCTTCTAGGCAAGATGCTACATATGATTGGGATCCCTCCCTTAGACTTAATGAAATCTATAGCTGACCTGTACTTATCTAGCAGCTCTTCTCTCCTACCCTTCCCAATATCATTTCCACCAGCACTGAGACAGATAATGGGCTTGTTCCCATTACCTGACATGATATTATCCAGTCTGTTGACAATGTCCCAACACCAGCTCCAGGGAAGCACACTCTATCTCTCATCTTCTTATTCCTATTACAAAAAGCACGGTCAACATATCTTACCTGAGAGTCACCAACCACAAGAATGCGCTTACCTTCATTAGCAGGGGCAGTAGTACCCTTACCTTCACTGGCCACTGAAGTTCATTCATCCTGGAGAACAGAGAAGCGATTTCCTACCTTCAGATCTTCACTCTTAACTTTCCTTACTCTGATGCGCCTCCCATTACTGTGAACAACTCGCCACTTGTAGCAGGTGCTGGGCTGCACCTCACTGCTGGTACCCGTTGCTACCTCCCCACCTACAGCCTCCTCACAGTGAGAGACAGACTGCACCTCACTGCTAGAAGCCTCATTCCCCACATCTCCAACCACCTCACACTCTCTCCCAGGCCCATTGAGGTGGACCTTCAGCCTCCTAATCTCCTCCTGGAGAAGCAAGACCTCCTCCTTCAACTCTCCAAACTCAGTTTTTAAAACACTGCAGAAGCAAGCCATGCTTTGTAACCGTCCACGCTAATCCCCAAAGCAGCTCAGGGTCTGTGACCTCACGTGACGACTGACCACTGAACACTCCCAATGGAATGATTACATCTTTACCTCACCACTACTGTGGTGAGGTAAAGACTGAACACATTCCTTTGTAATTTACAGTAAATAACCTGAGCAACTTTTAATTGAGTCTATTTCCTCCCTGATCTTACTCCTATCTACCTAAGAAAAACCTTCTGGGTTGGATTCTGATTTCACTGAGACTTCAATTTCATAATATTTTGACTTTCCATATACTTTCTTTTTTTAATTTTTCTTTAATTGAATATCTTGATTCCTCAAGTGTCATTCTCATTTTTCTGAGTCACATGTCTATGCCTAACTTATGACCTACGAGATGTTTTAATATATTGTTTATCCATCTGGGGTCATTTCTACTTTATCTAATTTTACTATTTGGAACATATGTAGCTTGGACTGCTTGAACTATGCTTTAAAAATATCATATTGGCAACCGTCTAAATCTACCTGACCCACAGCATAATCACCGGTCAGGTCACACCGGTCAACTCCACCTTGATAAACCCTCAGCCTCACAAAATCTCACAAAAATCGTGAACTTTGAATTTATTAGGGTTAAGACAATTCTATGATAATTTAAAGTGCTCATTCATTATTATAATTCCAAGTCAAGCAGGTTGTTTCCTCTGATTCTGTCACTGTTAAAAAAAAAAAATCCTGGACTATATCTAGAGTCGCTAGACTCAAGACTTCCTGTTAAATTATTCCAATCAATTTATGTTAAAATCTTTCTTTAAAACGTTTTCGCATCTAGATGCCTTAGTAATTTCATCCCATAGAGGTTTACGGTGTTCTAGTGTCTGTCACGTCCACTTTTGGAGATAAATGGTATACAATACCGACAGCCTACCTACCAGCATTCTACATCTGGCTCTCCACCCTTATAATATATACTCGTGTAGATTTTTTTGTGACCTGATAAAGCCCACTGTGTGGGCGAAACGTAGTCAATAAAGGATCACATTATAAGAACATCCTTGGTTAGGCTTCATTTAGATTATCCTGCACAGTTTTGGTCACCGTATTACAGAATGGATATAAATTCTCTGGAAAATGTACAAAGGAGGATGACAAAGTTGATCCCATGTATCAGAAACCTTCCCTATGAGGATAGACTAAGGGCCCTGAATCTGCACTCTCTAGAAAGACGTAGAATTAGGGGGGATATGATTGAGGTGTATAAATGGAAGACAGGAATAAATAAAGGGGATGTAAATAGTGTGCTGAAAATATCTACCCTAGACAGGACTCGCAGCAATGGTTTTAAGTTGGAAAAATTCAGATTCAGGAAGGATATAGGAAAGTACTGGTTTGGTAATAGAGTTGTGGATGAGTGGAACAAACTCCAAAGTACAGTTATAGAGGCCAGAACGTTGTGTAGCTTTAAAAATAGGTTGGATAAATACATGAGTGGATGTGGGTGGGTGTGAGTTGGACCTGATAGCTTGTGCTACCAGGTCAGTTGCCGTGTTCCTCCCTTAAGTCAATGTGACCTGACCTGACTAGGTTGGGTGCATTGGCTTAAGCCGGTAGGAGACTTGGACCTGCCTCGCATGGGCCAGTAGGCCTGCTGCAGTGTTCCTTCGTTCTTATGTTCTTATGAATGTGGCCTGCCCTGACTAGGTTGGGGCATTGGCTTAAGCCAGTAGGAGACTTGTACTTGCCTCGCATGGGCCAGTAGGCCTGCTGCAGTGTTCCTTCTTAAGAACATAAGAACATAAGAACGAAGGAACACTGCAGAAGGCCTACTGGCCCATGCGAGGCAGGTCCAAGTCTCCTACCGGCTTAAGCCAATGCACCCAACCTAGTCAGGTCAGGTCACATTGACTTAAGGGAGGAACACGGCAACTGACCTGGTAGCACAAGCTATCAGGTCCAACTCACACCCACCCACATCCACTTACGTATTTATCCAACCTATTTTTAAAGCTACACAACGTTCTGGCCTCTATAACTGTACTTTGGAGTTTGTTCCACTCATCCACAACTCTATTACCAAACCAGTACTTTCCTATATCCTTCCTGAATCTGAATTTTTCCAACTTAAAACCATTGCTGCGAGTCTTGTCTAGGGTAGATATTTTCAGCACACTATTTACATCCCCTTTATTTATTCCTGTCTTCCATTTATACACCTCAATCATATCCCCCCTAATTCTACGTCTTTCTAGAGAGTGCAGATTCAGGGCCCTTAGTCTATCCTCATAGGGAAGATTTCTGATACATGGGATCAACTTTGTCATCCTCCTTTGTACATTTTCCAGAGCATTTATATCCATTCTGTAATACGGTGACCAAAACTGTGCAGCATAATCTAAATGAGGCCTAACCAAGGATGTATAGAGTTGAACAACCTGAGGACTCCTATTATTTATGCTTCTTGATATGAAGCCAAGGATTCTAATAGCTTTATTGCGATCATTTATGCACTGTTGTCTTGGTTTCAGACCTACATTATTTAGTTTATATGTGGCATGGTTATTGTCCTGTCCAACATTTAGAACTTTGCATTTGTCTATATTAAACTGCATCTGCCACTTCTCCGACCACTGCATCAGTCTATTCAAATCTTCCTGGAGTGCTCTAATGTCCTCGTCAGAATGAATTCGACGGCCTATTTTGGTGTCATCGGCAAACTTGCTGAAGTCGCTCTTTATGCCCTCATCTATATCGTTTATGTAGATTGTGAACAACAGTGGGCCCAACACTGACCCCTCTGGAACACCGCTCGTGACGCTTCCCCACTCTGATTTCTCCCCATTTATGCAAACTCTCTGCTGCCTATTTGTCAACCATGCCTCTATCCAGGAAAAAATTTCTCCTATTCCATGTGCCTTAATTTTCCTCAATAGTCTCTGATGTGGGACCCTGTCAAAAGCCTTACTGAAGTCCATATACACAATATCATATTCATTACCATGATCTACCTCCTCAAATACCTTAGTGAAAAAAGATAATAAATTCGTAAGGCAGGAACGCCCCTTTGTAAAACCATGCTGAGATTCGTTGATTAATTTATGCTCTTCAAGGTGGCTACGAACTGCCTCGGCAATTATTGATTCCATAATTTTTCCCACTATGGAGGTTAGGCTTATTGGTCTATAGTTCGAAGCTAAGGACCTGCTACCTGCTTTGAAAATAGGTATCACATTTGCCATTTTCCACTTATCTGGTACCATGCCAGTTTGTAGTGATATGTTGAAAAGATTAGCCAAAGGTTTGCTAAGCTCCTCTTTACATTCCTTTAGAACCCTTGCATACAGTTCATCATACAGTTCATGAGGGCCTGGGGATTTGTTAGGTTTTAATTTATCAATTTGCCTAAGGACCATGTCACTTGTGACCCTAATCGTGCAGAGTTTATTATCGTCCTGTTCTACATAATTTATCATTTCTGGAATATCGCTGGTATCCTCCTGTGTAAAAACTGAGAAGAAGTATGTGTTAAAAATTCTACACATTTCCTTATCACTGTCAGTGAGCTGACCCGAGGAACTTTTGAGTGGGCCTATCTTGTCCCTGATCTTACTTCTGTATACCTGAAAGAATCCTTTTGGGTTAGTCTTCGATTCTCTTGCAACTTTAACCTCATAATCTCTTTTTGCTTTTCTAATTCCCTTTTTTATTTCTCTCTTTAACTGAATATATCGATTTCTTAATTGCCCCTCTCCTCTTTTGATTTGCCTATATATGCCTCTCTTTTGACCAATGAAATGTTTTAATCTATTGTTCATCCATTTAGTATTTTTGCTTGATTTGATTTCCTTATTTGGAACGTAAGTTGTCTGAGCAGCTAGAACTATGCTCTGGAAAACGTCATATCGGCAACCATCACCACCTACCTGACCCATAGTCAGGTCATTCCAGTTCAGCCCACCCAAGTAATTTTTCAGTCCTGTGAAATCAGCCAAGCGGAAGTCAGGGACAGAGACTTGATTGCCATTATTAGGGGAATTCCATGATATATTAAAACTGAGTGATTTGTGATCACTTTCCCCGAGCTCATCATTAACCTCATTATTAATTAGCGTTTCCCTGCTGGCAAGAACCAAGTCAAGCAGGTTATTTCCTCTAGTTGGCTCTGTCACAAACTGCTTTAAAAAACAATCCTGAATCGTATCAAGAAAGTCACTTGATTCTAAATTTCCTGTCAAATTGCTCCAGTCAATCTGTCTATAGTTGAAATCTCCCATTATCACGACATTTTCGTATGTAGAGGCGTTTCGAATTTCATCCCATAGAAGTTTACCGCACTCCCTATCAAGATTTGGGGCCCTGTAAATCACACCCAAAATTAGTTTTTCTCGGCCCTCGAGAAGCTGTAACCAAACAGATTCAGTGGCTGATGCTTCTAATTTTATATCTTGTCTAACACAACACTTTAAATTGTCTCTGACGTACATCGTTACTCCACCACCCTTCCTGTTGACCCTGTCAGTGTGGAATAATTTATAGCCTTGTATGTGACATTCAGAAGGTATCTCTCTATCTTTCAGATTGAGCCAGGTCTCTGTTATAGCAATGATATCTATGTTTCCTGCACTTGCAATTAATCTTAGCTCATCTATCTTATTTCTTACACTCCTGCTATTAGTATAATAGACCTTAAGGGAGCTAGTCCCTTGCTGCTCTCTACTGTCTCCCTTTGTTTGCTGACATGATAAGAACATAAGAACGAAGGAACACTGCAGCAGGCCTACTGGCCCATGCGAGGCAGGTCCAAGTCTCATAAGAACATAAGAACATAAGAAAGGAGGAACACTGCAGCAGGCCTATTGGCCCATACTAGGCAGGTCCTTTACAATCCTTCCCACTAACAAAATATTTGCCCAACCCAATTTGTAATGCTACCCAAGAAATAAGTTTTGATGATTCTATTTATTCATTATGCAAGTCTCACTCAAATCCAACCCCTCTCACTCATGTATTTATCCAACCTAAATTTGAAACTACCCAACATTTTAGCTTCAATAATCCTAGTAGGAAGACTGTTCCACTCATCAACTACCCTATTTCCAAACCAATACTTTCCTATATCCTTTCGAAATCTAAACTTATCTAATTTGAATCCATTATTGCAAGTTCTCTCTTGGAAAGATATCCTCAAGATCTTATTTATATCCCCTTTGTTAATACCCATCTTCCACTTGTACACTTCGATCATGTCTCCCCTCATTCTTCGTCTTACAAGTGAATGTAGTTTAACCCTTTGACTGTCGCAACCCCAAATCCTGAGGTGTCTCCTGGTGTCACAAAATTCCCCCCCCCCCCAAAAAAAATTTTTTTTTCTTATGAAATTAAAGAGAATTTTTTCCCAATTGTAATGACACCAAAAGAACGAAATTTGATGGAAAACTGACGGAATTACGCTCTCGCGAATTAGCGACCTTGGCGATATTTACGAGTCGGCGATTTCGCCCACTTTGAGCCCTATTTTCGGCTAATTCCATTGCTCCAATCGACCAAACTCATAGCTATTTCTTAGAACTCCATTTTTTCTATCGATTGAGTACAAGAAACTGCCCTTTACCGATTTCAACTACCCAATAACGTGGTCAAAATTTGCAATTTGGCCAATTTCACGAAAATTAAAAAATATACAATTTCAAAATAGGGTCCAGAATGAACAATGCAGACATTCCTGGCTCTAAAATAACATTTTCTTTGTTAATAAGTCATGTCTCCAGGCCCCTCTAATATTACTCCTTGCCTTCTAATTTGAATTTTTATTCAAACAAAAAATAGACGATTTACTGTTATGCAGACTACTGCAATATTGTAATAATTGTATAAATAATGTCAACCCATTCATGACTGCATATCAGAATGGCTACTTGGACATTTATTGGAAATGACAATTATTTGTTTACTTTTGAACATCGGCAAAAATCAAACATTTCCCCTACTTGAGCTCCATTTCAAGGTTCATTTCATAGTAAAACCATTCAAAAATCACCTCTATTTCTATAATATGTTTTTCCATTCTATCAAATCAGACCAAGAAAACAAGAATACAACCATAAATACTATACAAAAATAGACCACAAAGTCAGCTTGTTTTGAAGCCGCTAGAATTTATGAGTATATATACACGTCAAAAACGGAGGCTCGTAAGATGTATATATACTACCAAAACAGTCAAAGGGTTAAGAGTCTTCAATCGTTCTTCGTACGGAAGATTTCAAATTTGCTATGTTTAATTTAGATTTTCTTCTTTAAATGTTTTCTAAAGAATTTATATCCATTCTGTAATATGGAGACCAGAACTGAGCTGCATAATCTAGGTGAGGCCTTACTAAGGATGTATAAAGATGCAGTATAACCTCTGGACTTCTGTTGCTTACACTTCTTGATATAAATCCCAATAATCTATTTGCCTTATTACATACGCTTAGGCATTGCTGTCTTGGGTTTAAGGTTGCTGCTTACCTAACCCCCAAGTCCTTTTTGCAATCTGTATGACTAAGTTTTACATTATTTAACTTATAAGTGCTAGGGTTATGGACACTCCTGAGCTTCAGAACCTTGCATTTATCTACACTGAACTGCATCTGCCACTTTTCTGACCAACAACTGAGTTTCTCTAAATCCTCCTGAAGTTCCCTGACATCTACGTTTGAATCAATTATCCTACCTATCTTTGTGTCATTGGCGAATTTGCTCATATCACTAGTAATACCCTCATCAAGGTCGTTGATATATAGTATTATAAACAACAACGGGCCTAAGACTGATCCCTGTGGTACGCCACAGGGATCCCCACTTGGATTTAACCCCCATTTAAGCATACTCTCTGCTTCCTATTAGTGAGCCATGACTCAATCCATGAGAGCATTTTTCCCCAATCTCATGAGCTGCCACTTTCTTTAACAGTCTCTGGTGTGGTACTCCATCAAAAGCCTTACTAAAATCTAAATAAACAATACTGAATTCTTTACCACGATCATGGCCTCAAAAGCTTTACTGAAGAAAGTTAATAAATTAGTTAGGCAGGAACGGCCCCTCGTGAATCCATGCTGAGTATCATTAATCAAGCTGTGCTTATCCAGATGGCTTCTTATAATATCAGCTATAACTGACTAGTAATTTTGCCTACAATTGAGGTCAGGCTTATTGGGCGGTAATTTGACGATAATGACTTGTCCCCTGCTTTAAAAATAGGAATTACATTAGCCATCTTCCACATATCAGACACTACACCTGTTTGAAGAGAATATTAAAAATATTAGTCAATGGTTCACAAAGTTCCATTTTACACTCTTTAAGAACCCTTGAAAAAAGTTCATCAGGGCCTGGGGATTTACAGTGGACCCCCGCATAGCGAACTTAATCCGTGCAAGAGGGCTGGTCGTTATGCGAAATGTTCGCTATGCGAATTAATTTTCCCCATAAGAAATAATGGAAATAAAATTAATCTGTGCAAGACACCCAAAAGTATGAAAAAAAAAAATTTTTACCACAAAAAAATGTTAATTTTAGTACACACAAACTGAAAAAGGCATGCACAATTACATGACACTTACTTTTATTGAAGATCTGGTGATGATTGATGGGATGGGAGGAGGGGAGAGAGAGTGTTAGTGTTTAGAAGGGGAATCCCCTTCCATTAGGACTTGAGGTAGCAAGTCCTTTTCTGGGGTTACTTCCCTTCTTCTTTTAATGCCACTAGGACCAGCTTCAGAGTCACTGGACTTCTTTCGCACAACATATCTGTCCATAGTGGCCTGTACCTCTCGTTCCTTTATGATTTGTCTAAAGTGGTTCACAACAGTGTCATTGTAACAGTCACCAGCACGGCTTGCAATAGCTGTGTGAGGGTGATTTTCATCAAAAAAGGTTTGCACTTCAAGCCATTTTGCACACATTTCCTTAATCTTTGAAGTAGGCAATTCCTTCAATTTCTCTCTCCCTCCTTTGAACCAGTTTCCCCAGGTCTGGCCTCTTGCTCTTGAAGTTGATCTATCAGCTCATCAGTGGTTAGTTCTTCATTGTCCTCCTCCACCAACTCTTCCACATCCTCCCACTAACCTCCAACCCCAAGGACTTCCCAATTCCACAATTGATTCCTCAACTGGTATACTACTCCTCTCAGGTTAGCCTCAAACCCTTCAAAATCCCTTTTGTCTACACATTCTGGCCACGTTTCTTCCAAGCAGAGTTCAAGGTTCTCTTAGTCACTCCCTCCCAAGCCTTACCTATAAGGTTTACACAACTGAGGATATTAAAGTGATCCTTCCAAAACTCTTTTAGAGTCAATCCAGTGTCTGTGGTCACTTCAAAGCACTTTTGAAACAGAGCTTTTGTGTACAGTTTCTTGAAGTTGGAAATGACCTGCTGGTCCATGGCTGCAGGAGAGGAGTGGTATTAGGAGGCAAAAACTTCACCTTAATGAAGCTCATGTCCCCATAAAGTCGCTCTGCCACGTCTGTAGGATGACCAGGGGCATTGTCTAACACCAGGAGGCACTTAAGGTCTAATTTCTTTTCAGTTAGGTAATCTTTCACATTGGGGGCAAATGCATGGTGTAACCAGTTATAGAAAAATTTCCTAGTGACCCATGCCTTACTGTTTGCCCTCCACAGCACACACAAATTATCCTTGAGGACATTCTTTTGCCTGAACGCTCTGGGAGTTTCAGAGTGATACACTAATAAAGGCTTAAGCCAATGCACCCAACCTAGTCAGGTCAGGTCACCTTGACTTAAGGGAAGAACACGGCAACCGTCCTGGTAGCACAAGCTAATCAGGTCCAACTCACACCCACCCACACCCACTCATGTATTTATCCAACCTATTTTTAAAGCTACACAACGTTCTGGCCTCTATAACTGTACTTGGGAGTTTGTTCCACTCATCCACAACTCTATTACCAAACCAGTACTTTCCTATATCCTTCCTGAATCTGAATTTTTCTAACTTAAAACCATTGCTAAAACTATTGTCTTTATTTATAACTTCATGATGAATGTCTTTTATACATTTACTGTTTACAACGCTAGTGTTGCAACCTGACTGTTTCCATACCTCTATCTTCTATCAGTTTAAAATCCTAGGCATTTCAGCAATGGCCCTCTCGACTGAGTTTGCAAGAGCTACCACCCCTGCCCCCGAAAGATGTACACCATCCCTTGCATACATATTATGTTTGCCATAAAAGTTGTCCCAGTTGTCAATGAATGGGTTTGCAAGTTCCTTGCAGTATCTGTCTAGCCAGCAATTTACCAATTGCCCTAGAAAAACCCTTTTCATTGCCACCCCCCTTCTAGGCAAGATGCTAATATAATTGGGACCCCTCCCTTAGGTTTAAATTAAATCTATAGCTGACCTGTACTTATCTAGCAGCTCTTCTCCCCTACCCTTCCCAATATTCATTTCCACCGCACTGAGACAAATAATGGGCTTGTTCCCTTTTCTGACATGATATTATCCAAATCTGTCGACTATGTCACTAACACCAGCTCTTTGGGAAGCACACTTATCTCTTACCTTCTTATTCTTATTACAGAAGGAACGGTCCTATATCTTACCTGTGAGTCACCAACAACAAGTATGCGCTTACCTCCATTTGCAGGGAAGTAGTACCTTTACCTTCACTGGCCACTGAAGTACACTCTTTCCTGAAGAACAGAAAAGGGCGATTTCCTACCTTCAAATTTCTCTCTTAACTTTCCTTATCTTGATGCTCTTCCCATTACTGGGAACCACTCGCCACTTGTAGCGGTGCTGGACTGCACCTCACTGGGGTAGCCGTTATTTACCTCCCCACCTACAGCTTCCTCGCGCGAGAGACAGAATGCACCTCGTGCGGGTTTAGCCTCATTCCCCTCCACCATATCAGCCACCTCACACTCGCTCCCAACCCCATTGAGGTGAACCTTCAGCCTCCTAATTTCTTCTTGGAGAAGCAAGACTTCCTCCTTCAACTCTCCAACCTCAATTTTTAGAACACTGCAAAAGCAAACCATGGCTTTGTAACCGTCCACACTAATCCCCAAAGCAGCTCAGGGCCTGTGACCTCACACCTCACTCTCTGCCTATATATATTGTGTTTCAAGCTCTGTATGCTAGAAGTGATCAAGATCCCATGACCGAAACGTTTTCTAATAAATATGTCTTTAGTGTTTTTCTGAACCATGTTAGTTTAATATCTTTATCATGCACCCCATACCCATCCTGTGGGCGGTAGTCAAAAGATTACAAAGGTACATAATGGGTCCAGGGACTGGACCCCAAAGTTATGATAGCTGAACTAGTTACAAAGGTAATGAACTCCAGGTAGAGCTGGTCACAATCATGGCAAGTTACAGAGGTAATGAATCAGCTTCACTCCTGTCAGACACTGCAACACAAGGGTATCTTGGTACAGACCTGAAATCAACTTCGACAACCTCTACTAGTGAGAACGGCTGGATTTGAGAGGGACCTGACCTCCCAACATCTGCGTTCTACTAGTGACCTACGTCTCACCTCCTGGCGCTATAAAAGGCTCCATCCTGTCACTTCAACTCCATATTGTTTCAGACTATGGAACAATGCTCTTCTCCAGACTGAGGGACTGACCACCTCAAAACTTTAAGGGTGATGGACTGATTACATCGTCTTCAAGTCTCTTCTGCTTCTATCAATTTTTCTGTACTCGACTGAAGAAGCCTACTGTGTAGGCGAAACGTTTCGAAATAAAGATACCTAACTGTTACATATGTCTTACCTAACAACCTGTCGGTATTTTATACCATTTTAATGCTCACTCCTATACATGGTTACAGTCATGAACAAATTACAAAGTAATGAGCCACTGATACGTCCACACCTGGTCACAATTGTAATGAGTTATAAATACAAATATTAAGTGGGTCATACACCCACACGAGCGCGGGCGCGTGCACACACACACGAGGGCGCATGCACAGAGCGTACAAATATATGCATACACACAAGCACGCCCACACATATAACAGGCCTAATGTCTAATCGACATGTGCCTAGGACAAAATGGCAACACACACACACACACACACACACCACACAACACACAACATGGTTTCAGGGACGGGAAAACCTGTGTCAACAAACCTACTGGAGTTCTATGACATGGTGACAGCAGTAAGACAAGAGAGAGAGGGGTGGGTGGATTGCATTTTCTTGGACTGCAAGAAGGCGTTTGACACAGTTCCACACAAGAGATTGGTGCAAAAACTGGAGGGGCCAAGCAGGGATAAACAGGGAAGGCACAAAAATGGAAAAGGGAATACTTGTCAGGAAGACAGCAGCGAGTCATGGTACGTGGCGAGGTTTTCAGAGTGGGCACCTGTGACCAGCGGGGTCCCGCAGGGGTCAGTCCTAGGACCAGTGCTGTTTCTGGTATTTGTGAACGCATGACGGAAGGAATTTGACTCTGGGGTGTCCCTGTTGCAGATGACGTGAAGTTGATGAGAAGGGAATTCACTCGATCGAAGACCAGGCGAACTACAAAGGGATCTGGACAGGCTGCAGACCTGGTCCAGCAATTGGCTCCTGGAGTTCAAATCCCACCCAAGTGCAAAGTCATGAAGATTGGGGAAGGGGAAAGAAGGCCGCAGACGGAGTACAGTTCTAGGGGGTCAGAGACTACAAACCTCACTCAAGGAAAGATCTTGGGGTGGAGTTTTAACACCAGGCACATCTCCTGAAGTGCACATCACCAAATAACTGCTGCAGCATATGGGCGCCTAGCAAACCTCAGAACGCATTCCGACATCTTAATAAGGAATCATTCAGGACCCTGTTCACCGTGTATGTTAGGCCCATATTGGAGTATGCGGCACCAGTTTGGAACCCACCACCTAGCCAAGCACGTGAAGAAACTAGAGAAAGTGCAAAGGTTTGCAACAAGACTAGTCCCAGAGCTAAGAGGTATGTTCCTACGAGGAGAGGTTAAGGGAAATCAACCTGACGACACTGGAGGGACAGGAGAGATAGGGGGGACATGATAACGACATACAAAATACTGAGAGGAATTGACAAGGTGGACAAAGACAGGATGTTCCAGAGATTGGACACAGTAACAGGGGACACAGTTGGAAGCTGAGACACAGATGAATCACAGGGATGTTAGGAAGTATTTCTTCAGCCCCCAGAGTAGTCAGTAAGTGGAATAGTTTGGGAAGCGATTTTAGTGGAGGCAGGATCCATACTAGCTTTAAGCAGAGGTATGATAAAGCTCACGGCTCAGGGAGAGTGACCTAGTAGCGATCAGTGAAGAGGCGGGGCCAGAGCTCGGACTCGACCCCCGCAACCCCAACTAGGTGAGTACAACTAGGTGAGTACACACACACCACACACACACACACACACACACACGTGGTAATGCTTTTATTTTACAGCAGCAAAGTCAGGATTTTTCTCCAGAATGTCTGTAATATACCACTGTGGATAAAATACTTTGCCATTTCTTGAACATTTTGAGTGATTTCCCCCTCGGGAAGGTTCCCTTGATGTTGTGAGGGGGCCTCTTGTTTGGGAATTGGATCTGTGCTCCATTTCCCCCGAATTAAGCCTGAATTCCTTCCAATCCCCCCCCCCCAGGCGCTGTTTAATCCTAGGGTTTAGCGCTTCCCCTTGTTATAATAAATAAAAATCTGAGTGAGTTGCCCCTAAATTCATTAATTGATCGCACTCCAGTACATAATGAGCAATGGGGGACAATAGCCCATCTGGCAAAGTTTCATTTCTTTTAACCTAAAAAGGGTCAAAATATCGACAAGTGGTAAGTATTTTTATTCCGAAATGTTTCGCCTACCGTAGGTTCTTCAATAGAATATAGGGGAAAGGCAGTGGGTGAAATCAGAATTTCACGCTTGAAGACGTGGTTTTGAGATAGTAGTCCCTCGCCTAAAGAAGAGTACGAGCCACGAAGAAAAAATTTCCCCAGGCTGGGGGAATGACCCCCTCAAAATTACGTTTTAAAGGTGATGGATGATTACATTTCTATTACTTGTGCTGCCTCCCTGTATTGACTGGGGAAAGCCTACTATGTAGGGGAAGGTTTCGGAAAAAAATGTACCTTTTACACAGTGTCTCATGTATTGATATAAGGCTAACAAAATTTTTTAAAGTAACAAGAATCTGTTTTAAACCCCCAAACATTCCCAGATATTTTGCAAAAACCACATGCAAAAAACCCCCCTTCCTGGAACCTTCCCCCCCACAAAAAAAAAAATTTTCCCCCCTAACAACCCTTCCATTTTTAATTTCCCTACCTGCACCATCAGAAAAAAATACTGAAAATTTCTCCAGCATCCCTGGAGTTTACCTGGAAAAGGGTTTCGGGGTCAAACGCCCCCGCGGCCCGGTCTTTGTGACCAGGCCTCCTGGTGGACCCCGCCTGATAAACCCGGCTGTTTTGCTGCGGTGCACGCCCCAACGTCGACCCACAGCCCGGCTGACAGGAATGATTTAGGTGCTTGTCCAGTGCCAGCTTTAAGGCTGCAGGGGTTGTTGGTAAACCCCCTTATGTGTGTGGGAGGGATGGGGGACATCACCGTCCTATCCGAAAGAATTTGTTTCCTCCAACTACAGCTCCCATCCACTCCTGACCCCCCAACAGCCCGTCCATCCTGACCCCCAACGCCCCCACCCATCCTGACCCCCCAGCAGCCCGATCCACTCCTGACCACCCGCAGCCCCATCCACCCTGACCCACCGCAGCCCGATCCCAAACCCGACTCACAAAAGCCCCATCCAATCCTGACCCCAAAAAAGCCGACCAATTGACCCCCAAATAGTCCCTCCAACCTGACCCACCGCAGCCCCATCCACTCCTGACCCACCAGCAGCCCCATCCAATCCTGCCCCCCAGCAGCCCCATCCCCCTGACCCCCCAGCGCCCGATCCACTCCGACCCCCCATGCCCGACCCCTCCCGATTCACCGCAGCCCGATTTCCCCCGACCCACCACAACCCCATCGTACAAAAACCGGCGATAAAAAATGTTGGTGCCCCCATCTGGACCACCACAGTATGTCTAGATTGAGGCCCGGGGTTCCTTCCTGGGCTGACAGAGTAAGTCATAAACGCCTAAAAGTGGCCACGTTTTTGACCCGGGAGCAAGGTACCCCACTAAAGGGGAGGTATTAAAACCATGTCACAGATCCCCACACTTTTAGGACTATCCCGGATTTTCATTTTGTGCTGCTGGGGGGGAAACTGCTGCTGTACAGTGCTCTGTGAGAAGAGTTGTGACCTTTTTGTTGCTGGGGGACCATCCACCACCTCCCTGGGCCCAGACCGCCGTGTTTTATCATGCGCTACCCATCTCTAAGTGTTCTGCAGTCAAGACACCCCGAAACATGCTGAGACAAAGCATGGCACTGGGGGGAGGCACTGTGCAGTGTTTTCCAGTGGTTCTGTCGACCCTGACAGGAAAGAGAGCAGAGCTGGACTGACCCAAAAGGACACACAAGGTGGCGACTCCCTGACCACTGCCGACCTTCAAGTGAGTGGTGGCGATTCAGCAGGGTTGTAATGCCCTTCGACATCGCTCGATTCATCATTTGATTCCACCTCTGCAACAATGCCCTCTCCCCCCCCTCAACCACGGTAATGTTCACCTCATCACTCGATCCTGAGCTAATGACAGCCCTTTGAAGTTTAGGGTAAAGATTTGACTTGAACTGGATCCCCAGCCATGTGGCATCCCGGGGAAATGAGGCGGAGGGGATGCAGCCAAAGGCAGCAACGACATCCCCTGTTGGGTTACTGTCCAATAGCCTCGACAAAACCCAAAATGGGGCTGCCAGAGCCACGAAACTTATGGGGGGGGGTCTTAGGTGATTTTCCCCTCTAACAGTGTACCGGCAGCGACTCAGGGGGAACCCCCCCCTATGAAGAAGCTGGTCCAGAGCAGGGTTTTTACCCCCATCCTCGGCTTCGTTTGGGCTTTCCCACAGCCAGATGTGGTAGACAAGGTGAGGAGGAGATGTGCCTACTGCGCACGTTGTCCCGCGGCCCCAACACACTATTTCTAGGTGCGAAGCTATGAGACACTCCGAGGCAATAGGGGGTGATATTCCCTCGAAAAGGACCCAGAGAGGACTGCGGCCACACTAGTGTACCATGGGGTCAACGAACCAGACAAGCTGTTACCTGTGATAATGACATATCCTCCTCCTCGCTAGTGTCCATAGTTACATATGGTGTCGCTTATGAGATGCACCAGTTGAACTGACCAGAGGGGCGCTTGAGCGGCATGCATCGCATCATTGTGGAAACCTTTCTCCATTGGGAGCCAGAGACGGGTCATCGCAAGATTGGGACTTCGTGCCAGGACTATGGTCTTGGCGAACATTATACATACATACACCCCAGGTAGATCTGTTGGTGACTTGAAAAAGCCCACTGTGTGGGTGAAACGTAGTCAATAAAGGATCACATTATACTGCATATGTGTATATTTCCATTGTGTCGGTATTTTATACCATTTATTTCCATCCAATCCTGACCCACAAACAGCCCGATCCAATCCTGACCCACAAACAGCCCGATCCAATCCTGACCCACCAACAGCCCGATCCACTCCTGACCCACCAGCAGCCCGATCCACTCCTGACCCACCACAACCCGATCCACTCCTGACCCACCACAACCCAATCCACTCCTGACCCACCACAACCCGATCCACCCCTGACCCACCAGCAACCCGATCCACTCTTGACCCACCACAACCCGATCCACTCCTGACCCACCAGCAACCCGATCCACTCCTGACCCACCAGCAACCCGATCCACTCCTGACCCACCAACAGCCTGATCCACCCCAGGCCCACCAACAGCCCGATCCACTCCAGGCTCACCAACAACCCGATCCACTCCAGGCCCACCAACAGCCCGATCCTGGAGGTTACCTGGAGGTTATTCCGGGGATCAATGCTCCCGCGGCCCGGTCCATGAACAGGCCTCCCGGTGGATCAGGGCCTGATAAAAAAAAAAAGGATGAACAATAGTTTAAAAATATCTGTTTGGTCAAAAGAAGGAATATAGGCAAATCAAAAGAGGAGAGGGGCAATTAAGAAATCGATATATTCAGTTAAAGAGAGAAATAAAAAAGGGAATTAGAAAAGCAAAAAGAGATTATGAGGTGGGTCAGGATTGGATCGGGCTGTTTGTGGGTCAGGATTGGATCGGGCTGTTTGTGGGTCAGGATTGGATGGAAATAAATGGTATAAAATACCGACACAATGGAAATATACAATATGCAGTATAATGTGATCCTTTATGAGCCATACCCCGGTGCCCCGGCATGACTTTAGGTATTGCCCAGCTCTTCTTGCCATCAATACCCCCGATCCCCCTGCCAAAACCAGCAGCCTGTCCACCCTGACCCCAGCAGCCGATCCACTCCTGACCCCCCAGCAGCCCGATCCACCCCTGACAAACGCAGCCGATCCATCCTGACCAACCCAGAGCCCGCCCACCCTGACCACCGAACCCGACCCACTCTCCCCCAAACCAGGCCTGATCCTTTTCTGACCCCCAGCAGCCCGATCCACCCCGGGACCCCCCAGCACCCCGACCCCTTTCTGACCCACCAGAGCCCGACCCACTCCTGACCCACCAGCAGCCGATCCACCCCTGACCCCCCAAACAGCCCGATCCATTCCATCCCCCCAACAACCCGATCCACCCCTGACCACCAACGTCCGATCCTTCCGACCCACCAGCAGCCCGACCCACTCCTGATTCCCCAAAAAACCCGATCCATTCCAGGCCCACCAACAGCCGATCCTGGAGGTTTTTCCCGGGGATCAATGTCCCGCGGCCCTGCCAGACTAGGCCTCCGGGGATCGGGCCTGATCGCCAGGCGTTATGTGGTGCACGCAGTCCAACGTATGAGCCATAGCCCGGCTGATCCGGCATGTTTAGGTATTGTCCAACTCTCTTTGACCCCCGCGCCCGATCCCTTGATCAACAGCAGCCCGATCCATCCTGACCAACCAGCGGGCCCGATCACCCCGGGACCCCCCAGACCCCATCCCTCCTGCCCCCACCAGCAGCCGACCCACCCTGATCCACCAATACCCTGATCCTCTCCGCCCCACCCCCCCCGCCGACCCCTCCTGATCACCGCCCCCGACCCACTTCTGACCACCACAACCGATCCACTATGACCCCCCAACACCCCGATCCCTCCTGCCCCTAAAAACAGCCCGACCATTCCTGACCCACCAGCCCCCCGATCCACCCCGCCCCAAAGCAGCCCGATCCACCCCTGACCCACCAGCAGCCCGCCCCTCCTGACCCCCCAACAGCCCGATCCACTCCTGACCCACCAATAGCCTGTCCTCTCCAGACCCACCAGAGCCCGATCCATCTGATCCACCAGCAGCCATCATCCTGACAACAGAGCCCGATCCACCTGACCAACCAGCAGCCGATCCATCCTGACCAACAGCTGCCGATCCATTCCTGACCCATCCAGCAGCCCGATCCACTCGACCCCAGCAGGCCCGGATCACTCCTGACCCACAGCAGCCCGATCACTCTGACCCACAACAGCCGATCCACTCTGACCACCATGCTGGATCCTCTCAACCCACAGCAGCCGATCCACTCCTGATCCACCAGCAGCCCGATGCACTCCTGACCAACCAGCAGCCCGATCCACTCCTGACCCACCAGCAGCCCGATCCACTCCTGACCCACCAGCAGCCCGATCCACTCCTGACCCACCAGCAGCCCGATCCACTCCTGACCCACCACAACCCGAGCCACTCCTGACCCACCACAACCCGATCCACTCCTGACCCACCACAACCCAATCCACTCCTGACCCACCACAACCCGATCCACTCCTGACCCACCAGCAGCCCGATCCACTCCTGACCCACCAGCAGCCCGATCCACTCCTGACCCACCAGCAGCCCGATCCACTCCTGACTCACCAGCAGCCCGATCCACTCCTGACCCACCAGCAGCCCGATCCACTCCTGACCCACCAGCAGCCCGACCCACTCGCCTGCCCAGCCAGGTAGCCACCACACCCAGTACATCACCTGAATATCACGACTCAAACCTCTGAAAAAGAAATTGAAATAGACAATCCGTGCCAGGACAATAATGACTTGGCACGGGTCTTAATCTTTCTTATATCGTTATTTATCCCCATCATCTAAGTCTGTTCAGTTCTTTTTGCGAACACTAAAGGCCCCAGTACTTGACCTCTGATTCTCAGAGGCATTATTTGATCCCAACGGGTTTAGCGCTCCCCCATGAATATAAGTAAACCAGAAGGCAAAGTGAACTGACTTACCAGCATCGTCGCTGTATTCTGGTGTAAGAGGCTTGGGGCGGTCAACACTGTCAGGCTTGGATGGCAAGTTATGTTTCTTGGGGAACAGCCAGGCAAAGCAACCGGATTCTTTACAGTTGGACAGCGTGTTTCCCATCCTGGCTGTCTTAAAGATAGTCTGCTAGGATACACTGCTGTAACAGCTACTAGACAGGGTTGCTAAGTGCGGTGAACGTCCACTCAAAATTTCCTTGTAACAATAGTACGGTACAGTGATATGAAAATATATTCAAGACAGCTAGGACCAATGTCCCGCAGGTTCTTACACTTCCTTTGAAAAACACAACTCTTAACAATTATTTAAGAGCGGTGAAGCAAACTTAACAAGTGACGGAGTAACAGAGTGAAGGAGCGTGGAGGACACTAGCACTGTGAGCTAGTGTGGGCTGCCAACTGTTGAGTGAGTGTGCTGGGCAGGACCAGATTACTGTCCCTCCCGCCCGACCTGCCCACAACTATGCCATCACAGTTGCCAGTGTGCTCTTATTTCCTTAGTTATTTGAACGTGTACAGTGTACCTGATAGTCTCTCTCGCTTATTTGGACTCTCATTTCCATTACTTGCTTGTATCTGGAAAAAATAGAAAAAGCTATTCTTTTAGAGGACATTAGGCACTGGTTGTGAATGAAATTCCTCGTGGTTATGGATGAGTCTAGTATAACTGGCATACATTTATATTACAGTGAATAAAAAGTTATGTATCACGAATATCATATATGGCATGGTTTCCCTTGTCCCCCCCACCCTCTCTCTCATTCATCCTTTATATATACTACGTTTCGTTACAGTCTGCGTTAGTTTAATATCTTCATTATGCACCCATACCCATCCTGTGGGTGGTAGTCAAAAGATTACAGAGGTACATAATAGGTCGAGGGACTGGGCTTTAATGTACTGGTAGCTAAGTGAGTTACAGCAGTGGTGAACTATTTACAAGTTTACAAGAACAGAAGAGGGAGCACTGTAGGAGGTCGCTTAACACCCACCAACACCAACACATTTATCAGTAATAAAGTTGGTAGAATTACCGACAATATGTAAAGTAAAAGGACACAAGTGCAACTAATGTGACATTTATTGTGGCAACGTTTCGCTCTCCAGGAGCTTTATCAAGCTCCTGGAGAGCGAAACGTTGCCACAATAAATGTCACATTAGTTGCACTTGTGTCCTTTTACTTTACATTTATCAGTGATAAATGATTATGAAAACCGACAGTTGAAGATTGATATACTTATACAACATATGGGAATCTTTATTAAGGGAACGTTTCGCCACACAGTGGCTTCATCAGTCTCATACAAAGCAGAAATGGGTAAGGAGAGGAGGAGTTTGAGGTAATCAGTCCCTCAGCCTGGAATCGATGTGTTAGCTCATACACAGCTTGCTCTTCTTGTTTTCTCCAATTTCGTCCCACGAGCGCCTAGCAGCTGGGTTAAGCCCTGGCTATGTTTCTTCGACTGTGGACACTCCTCTCCACCGATATTCTTCGACTATCCCGTCTTCCCAGCTCACCCCACATGGGGTCTTACCTAAACTCTCTTGATCCTGAAGAAACTTCTGGGCACCCCTGGATCAACATACGCTACCGTCACCCCTGTTTGTCAGGTGTCCCTCCCGATCATCCGAACAATCAACCTTTCCTTCACTACCATGGATCCATCATCTATCAGGAAGACATCACCTAACCTGTCTTCTGTTTGTCCACCTATAGAACGCTTCCATCCCAGGAACATTTAACGCAGTAGCCAACGCTATCATCGATCTTAATAACCTCCCAGAAATTAAGTTCTGAGGGTGTGAGTTAGACCTGATAGCTTGTGCTACCAGGTCGGTTGCCGTGTTCCTCCCTTAAGTCAATGTGACCTGACCTGACTAGGTTGGGTGCATTGGCTTAAGCCGGTAGGAGACTTGGACCTGCCTCGCATGGGCCAGTAGGCCTTCTGCAGTGTTCCTTCGTTCTTATGTTCTTATGTTCTTAAGTCGACTCCAAGAACCACCACCCGTCTGGTATACATATCCTGGAATCATTTGCGCCTGTGGATACTGATGTACTCATCCCTAAAGCAACCAAACCCACTACCGTCCCTGCCGTCTCTGCACCCACTACTGGTACTTCAATCCAAGAAATACAAAACGCTACGGTCGTACCCCACCGTGGTTGCTGAAGCCTTCACCAGCAGTTACCCCAATGGGTAACGGCTGATGAAGGCTTATTTCACTCTTTTTGCTAATAAATCAATCAAGTTTATTAATGCGGGGTTTACAGATTTTGGATATTGTGTGGTTTACATTTTATAAAATACTAATTACAGAGGGGGCCACTATGACACCTAGCATGGCTAGGCATTTCGGGCACACTTAGAGTAATTCTTAACTCTAAAATATTACAGATTATGGAGTAAGTTGGTATTAAGGCTAAGTGACTACATTATAGTTTGTGAATTTAGCAATGTGAATGCTTTTGTTTTGGTACAATACATAGTTTCTATATTGGAGTATCACAGGCAAACTTATGACTAGTTAGGATTTATTAGTTTAAGATTAAGATTCGTATTTCTGAGTTTATAGCCAAATGGGTGAGTGAAAGTGTGAACCACCAGGTGGTTTTCATGTAGTTAGTTGACGGGGTGTATCAGGGAGATATGTTTTCTAACGGTACATTTGAAAGTGATGAATGTGACTGCAGTTCTAGAGTTTTCTGGTAGAGTGTTCCAGATTTTAGGCCATTTGATATACACTGAATTTTTGTAAAGGTTTAGTCGGACATGGGGAATGTCATAGAGATGTTTGTGTCTGGTGTTATGCCTGTGGGTCCTGTCACAACTATCAAGAAAGCGTTTTAGGTCAAGGTTAATATTGGAATTTAAGGTCCTGTAGATGTAGATTGCACAGTAGTAAGTGTGAATGTTCTGAACAGGAAGTAAGTTGCCAGGGTGTGTTGCCAGGGATGGGATTTAGTGATTATTCTTACTGCGGCTTTAGGTGTGTTGCCGCAGTTGATCTCCAAGCACAAATAGCATAGGTGAGGTATGGATAAATGAGTGAATGGTATAGTGTGAGAAGGGCAGTTTGCGGCACGAAGTATCTTATCTTGGAGAGGATCCCAACTAATGTAAAAGGAGTCAAAGAAGAAATCATCACTAGCACAGAGAACCAAAAAGCTGACGACCACGTCCTCGGACTTAATTTATCCACTCATTTTCGTGTACACTATGAAAGGTCTTACTGAAATCCATATACAAGATATAATTTTCTTTATCTTCGTCTACCGCCTCAAATACCTTAGTAAAAAAGTTAGTAAATTTGTGAAGCAGAAACGCCCCTTCGTAAAACCGTGTTGTGATTCATTGATTGAATTATATTTTTCAAGATAGTTTGAATTTCGTCTGCAGTTATTGATTACATTGCCTACTGAAGTTAGGCTTATCAGTCTATAGTTTAAAGTTAACGATCTATCTCCTGATTTGTAAATAGGTATCACGTTTGCCAATTTCCACTGAACTGGTACGATATCCTTTTGTAGTGATTTGTTGAAGAGACTTGCTAACTGTTTACTAAGTTTCTCTTACATGCCTTTATAACCCTAAAGCCAGTTTGTCAGGGCCAGGTGACTTGAATGATTTTATCCTGTTGGACGATCATGTCGTTGGCGACTTGATCTTGTACAATTTATATCTATACTGACCTGTAAAATTATTGATTTCTGGGTTTTTATTTGTGCCCTTTTGTGTAAAAACAGAAAGGAAATAAGTGTTAATAAGAATACACATTTTTTTGTTACTGACTGTGAGCCGACCTGAGTTACATTTAATTGACCTATCTTTTCCTTACTCTTGGTCTCATATACATGAAAGAAACCCTCACACTCGTTCAGCTTGATCGACACCATGCCTAACCCTTCTAGGGTAGGGTAGGTGCCTGAGCCCGAGCCTTTAGCTCATAAGACTGTCATTCCCATTTGCCCCCTTGGGGTGGGGATGGCAGACCAGAGAGGCCTAGCTTGTGGCTAGGCCTGGGGACAATTGGTCCCAAAGATGAGGAGGTACTTATGCCTCCTCCCATGGGAGACTTAGGTCTCAGACACTCCCTAAAGAGGGAGTCAAGGCCGGGCCACCACTTGGACAAGGCCCGGGCCGGGAGACTACCGGCTAATCTTTAACTAACTAACTCGTTCAGCTTCACAATCTCTTTTAGTCTCTTATTCCTTTTTATGTATCCCTCTTAAAGTGAATATATTGGTCTGTAAGGTGACCCTCTCCTTTGGTTTGCCTGTAATTGCCTTTTTACACTGAAAATATATTTAAGTCTGTCATTCATCTATTTATGTTCATTTATATTTGATTTAATTTCTCTGTTAAGAATATATGTGCAGTGAGCAGCTTGTACTATGTTCTGGAAAATGTCGTATTGGTAACTATCACCCCCGTGTGTCAGGTGTCCGTCCTGATAGTCCCGGGAGGTGACCCCCGTGTGTCAGGTGTCCGTCCTGATAGTCCCGGGAGGTGACCCCCGTGTGTCAGGTGTCCGTCCTGATAGTCCCGGGAGGTGACCCCCGTGTGTCAGGTGTCCGTCCTGATATCCCGAGAGGTGATCCCGTGTGTCAGGTGTCCGTCCTGATAATCCCGAGAGGTGACTCCCGTGTGTCAGGTGTCCGTCCTGATAATCCCGAGAGGTGACCCCCGTGTGTCAGGTGTCCGTCCTGATAATCCCGAGAGGTGACTCCCGTGTGTCAGGTGTCCGTCCTGATAATCCCGAGAGGTGACTCCCGTGTGTCAGGTGTCCGTCCTGATAATCCCGAGAGGTGACCCCCGTGTGTCAGGTGTCCGTCCTGATATCCCGGAGGTGACTCCCGTGTATCAGGTGTCCGTCCTGATAATCCCGAGAGGTGACTCCCGTGTGTCAGGTGTCCGTCCTGATAATCCCGAGAGGTGACTCCCGTGTGTCAGGTGTCCGTCTGAAATCCCGAGAGGTGACTCCCCGTGTGTCAGGTGTCCGTCCTGATAATCCCGAGAGGTGACCCCCGTGTGTCAGGTGTCCGTCCTGATAATCCCGAGAGGTGACCCCCGTGTGTCAGGTGTCCGTCCTGATAATCCCGAGAGGTGACCCCCGTGTGTCAGGTGTCCGTCCTGATAATCCCGAGAGGTGACCCCCGTGTGTCAGGTGTCCGTCCTGATAATCCCGGAGGTGACTCCGTGTGTCAGGTGTCCGTCCTGATAATCCCGAGAGGTGACCCCCGTGTGTCAGGTGTCCGTCCTGATAATCCCGAGAGGTGACCCCGTGTGTCAGGTGTCCGTCCTGATAATCCCGAGAGGTGACTCCCGTGTGTCAGGTGTCCGTCATAATCCCGAGAGGTGATCCCAGTTGACATTGTTCAGATAATACTTCATCCCAGTAAAGTCGGCGGCACTAAAATCAGGGACTTAAATTTTACTGTCATTATCTCAGTAGCTCCGTGATAATATTGAACCTTGGCGATGTGTGATCCCTTCCTCCAGGCTGAGGGACTGACTGTCTTCATGAGGGGGTGGACTGAATACATCGTCTTTACATTTCTACTGTTTCTGCTGCCTCTGTACTCGACTGAAGAAGCCTACTGTGTAGACGAAAAGTTTCGGAATAAAGTTACCTAACTGTTTGATAATAGAGCTGTGGATGAGTGGAACAAACTCCCGAGTAGCGTCACTGGGTAGGTTTAAAATAGATTGGTACATGAGTGAGTGTGGGTGAGTTGGAGTCAGACCTGCCTAGCATGGGCCAGTAGGTCTTGCCGCAATGTTCGCCCATTCTTTTGTTCTTACATGAGTAGGTACGAGTTAGACCTGTCTAGCCTGGGCCAATAGGTCTGCTGCAGTTCTTCCCCCGATGTTCTTATTGTGACTAAACGATACTTATGTACAGTTCAGGACATTTATTAAAGGAAACGTTTCGCCACGAGTGGCTTCTGTACATAAGTGTCTTTTCCCACATCTTGTCGGTATCGCCATACCATTTCCTCACTAAACGATAGTTCAGGACGGGCCGAAACGTCATTAAATTCCTCTCCTATGTGAGATTTTTGGTGAATTGTTTCAAGCAGCACCAGAGGCTGTACATGGAACAAGTTCATGCCTCAACAAAACAAAACCATACCACGGGTGGGATTTGAACTCGCGGTCAGAGAGTCTCAAAACTCCAGACCGTCGCGTTAGCTACTGGGCCAGCTAGCTTCAATAAGATTCATCCAACTGGCCCAGTGGCTAACGCGACGGTCTGGAGTTTTGAGACTGACCGCGGGTTCAAACCCCACCCGTGGTATGGTTTGTTTGCAATCGTGTCATTACGATTCCGTGAGTCATGCCTCAACATCCAAGGTATGGAATGAGAGTCGAGTAGGGGGTGTAGTGAAAAAGAGAGCACCAGGCCACTCCTTGTAGCTCTCTGTGCCCAACTAATAAGTAACCATACTGGAGCAATCGAGCAACATACCCCACCCTGCCTGCCTGTCTCAGAGAAGGCGGAATTGAAGGTGTGGCTAACAGTAGTTTGCACTGGTACCATGCTACTACCCCCTCCCCCCCACATACACACTTAAGCTTTGTGCAAGAAAGATATAAAATACCGACAATATGAAAGTTAAGACACATGTGCAACATCTGGATATCTTTATTGTAGACGTTTCGCCATCCAGTGGCTTTATCAATACAGATTCTAGGACATAATTAGAAGACAGTAGAACTATATACAAAAGATGAGGTAATCAGTCCCTCAGCCTTGGAGTTAGTGTTCACAGCATCGTGGTGGTGGAGAATCTGGAGCAAAGGCAAGAAGACTGGCGGTTATATAGGCGTCAGTGGATAGGGACGTGTAGCAGACGAGGGCATAGTCACTGGTAGGCGGGATTCCCCAGTGGAAGTAGGTCCTACCCAAAGGAATGGGTTAGCTGTAGTAGCCGTGAAGAAGGTCTTCTAACTATGTCCTAGAATCCGTATTGATAAAGCCACTGGATGGCGAAACGTCTACAATAAAGATATCCAGATGTTGCACATGTGTCTTAACTTTCACACTTAGGCTTTAAGATCATCATACCACAAACATTTTAATGTAATTTATGCAGTGATTACAGTATATGTATGTATAAAGTTTGGAGTAATTATGAACGGTATTGACAATTCTATCGTTCAGAACATGAGAAAACATTACCAATACTTCCTCAAATACGGGGATTGAACCCCGGTTCCTAAGTGTGTGAGCTGAGGCTGTTGCCATCTGAACTATGTGTACTCAAGCAGCATTTGGTATTCCCAGACGGTCACTCATGCAGATCCTAATGCAAATAACCGCTGCCTAATTTTGCTGATGGGACGAATAGTGTTGTGCTAAATATGGTATTGACGATGGTAACCTAGATACTTCTGTTCTTGGAGATGTAACAGTCTCCAGATTCTTTGCGCATGGAAAGTGACAAGTTCCGGACTAACCGGTTCTTGACTTACGTCTGTTTCATCCTACAATATTTAGTCACTTCTTTATTTGACTGAAGAAGCCTGTAGAGTAGGCGAATCGTTTCAATAATAATACCCAATGTTAATAAATGGCTCAGAGAACCGACAAGTTGAATTAGACACATGTACAACACTTGGGTGTCTTTACTGAGGAAACGTTTCGCCACATAGGAGCTTCATCAGTCCTATACAAAGTAGAATGGTGATGATTGGGAGTTTGGGGTAATCAGTCCCTCAGCCTGGAATCGATGTGTTCTGTCCATCACTTTCTACAAGAGTAATGGACTAAACATATTGATTCCAGGCTGAGGGACTGATTACCTCAAGCTCATCCTCTCCTTACCCCTCTCTGCTTTCTATTGGACTGATGAAGCCACTGTGTGGCGAAACGTTTCCACAATAAAGATACCCAAGTGTTGTACATGTCTAATTTATCAATAATAATACTTATTGTTATTATTAAAGATTCGCCGGTATTCTCCATGCCCGGGCCTTTTCCAAGTGGTGGCCCGGCCTTGGCTCCCTGTCTAGCGAGTGTCTGAGACCTAAGTCTGCCATGGGAGGAGGCACAAGTACCCCCTCATCTTTGGGACCAACTATCCCCAGGCCTAGCCATAAGCTAGGCCTCTCTGGTCTGCCATCCCCGCCCCAAGGGGACTAATGGGAATGACAGTCTTGTGAGCTGCAAGCTCTGGCTCAGGCACCTACCCTACCCTAGAAGGCCTGGCCATGGTGGCTCAGGCACCTACCCTACCCTAGAAGGGCTGGGCATGATGGCTCAGGCACCTACCCTACCCTAGAAGGGCTGGGCATGGTGTCGATGAACAATAATACCTCATATGTCTTATTCATCACACAATATACTGTTTATTTTTTATGTTAATAGATTCTTATGCTGTTGTTTTTATTAAATAATTAGCTTACTAATAATGACTCTTGAAAACTCTTTCATATCCTGACTTATCCTGTCAGACAACAGATAATAAAAAAAAAATCGTTTCTACACACTTCCTGTGCATCTAGGTTTGTAGGGCAGAAATTGTAAGTTGCTGTGGTAAATATTTTGGAGTTCCCATACGTAAACATGCGAGTGTATGACAAAAAACCCACGTAACCTAACCTGTCTGCGGGGCTTTTGTCCTAATTTGCACTGTAACAAAGGGAAGGGGGGGGGGATGGGGGCTTCCCGAGCGGCTTTTGTGTTATGAAGGCTTTTGTCCAGAGATCATAAACATACTGCCATGTTTATGGGGGTTCGATGTTTACTGATGGTGCTACACACTCTTGTACCTCCAGTAATGATCCTACTATCATTTTTTTTATCCTCCATCACCTTGGGTATTTTTTATTTGTGGATAATCCTACCTAACCTAGCCTAACCTAAAATCCTTACATAACATAACAACATAACACAGCATAACATAACGTAACATAACAGAATCTAACGTAAATTAACTTAAAATGAGGATATAGTATTTATAAATTTACAGGAAATATTAAGAAATTGGTGCTGGCAATGTTGTAAGGGAATTAACGTAATAAAGTGACGATATGTTGCAGCACAGACTGATGTAAGAGTTAACCTGAGTATAGTGAAGGTGAAGGGTGAATGTATGCAATTTCTTGCTTTGATATTTTAGACCTTCATATCTTGTGTATTGATGTTGCATTAACGTTTATTCTCCCAGTCTGCCATAAAGTGGCTCCAACAAGGCGCCTGAGCAAACACTAAGACATTAAAAAACGTTTTGGTCCTGGCACCTTGATCACTTCTAACAGGACCAAAACGTTTGCTAATGTAGATGTATCAGTGCTTGCTCACGTGTCTTGTAAAACCACTTATCAGTAAAGAACACCAGGAGTAAAGTATTGCAGAATGCGAACGTATGTTGCATCAGATGAAGCTGCGTATTCATTTACGTGTTTACTTGTGAGATACAAAGAGATGAACAGGACAAGATCCTGTCCACTCTCTACACATGTGCTGCTATGTATGATAATTCTATGTAACTGTATTTGTGTATACCTGAACAAACTTACACTCTGACACTGACTTGGAGAACCTCCAGGGTGACGTCACGACTGCGCTGTTATATCAAGACTCACGAAATCGTAATGACACGATTGCAAACAAACCATACCCCGGCCGGGATTGAACCCGCGGTCAAAAGAGTTGTGGCTAGCTGGTCTAGTGGCTAACACGACGGTTTGGAGTTTTGAGACTCTTTGACCGCGGGTTCAATCCCGGCCGGGGTATGGTCTGTTATATCAAGTTTAGATTCTTAGAAGACGTGGACGTCACTGTTTACTTGGTCAATCATCGAAGACAGGATGTGACAAGGGCAGCTTCATGCAATGTATTACAACCCCGTGCCATGATACGTGCTCTGTGTCACTTCTCAGCTGGTTTATTGATAAGGCAATATATGCCACGGTATATTCCTTTGTTATGAGGTATCCCTCCCCCATGTTATGCTAAGTGCTGCTACGTTATGAGGTATCCCTCCCCATGTTATGCTAAGTGCTGCTACGTTATGAGGTATCCCTCCCCATGTTATGCTAAGTGCTGCTACGTTATGAGGTATCCCTCCCATGTTATGCTAAGTGTGTACGTTATGAGGTATCCCTCCCATGTTATGCTAAGTGCTGCTACGTTATGAGGTATCCCTCCCCATGTTATGCTAAGTGCTGCTACGTTATGAGGTGTCTCCCTACGTTACGCTTTGTGTTACCTTGTTAGGTATCCCTCCTCATGTTACGCTATGTGCTGCTACCTTATGAGTTATCCCCCATGTTACACTGTGTTGCTATGTTATGAGGTATCCATCCTCCCATGTTATGCTATGTGCTGCTATATTATGAGGTATCCCTCCCTTATGTTACGCTATGTGTTGTTACGATATGAGGCATCCCCCATATTACGGTATGTGTTGCTACGTTATGAAGTATCCTTCCCCATGTTAGGCTGTGTTGCTACGTTATGAGGTATCCATCCACATGTTAGGCTATGTGTACCTACGTTATGAGGTATCCCTCCCCCATGTTACGCTGTTATGAGGTATCCCTCCCCATGTTACGCTGTTATGAGGCATCTCTCCACATGTTACGCTAAGTGCTGCTACGTTTTGAAGTATCCTTCCTCATGGTACCATATGTGCTATGTTATGAGGTATTCCTCGTCATGTTACACTATGTGTTGTTATGTTCCGGAGTATCCCCATGTTACGCTATGTGCTGCTGTTATGTGGTATCCCCACGTTACGCTATGTTCTGCTACGTTATGAGGTATACGTCCTCATTATGCTATGTTATGAGGTATCCCTCCTCCCATGTCATGATGTATTACAACCCAGGAATTCAAAGGCTGTTATCCTGGGTGTAAAGGGAGCAAAATAAACACAACAGAAAAACTTTTGACTTATATTATCCTTTACCAAGTAAGAACAGAAGTATGTACACTATATACACTATGTACACCATAGGTATTAGTGCACTCCACGGTAAGCAAGGCAGAATAGATGCCACTAGAGAGCAGACCGTGTTGCAACCAGCTGTAGAATGGAAATGACAAGGGCGAACAGGCAGGTGGTGCCCACGACACCTCTGCGATTGCCAGAACCATCTTCTCATTGGCTGAACTTGGGTACTGATCGAACGACGGGGCCCCATCGTCCGACCCTAGTACTGGTTCGCTGGTTGGGGGAGATAGCCTTTCAGTGAGGGCGTGTACATGCGCCAAATAAAGGTTACGTACTCTTTGCACGCCACATGATGTGTTACTATGTTTTGAGGTATTCTCCATGTTATCCTATGTGCTGCTTTGTTATGAGGTATCCCCATGTTATGATATGTGCTGCTTCATTATGAGGCATCCCCATGTTATGCTATGTGTTGCTATGTTATGAGGCATCCTTATGATTCACTATGTGTTGCTGCATTATGATGTATCTCCATGTTATGCTATGTGTTGCTATGTTATGAGGTATCCTCATGTTATGCTATGTGTTATGTTATTAGCTATCCCCCATGTTACGCCGTGTGCTGCTATCTTATGAGGTATTCCCCTTGTTATGCAATGTCATGAGGTATTCCCATGTTCTGCTATGTGTTGCTATGTCATTAGGTATCCATTGTTACGCTATGTTATGAGGTATTCCCATGTTATGTTATGTTATGAGGTATCCCCCATGTTACGCTATGTGCTATGTTCAACCGGGGTGAGTCCATCTTTTCCCATAAGAAGTTACGGGTTTGTTGCAGGAAAGAGCATTCCAAACTCTCAAAGAAAAGGTAACTTCTGCTCCTATTTTGAAATTTCCAGATTTTTCAAAGCCTTTCTATCTAACAATGGATGCTAGTTCCATTGGCATAGGTGCCGTCTTAGCTCAAAAAACTGATAGTAAGTACAACGCAGTTGCATTTGCTAGTCGTGTCCTTACGAAGGCTGAACGTAAGTATACAGTAACTGTGTTTTAAAACACTTCCGAGACATCATATATCAATACCCTGTTCATGTCCTGACTGATCATACTCCACTGATTCCTTTATTCCAGAATAAACAACCAACTGGAAACGTAAGGGTTCTTAATGGAGTGATGGTGAATGATAACTCACTGAAACTGTTATACGTAGTATATTGAGTATATGCGTGGTAGGAAGCCCAGCCTGCAGTCTGGTGTCCAGACTGTCTGAGGGTATGTGACTGGCTAAGCCCTCGCTGGCAGATTATGCTGATATAACAGTATTTGAAAAGTCTGAGGCATCACGGCTAGCATATTTATAAATATGTTGACAGCGCGGTATCCCCCATGTTACACTATATATTGCTATGTTATGAGGTATCCCCCATGTTATGCTATGTGTTACAAGGTACGAGGTATCCCATTATTATGCTGTTATGAGGTATATACTTGATCAATATACTACCACTTATTACTACTGCTACTATTATTACTACTGCTGCTACTACTACTATTATTACTACCGCTATTATTATTATTATTATTATTATTATTATTATTATTATTATTATTATTATTATTATTATTGTTATAATTACTACTGCTATTCTGCTACTACTACTACTGCTGTCACCACTACTATTACTACTACTGCTACTACTGCTGTTACTACTACTACTACTGCTGCTACTATTATTACTATTACTACTGCTGCTGCTAATACTACTACTGTTACTACTACTACTGCTGCTGCTACTATTACTATTACTACTGCTGCTACTAATACTACTACTGTTACTACTACTACTACTGCTGCTACTACTATTACTATTACTACTGCTGCTACTAATACTACTACTGTTACTACTACTACTGCTGCTGCTACTACTACTACTACTATTGCTACTATTGCTACTACTGCTGCTACCGCTGTTACTACTACTACTACCACTACTACTGCTGCTACTACTACTACTGCTGCTGCTGCTACTACTACTACTACTACTGCTACTATTGCTACTACTGCTGCTACTGCTGTTACTACTACTACCACTACTACTGCTGCTACTACTACTACTACTACTACTACTACTACTATTACTACTACTACTACTATTGCTACTACTGCTGCTACTGCTACTGCTGCTACTACCACTACTACTGCTGCTACTGCTACTGCTGTTACTACTACTACTACTACTACCACTAATACTGCTGTTGCTACTACTACTACTACTACTATTGCTACTACTGCTGCTACTGCTACTGCTGTTACTACTACTACTACTACCACTACTACTGCTGCTACTGCTGTTACTACTACTACTACCACTACTACTGCTGCTACTGCTGTTACTACTACTACTACCACTACTACTGCTACTACTACTACTACTACTACTATTGCTACTACTGCTGCTACTGCTACTGCTGTTACTACTACTACTACTACTACCACTACTACTGCTGCTACTGCTACTGCCGTTAATACTACTACTACCACTACTACTGCTGCTACTACTACTACTGCTATTGCTACTACTGCTGCTACTGCTGTTACTACTACTACTACTACCACCACTACTACTGCTGCTACTACTACTACTGCTGCTGCTGCTGCTACTACTACTGCTACTATTGCTACTACTGCTGCTACTGCTACTGCTGTTACTACTACTACCACTACTACTACTGCTGCTGCTACTACTACTACTACTACTACTACTACTATTGCTACTACTGCTGCTACTACTACTGCTGATACTACTACTAATACTGCTGCTACTACTACTACTGCTGTTACTGTTACTACTACTACTACTGCTGCTACTGCTACCAATACTACTACTATTACTACTACTACTGCTGCTGCTACTACTACTGCTGCTTCTAATACTACTACTATTAATACCACTACTGCTGCTGTTACCACTACTGCTACTACTGTTGCTACTACTATTACGGTTGTTACTACTACTACTACTATACTGTTGCTACTAATACTACTACTGCTACTACTACTACTACTACTACTACTACTACTACTGCTGCTGCTGCTGCTGCTACTACTGCTGTTACTACGACTACTACTGCTACTACTACTACTGTTGCTACTACTATTACGGTTGTTACTACTACTACTACTACTGTTGCTACTAATACTACTACTACTGCTGCTACTACTACTACTACTGCTGCTGCTGCTGCTACTACTACTGCTGTTACTACGACTACTACTGCTACCACTACTGCTGCTACTACTACTACTACTACTGCTAGTATTACTAATATTATCTCTGATATACATCATAACTTCCCTATTCTTCCTGTTAACTTGATCGGCGTGGAATGATCTACAGCCTTGTACGTGGCATTTAGAAGACATTCCTCTATGTTGCAGGATGAACCAGGTCTCTGATGTAGCAATAATATCAATGCTTCCTGAACATGCAATTAATCTTAGCTCATCTATCTTATTTTTAGCGATGCTACTGTTATTGGAAACTGTGATGAACAATCATGTCTTTTGAACATTTTCTTGGTGTATCTTGGCAGTTTTTCCCACACACATCCATATTAACATGTCATTACCCAATCAGGGTGTCCCATAGCTCGATTGCTAGCGTACTCAGCTCACACACTGAGGTCCGTGGTTCGATTCCCGGTACGGATGGAAGCATTGGGGCGTGTTTCTTTAAGACACCTACTGTCGATGTTCACCTAGCAGTAAAATAGGTACCTGGGTGTTAGTTGACTGGTGTGGATCGCGTCCTAGGGACAAAATTGGCCTAATTTGCCTGAAATGCAATTCATAACCAGGGGCTGTCTATATAGTAATATGTCAGCTAGGTTTGTATACCTTGTACATGTACTTGTGGAAATAAAGAGTATTATTACTACTCTGTTAACTATGTCATCAGTACAGAGAAACACACACCCTATTTGCTGTGTCATCAACAAGACGCGAGTGATTGATATATAACGAAACTGATGTAAAGTGGGAATTTTGACGTATCCTCTTTGGCGTGAATGTTGAAGGAAGTCAGAAGTCGAAAATAAATTAATTATTAGACGCCAGAGCGTTAGGAAGTAAAACACTGAACATTTAGTAATGTACTCCTTTTAAATTTTATGTAATCTCCCATTATGAAACAATTAAAAACTCGGTCACTTTCGATTTCATTTACAAAAGTGTTCCGTCCAGAGGTTGTGACGACGAAACGTGTGAGTGACGCAATAAGTACATTAAGGCCAGTATCTGGTCCAGTTGCTTAACTTCTTTGTTTCCGGCACTGTGGTCACTAGAAACAGCCAGGAATGTGACGATATTTTGTACCCGGTTAGTGGACCATCACAAATGAGGAGGAGGGTCGACTTTTCCCACTAATGTTCTGTAATGTTAAGGTATTATGGTCCTGGAGATTAACAGTTGCTTTTAAAATTAACGAAATGTAAGGTCTCAAAGTCTCAGAAAGTTGTAGGGTTACAGTCCAAACTTTGGTTGCAAAAATTGTTTGGCTAAATTAAATGTATTTAGCCTAGGTCTTGATAGAATGTCTTGCCCCAGATCTTGTCTTCAGGTCAACACAGGAAACTACTGAAGACTTGAGCCGTGGATAATTGTCCATTGTTGTCGGTAACGAGGATGTGGTCTTGACCCACCTGGAGGCTGGTTTTGTGACCGGACGTGGGGGTCTTGATCCACCTGGAGGCCTGGTCTGTGACGGTCCGGGGGGGGTCTTGATCCACCTGGAGGACTGGTTGTGACCGGGGACCGTGGGGGTCTTGATCCACCTGGAGGCGGGTCGGGTGACCGGACGTGGGGGTCTTGATCACCTGAGGCTGTTCTGTGACCGGACCGTGGGGGTCTTGATCAACTGGGGGGCCCTGGTCTGGTGACCGGACGTGGGGGTCTTGTTCCACCTGGGAGGCCTGGTCTGTGACCGGACCGGGGGGGGGTCTGGATCACCTGGGGGCCTGGTCTGTGACCGGACGTGGGGGTCTTGATCCCCCTGGGGGGGCTTGGTCTGTGACCCGGCCCGTGGGGGGTCTTGTTTCACCTGGAGCCTGGTCTGTGACCGGACCGTGGGGGTCTTGATCCACCTGGGGGACTGGTCTGTGACCCGGACCGTGGGGGTCTTGATCCACTGGGAGGCCTGGTCTGTGACCGGACCGTGGGGGTTTCTTGATCCACCTGGGGGCCCTGGTCTGTGACCGGACCGTGGGGGGTCTTGATCCACCTGGAGGCCTGGTCTGTGACCCGGACCGTGGGGGTCTTGATCCACCTGGGGGCCTGGTCTGGGGAACGGACGTGGGGGTCTTGATCCACCTGGAGGGGCTGGTCTGTGACCGGACCGTGGGGGTCTTGATCCACCTGGAGGCCTGGTCTGTGACCGGACCGTGGGGGTCTTGATCCACCTGGAGGCCTGGTCTGTGACCGGACCGTGGGGGTCTTGATCCACCTGGAGGCCTGGTCTGTGACCGGCCGTGGGGGTCTTGATCTCCACCTGGAGGCCTGGTCTGTGACCGGACCGTGGGGGTCTTGATCCACTGGAGGCCTGGTTGTGGGACCGGAGTGGGGGGGGGGGTCTTGATCCACCTGGAGGCCTGGTCTTTTGACCGGACCGTGGGGGTCTTGATCCCCCTGGGGGGCCTGGTCTGTGACCGGGACGTGGGGGTCTTGACCCACCTGGAGGCCTGGTCTGTGACCGGACCGTGGGGGTCTGGATCCACCTGGAGGCCTGGTCTGTGACCGGACCGTGGGGGTCTTGATCCACCTGGAGGCCTGGTCTGTGACCGGACCGTGGGGGTCTTGATCCACCTGGAGGCCTGGTCTGTGACCGGACCGTGGGAGTCTTGATCCACCTGGAGGCCTGGTCTGTGACCGGACCGTGGGGTCTTGATCCACCTGTAGGCCTGGTCTGTGACCGGACCGTGGGGGGTCTTGATCCACCTGGAGGGCCTGGTCTGTGACCGGACCGTGGGAGTCTTGATCCACCGGGGAGGCCCTGGTCTGTGCCCGGACCGTGGGAGTCTTGATCCCCCTGGAGGCCTGGTTTTGTGACCGGACCGTGGGGGTCTTGATCCACCTGGAGGCCTGGTCTGTGACCGGACCGTGGGGGGTCTTGATCCCCCTGGAGGGCCTGGTCTGTGACCGGACCGTGGGGGTCTTGATCCACCTGGAGGCCTGGTCTGTGACCGGACCGTGGGGTCTTGATCCACCTGGGGGCCCTGGTCTTTTGACCGGACCGTGGGGGTCTTGATCCACCTGGAGGCCTGGTCTGTGACCGGACCGTGGGGGTCTTGACCCACCTGGAGGCCTGGTCTGTGCCGGACCGGGGGGGTTTTTGATCCACTGGGGGGCCTGGTCTGTGACCGGACCATGGGAGTCTTGATCCACCTGGAGGCCTGGTCTGTGACCGGACCGTGGGGTCTTGATCCACCTGTAGGCCTGGTCTGTGACCGGACCGTGGGAGTCTTGATCCACCTGGAGGCCTGGTCTGTGACCGGACCGTGGGAGTCTTGATCCACCTGGAGGCCTGGTCTGTGACCGGCCCGTAGGAGTCTTGATCCCCCTGGGGGCCTTTGGGTCTGTGACCGGACCGTGGGGGTCTTGATCCACTGGAGGCCTGGTCTGTGACAGGACCGTGGGGGTCTTGATCCACCTGTAGACCTGGTCTGTGACCGGACCGTGGGAGTCTTGATCCACCTGGAGGCCTGGTCTGTGACCGGACCGTAGGAGTCTTGATCACCGGGAGGCTGGTCTGTGACCGGACAGTGGGGGTCTTGATCCACCTGGAGGCCTGGTCTGTGACCGGACCGTGGGGGTCTTGATCCACCTGGAGGCCTGGTCTGTGACCGGACCGTGGGGGTCTTGAGCCACCTGGAGGCCTGGTCTGTGACCGGACCATGAGGTCTTGATCCACCTGGAGGCCTGGTCTGTAAACCGGACGTGGGGGTCTTGATTCCACCTGGAGGCCGGGTCTGTGACCGGACCGTGGGGGTCTTGAGCCACGGGAGGCCTGGACTGTGACCGGACCATGCGGTCTTGATCCATCTGGAGGCCTGGTCTGTGATCGGACCGTGGGGGTCTTGATCCACCTGGAGGCCTGGTCTGTGACTGGACCGTGGGGGTCTTGATCCCCCTGGAGGCCTGGTCTGTGCCCGGGAAACCGTGGGGGTCTTGAGCCACTGGAGGCCTGGTCTGTGACCGGACCATGGAGGTCTTGATCCACCTGGAGGCCTGGTCTGTGACCGGACCGTGGGGGTCTTGATCCACCTGGAGGCCTGGTCTGTGACCGGACCGTGGGGGTCTTGATCCACCTGGGGGGGGGCCTGGTCTGTGACCGGACCGTGGGGGTCTTGATCCAGTGAAGGCCTGGTCTGTGACCGGACCGGGGGGGTTTCTTGATCCACCTGGAGGCCTGGTCTGTGACCGGGACCGTGGGAGTCTGATCCATCTGGAGGCCTGGTCTGTGCCCGGGAAACCGTGGGGTCTTGATCCACCTGTAGGCCGGTCTGTGACCGGACCGTGGGAGTCTTGATCCACCTGGAGGCCTGGTCTGTGCCCGGGGACTGTAGGAGTCTTGATCCACTGGAGGCCTGGTCTGTGGACGGACCGTGAGGGTCTTGATCCCCCTGGAGGCCTGGTCTGTGACAGGCCCGTGGGGTTCTTGATCCACCTGGAGGCCTGGTCTGTGACCGGACCGTGGGAGTCTTGATCCACTTGGAGGCCTGGTCTGTGACCGGACCGTGGGGGTCTTGATCACCTGGAGGCTGGTCTGTGACCGGACGTGGGGGTCTTGACCCACCTGGGGCCTGGTCTGTGACCGGACCATGAGGTCTTAAATCCCCCTGGAGGCCTGGTCTTTTGACGGCCCGTGGGGGTCTTGATCCACCTGGAGGCCTGGTCTGTGCCCGGGAAACGTGGGGTCTTGATCCACCTGGAGGCCTGGTCTGTGACCGGACCGTGGGGGTCTTGATCCACGTGAAGGCCTGGTCTGTGACCGGACCGTGGGGGTCTTGATCCACCTGGAGGCCTGGTCTGTGACCGGACCGTGGGAGTCTTGATCCATCTGGAGGCCTGGTCTGTGACCGGACCGTGGGGTCTTGATCCACCTGTAGGCCTGGTCTGTGACCGGACCGTGGGAGTCTTGATCCACCTGGAGGCCTGGTCTGTGACCGGACTGTAGGAGTCTTGATCCACCTGGAGGCCTGGTCTGTGACCGGACCGTGAGGGTCTTGATCCACCTGGAGGCCTGGTCTGTGACAGGACCGTGGGGGTCTTGATCAACTGGGAGGCCCGGGTTTCTGTGACCGGACCGTGGGAGTCTTGATCCACCTGGAGGCCTGGTCTGTGACCGGACCGTGGGGGTCTTGATCCACCTGGAGGCCTGGTCTGTGACCGGACCGTGGGGGTCTTGAGCCACCTGGAGGCCTGGTCTGTGACCGGACCATGAGGTCTTGATCCACCTGGAGGCCTGGTCTGTGACCGGACCGTGGGGGTCTTGATCCACCTGGAGGCCTGGTCTGTGACCGGACCGTGGGGGTCTTGAGCCACCTGGAGGCCCTGGTCTGTGACCGGACCATGCAGTTTGATCCTCTTGGAGGCCTGGTCTGTGTCGGACCGTGGGGGTTTTTGTTTCCACCTGGAGGCCTGGTCTGTGACCGGACCGTGGGGGTCTTGATCCACCTGGAGGCCTGGTCTGTGACCGGACCGTGGGGGTCTTGAGCCACCTGGAGGCCTGGTCTGTGACCGGACCATGAGGTCTTGATCCACCTGGAGGCCTGGTCTGTGACCGGACCGTGGGGGGTCTTGATCCCCCTGGAGGCTTGGTCTGGGGACCGGACCGTGGGGGTCTTGAGCCACCTGGAGGCCTGGTCTGTGACCGGACCATGCGGTCTTGATCCATCTGGAGGCCTGGTCTGTGATCGGACCGTAAGGGTCTTGATCCACCTGGAGGCATGGTCTGTGACCGGACCTTAGGGGTCTTGAACCACTTGGAGGCCTGGTCTGTGACAGGACCGTGGGGGTCTTGATCCACCTGGAGGCCTGGTCTGTGACAGGACCGTGGGGGTCTTGATCCACCTGGAGGCCTGGTCTGTGACCGGACCGTGGGGGTCTTGATCCACCTGGAGGCCTGGTCTGTGACCGGACCCTGGGGGTCTTGAGCCACTTGGAGGCCTGGTCTGTGACCGGACCATGGGGTCTTGATCCACCTGGAGGCCCGGTCTGTGACCGGACCGTAAGAGTCTTGATCCGCCTGGAGGCATGGTCTGTGACCGGACCGTGGGAATCTTGATCCACCTGGAGGCCTGGTCTGTGACCGAACCGTAAAGGTCTTGATCCGCCTGGATGCCTGGTCTGTGACCGGACTGTAGGGGTCTTGATTCACCTGGAGGTCTGGTCTGTGACCGGACAACCGGGGTGTTGATCCACCTGGACACTCTCCAGGTAAAGTCCAAATAGACTACCACGACGACGACCACCAACACGACTACCAACACCTAAACAACTACCAACACCAACACGACTACCACCACTAGCACGGCTACCACCACCAATACGACTACCACCACCAATACAACTACCACCACCAATACAACTACCACCACCAATACGACTACCACCATCAACACGACTACCACCACTAGCACGACTACCACCATCAACACTACTACCACCACCAACACGACTACCACCACCAAAACAACTACCATCAACAACACGACTACCACCACCAACACTACTACCACCACCAACACGACTACCACCACCAAAACAACTACCATCACCAACACGACTACCACCACCAACACGACTTCCAGTATCACCATCAGCACCACCACCATCAACACGACTATCATCACCATCATGACCACCGCCACCACCACCAACATCAACACGACTACCACCACCACCACCACCACTATCACCACTACCATCACTACCACCAACACCACCCCCATCGCCACCACCGCCTCCACTATCCCCATCACCACCACAATCACCACCATCACCAACACCATCACCACCATCACCACTACTATTACCACCATCATCACCACCACCACCATCACCATCACCACCATCACCACCTCCATCACCATCACCATCATCACCCTCACCACTACCACCCCTATCACCACCACCATCACCACCACCACCATCACATCCACCCCCATCGCCACCCCCATCGCCACCACCATCGCCACCACCATCACCACCACCATCACCACCACTATCGCCACCACCACCGTCACCACCACCATCATTACCATCATCAGCACCACCACCATCATCACCACCACCATCACCACTACCACCACCATCACCATCACCACCATCATCACCACCACCACCATCACCACTACCATCACCAGCACCACTACCACCATCACCCCTATTACATCACTACCACCACCATCATTACTATCACCACGGCTCCCCCACACCACTACTACCACTACCGCCACCACCAATCACTACTATCACTACGCCCCCCCCTCACCACTACCTCCACCAATACCACCAATATCACCCCCCCTTATCTTCACAAATAATGAGGACCTGATAAGAGACATAAGAATATAAAAAACAACTAATTCCGATCACAACCTAATCGAAGTCCAGACGTACATGCATAGGGGTCCTGATCAGCAGAACGCATGTACCTGTGAAGGTGTCTTCACAAAATACAACTTCAACAACAAGAACATCAACTGGGACCAGGTAAACCATGTCCTAAACGAAACATGTTGGGAAGATGTCTTAAATGACATGGATCCAAACCAGTGCCTTGAAAGGATCAACTTCCTGGCAGCCGAAGCATGTTCTAGGCATATTCCCCTAAGAAAGAAGAAGAGCTGGAGTAAACTGGAGAGAGAAAGACTCTCCCTCTACAGAAGACGACGAAGAGTCACTGAGCTCTTCAGGAGTGCTAGAATATCTGATACACAAAAGGAGGCGCTGACCAGGGAAGTGGAAACTATAGAACTTAAGTTAAATGACTCTTACAGGAACCAGGAGAGACAGGAGGAGCTTAAAGCTATTAGTGAAATTGAAAGAAATTCAAAATATTTCTTTTCATATGCCAAAAACAAGGCAAATACCACATCTAGTATCGGGCCCTTACTCAGGATGGGACTTACACAGATGACAACAAGGAAATGAGTGAAATATTGAAATCCCAGTACGACTCTGTTTAGTGAACCACTAATCGGCCTGAGGATCGACGACCCAAATGATTTCTTCATGAATGAGCCTCAAAACTCCATAAATGTATGCCAGATTTCCGACATTACCCTAACTCCGATAGATTTCGAAAAAGCCATTGACAACATGCCCATGCACTCAGCCCCGGGCCCAGACTCGTGGAACTCTGTTTTCATTAAGAACTGCAAGAAACCCCTCTTGTGTGCCCTAAGTACACTATGGAGGAGGAGCTTGGACATGAGTGAAATTCCACAGTCACTTAAAACAACGGATATAGCCCCACTCCATAAAGGTGGCAGCAAAGCATTAGCTAAGAACTATAGACCAATAGCCCTGACGTCCCACATCATAAAAATCTTTGAAAGAGGGCTAAGAAGCAGGATTGCAAATCACCTGGATTCCCAAAATCTGCACAATCCAGGGCAACATGGCTTCAGGGCAGGTCGCTCCTGCCTCTCACAACTACTGGATCACTATGATATGGCCTTGGATGCACTGGAAGAAAATCAGAATGCACATGTAATATACAAAGACTTTGCAAAAGCATTTGACAAATGCGATCATGGCGTAATAGCCCATAAGATACGTGCTAAAGGAATAACTGGGAAAGTGGGGAGATGGATCTTCAACTTCCTAACCAATCGAACACAAAGAGTAGTGGTCAACAGAGTTAAATCGGAGGCTGCCATAGTGAAGAGCTCTGTTCCACAAGGCACAGTACTCGCCCCCATCTTATTCCTTATCCTCATATCAGACATAGACAGAGATATACATCACAGCACCGTATCATCCTTTGCAGATGATACTAGGATCTGCATGAGGCTGTCATCTGCTGAGGACGCGGTTAACCTCCAAGAAGATATAAACAAAGTTTTCCAGTGGGCAACGGTAAACAATATGATGTTCAATGAGGACAAATTCCAACTACTCCGTTATGGAAAACTGGAGGAGATAATAACTAGAACAGAGTATACTACTGACTCCGGCCATACAATAGAGCGGAAAAATAATGTAAGGGACCTGGGAGTAGTAATGTCTGAGGATCTCACTTTCAAGGATCACAACAGTGCCACGATCGCACGTGCAAAGAAAATGATAGGATGGATAATGAGAACGTTCAAAACGAGAGATGCCAAGCCAATGATGATCCTTTTCAAATCACTTGTTCTCTCTAGGCTGGAATACTGCTGTACATTAACATCTCCATTCAAAGCAGGTGAAATCGAAGATCTAGAGAGTGTACAGAGATCCTTTACTGCACGTATAAGTTCTGTAAAGCACCTTAACTACTGGGAACGCTTGGAAGCACTTGACTTGTACTCGTTGGAACGCAGGAGGGAGAGATATATCATAATCTACACTTGGAAAATCTTGGAAGGAATAGTCCCAAATCTGCACACAGAAATCACTCCCTACGAAAGTAAAAGACTGGGCAGGCGATGCAAAATGCCGCCAATAAAAAGTAGGGGTGCCATTGGTACACTTAGGAAAAACACTGTAAGTGTCTGGGGCCCAAGACTGTTCAACAGCCTCCCATCAAGCATTAGGGGAATTGCCAATAAACCCCTGGTTGCATTCAAGAGAGAGCTGGACAGATACCTAAAGTCAGTGCCGGATCAGCCGGGCTGTGGCTCGTACATTGGACTGCGTGCGGCCAGCAGTAACAGCCTAGTTGATCAGGCCCTGATCCATCGGGAGGCCTGGTCATGGACCGGGCCGCGGGGGCGTTGATCCCCGGAATAACCTTCAGGTAACCTCCAGGTAACCCCACACATATACACACACTGAGGAAGGAAGGACGAGAGATCACAAGAAACGACGAGAAGTATGTGAGGAGCTCAACATGAGATTCAAAGAAGTATTCACAGAGGAGACAGAAGGACTCCAGAAAGACGGAGAGGTGGGGTACACCATCAAGTGTTGGACACAATACGTACAACCGAGGAGGAGATGAAGAGGATGATAAACAAGCCAGATACCCCAAAGGCAATGGGGCCGGACAACATCTCTCCATGGGTCCTGAGAGAGGGAGCAGACTCACTCTGTGTACCACTAACAACAATCTTCAACACATCTATCGAGACAGGGAGACTACCTAAGGTATGGAAGCGGTGGAGAACCTAGAGAGGAATGAGCTTATCAACGACAATCAGCACAGATTCAGGGATGGGAAATCCTGTGTCACAAACCTACTGGAGTTCTATGACAAGGTGACAGCAGTAAAACAAGAGAGAGAGAGAGAGAGAGGAGTGGGTAGACTGCATTTTCTTGGACTGTAAGAAGGCTTTTGACACAGTTCCACACAAGAGATTACTGCGAAAGCTGAAGGACCAGGCAGGTTTAGCAAGTCATGGTACTTGACGAGGTGTCAGAGTGGGCGCCTGTGACGAACGGTGGGGGTCCACAAGGGTCAGTTGTAGGATCAATGCTGTTTCTGGTATATGTGAATGATATGACGGAAGAAATAGACTCAGAAGTGTCTCTGTTAGCAGACGATGTGAAGTTAATGAGGAGAATTCAATCGGTGGAGGACCAGGCAGGGCTACAAAGGAATCTGGACAGGCCACAGGCCTGGTCTAGAAACTGGCTCCTGGAGTTCAACCCCACTAATTGAATCATGAAGATTGGGGAAGGACAAGGACAGCAGACAGAGTGCAGTCTAGGTGGCCAAAGACCACAAACCTCACTCAAGGAAAAGGATCTTAGGGTGAGTATAATACCGAGCACATCTCCTGAGGCTCATATCAACCAAATAACTGCTGCAGCATAAGGACGCCTAGAAAACCTAAGAATAACATTCCAACATCTCAGTAAGGAATTGTTCAGTACCCTGTACACAGTGTACGTCAGGCTCATGTTGGAGTATGCAGCACCAGTTTGGAACCCACCCCCAGCCAAGCATGTCAGGAAACTAGAGAAAGTGCGAAGGTTTGCACTGAGACTAGTTCCGGAGCTAAGGGCCATGTCCTACGAGGGAGAGGTTAAGAGAACTCGACCTGACGACACTGGAGGACAGGAGGTACAGGGACGACATGATAACGACATATAAAATACTGAGAGGAATCGACAAGGTGGACAGAGACAGGATGTTCCAGAGATGGGACACAACAACAAGGGGTCACAATTGGAAGTTGAAGACTCAGATGAACCACAGGCATGTTAGGAAGTATTTCTTCAATCACAGAGTTGTCAGGAAGTGTAATAATCTGGAAAGTGAAGTAGTTTAGGCAGGAACCATACATACTTTAAGAAGAGGTACGATACAGCTCATGGGGCAGGGGGAGAGTGGACCTAATAGCGACCAGTGAAGAGGTGGGGCCAGGAGCTATGAATCGACCCCTGCAAACACAATTAGGTGTGTACACACGCACAGTCATGAGGAAACAAATGTCTGTAACATACTGGAAGTTACTGAACTGTGACACAACAGGAGGGGGAGGGAGGGAAAGAGGACATTATGTAGTTCAGAGTAATGGTAAAACCCATTACATATCAATGTACTTTTCCTGTACTAAACTTGTATTCTCCTCATACCTCACCACAGTGTGATAACTTCCCTGGGACCCTGACACGCTCCCACACCCATGATCACGCTCTCACACGCATGACCACGCTCTCACACGCATGACCACGCTCCCACACGCATGATCACGTTCCCACACGCATGACCACGCTCCCACACGCATGATCACGCTCCCACACGCATGACCACGCTCCCACATGCATGACCACGCTCCCACATACCCATGATCACGCTACCACACACATGACCGCGCTCCCACAACCATGACCGCGCTCCCACACCCATGACCGCGTTCCCACACCCATCACCACTGTCCCACACTTATGCTCACACTCCTACACCCATGACCACGCTCCCACATCCATGATCACGCTCCCACACCCATGACCACGCTCCCACACCCATGACCACTCTCCCACACCCATGACCAAGCTCCCACACCCATGATCATGCTCCCACACCCATGACCAATCTCCCACACCCATGACCACGCTCCCACACCCATGATGACGCTCCCACACCAATGACCACTCTCCCACACCCATGATCACGCTCCCACACCCATGATCAATCTCCAACACCCATGACCATGCTCTCACGTCCATGACCACGCTCCCATACCCATGACCAGGCTCCCACACCCATGATCAGGCTCCCACACCCATGACCAGGCTCCCACACCCATAACCAGGCTCCCACACCCATGACCACGCCCCCACACCCATAATCACGCTTCCACACCCATGACCGCTCTCCCACACCCATGACCAGGCTCCCACACCCATGACCAGGCTCCCACACCCATGACCAGGCTCCCACACCCATGACCAGGTTTACACACCCATGACCAGGCTCCCACACCCATGACCAGGCTCCTACACCCATGACCAGTCTCCAACACCCATGACCACGCTCCCACACCCATGACCACCCTCCCACACCCATGACCACGCTCCTGCACCCATACCCAATCTCCCACACCCATGACCACGCTCCGACACCCATGACCACGCTCCCACACCCATGACCAATCTCCCACACTCATGACCACGCTCCCAAACCCATGACCATGCTCCCAAACCCTTGACCACACTCCCACACCCATGACAACGTTCGCACACCCATGAAAAAGTTCCCACACCCATGACCATGCTACTACACCCACCACGACCATGCTCCCACACTCATGACCATGTTCCCACACACATGACCATGCTCCCACACCCATGACCAATCTCCCACACCCATGACCAGGCTCCCTCACCCATGACCAGGCTCCCACACCCATGACCAGGCTCCCACACCCATGACCACTCTCCCACACCCATGACCACTCTCCCACACCGATGACCACTCTCCCACACCGATGACCACTCTCCCACACCGATGACCACTCTCCCACACCGATGACCACTCTCCCACACCATGACCACTCCCACACCGATGACCACTCTCGCACACCCATGACCACGTTCCCACACCCATGACCACGCTCCCAAACCCATGAGCACTCTCCTACACCCATGACCAGGCTCTCACACCCATGACCAGGCTCCCACGCCCATGACCAGGCTCCCACACCCATGACCAGGCTCCCACAACCATGAACAGGCTCTCACACCCATGACCACGCTCCCACACCCATGACCACTCTCCCACACCCATGACCACGCTCCCACACCCATGACCACGCTCCCACACCTATGACCGCGCTCCCACACCCATGACCACTCTCCCACATCGATGACCACGCTCCCACACCGATGACCACGCTCCCACACCCATGACCACTCTCCCACAACGATGACCACGCTCCCACACCCATAACCACGCTCCCACACCGATGACCACGCTCCCACACCCATGACCATGCTCCCACACCCTTGACCACACTCCCACACCCATGAAAATGTTCGCACACCCATGACCAAGTTCCCACACCCATGACCATGCTACGACACCCACCACGACCACGCTCCCACACCCATGACCACATTCCCACACCCATGACCACGCTCCCACACCCATGACCAATATCCAACACTCATGACCATGCTCCCACACCCATGACCAGGCTCCCACAACCATGAACAGGCTCTCACACCCATGACCACGCTGCCACACCCATGACCACTCTCCCACACCGATGGCCACGCTCCCACACCCATGACCACGCTCCCACACTCGTGACCACGCTCCCTCACCCATGACCACACCCCCATACCCATGACCAATCTCCCACACCCATGACAGCTCCCACACCATGACCCGCTCCCACACCCATGACCACGCTCCCACACCCATGACCACTCTCCCACACCGATGACCACTCTCCCACACCCATGCCCATGCTCTCACACCCATGACCACTCTCCCACACCGATGACCACGGTCCCACACCCATGACCACGCTCCCACACCCATGACCACGCTCCCACACCCATGACCACGCTCCCACACCCATGACCACTCTCCCACACCGATGACCACGCTCCCACACCCATGGCCATGCTCCCACACCCTTGACCACGCTCCCACACCCAGGACCACTCTCCCACACCGATGACCACTCTCCCACACCCATGACCACGTTCTCACACCCATGACCACTCTCCCACACCGATGACCACTCTCCCACACCCATGACCACGCTCCCACGCCCATGACCACGCTCCCACACCCATGACCAATCTCTCACACCCATGACCACGCTCCCACACCCATGACCACGCTCCCACACCGATGACCACGTTCCCACACCCATGACCACGCTCCCACACCCATGACCAATATCCCACACCCATGACCATGCTCCCACACCCATGACCAGGCTCACACACCATGACCAGGCTCCCACAACCATGAACAGGCTCTCACACCCATGACCACACTGCCACACCCATGACCACTCTCCCACACCGATGGCCACGCTCCCACACCCATGACCACGCTCCCACACTCGTGACCACGCTCCCACACCCATGACCACACCCCCATACCCATGACCAATCTCCCACACCCATGACCAGGCTCCCACACCCATGACCACGCTCCCACACCCATGACCACGCTCCCACACCCATGACCACGCTCCCACACCCATGACAACTTTTGCACACCCATGACCAAGTTCCCACACCCATGACCATGCTACTACACCCACCACGACCACGCTCCCACACCCATGATCAGGCTCCCACACCCATGACTAGGCTCCCACACCCATGACCACGCTCCCACACCCATGACAACGTTTGCACACCCATGACCACGCTCCCACACCCATGACCATGCAGCTACACCCACTACGACCACGCTCCCACACCCATGATCAGGCTCCCACACCCATGACCAGGCTCCCACACCCATGACCACGCTCCCACACCCAGGACAACGTTTGCACACCCATGACCACACTCCCTTACCCATGACCAGGCTCCCACACTCATGACCAGGCTCCCACACCCATGACCAGGCTCCTACACCCATGACCACGCTCCCACACCCATGAACGCGCCCCCATACCCATGATCATGCTTCCACACCCATGACCACTCTCCCATACCCATGACCAGGCTCCCACACCCATGACCATGCTCCCATACACATGATCACGCTCCCACACCCATGACCACGCTCCCACACCCATGACCACGCTCCCACACCCATGACCACACTCCCACACCCATGACCAATCTCCCACACCCATGATCACGCTCCCACACACATGACCGCACTCCCACACCTATGACCGCGCTCCCACACCCATGACCACTCTCCCACACCCATGCTCACACTCCCACACTCATGACCACGCTCCCACACCCATGACCACTCTCCCACACCGATAACCACTCTTCCACACCCATGACCACGCTCCCACACCCATGACCACTCTCCCACACCGATGACCACTCTCCCACATCCATGACCACGTTCCCACACCCATGACCGCGCTCCCACACCCTTGACCAATCTCCCACACCCATGACCAGGCTCCCACACTCATGACCAGGCTCCCACACCCATGACCAGGCTCCCACACCCATGACCAGGCTTCCACAACCATGAACAGGCTCTCACACCCATGACCACGCTCCCGCATCCATGACCACTTTCCCACACCGATGACCATGCTCCCACACCCATGACCACACTCCCACACCCATGACCATGCTCCCACACCCATGACCACTCTACCACACCGATGACCACGTTCCCACACCCATGACCACGCTCCCACACCCTTGACCACGCTCCCACACCCATGACAATGTTTGCACACTGTTGCAACCCCTGAATGGGTTACAATGATTATTATGTATATATATAATGTATATTATCTTTTCATATAATTTTATATTGCTTATATTTGCGATAATAGCTAAATCGTAAATATATTGCTTTATATTCTTATTTGACTTTTGTTAGGATGTACATAATATGTGCTCAGTTCAAGTCTTGATTGTCAAACTACTGTAATTATCGCTTGTTGCTCGTTATACTGCCGGATTCTGAGCTGTGCTGTCCACGGGCTATCACGTGATCGAGGGGGGGTGTCCTCACCTCTCGTGAAGTATTCAGTCTGCTCGAGACTCGCTTGGTGGTTGGACAGATTGTCTGTCTCATTATTCTTGTTAGTTCTGTAGAACTCTGTTCACAGAACATTGTAAAGACTTCGTGATTTTCGACGTTGTACTGAGGTTGTGTGTCACATAGACACTCTGAGCATCTCAGGTCCCGAGCTATAGCTTCTGACCTAATTTTGTACTGGTTTCTGTGTATTGTCACAGTCAGGGTTTTTCCTATGCTGAACTTAGATTCAGTAGTATGGGAGTTTTGTAACTTTTGTGGAGGATCTGCTGATGGTCCCTACTTAGTGTCGTTATATTATCTCCTTGATCCTGATTCTGTGTCGCAGTCGCTTGTTATATGGCTATTGGGCTTAGCATTCTTTTCATTGTTCAAGCAGACTGTTCTGGTAGCCAGTCGGTCAAGAAGTTATTTATGTGAGGACTTTGTCAGTCACTTGTTTAAGTCTAGTCGAGTCGTGAGACATAGCGAACTACTTAGAGCACTTACACACATATACACTTACTTGTACATATTTGTAATATCTTATTAAATGTTAATGTACCAGACGGTACTTAAGAATTATAAATGTGATATGTGCTTTCAGCACAATAATATTGAGCTCGAGAGATTGATTTTATTTTGATTGCTGTGATTAATTTAATTTGATAATATACCTCTAGACTTAATAAATTTATTAAATTTTAATTTCTCTAGTTAGTAGCCTACCAGTTGTAATCCTGAAGCACTATTGAATAATACTCAATTTTAATGGATAATTGGACAAGGATACTGACTACTTATTACGAAAACCCAGTAACAGGCTGGATGCTAGAAGGGCAGTCCTTTCTAGTATTCACTGGAGATCTCTAAGCTTTTAGAATCGCGTTTTTTGTAACACACACCCATGGCCAAGTTCCCACACCGATGACCATGCTACTACACCCACCACGACCACTCTCCCACACCCATGATCAGGCTCCCACACCCATGACCAGGCTCCCACACCCATGACCACGCTCCCACACCCATGACAACGTTCGCACACCCATGACCATGCAACTACACCCACCATGACCACGCTCCCACACCCATGACCATGCTCCCACACCCATGACCATGCTACTACACCCACCACGACCACGCTCCCACACCCATGACCATGTTTCACACTTATCATGAACATGCTCCCACACCCACCATGCCCATGCACCCACACTATGATCATGCTCCCACACCCACCATGCCCATGCTCCCACACTATGACCATGCTCCCACACCCATTGTTGCGGCCCCCTGCCAAACTAGCGGTTAAATAGTTAACCTGCCGGCCGGCAGTACCACTGGGTACGTCATCAAACCCAATGTGGGGACTGCTGAGCCGGCCTTAGAGCATTAAGTACCTGAGTGCCTCACGGTGCGCATCTAAGCAGTAGGTACCTGAACACCTAAGGGTACACGTCTACTGGCTTCAGCAACATTAAGTACCTGAACTCCTCAGGGTACGCATCTAAGCAGTAGGTACCTGGACACCTAATGGTACACAGCTACTGGCTTTAGAAACATCTACGCAGTAGGTACCCGAACACCTAATCGTACCCATCTACTGGCTTTAGAAGAACTGCTCACCGCAGCTCACTGAATGCGGCCGTCAAGTAACTGAGGCCAACAGACTCAGTGAGCTGTGGTGAGCGGTTCTTCTAACGCCAGTAGATGGGTACGATTAGGTGTTCAGGTACCTACTGCGTAGATGTTTCTAAAGCCAGTAGCTGTGTACCATTAGGTGTCCAGGTACCTACTGCTTAGATGCGTACCCTGAGGAGTTCAGGTACTTAATGTTGCTGAAGCCAGTAGACGTGTACCCTTAGGTGTTCAGGTACCTACTGCTTAGATGCGCACCGTGAGGCACTCAGGTATTTAATGCTCTAAGGCCGGCTCAGCAGTCCCCACATTGTGTTTGATGACGTACCCAGTGGTACTGCCGGCCGGCAGGTTAACTATTTAACCGCTAGTTTGGCAGGGGGCCGCAACACCCACCATGTGACCACAACTACGCTCCCATAGCACTGTGTGCTGCAGTCAGTCAGACGAGATGGGAACGTCAGCCACCACCACCACCACCACCACCACGACCAGCACCACCACGACCACCAGCACTAACACCACCACCGGTACCATCACCACGACCACCAGCACCACCACCGCGACCATCAGCACAACTACTAGCACCACCACCAGTACCATCACCACGACCGCCACCCCCACCACCGCGACCATCAGCCAACTACAGCACCACCAACCCCACCACAAGAAACCACCACCCCCGCAGCACCACTCCCAGCACCAGCACCACCTTTAAAACCGGACCACCACCACTACCAGCACCACCATCACCAGCATTCCACAGACCACCCCCACCATCCCCAACCAACCAGCATACCACCACCACCTCCCCACCCCACCACAGTACCACCACCACCATCACCAGCCACCGCATACCACCACCACCATCACCGCCACCAGCAGTACCATCCCCCCCCAAACCAGCGTACCACCACCACCATCACCAGAGTCCCACCACCACATCACCACAGCACCAGCGTACCTCCCCCACAGCCCCACAGTACCATCCCCACCACACAAGCAGCACCACATACCACCCCACCATCACCACACATCAGCAGTACCCCCACCACCATCCCCACAGCACCGCAGTACCCCCACCACCCCCATGACCACCACCAGCGCCCAGAGCAACCACCCCACCGCCACCACCACCCCCAAAACCATGCCACTCCCTCACCGCCATCACCCCCACCACCATATCACCCCCACCAATCACCACCATCACCCCACCACCATTACCACCACCACCATCACCACCCCTTTTACCCCCACCATCACCATCACCACCACCACCCCAACCCACCATCACCCCCAACCATCACCCCACCCCCACCACCATTACCACCACCTCACCCCCACCACCTTTCCCCACCACACCCCCTTTTCCACCCCACACCACCCGCCACCACCACCCCACGCCACCACCATCACACCACCACATCACCACCCCCTTTACCCCCATCCCCCATATCACCACCATCCCCACCCCACCTACCACCCCACCCCCCCACCTCATCACCCCACCCCATCCCCACCACCACCACCATCCCCCCATCACCCCCACCCCCATCACCCCCAAAACCATCATCCCCACCCCACCACCACCCCACCACCACCACCATCACACCACCACATCACCACCACCACCATCCCCACCACCATCATCACCACCATCACACCCCACCACCACCACTATCACCATACCACCACCCCCACTATCACCATCCCCACCACCACCACCCCCATATCACCACCTCACCACCACCACCACCCCAAAACCACCACCACCCCCCCACCATCACCACCATCATCACCACCACCATCATCACCACCACCACCAATCACCACCACCATCACCACCACCATCACCACACCACCACCACCATCACCACCATCATCACCACCACCACCATCACCCACATCACCACCATCATCATCACCAACCATCACCACCACCACCACCACTACCACCACCACCACCACCAGCAGCCAGGCGCCGCCTCAGGGTACTAGACTAAACAAACTACTCAGAGTTCTAAATTATCCACCTAATAAACAATATTCTCCATTATTTTGAAAATAGTGATTTTGGGGGTCAGTACTGTACTCGCCTAGTTGTTGTTGCAGGGGTCGAGTCACAGCTCCTGGCCCCGCCTCTTCACTGGTCGCTACTAGGTCACTCTGCTACATGAGCTTTATCATACCTCTTCTTTAAGCTATGTATGGATCCTGCATTCACTAAATCACTTTCCATGCTTTTCCACTTTCTGACGACTCTGTGACTAAAGAAATAATTCCTAACATCCTTGTGATTCATCTGAGTCGTCAGCTTCCAATTGTGTCCCGTTGTTGCTGTGTCCCATCTCTGGAACATCCTGTCTCTGTCCACCTTGTCGATTTCTCTCAGTATTTCATATGTCGTTTTCATATCCCCCCCTGTCCCTCCTGTCCTCCAGTGTCGTCAGGTTGATTTGTGTGTGTGTGCTCACGTAATTGTGGTTGCATTGGTCAATACTCAGTTCCTGGCCCCGCCTCTTCACTGAACGCTACTAGGTCCCCTCTCTCCCTGCTCCATGAGCTTTATCATACCTCCTCTTAAAACTATGTATGGTTCCTGCCTCCACTACCTCACTTGCTAGACTATTCCACTTTCTGACTACTCCATGACTGAAGAAATATTTCCTAACATCATAACCCCCACTACTGTGTATGTATGTGTGTGTACTCACCTAGTTGTACTCACCTAGTTGAGGTTGCGGGGGTCGAGTCCGAGCTCCTGGCCCCGCCTCTTCACTGATCGCTACTAGGTCACTCTCCCTGAGCCGTGAGCTTTATCATACCTCTGCTTAAAGCTATGTATGGATCCTGCCTCCACTACATCGCTTCCCAAACTATTCCACTTACTGACTACTCTGTGGCTGAAGAAATACTTCCTAACATCCCTGTGATTCATCTGTGTCTTCAGCTTCCAACTGTGTCCCCTTGTTACTGTGTCCAATCTCTGGAACATCCTGTCTTTGTCCACCTTGTCAATTCCTCTCAGTATTTTGTATGTCGTTATCATGTCCCCCCTATCTCTCCTGTCCTCCAGTATCGTCAGGTTGATTTCCCTTAACCTTTCCTCGTAGGACATACCTCTTAGCTCTGGGACTAGTCTTGTTGCAAACCTTTGCACTTTCTCTAGTTTCTTCACGTGCTTGGCTAGGTGTGGGTTCCAAACTGGTGCCGCATACTCCAATATGGGCCTAACATACATGGTGTACAGGGTCCTGAATGATTCCTTATTAAGATGTCGGAATGCTGTTCTGAGGTTTGCTAGGCGCCCATATGCTGCAGCAGTTATTTGGTTGATGTGCGCTTCAGGAGATGTGCCTGGTGTTTTACTCACCCCAAGATCTTTTTCCTTGAGTGAGGTTTGTAGTCTCTGACCCCCTAGACTGTACTCCGTCTGCGGCCTTCTTTGCCCTTCCCCAATCTTCATGACTTTGCACTTGGTGGGATTGAACTCCAGGAGCCAATTGCTGGACCAGGTCTGCAGCCTGTCCAGATCCCTTTGTAGTTCTGCCTGGTCTTCGATCGAGTGTGTGTGTGTGTGTACTCGTCTAGTTGTGGTTGTAGGGGTCGAGTCATAGCTCCTGGCCCCGCCTCTTCACAGGCCGGTACTGGGCCACTCTCCCTGCACCATGAGCTTTACCATACCTCTGCTTAAAGCTGTGAATAGATCCTGCCTCCACTACATCGCTTCCCAAACTATTCCACTTCCTGACCACTTTGTGACTGAAGAAATATTTCCTAACATCCCTGTGAGTCATTTGTGTTTTCTACTTCCAATTGTGATCTTTTGTTGCTGTGTCCCATCTCTGGAACGGTCTGTCACTGTCCACCTTGTCAATTCCTCTCAGTATTTTATATGTCGTTATCATGTCCCCCTTATCTCTCCTGTCCTCTAGTGTCATCAGGTCGATTTCTCTTAACCTCTCCTCGTAGGACTTACCCCTTAGCCCTGGGACTAGTCTTGTTGCAAACTTTCTCTTGTTTCTTTACGTGCTTGGCTAGATGTGGGTTCTAAACTGGTGCCGCATACTCCAATATGGGCCTAACGTACACAGTGTACAGGGTCCTGAACGATTACTTATTAAGATGGCAGAATGCTGTTCTTGGGTTTGCTAGGCGCCCATATGCTGCAGCAGTTATTTGGTTGATGTGTGCCTCAGGAGATGTGTCTGGTGTTATACTCACCCCAAGATCTTTTTCCTTGAGTGAGGTTTGTAGTCTCTGGCCCCCCTAGACTGTACTCCATCTGCGGTCTACTTTGCCCTTCCCCAATCTTCATGACTTTGCACTTGGTGGGGTTGAACTCCAGGAGCCAATTGCTGGACCAGGCCTGCAGCCTGTCCAGATCCTTTTGTAGTTCTTCCTGGTCCTCGTCCGATTGAATTCTTCTCATCAACTTCACATCATCTGCAAAAAGGGACACTTCGGAGTCTGTTCCTTCCGTCATGTCGTTCACAAATTCCAGAAACAGCACCTGTCCTAGGACTGATCCCTGTGGATCCCCACTCGTCACAGGCGCCCACTCTGATACCTCGCCGCTTACCATGACTCGCTGCTGTCTTCCTGACAGGTATTCCCTGATTCATTGTAGTGCCTTCCCTATTATCCCTGCCTGGACCTCCAGTTTTTGCACTAATCTTTTGTGTGGAACTGTGTCAAACGCCTTACAGTCCAAGAAAATGTAATCTACCCACCTCTCTGGCTCTTGTCTTATTGCTGTCACCCTGTCAAAGAACTTCAGTAGGCTTGTGACACAGGATTTCCCATCCCTGAAACCGTGTTGACTGTTAAGCTCATTTTTTTTTCTAGGTGTTCCACCACTCTTCTCTTGATAATCTTCTCCATGACTTTGCATACTATACATGTCAGTGACACTAGTCTGTAGTTTAGTGCTTCTTGTCTGTCCCCTTTTTTTAAAAATTGGGACTACATTTGCTGCCATGCATATCTCAGGTAATCTTTCTGTTTCGGTAGATGTGTTGAATATTGTTGTTAGGGGTACAAATAGCGCCTCTGCACCCTCTCTCAGGACCCATTGATAGATGTTATCCAACCCCATTGCCTTTGAGGTGTCTAGCTCGCTCAGAAGACTCTTCACTTCTTCCTCAGCTGTATATATTGTGTCCAAAACTTGGTGGTGTATCTCACCTCTCCATCTTTCTGAATCCCTTCTGTCTCTGTGAACACTTCTTTGAATCTCATGTTGAGTTCTTCACATGCTTCGTGGTTGTTTCTTGTGATTTCTCCTCCTTCCTTCCTTAGCCTGATTACCTGGTCCTTGACTGTTGTTTTTCTCCTGATGTGGCTGTACAAAATTTTTGGGTCAGATTTGGCTTTCACTGCTATGTCATTTTCATATTGTCGTTGGGCCTCCCTTCTTACCTGTGCATAGTCATTTCTGGCTCTACGACTGCTCACCTTATTCTCCTGGGTCCTTTGCCTTCTATACTTCTTCCATTCTCTAGCACTCTTGGTTTTGTCCTCCCTGCACCTTTGGGTGAACCATGGGCTCATCCTGGCTTTTTCATTATTCCTGTTACCCTTGGCTACAAACCTCTCCTCAGCTTCCTTGCATATTGTTGTCACATATTCCATCATCTCATTTACTGACTTCCTTGCCAGTTCTCTGTCCCATTAAACCCCGTTCAGGAAGTTCTTCATTTCGTAGTCCCCCTTCATGTAGTTTGGCTTCATTCGTCCGGCTCTTCCTGTTACCCCTCCGCTTGTAACTCTACTGTGTATTCGAATCTTAAAACCACATGATCGCTGGTCCCAAGGGGTCTTTCATATGTGATGTCCTCAATATCTGCACTACTCAAGGTGAATACTAGGTCCAGTCTCGCTGCTTCATCCTCTCCTCTCTCTCTGGTAGTGTCCCTTACGTGTTGGTGCATGAAGTTTTCTAGTACCACCTCCATCATCTTAGCCCTCCACGTTTCTTGTCCCCCATGTGGCTCCAAGTTCTCCCAGTCGATTTCCTTGTGGTTGAAGTCACCCATGATCAGTAGCTTTAACCTACTCGCGTAAGCCCTTCTTGCTACTTCAGCCAGTGTGTCAACCATCGCTCTATTACTCTCATCATACTCTTGGATTGGCCTCCTGCTGTTCTTTGGTGGGTTATACATCACTGCAATTACCACCTTGAGACCTCCAAACTGAAGCGTTCCTACTATGTAATCTCTTGCTTCTCCACTGTCTCCTCTCTCCAGCTCATCAAACTCCCATCGGTTTTTGACGAACAGTGCCACTCCTCCACCCCCTCTGTTCCCTGTGTGTGTGTGTGTGTGTATGTGTGTGTGCGTGTATGTGTGTGTGTACTCACCTAATTGTGGTTGCAGGGGTCGAGACTCAGCTCCTGGCCCCGCCTCTTAACTGAATGCTACTAGGTTCTCTCTCTCCCTGCTCCATGAGCTTTATCATACCTCATCTTAAAGCTATGTATGGTTCCTGCCTCCACTACCTCACTTGCTAGACTATTCTACTTCCTGACTACTCTACGACTGAAAAAATACTTCCTAACATCCCTTTGACTCATTTGAGTCTTCAACTTCCAATTGTGACCCCTTGTTTCCGTGTCCCCTCTCTGGAACATTCTGTCTCTGTCCACCTTGTGTTTGGAACATTGTGCTTATGTATGGTCGATTGTTTGGATTCTAAAGATACATTGTTTAAGAATGATTCCACGCAGTATTTTGTATGTCGCTATCATGTCTCTCCAAACTCTCCTGTCCTCCAGTGTCGTCAGGCCGATTTCCCTTAACCTTCCTTCGTAGGGATTACCAATAGACTCCTGGCTACCTTCAAGCAGGCACTGGACAGGCATCTAAAGTCAGTACCTGACCAGCCGGGCTGTGGTTCTTACGTTGGTTTGCGTGCGGCCAGCAGTAACAGCCTGGCTGATCAGGCCCTGATCCACCATAAGGCCTGGTCACAGACCGGGCCGCGGGGGCATCGACTCCCGGAACTCTCTCCAGGTATACTCCAGGTATATGACAGGTATGATACCATGGTCAGTGATACAAAGTACAGTACGTGTACAGGAATGATATAACACAAGTACATTATTACACAGATATGGTGCATATACATGAACAGTATGTACTCAGGAATAGTACATAAACATATGTATTGTGGACAGTGGTACATATTTTACATACATATATACTGGCAGCTTTGTGTAACAACCAAATCAAAGACAATTTAAAAATTATTTGGGGTAATTTTACAATTCACATGACCATAAGACATGAAACTGTGTGTGTGCGTGTGTGTGTGTGTGCGTGCACACACACCACACACAGGAGCTTGGACTCGACCCCTGCAACCTCAACTAGGTGAGTACACACACACAGCTCCTGGTCTTATTTCTCATCTTACCGCTTATTACAACCCAAGCACAATAAGGCCTCTTATCCTGGGTGTAAAGGTGAAGCAAGGAGAACTGTGTTCAACCAGCAGCTGGGTGAAAATGACAAGGGTGAGAATGTGAGTGGTATCCACGTCACCTTCACAATTGCCAGATCCACAATATGATTGACTAAATCTGGGAACTGATCTGACGATGGGGTCCGATCGTCCGACCTTTATTTACCTGGTTCACTGGTTGCTGAGGCAGCCTATAAGAGTGTGTTAACATGCTCCGAATAAAGGTTACATACTCTTTGCATGCAACACCATCCTAGACTCATGGGCTCTATCGTACCTGATCTTAAAGCTATGTATAGAGTCTGCTTCGACCATTTTTAAGCGACAATATTCTACCTCCCGAACACCCTGAAGTTGAAGAAATAATTCCTGATATCCCCATGTCTCATCTGTATCATTCCAGCTGTGTCCCTGAGATCCCGTTTCTCGCCTCTTTAAGTACCTGTCTCTGTCTACTATAGCAATATATGACCTTTATGGGTTTAGCGCTTAGTTATGATTACAATAATAATAAGGAGGAGTGTTAATGTTGCAGTTTAAAAACTGTAGTGTAAAGCACCCTTCTGGCAAGACAGTGATGGAGTGAATGATGGTGAAAGTTTTTCTTTTTCGGGCCACCCTGCCTTGGTGGGAATCGGCCAGTGTGATAATAATAAATAATAATAATATAAATTTCACTGATAATTTTGTATATCATATATCCCTGGTTCTTCTATCTTCCAGTGACGTTAAGTTAAATTCCTAACAGTTCTTTTGAGTAATTCTGTACTTATTCCAGTTTCTTAAAATGCGTCATCAGTAATGTGTTCCATACTGGTGCAGCGTACTCCAAGCTTGGCCTAACATTTATTGCATAAGGCACCAGACTGACTTTGTTGTGATTCTTAAAGGCCATTATCAAATTTCCAAGGCGAGCATTGACTGCAGAGGTTATTCAGTTGCTGCGAGCCTGTTGCGGCATATTAGGAAACTACACTCTTGCGACAAGCTGGGAAACTACACTTTTGCGACAAGCTAGGAAACTACACTCTTGCGACAAGCTAGGAAACTACACTCTTGCGACAAGCTAGGAAACTACACTCTTGCGACAAGCTAGGAAACTACACTCTTGCGACAAGCTAGGAAACTACACTCTTGCGACAAGCTAGGAAACTACACTCTTGCGGCATGCTAGGAAGCTACACTCTTGCGACAAGCTAGGAAACTACACTCTTGCGACAAGCTAGGAAACTACACTCTTGCGGCATGCTAGGAAACTACATTCTTGCGACAAGCTAGGAAACTACACTCTTGCGACAAGCTAGGAAACTACACTCTTGCGCAAGCTAGGAAACTACACTCTTGCGACAAGCTAGGAAACTACACTCTTGCGACAAGCTAGGAAACTACACTCTTGCGACAAGCTAGGAAACTACACTCTTGCGACAAGCTAGGAAACTACACTCTTGCGGCATGCTAGGAAGCTACACTCTTGCGACAAGCTAGGAAACTACACTCTTGCGACAAGCTAGGAAACTACACTCTTGCGGCATGCTAGGAAACTACATTCTTGCGACAAGCTAGGAAACTACACTCTTGCGACAAGCTAGGAAACTACACTCTTGCGACAAGCTAGGAAACTACACTCTTGCGACAAGCTAGGAAACTACACTCTTGTGGCATGCTAGGAAGCTACACTCTTGCGACAAGCTAGGAAACTACACTCTTGCGACAAGCTAGGAAACTACACTCTTGCGGCATGCTAGGAAACTACACTCTTGCGACAAGCTAGGAAACTACACTTTTCCGGCATGCTAGGAAGCTACACTCTTGCGACATGCTAGGAAGCTACACTCTTGCGACATGCTAGGAAACTACACTCTTGCGGCATGCTAGGAAGCTACACTCTTGCGACATGCTAGGAAGCTACACTCTTGCGACATGCTAGGAAACTACACTCTTGCGACATGCTAGGAAACTACACTCTTGCGACATGCTAGGAAACTACACTCTTGCGACATGCTAGGAAACTACACTCTTGCGGCATGCTAGGAAACTACACTCTTGCGGCATGCTAGGAAACTACACTCTTACGACATGCTAGGAAACTACACGGTGGAAATAAATGGTATCAAATACCGACACAGTGGAAATATAAACACATATGCAGTATAATGTGATCCTTTATTGACAACGTTTCACCCACACAGTGGGCTTTTTCAAGTCACACACAGATCTACCTGGGGTGGAAGGTACGGGAGTATTTATAGTCTTGTTCAGAATGTTGAGGTCAGGTGGAGAATGCTGCATCTGATGATCTACCGGGTGGAGTTATAGAGTCTTGGGTAGCTTGGCGGGGATATTGGACAAGTTGTGAGTAGACTTTCTGCAGTGTTCTATGTTCTTATGTGGGATAGCGATGAAGAAGTTTCTTGGCGAGTGGTTCAGCTATGTTATAGAAGCCGTTGTTCTGGTTGAAATTGTTGGTTATAGAGATAAGCGATGATTCCAGAATTCTTCGGTATTGAGTGTTGTCTTCTGTGGTGATAAGTCTTGAGTTTCTGTAGTTAATTAAATGGTTGTGTGAATTGCGACGTTGTACACAGGCATTCCTTGTATCGTCAGTCCTGCTTGCATATTGGTGTTCTGAAATACGTGTTTGGAGGTCTCTTGATGTTTCGCCCACATATAATTTGTTGCAGTTATTACAAGGGATTATGTATACCCCTGCAGAGGATGGAGGCTTGTCCTGTCTACTACTGGTGATGTCCTTGATGGTCGTGGTTGTGGAGGTAGATACTTGGAATGATGTATTGGAAAAGATGTTGGAAACATGTTTGGCAATGGAGTTGGTGGGGAGGACTATGTATCTCTTCTCGGCAGTGTCTTCTCTGGGTGTGTTGAAGATGTTTAATGCCCGCCGTCTGCAGTCTCTGATGAAGTGACGAGGATAGTGGAGTTTAGAAAATACTTGTTCAATTATAGTGCATTCTTCCTCAAGGAACTCATTGCTGCAGATTCTGAGTGCACGCAGGAAGAAGCCTATAATTACACCACGTTTGGTTTTGGTGTCGTGGTGAGAGTAGAAGTGGAGAAGATCGTTTTGGTTGGAGGGTTTTCGATAGACTTTAAAACGAAGTTCGTGGTCAGCTTTGCAGAGCAGAACATCAAGGAAAGGAAGAGTGTTGTCGACTTCTTCTTCAAGTGTGAACTGGATTGAAGGCTCGACCTGGTTGAGCTTGTCTTGGAGAGCTTGAACGTTGAAGCGTTTAGGAGTTATGAGGAGAATGTCGTCAACATAACGGAGCCAGGTGACAGACGAAGGAATAATGGTGGAGAAACGTTCGGCTTCTAGATGTTCCATGTATAGGTTCGCCAGGACCGCACTGAGTGGCGAACCCATGGGTAGTTCAAAAGTCTGCTGAAAGAGGTGATTTTCGAAAGAGAAACACGTAAAGCCAACACATAGTTCAACAAGGTCGATGAAATCGCTAGCTGGAATGGGAAGATCAAGTGAATCGTCAATTTTCCTGCGCAAGAGATCAGAAAATTGACGATTCACTTGATCTTCCCATTCCAGCCAGCGATTTCATCGACCTTGTTGAACTATGTGTTGGCTTTACGTGTTTCTCTTTCGAAAATCATCTCTTTCAGCAGACTTTTGGACTACCCATGGGTTCGCCACTCAGTGCGGTCCGGGCGAACCTATACATGGAACATCTAGAAGCCGAACGTTTCTCCACCATTATTCCTTCGTCTGTCACCTGGCTCCGTTATGTTGACGACATTCTCCTCAAAACCCTCCAAAAACGCTTCAACGTTCAAGCTCCCAAGACAAGCTCAACCGGGTCGAGCCTTAAATCCAGTTCACACTTGAAGAAGAAGTCGACAACACCTTCCTTTCCTTGATGTTCTGCTCTGCAAAGCGACCACGAACTTCGTTTTTAAAGTCTATCGAAAACCCCCCAAACCAAAACGATCTTCTCCACTTCTACTCTCACCACGACACCAAAACCAAACGTGGTGTAATATAGGCTTCTTCCTGCGTGCACTCAGAATCTGCAGCAATGAGTTCCTTGAGGAAGAATGAAACTATAATTGAACAAGTATTTTCTAAATTCCACTATCCTCGTCACTTCATCAGAGCCCTGCAGACGGCGGCATTAAACATCTTCAACACACCCAGAGAAAGACACTGCCGAGAAGAGATACATAGTCCTCCCCACCAACTCCTTTGCCAAACATGTTTCCAACATCTTTTCCAATACATCATTCCAAGTATCACCTCCACAAACCACGACCATCAAGGACATCACCAGTAGTAGACAGGACAAGCCTCCATCCTCTGCAGGGTATACATAAACCCCCTTGTAATAACTGCAACAAATTATATGTGGGCGAAACATCAAGAGACCTCCAAACACATATTTCAGAACACCAAAAATGCAAGCAGGACTGACGATACAAGAAGGGCCTGTGTACAACATCGCAATTCACACAACCATTTCATTAACTACAGAAACTCAAGACTTATCGCCACAGAAGACAACACTCAATACCGAAGAATTCTGGAATCATCGCTTATCTCTATAACCAACAATTTCAACCAGAACAATGGCTTCTATAACATAGCTGAACCACTCGCCAAGAAACTTCTTCATCGCTATCCCCCCATAAAACATAGAACACTGCAAAAGTCTACTCACAACTTGTCCAATATCCCCGCCAAGCTACCCAAGACTCTATAACTCCACCCGGTTGAACATTAAAATGGTATAAAATACCAACAGGTTGTTAGGTAAGACACATATGTTCAATCTGTCAGACACTGCAACACAAGGGTATCTTGGTACAGACCTGCAATCAACTTCGACAACTTCCACTAGTGAGAGGGGCTGGGTTTGAGAGGGACCTAACCTTTCAACATCTGAGTTCTTACCTCTCCTAGTGGCCTACGTCTCACCTCCTGGCGCTATAAAAGCTCCATCCTGTCACTTCTTCTCCATATTGTTTCATACTATGGAACAATGCTCTTCTCCAGACTGAGGGACTGACCACCTCAAAACTTTAAGGGTGATGGACTGATTACATCGTCTTCAAGTATCTTCTGCTTCTATCAACTTTTCTGTACTTGACTGAAGAAGCCTACTGTGTAGGCGAAACGTTTCATAATAAAGATACCTAACTGTTGCATATGTGTCTTACCTAACAACCTGTCGGTATTTTATAGCATTTTAATGTTCAATCTGTCAGACACTGCAACACAAGGGTATCTTTATACAGACCTGCAATCAACTTCGACAACTTCCACTAGTGAAGGGCTGGGGTTTTAGAGGGACCTAAACCTTTCAACATCTGAGTTCTTACCTCTCCTAGTGGCCTACGTCCCCACCTCCTGGCGCTATAAAAGCTCCATCCTGTCACTTCTTCTCCATATTGTTTCATACTATGGAACAATGCTCTTCTCCAGACTGAGGACTGACCACCTCAAAACTTAAGGGTGAGGACTGAAATTTCATCGTCTTTAATATCTTCTGCTTCTATCAACTTTTCTGTACTTGACTGAAGAAGCCTACTGTGTAGGCGAAACGTTTCATAATAAAGATACCTAACTGTTGCATATGTGTCTTACCTAACAACTCCACCCGGTAGATCATCAGATGCAGCATTCTCCACCTGATCTCAACATTCTGAACAAGACTATAAATACTCCCGTACCTTCCACCCCAGGTAGGTCTGTGTGTGACTTGAAAAAGCCCACTGTGTGGGTGAAACGTTGTCAATAAAGGATCACATTATACTGCATATGTGTTTATATTTCCACAGGAAACTACACTCTTACGACAAGCTAGGAAACTACACTCTCATCAAGGTTTTTCTCTTTGAGTGAAGTATACATTCTCTGTGACCCCCCGAGAATATTCACCGTGTCTGGTCTTCTGTCTCTTTCCCCGATTGAATTCTAACAACTACTTATCTGTCCAATCTTGCAGTTTCTCCAGATACATTTACAACCTTTCTTTGTCCTCGTCTTTTCATATTCTCATCAGTTGTACATCAGCGGGTTACAGAGATTCATATGAGTCAGTCCAATCTTGAACATCATTGTTAAATGGACAGACTGTATATACCTTAAGCAAGACCTTGTTCCGTATTGTGAGTTACATAACTGCACTTCACATTATGTTCTCTTACAGGAAAACAAAAGAATAGAGGAGCACAGAGGCAGGTGTACTGGTCTGGGAGGAGCACAGAGGCAGGTGTACTGGTCTGGGAGGAGCACAGAGGCAGGTGTACTGGTCTGGGAGGAGCACAGAGGCAGGTGTACTGGTCTGGGAGGAGCACAGAGGCAGGTATACTGGTCTGGGAGGAGCACAGAGACAGGTGTACTGGTCTGGGAGGAGCACAGAGGCAGGTGTACTGGCCTGGGAGGAGCACAGAGGCAGGTGTACTGGTCTGGGAGGAGCACAGAGGCAGGTGTATTGGTCTGGGAGGAGCACAGAGGCATATGTACTGGTCTGGGAGGAGCACAGAGGCAGGTGTACTGTATGGGAGGAGCGCAGAGGCAGGTGTACTAGCCTGGGAGGAGCACAGAGGCCTATGTACTGGTCTGGGAGGAGCACAGAGGCAGGTGTACTGGTCTGGGAGGAGCACAGAGGCAGGTGTAAGACAGGCGTAAGACAAGAACGCCCCTTTGTAAAACTGTGTTGAGATTCATTAATTAGTTTATGCCTCTCAAGATGGCTACGAATTGCTTCGGCAATTAATGATTCCATAAATTTTCCCACTCTGGAGGTAAGGCTTATTGGTCTATAGTTCAAAGCTAAGGACCTGTCACCTGCCTTGTAAATAGGTATTACATTTGCCATTTTCCACTTATCAGGCACTATGCCAGTTTGTAGTGATATGTTGAAAAGATTAGCCATAGGTATGCTAAGTTCCTCTTTACATTCCTTTAACACCCTTGCAAACAGTTCATCAGGACCTGGGGATTTGTTAGGTTTTAATTTCTCTATTTGTCTGAGGACCATGTCACTAGTTACAGTAATCGTACATAGTTTATTATCGTCCTGTTCTGCAAAATCTTTTATTTCAGGAATTTCGCTAGTGTTTTTCCATGTAAAAACTGAGAGGAAGTAAGTATTGAAAATTTCACACATATCCTTATCACTCTCAGTGATGTGGCGTGAGTTACTCTTAAGTGGGCCAATCTTGTCCCTAATCTTACTTCTGTATACCTGAAAGAACCTTTTGGGTTAGTCTTTGAATCCCTTGCGACCTTAGCCTCATAATCTCTTTTTGCTTTTCTTATTCCTTTTTTATTTCTCTCTTTAATTGAATGTATTGATTTCTTAACTGCCCATCCCCTCTTTTGATACACCTATATATGCCTCTCTTTTGACCAATGAGATGTTTTAATCTATTGTTCATCCATTTGGGATCATTTTTGTTAGATCTAATTTCCCTACTCGGAACAAAAGTTGTCTGGGCAGCTAGAACTATGCTCTGAAAAACGTCATATTGGCTACCAACATCACCTCCCTGACCCATAGTCAGGTCATCCCAATTTAGCCTACCCAGGTAATTTCTCAGTCCCATGAAATTGGCCAAGCGAAAGTCTGGATCAGACATTTGATTGCAGTTATCTGGGTAATTCCATGATATATTGAAATTGAGTGATTTGTGATCACTTTCCCCAAGCTCATCATTAACCTCAAGATTATTAATTAGTGATTCTTTGTTGGCAAGAACCAAGTCAAGCAGATTGTTTCCTCTAGTTGGTTCTGTCACAAACTGTTCTACAAAGCAATCCTGAACCGTATCAAGAAAGTCACTAGACTCAAGATTTCCTGTCACATTGTTCCAATCAATTTGTCTAAAGTTAAACTCTCCCATTAACACAACATTTTCATATCTAGATGCCTCATGAATTTCGTCCCATACAGCTTACTGCACTCCCTATCAAGGTTTGGGGGCCTATAAATTACGCCCAAAATTAATTTGTCATGACCCTCAAGAAACTGTAGCCAAACAGATTCTGTGTCCGATGTTTCTAATCTTATATCATGTCTAAGACAACAATTTAAATTTACTCTGACATACATCGCCACTCCACCATCCTTCCTGTTGGCCCTATCAGTGTGGAATAGTTATAATCCTATATGTTGCATTCAGAAGGCATTTCTCTATTTTTCAGGTTGAACCAGGTCTCTGTTATACCAATAATATCTATATTACCTGCACTTGCAAGTAATCTTAGCTCATCTATCTTATTTCTTAGACTCCGACTATTTGTATAGTAAACATTAAGGGAGCTAGTCACTCGTTGCCCTCTACTATCTCTTTTTGTTTATTGATCAATTGATTTGACTTTACTAGCAACTTTATTTTGAATATTGTCTTTTAAACACATCCCTGAGGTATCCAGGTAATATCTGCTGTTTTCAGCCCTAATACTGCAGCCTGATTGTTTCCCACAAACATCCATACCTCTATAATCTATCAGTTTAAAGTCCTAGACAAGTCATCAATTACCCCCTCAATCGAAATGGCTAATGCAACCACTCCAGCCCCAGAGAGATGAACCCCATCCCTTGCATACATATCACATTTGCCATAGAAGTTTTCCCAGTTATCAATGAATGGGATTGCAAGTTCCTTGCAGTACCTGTCCAGCCAGCAATTTATACCAATTGCCCTAGATATCCATTCATTGCCCACTCCCTTTCTAGACAAGATGCTATGGCTGACCTGTACTTATAAGAACATAAGAACATAAGAACGAAGGAACACTGCAGCAGGCCTACTGGCCCATGCGAGGCAGGTCCAAGTCTCCTACCAGCTTAAGCCAATGCACCCAACCTAGTCAGGTCAGGTCACCTTGACTTAAGGGAGGAACACGGCAACCGACCTGGTAGCACAAGCTAATCAGGTCCAACTCACACCCACCCACACCCACTCATGTATTTATCCAACCTATTTTTAAAGCTACATAACGTTCTGGCCTCTATAACTGTACTTGGGAGTTTGTTCCACTCATCCACAACTCTATTACCAAACCAGTACTTAACTATATCCTTCCTGAATCTGAATTTTTTCTAACTTAAAACCATTGCTGCGAGTCCTGTCTAGGCTAGATATTTTCAGCACACTATTTACATCCCCTTTATTTATTCCTGTCTTCCATTTATACACCTCAATCAAATCCCCCCTAATTCTACGTCTTTCTAGAGAGTGCAGATTCAGGGCCCTTAGTCTATCCTCATTGGGAAGGTTTCTGATACATGGGATCAACTTTGTCATCCTCCTTTGTACATTTTCCAGAACATTTATATCCGTTCTGTAATACGGTGACCAAAAAAAAACTGTGCAGCATAATCTAAATGAGGCCTAACCAAGGATGTATAGAGTTGAAGAACAACCTGAGGACTCCTATTATTTATGCTTCTTGATATGAAGCCAAGGATTCTATTAGCTTTATTGCGAACACTTATGCACTGTTGTCTTGGTTTCCGATTACTGCTAACCAGAACTCCTAAATCTGTTTCGCAATCCGTAATATTAAGATCTACATTATTTAGTTTATATGTGGCATGGTTATTTAACTGTCCAACATTTAGAACTTTGCATTTGTCTATATTAAACTGCATCTGCCACTTCTCCGACCACTGCATCAGTCTACTCAAATCTTCCTGGAGTGCTCTAATGTTCTCGTCAGAATGAATTCGACGGCCTGTTTTGGTGTCATCGGCAAACTTGCTGATGTCGCTCTTTATGCCCTCATCTATGTCGTTTATGTAGATTGTGAACAACAGTGGGCCCAACACTGACCCCTCTGGAACACCGCTCGTGACGCTTCCCCACTCTGATTTCTCCCCATTTATGCAAACTCTCTGCTGCCTATTTGTCAACCATGCCTCTATCCAGGAAAAAATTTCTCCTCCTATTCCATGGGCCTTAATTTTCCTCAATAGTCTCTGATGTGGGACCCTGTCAAAAGCCTTACTGAAGTCCATATACACAATATCATATTCATTACCATGATCTACCTCCTCAAATACCTTAATGAAAAAAGTTAATAAATTCGTAAGGCAGGAACGCCCCTTTGTAAAACCATGCTGAGATTCGTTGATTAATTTATGCTTTTCAAGGTGGCTACGAACTGCCTCGGCAATTATTGATTCCATAAATTTTCCCACTATGGAGGTTAGGCTTATTGGTCTACAGTTCGAAGCTTAGGACCTGTCACCTGCTTTGAAAATAGGTATCACATTTGCCATTTTCCACTTATCTGGCACCATGCCAGTTTGTAGTGATATGTTGAAAAGATTAGCCAAAGGTTTGCTAAGCTCCTCTTTACATTCCTTTAGAACCCTTGCATACAGTTCATCAGGGCCTGGGGATTTGTTAGGTTTTAATTTATCTATTTGCCTAAAGACCATGTCACTTGTGACCCTAATCGTGCACAGTTTATTATCGTCCTGTTCCACGTAATTTATCATTTCTGGAATATCGCTGGTATCCTCCTGTGTAAAAACTGAGAGGAAGTATGTGTTAAAAATTCTACACATTTCCTTATCACTGTCAGTGAGCTGACCCGAGGAATTTTTGAGTGGGCCTATCTTGTCCCACTCAAAACTTCCTCGGGTCAGCTCACTGACAGTGATAAGGAAATGTGTAGAAGTTTTAACACATACTTCCTCTCAGTTTTTACACAGGAGGATACCAGCGATATTCCAGATATGATAAATTATGTGGAACAGGACGATAATAAACTGTCTCCTGCCCTTCCCAATGTCATTACTCCCTGCACTAAGATAGATAACGGCTTGTTTCCATCACCTGACATAATATTATCCAACCTGCTGACTATGTCACCAGCACCAGCTCCTGGGAGGCACACTATCTGTCTGACCTTTCTATCTCTGTTACAAAAAGCACGGTCCATATATCTTACCTGAGAATCTCTTACAATTAGAATATTCTTACCTTGATTAGCAGGGGAATCAGTGGTACCTTCAACCTCACTAACCACTGAAGTGCACTCGTCCTGGAGAACAGAGAATCGATTTCCTACCTTCACATCTTCTCTATTAACTCTCCTTATCTTCCTTCTTCCTGAACTGTGAACCACTTGCCACTTAAAGCTGCTGCCACTCTCACTGCTGGTGACCATTTCCTCCTTACCAGCTAAATCCATCTCACACTCACTCCCAAACCCTTCTATGTGAAGCTTCAACCTCCTATTTTCCTCCTAAAGAAGTAGAACCTCCTTCTTTAACACTTGAACCCGAGATTCTAAAGCACTACAATATGCCATGGTGCTATACCTGAATGAACTTACTAAGGCCGAGGCAGAGCCAAGAAAACGTTGTTAATGAGCCCCCCCTTCACGGCATTTCTAACACGACTATAACACAGTTAAATCCCAACATCTTAACCACGCTGACCCAATGATTATCACCCACGCTTCAGCACGCCCACGCTTCATCACGCCCACGCTTCATCACGCCCACACCGCAACAAGGCTATCAGGTGATCTCACTCCCACGAGGTTTGACCTGACCTCATAATCGCTTATTCCTGACCTGTGTCAGGCTAACGTCTGCCTCACCTTCCATATGCTAGATTTCTGGCACACTGTGTATCACTGGAGTTATTAACTAGATGCCAGAACCAAAACGTTTCCTAACGTGCTGACGTTTAGGTCCTCTCAGTGTGTATCATAATATTTAATTAGCTAGTTACAAACGTGTGGGTGTATAGCTGACACATTACTAAAGGCAGTGTATAGCTGACACATTACTACAGGCAGTGTATAGCTGACACATTACTACAGGCAGTGTATAGCTGACACATTACTACAGGCAGTGTATAGCTGACACATTACTACAGGCAGTGTATAGCTGACACATTACTACAAGCAGTGTATAGCTGACACATTACTACAGGCAGTGTATAGCTGACACATTACTACAAGCAGTGTATAGCTGACACATTACTACAGGCAGTGTATAGCTGACACATTACTACAAGCAGTGTATAGCTGACACATTACTACATGCAGTGTATAGCTGACACATTACTACAAGCAGTGTATAGCTGACACATTACTACAATGCAGTGTATAGCTGACACATTACTACAAGCAGTGTATAGCTGACACATTACTACAAGCAGTGTATAGCTTACACATTAGTACAAGCAGTGTATAGCTGACACATTACTACAAGCAGTGTATAGCTGACACATTACTACAGGCAGTGTATAGCTGACACATTACTACAAGCAGTGTATAGCTGACACATTACTACATGCAGTGTATAGCTGACACATTACTACAAGCAGTGTATAGCTGACACATTACTACAAGCAGTGTATAGCTTACACATTAGTACAAGCAGTGTATAGCTGACACATTACTACAAGCAGTGTATAGCTGACACATTACTACAGGCAGTGTATAGCTGACACATTACTACAAGCAGTGTATAGCTGACACATTACCACATGCAGTGTATAGCTGACACATTACTACAAGCAGTGTATAGCTGACACATTACTACAAGCAGTGTATAGCTTACACATTAGTACAAGCAGTGTATAGCTGACACATTACTACAAGCAGTGTATAGCTGACACATTACTACAGGCAGTGTATAGCTGACACATTACTACAAGCAGTGTATAGCTGACACATTACTACATGCAGTGTATAGCTGACACATTAGTACAAGCAGTGTATAGCTGACACATTACTACATGCAGTGTATAGCTGACACATTAGTACAAGCAGTGTATAGCTCACACATTACTACATGCAGTGTATAGCTGACACATTACTACAAGCAGTGTATAGCTGACACATTACTACATGCAGTGTATAGCTGACACATTAGTACAAGCAGTGTATAGCTCACACATTACTACATGCAGTGTATAGCTGACACATTACTACAAGCAGTGTATAGCTGACACATTGCTACATGCAGTGTATAGCTGACACATTACTACAAGCAGTGTATAGCTGACACATTACTACAAGCAGTGTATAGCTGATACATTACTACAAGCAGTGTATAGCTGACACATTACTACAAGCAGTGTATAGCTGATACATAACTACTGCTAACGTATTACCCTCGCTGACACATCACTATCGCTGACACATTACCCTCGCTGACACATCACTATCGCTGACACATTACTACAAATTGTTTTGGTAATCTTTTCACAAATATGTGGTGATGCGGTGAGATAGTGAGGATAACCTCGGAGCATGCATGGGATGGTAAACTCCATTATCAGTTATCATGGGGACCACCGATAATAAATCCATGAGTAAGAGATGAGTAATTGTCAGTAACTGAATTTACTGCCGTCAGGAGTGACTCATTAACCAGCTTTGTTTCTGTCTCTGCGCGATCCCTGGAAGGTATCCCAGTATACCAACAACTGCACTAACCAGGGCAGCCTGGGTTTAGAGAAGGTCGCTCCTGCCTCTCACAACTACTGGACCACTATGATATAGTCTTGGACGCACTGGTGCAGCAGCGTACAAAATGCAAGATAAAGAAATAACAGTAAAAGTGGATAGATGGAACTATAACTTCCTAACTAATAGAATATAAAGAGTAATAGTAAGGATAGTCAAATCAGAGGAGGTTACAGTGAAAAGCTCCGTTCCACAAAGTACAGTACTCGCTCCTATCCCTTTCCACATCCTCATATCTGACATAGACAGAGACGTAAACCACAACACCTTGTCCTCCTCTGCTGACGATACCAGAATTTTCATGAGAGTGTCATCCATTAAGGATACTGCAAATCTCCAGGTGGACATTAACCAAGTCTTCAAATGGGCCTCAGAAAACAATAGGAAGTTCAATGAGGACAAATTTCAATTACTTCGTTATGGAAAACTTGAGGAAATAAAAACTGGATCGGGGTATAAAAAAAATCTAGCCACGCAATGGAGCGGAATAAATCATTTATTATCTCTTGGCTGGAGTACTACTATACATTAATAGCCCCGTTCAAGGCAGGCGAAACTGCAGATCTGGAGAATATACAGAGAACCTTCACTACACATTTAGGTACAATAAAGCACCTAAATTACTGGGAACGTTTGAACTCCCTTGACTTGTACTCCTTGGAACGCAAGCTAGAAAGATACATCATAATCTACACCTGGAAAATCCCAGATGATCTAGTCCCAAATCTGCACATGGAAATCATTTCCTACGAAAGCCAAAGACTCGGCAGGAGTTGTAACATCCCCCATTGAAAAGCAGGGGAGCCATGAGTACACTAAGAGATAACACAATAAGTGTCAGTGGCCAAAGAGTGTTCAACTGCCCTTCAGCATACATAAGGGGGATTACCATTAGATCTTCCCCTAGCTGTCTTCAAGCTGGGGTTGGACAGGCTCATGAAGTCAGTACCTGACCAATTGGGCTTTAGTTCGTACATCCAATTACGTGCTGCCGGCAGTAACAGCCAGGTTGATCAGGCCCTGATCCACCGCGAGGCCTGGTCATGGACCAGGCCGCGGGGGCGTTGACCCCCGGAAAAAACTCCAGGTATACTCTAGGTATCCCACAATCCCAGAGAATAAACGCAACAGGAACACTACAAGGTCAGGCATAACATTTTTAATAAAGTTAAATGTCAACATTGAACACTTGAGACCAGAGAGAAGAATCACTCATGGAATATCACATAAAAATAGCACACTGGCAGTTAGTCCAGAGTCAAGCCAAATGCACCAGAATTTAAGGGTTGAAGCCGATCAGAAGAAGCATTCCTTGGCTATTGCATGGAAATAAATTTGTTTAATGAAACTTACAAATTAAAACTTACGCAGCCAATGCTAATGCGAAGCTTCCATTTATTATTATTATTATAATAATAATAATAATAATAATAAATAATAATAATAATAATATATAATAATAATATATAATTATATTATTATTATTATTATTATTATTATTATTATTATTATTATTATTAATTATTATTATTACAGTACCTGTATGTAGTCTCTGAAATAACTTCGTTTCTAGATTTCCTAGTTCTTCAAGCCTTCAGTTATTTCTAAGCATCAGTGCTACTGCTTCTCTGTTTGTGACCTGATGAAGACCATTGTGTGGGCGAAATATAGTAGATAAAGGATCACATTATACTGCATCTGTGACGGGTTGACTTGATGGGGACTTGCACTTGAGTAAATAGCGTTATCAACATTTATTTCTTGAGTAACAATAATAATGGGTTGGGCGAATAATTTTTAGTGGGTTTGAGCTTGGCAAGGACCTGCCAAGTATGGGCTAGTAGGCCTCCTGCAGTGTTTTTCCTGTTCTGATGTTCTTATGTTCTCTGTTTTCTCTTTCTTGTCTTTCTGTTTAGTATCCCTATGGGAATATTGCATTTGATATTATTCTTGAGAGTTCCGTCTCTGTAATAGCTATAATATCAGGGTTTTTTCTCTTATTCTTTCTTTCATGACTTCACATTCACAGGTGGCTTGATCAACACTAGAGCACCACACACTGAGTCTTCTCTCTCTTACAAGTCTTCTGTATCTGGGTAAGCAGTTACTGGATAAGGATTCTCTGTGGAGTATTGGATATTTCCTGGTCTCCTTCCCTCTGTTGGGGATAAATAAAGCTCATGGAGCAGAGAGAGAGAGTGAACCTATTAGCGACCAGTGAAGAGGCAGGACCAAGAACTATGACTCGACTCCTGCAATCGCAATTAGGTGAGTACACACACACACACACACACACACACACACACACACACACACACACACACACACACACACACACACACACACACACACACACACACACACACACAAAACTACAGACCTGTATCACTAGCGTGTATAGTATGCAAAGTCATGGAGAAGATCATCAGGAGGAGAGTGGTGGAGCACCTGGAAAGAAACAAGTGTATAATTGACAACCAGCACGGTTTCAGGGAAGGAAAGTCCTGTGTCACAAACCTACTGGAGTTTTTTGACAAGGTGACAGAAGTAAGACAAGAGAGAGAGGGGTGGATCGACTGCATTTTTTTGGACTGCAAGAAGGCCTTCGACACAGTTCCTCACAAGAGGTTACTGCAAAAGCTAGAGGGTCAGGCACACATAACAGGAAAGGCACTGAAATGGATCAGAGAATACCTGACAGGGAGGCAACAACGAGTCATGGTATGTGACGAGGTGTCAGAGTGGGCGCCTGTGACAAGCGGGGTTCCACAGGGGTCAGTCCTAGGGCCTGTGCTGTTCTTGGTATATGTGAATGACATAATGGAAGGGATAGACTCAGAAGTGTCCTTGTTTGCAGATGATGTGAAGTTAATGAGAAGAATCAAATTGGACGAGGATCAGGCAGGACTACAAAGAGACCTGGACAGGCTACAAGCCTGGTCCAGCAACTGGCTCCTTGAGTTTAACCCTGCCAAATGCAAAGTCATGAAGATTGGGGAAGGGCAAAGAAGACCACAGACACAGTATAGTTTAGATGGCCAAAGACTGCAAACCTCACTCAAGGAAAAAGATCTGGGGGTGAGTATAACACCGAGCATATCTCCTGAGGTGCACATCAATGAGATAACTGCTGCAGCATACGGGCGCCTGGCAAACCTACGGATAGCTTTCCGATACCTCAGTAAGGATTCGTTCAAGACTCTGCATACCATTTACGTCAGGCCCATACTGGAGTATGCAGCACCAGTTTGGAATCCACACCTGGTCGAGCACGTCATGTGGAGAAATTTTCTCCAGGAGGGGGGTATCAGCCCTCTTCAGCCCCCTTTAGCCCCTTTCAGCCCCTTTCAGCCCTGAGGGGCCCAGCCCTCTCAGAAGGGGCAAGCATCTTGTTCACTGCTACAGTGAGTAATTGATAGCAGATGCAGTACGAGTATGGGACGTGGTCGCTTCGACCAACGCTCCTTGCAGACTCCAGTGTTGTAAGGTGTATTTTAATAAAAGGCAGTCCATCTCTTACCTTAACAGGACAATTAAGGAAAATCTTGCTCCCACTTTATTATCATGGCAAAGATAGGTTAGGTAGGTTACGAATTTCTTGTAGTACGGGGGACTGCGCAGTTCTTGAGTCGCAAGGAGTTTGTAATCAACTTATAGTCGGCAGTAAGGTGCGGACTTTTGAGTCCAAACAAGTATGTAATTTGTCAGCAATCAGTGAATGAAATATGCTGACATAACACCCCCTAGGGGTAATTTACAATCTTACAAATTATAACTCATTCCAGCCCGTTGAGAGATGATCATGATAACAATTCAAGACCTCGTCTGCAGGGGCGGTTGTGTAGACAATTTGCTGTCTTTTATCAGCTAAGTGTTCCCTATATTTAAATTTATAAATTATATCTTAGCTGGTAAACCATTTCTCAACACGTCAAGAAATTAGAGAAAGTGCAAAGGTTTGCAACAAGACTAGTCCCAGAGCTAAGGGGATTGTCCTACGAAGAAAGGTTGAGGGAAATCGACCTGACGACACTGGAGGACAGGAGGGTCAGGAGAGACATGATAACGACACATAAAATACTGCGCGGAATAGACAAGGTGGACAAAGACTGGATGTTCCAGAAATGGGACACAGACACAAGAGGTCACAATTGGAAGTTGAAGACTAAGATGAATCAAAGGGATGTTAGGAAGTATTTCTTCAGTCATAGAGTAGTCAGGCCGTGGAATAGCCTAGAAAGTGACGTAGTGGAGGCAGGAACCATACATAGTTTTAAAGCGAGGTATGATAAAGCTCATGGGGCAGGGAGAGAGAAGACCTAGTAGCAATCAGTGAAGAGGCGGGGGCCAGGAGCTATGAATCGACCCCTGCAACCACAAATAGGTGAGTACACACACACACACACACACACACACACATACACACACACAAACACACACACACAAACACACACAAACACACACACACACACACACACACACACACACACACCACACACACACACACACACACACACACACACACACACACACACTGACCGCAGACGGAGTACAGGTTAAGAAACCAACAGCTGCAAACGTTAGTTAAAGAAAAGGATCCTGGGGTAAGCATTATAACGAACATGTCCCCTGAGGCACACATCAATCAAATAACTGCTGCGCATAGGGGAGATTGGCAAACCTGGATTGGCGTTTAGACATCTGAGTAAGGAGTCATTCACGACATTGTACACAGTGTACGTAAGGCATATACTGAATATGCACGCCAGTATGGAACCCTCACTTAGTCAAACACGTCACGAAATTGGGAAAGTGCAAAAATTTCAACACGTTTAGCCCCGGGAAACTGAGGGGTATTGTCTTATGAGGAGAGTTTTAAGGGGAACTCAACCTGATGACACTAGAGGTAGGAGGGATAGAGGGGACTGATAACAACATATAAAATACTAAGAGGCATTGACAAGGCGGACAAGGATCGAATGTTCAGAGATGGGATAACCGAAAAAGGGGACACAATTGGAAACTGAAACCCAGATGAGTCACAGGGATGTTAGGAAAAATTCTTTAGTCTTTAGAATTGTCAGGAACTGGAAAAAATCTGGAGAGTGAAGTATTTGAAGCAAGTTCCATAAATAGTTTTAAGAAGAGGTATGAAAAATATCATGGAGCAGGGAGAGAGTGAATTAGTATCGACCAGTGAAGAGGCGGGGCTTGGGCTATGACTCGACCCCTGCAAACCACAATAGGTGAGTACATTAGGTGAGTACACACACACACACACACACACACACACACACACACACCACACACACATACTACATACACATGCATGAAACATACACAATAACCCGCCACATAAAAGACAGAAGCTTCCCGACGACTTTTCGGTCCGACTTGGACCATTGACAAAGTCACACTAACAGAGGAGGAGCAGGACGGCTATATATAGCAGGAAGAGGTGGAGGTAGTATTAGTGGAAAGTAGTAGTATAAAGTAGTACAAGAATTGTATATAATACCGACAGGATGAAATGACACATGCAAAACACCCGGGCATCCCCACCGTAGACGTTTCGCCATCCACCAGCCCTGGAGGGCGAAACGCCCACAACAAAGAAAACCGGGACGCCGCACATGTGTCTAATTTCATCAGTAGATGTAGTAGAAAAAGAAGAGGTAGTAGTAGTGGTAGGGTAGAAGTGGGAAATAAGGAAGACGAGCCAGTCAAATGCAAAGGAAGGGGAGCACTGCAGAGAGCTAGAAACCCCCAGAGGGAGAGCAAGCGCACCGAGGTGCGTGAAAGGGGAAGTGGTGAAATAAAATAAAGAAGGAAAAGAAACCGAGACCAGGAGAGAGAAAGACAACCCAGGAGGAGAAAAGGAGAGAGGAAAGGGGAAGAGGAAGAAGAAAAAGAAGAAGAAGAAGAAAAAATGAGGATTCAGGTTAAGTCACGGGTGTTCTGAAGTTTGGAGCATTTTACAATGTAGTCGGACCGAAACGTCGTCGTAAGCTTCTGTCTTTTATGTGCGGGTTATTTGTGTATCGTTCCAGTCACGGTATTGTGCCTTTTTGTTATTCATGCACATACAACAGGCCTAGTGTCTAATCGACATGTGTATAGACCAAATGATAACCAAATGGTAAAATACACACAACACACACACACACACACACAAAACACCCCAACCCCACCACACACACACGCACATACATACACATGCATGCACATACAACAGGCCTAGTGTCTAATCGAATGTGCCTAGGACCAAATGATAACTGTGTGTGTGTGTGTGTGTTTTGTGTGTGCGTATTAAACCCATTTTTGGTTGCAGGGGTTCGATTCACCGCTGTGTGTCTTTCAGAATCACAGCTGTGTGTGTGTGTGTGTGTGGGGTGTGTGTGTGTGTGTGTGTGTGTGTGTGTGTGTGTGTGTGTGTGTGTGTGTGTGTGTGTGTGTGGAGGTGTGTGTGTGTGTGTGTGTATGTTTCAGAAGTCACAGTTGTGTCTTTCAAAAGTCTTCTCATACCTTACGTTTTTGATGGTATTTAACTCAACTCCTGAACACCAAAACATTCCAGAATATAGCTAGATGACACTTTGTTTTACAAACATGGGATAGTCATAGACTTCTCTCCCACAATGGGTCTTCCATACCAAATTATCGATGTAAATTGTCATTTTTTAACGATTCCGTAAAAAAAATATTTTTAAAATGTATAAAAATTCAAGAGGATTTTAAGCGAAAGATGGATGTGGGCGTGTGTTTGTTTATACTCTCCTGTTTCTAACTGGGGGGGGGGGGGTCGAGATGCAGCTTCTGGCACTGTTTCAATGTGTAGGTGCGTGTATGTATTTGTCTGTCAGAAAGAGAGTGGCCGGTTTAACTGAAGTATTGGAAAAGGACAGGAAGACCAGGAAATGGAGTAGACACTGGAAGCATCATTGACAGAAGTTTAAACAAGAATAGTGTGATAGGTAGAGGAGGGAGGATGTTGTCTAGGGCCAAGACAACATCTTCCGCCTAGACTCCCGTCATCAAAGCCTAGACTCGAGGCTTTGTTGATTGGAAATGTCGGAAGGCAAAAATAGGAGATTTCACAGAAGCGTGTCTAAGAGAGACGAAAGTTAGTTTAGTTCGTTCTCTCGCCAAGGCAAGAGAAATTAGTTTAATATTTTTATTATGCACCCCATACCCATCCTGTGGGCGGTAGTCAAAAGATTTCAGAGGTACATAATGGGTCCAGGGACTGGGCCCCAATGTTTTGATAGTCGAACAAGGTACAAAGGTATTGAACTCACAAGTTACAAAGGTAATGAATCATGTAAGTTAGAACACACACACACACACACACACACACACACACACAGGAGGGTCAGGGGAGACATGATAACGACATATAAAATACTGCGTGGAATAGACAAGGTGGACAAGGACAGGATGTTCCAGGGAGGGGACACAGAAACAAGAGGCCACAATTGGAAGTTGAAGACACAAATGAGTCAGAGAGATAGTAGGAAGTATTTCTTCAGTCATAGAGTTGTAAGGCAGTGGAATAGCCTAGAAAATGACGTAGTGGAGGCAGGAACCATACACAGTTTTAAGACGAGGTTTGATAAAGCTCATGGAGCGGGAAGAGAGAGGGCCTAGTAGCAACCGGTGAAGAGGCGGGGCCAGGAGCTAGGACTCGACCCCTGCAACCACAAATAGGTGAGTACAAATAGGTGAGTACACAGAAAGCACAAAGGTTTGCAACAAGGCTAGTTCCAGAGCTCAGGGAAATGTCGTACGAGGAAAGGTTGAGGGAAATCGGACTGACGACACTGGAGGACAGAAGGGTCAGAGGAGACATGATAACGACATACAAGATACTGCGGGGAATAGACAAGGTGGACAGAGACAGGATGTTCCACAAAGGGGACACAGAAACAAGGGGTCACAATTGGAAGCTGAAGACTCAGACGAGTCACAGGGACGTTAGGAAGTATTTCTTCAGTCATAGAGTCGTCAGGAAGTGGAATAGCCTAGCAAGTGAAGTAGTGGAGGCAGGAACCATACATAATTTTAAGAAGAGGTATGACAAAGTTCAGGAAGCAGAGAGGGAGAGGACCTAGTAGCGATCAGTGAAGAGGCGGGGCCAGGAGCTGAGTGTGACCATGGCGTAACAGCGCACAAAATGCGTGCTAAAGGAATAACAGGAAAAGTTGGTAGATGAATCTATAACTTCCTCACAAATAGAACACAGAGAGTAGTAGTAAACAGAGTTAAGTCTCAGGCAGCTACGGTGAAAAGCTCTGTTCCACAAGGCACAGTACTCGCTCCCATCTTGTTCCTCATCCTCATATCTGACATAGACAAGGATGTCAGCCACAGCACCGTGTCTTCCTTTGCAGATGACACCCGAATCTGCATGACAGTGTCTTCCATTGCAGACACTGCAAGGCTCCAGGCGGACATCAACCAAATCTTTCAGTGGGCTGCAGAAAACAATATGAAGTTCAACGATGAGAAATTTCAATTGCTCCGATATGGTAAACATGATTAAATTAAAACTTCATCAGAGTACAAAACAAATTCCTTCCACAAAATAGAGCGAAAAACCAACGTCAAAGACCTGGGAGTGATCATGTCGGAGGATTTCACCTTCAATCGCATCTGCTAGAAAAATGACAGGATGGATAATGAGAACCTTCAAAACTAGCGATGCCAAGCCCATGATGACACTCTTCAGGTCGCTTGTTCTATCTAGGCTGGAATATTGCTGCACACTAACAGCACCTTTCAAGGCAGGTGAAATTGCTGACCTAGAAAATGTACAGAGAACCTTCACGGCGCGCATAACGGAGATAAAACACCTCAATTATTGGGAGCGCTTGAGGTTCCTAAACCTGTATTCCCTGGAACGCAGGCGGGAGAGATACATGATTATATACACCTGGAAAATCCTAGAGGGACTAGTACCGAACTTGCACACGAAAATCACTCACAACGAAAGCAAAAGACTCGGCAGACGATGCAACATCCCCCCAATGAAAAGCAGGGGTGTTACTATCACGTTAAGAGACAATACAATAAGTGTCAGGGGACCAAGACTGCTCAACTGCCTCCCAGCATACATAAGGGGGATTACCAACAGACCCCTGGCAGTCTTCAAGCTGGCACTGGACAAGCTTAAAGTCGGTACCTGACCAGCCGGGCTGTGGCTCGTACGTTGGATTGCGTGCAGCCAGCAGTAACAGCCTCGTTGATCAGGCTTTGATCCACCAGGAGGCCTGGTCACAGACCGGGCCGCGGGGGCGTTGACCCCCGGAACTCTCTCCAGGTAAACTCCAGGTAGTCATCCCATACCCATGGTGTGAGTGGCAGTCGTAACATACCCATGGTGTGGGTGGTGGTCATTCCATACCCATGGTGTGGGTGGCAGTCATCCCGTACTCATGGTGTGGTTGGTAGTCATCCCATACCCATGGTGTGGGTGGTAGCCATCCCATACCCATGGTGTGGGTGGTAGTCATCCCATACCCATTGTGTGGGTGTTAGTATCCACTTACCCATTGTGTGGGTGTTGTCATCCCATACCCATGGTGGGCGTGGCAGTCATCCCATACCATGGTGTGGTTGGTAGCCATCCACATACCCCATGGGTTGTGGGTGGTAGTCATTCAATACCCATGGTGAGGGTGGTAGTATCCCATACCCATGGTTGGGTGGCAGTCATCCCATACCCATGGTGTGGGTGGCATGTCTCCCATACATGGCTGTGGGTGGCAGTCATCCCATACCCATGGTGTGGGTGTTTTTTTTTAAAGAGTCATCCCATTACCCTTGGTGTGGTTGGTTGTCCATCCCATACCCCATGTGGGGGTGGTAGTCATCCCATACCCATTGTGTGGGTGTTAGGCATCCCATTCCCATGGTGTGGTTGGTAGTCATCCTTACCATTGTTGTGGTTGGTAGTCTCCATACCCATGGTGTGGGTGATAGTATCCCATACCATGGTGTAGGGGGGGCCTTGCGGAGTGTAAGTCACCCCATACCCATGGTGTGGTTGGTAGTTCATCCATACCCATGGTGTGGTTGAGTAGTCATCCACATCCCCATGTGTGGGTTGGTAGTCATCCCATACCCATGGTGTGGGTGGTAGTCATCCCATACCCATTGTGTGGGTGGTAGTCATCCCATACCCATGGTGTGGGTGGCAGTCATCCCATACCCATGGTGTGGGTGGCAGTCATCCCATACCCATGGTGTGGGTGTTAGTCATCCCATACCCATGGTGAGGGTGGCAGTCAGAAGATTACAGAGGCACATAATGGGTCCAGGGACTGTACCACAACATTACAGAGACACATAATGGGTCCAGGGACTGTACCACAACATTCAGAGGCAACATTAATGGGTCCAGGGACTGTACCACAACATTACAGAGGCACAAAGATGGGTCCAGGGGACTGTACCACAACATTACATAGGCACATAATGGGTCCAGGGACTGTACCACAACATTACAGAGGCACATAATGGGTCCAGGGACTGTACCACAACATTACAGAGGCACATAATGGGTCCAGGGACTGTACCACATTACAGAGGCACATAATGGGTCCAGGGACTGTACACAAACATTACAGAGGGCACATAATGGGTCCAGAGACTGTACCACAAAATTACAGAGGCACATAATGGTCCAGGGACTGTATACCTCAACATTACAGAGGACTTTATGGGATCCAGGGGACTGATACCACAACAATAATAGAGGCACATAATGGGTCCCAGGACTGATTCCACAACATTACAGAGGCTACATAATGGTCCAGGGTCTGTACCACGAAACATTATCAGAGCACATAATGGTTCAGGAGACTGTACCACTACATTCAGAGTCTCATAATGGGTCCAGGGACTGTACCACAAACTTACAGAGGCACATAATGGGTCCAGGGACTGTACCACACATTACAGAAGGCACATAATGGGGTACAGGGACTGTACCACAACATTACAGAGGCACATATTGGGTCCAGGGACTGTACCACAACATTACAGTAGGGCACGTAATGGGTCCAGAGACTGTTACACAACATTACAGAGGCCATAATGGGTCCAGGGACTGTACCACACCATTACAGAGGGCACATTACTGGGTCCAGGGACTGTACCACAACATTTACAGAGGCCATAATGGGTCCAGGGACTGTACCCACAACATTACAGAGGCACATTATGGGTCCAGGAGACTGTACCACAACATTACACAGAGGCACATAATGGGTCCAGGGACTGTACCAAACTTTTACAGAGGCACGTAATGGGTCCAGAGACTGTACCACAAACATTACAGAGGCACATAATGGGTCCAGGGACTGTACCACAACATTACGAGGCAAGAATGGGTCAGGGACTGTACCACAATATTACAGAGGGGGGGGGGGGGGGGGTGGGGGCACATAATGGGTCCAGGGACTGTTACCACAACATTACAGAGGCACCAATAATGGGTCCAGGGAACTGTACCACAACATTACAGAGGAATAATGGGTCCAGGGACTGTACCACAACCATTACAGCGGCACATAATGGGTCTGGACTGTACCACAACTTTACAGGGCACATAATGGGTCCAGGGACTGTTACCACATCATTACAGAGGAACATAATGGGGGTCCCAGGGACTTTACCTACAACAGTACAGGCGGCACATAATGGTCTCAGGACTGTACCACAAACATTACAAGAGGCACATAATGGGTCCCAGGAGACTGTACACAACATTACAGAGGGCACATTATGGGTCCAGGGACTGTACCACAACATTACAGAGGCACATAATGGGTCCAGGGATGTTACCAAACATACAGAGGCACATAATGAGGTCCAGGGACTGTACCACAACATTACAAGGTGGCACATAATGGGTCCAGAGACTGTAGCACAAACATTATCAGAGGCACATAATGGTACCAGAGACTGTAGCACAACATTACAGAGGCACATAATGGGTCCAGGGACTGTACCACAACATTACAGAGGCACATAATGGTTCCAGGGACTGTACCCACAACATTCCAGGGCAATAATGGGGTCAGGGACTTTGTACAAACTTGCACATTGCAACATTGCAGCAAAGTTCTGCAAGTTAAGCAAGTTAGTGCTAATGAACTATTTACACGTATATAACTGGTTACAATCGTAATGAGTTATTTATACAAACATTATTTTAGTCAAGAAAATATAACCGTAGCTTATGTGCATTTGAATTATTTATATTACCATCTATATCAGCAAGGTATGGTTGAATTTAAGCAATTTTAAGTGGTTATGAATCATTTACAATAGGCAAAGTCAGGGTATTTTTCTAGAATTGTTAGTAATATACCCGACATGCACAGAATGCTAGTGACTTTATTTTTTGTTTGAATTTTTATTATAAGTAAACTACATTTTGTATGTTGCAGAAAGAAATGAAGTTTGTTTTTTGTTTATTGTGGATAAAATATTTTGACATTTCTTGAACATTTGTTAGTGAGTTGTCTGTGAATTCATTAGTTTTATCACATTCCAGCAGATAGTGGCGCAAGGTGTGACGATAGTCTACCTGACAAAGTTTACCTGGTGCTGCTGATACAGTCTCTCAGAGATACTAGTGACCTAGCCGGAGCCTGGCGGTAGTGGTATCCAAGAATCTGATGATTTTGTTGGCTGCACCATAGATATGTGGCTCCTCCTGCATGACAGAATTTTTTTTTTTTATATTTTATTTAAAACAGTGCGATACAAATAGCAGAAATATATTAAAAAGATACACGACAAAAGCTTACTGCGCTAGAATTTCACTTAACCCGAAACCTAATATTGATACCATACTGCACAGTGGTAATATTGATACCATACTGCACAGTGGTTATTTTGATACCATACTGCACAGTGGTAATACACACACACACACCCAACACACTGTATATTACAATGGTAATACACTCTCACACACAAAACACACTGTATATTACAAATGGTAATCACTCTCACAAACAACACCTCCGTATATTACAAATGATATACACACTCACACTTAAACATATACATTACAGTGATATTGTTTTATTGTTTAAAGAACACTCTAACTAGGTTACTTTACAAAAACAATCAATACACTGGAAATTATAAAGATTGTACAATAAAACAAGAGATATAAAAAAAAACTAAACACGCACAATGACACACATACACAAGCACACATAGGTGAGGTTTCTGCCTGTCAACACACACGTTGCCAGACTAAAATCTATGATCTTCAGGTTTTTGCTTAAAGTGCACCACGATACTCAAACATTAACTTTAGGCGATTATCACAAGATTTAACATTACATAGGTATTTAGGATTCAAAGAAGGAAACGGTTATTATACACTAAAAGTCACAATATAAAACAATACAATATAACAAAACAAAACTACGATGTGAAATTTTACATCTAAGGGAACTAAAGAAAAAAAGGATAGCAAGTAGTTACTTGTAATATAATTTTACTGAAAAGCAGACTGTACACAGCATAAAATATAACATAAAATAAGAACAGTAGTTATGCTAGAAAAAAAATTTTTTTTTTTTTAACAATTACATATGAATCAAAATCATTAAAGGACAACCTATAACATTTTGAGTCATTGAAAATTTTCATCATAAAGTCCTTGAAATGTTTTTGCATGATAAATGATAATATGCAATCGTAGTTGCAAAACACCATTTCTAAAATGATAACTTTTTTGTTCTGAAACCTCGGGCAATCAACCATATTGACACATAGATATCAAAACTCATTTATAAATCTTATAAACAGCTCTCCATGCTCACACCCATGTCTAGGTAAATAGCCCGTTGTGTCCCCTTACCCACTTTGCAATTCCCCATAAATCCTTAATGTGAAATTTCGATAACCCTCACTAAAATCCTCTCTCCCATCTCCTCCATACCACCCTTTATTTCTACACTGTGTCCTATAAAAATAGTTGCTGCCAATGCATTAATTCTTGCACGCACGTGCACCTCCTCTTAGCCACATTCATATATATATAATCCGTATCATATACCCAATCGCATTCTCTAACCCTTTATTCAACCCCAGGTTTTTCTAAACTTAAAACTCAAGTCCTGGCATATCCCCACTCCCCAACTAACTTAAAACCTTACATCCAAAACTTATAAGTTCAATACAATCCGCAAAAATACCACCGTATGATAAATAGTCGCCATCCACCACAATCCTGCTTCCCATCCTCTCGTATTCTCTTATAGAATAAAACCATTCCTGACGGCAATATTCCATGTAAAAATTATACATAACTTCTCTGACTTTAGGTTTTAAACGCAATTTGTTTTTTAAACGCCCCCAAAGATTACCGCCATCATACATCGATAAAACTCCTTTCTTACGCCGTACCAAGCCTTACCATCGGCCCTATCAAGATTTCTCAATTTAATATGTAAAGGATTCCCTCACGTTTTATATAATCCCGTAACATTGCCTCTCACCTATCATAACTCCCTACCCCACCACCGTCGCAACATGATGTATCTTTGGAAGACCGTATCCTTTCACCCTCCCTCCCCCCCTTTTCTTTTATTTACTTTTCTTTTTTTTTTTTATTTTTTTTTACCGCCTTCTAAACTATGTTTTAAATACATACTTATTATCCTCTTTTCGACATCTATAAGACCCAGCCCTCACGGCCAACTGGGTGTGTGTCAAACCGCTTACTTAACCATTTCGCTCCCTGTTCCCCAATGAACTAATAACACTTTTTTGTAGCCTTTTTATACTCCAACGAAGTATCGGAATTATTACCGTAAAAAATGCCTTAGTTTACTATATAATAGCACATTCGTTGTAATCTCCCTTTGTTGCAAACTTAAATTAGCAGCTCTTAAACCACTGAGGCGCTTTCAGAACACTATCAAACGATACGCACGGAATTTATTGGCTGCTAACTGATATCATTTACATATAAACGAGCCCAATTATCTTTATTTGTCCACCCTTTTCACCTTTCCATCAACCATTCCGTCCTCACGTCGTCCTTTTCCAAGATTCATATACTTTGTTTTCCCCTTGTTGATGTCATGCCAGTAGCCTTTTCAAAAACTTTCACTATCGTTTCTACCCGTATCAAATTCCTTGTTTTCTCTCGCCAAAATCGTTCGTATCGTCGACATATACAACAAGCCGCTCCCCCATCCCTTACATTACCCATACCTTTGCTTCCAATAAAACCCTTATCCCTCTATAAAAGGGATCTGAAACAATCCAATAAAATTTGTGAAAGGGGACCAACCTTGACGCAAACCCCTTACCATCATGATTTCGATCTCCCAACCTCCCATTCACCTGCCCGAAGGTTGCCTCCTGATGCTTTAATTTGGCATGATATAAATTTTCAGCCCCAAACCCCTGCCATCTCATGATCTTCCAAAACGTCTCCCGTTCCACACTATCATATGCGACTCCCAAATCTATAGCCAATACCCACCCTTCCTAATCTTACGCTTTCTTCAATAAAACTTCTAAAATCATTACCGTGACCTTAAATACATAGACCTGCCGGTCACCCTTATTGTTCCCTTGTCAATCACTCTGACAGGACTTTTTTATTTTGTTAGCCAGATCCTTCCAAAAAATTTTATAGTCACACCATAATAACGAGATTGCACGATAATCTTTAACCGTTAATGGCTCACCTTTAGGAACTAGACGACCACAGGCCAACCTTGTTGTTCCCCTAAAACATCCCATCCGCTCCTACTGCATATTGAATAAAACGTACCAAAAACCGCTTTAAAAACGTTCCCAATTTTGACGATAAAAGTCGATGGGCAACCATCAATTCCTGGAGCCTTACCCAATTGCGCTCCCAGATAAGCCTCCCAAGTCCTACACTCCGTTTATCGGCCCTCCCAACATCTATCGTCGTTCATGCTCCTCCAGCTCACACTGCACATACTACCGATTGACTGCAATGCAATTTCACTTATTCCCACACTTTGCGTTTTCAATTTAACCCAGCATCTATATACCACTCATACCCTCCGCGTCGTCAACAACTGATTCACTCTATACCCCTGCATACCTACTCATGAAAATTCAACCCCATTAACTCCATTGCTTTGGCGACGTCTGTGTTGATTCACTCAACACACACGCGACGGCGTTCTCCCCACAAAACCTCTTCGATTTCCACCTTAAGCCTTTCCCCATCAAACCTTTCGTTTGTAATTTTCGTAGTTGCTCCTTAATTCTTTCCAATTCTATAAACAGGATAATTAGCATTAGCTTGTACATTGACAGTCGGCAACTGCCCCTCTTAACTATCGTTGGAAAACCATATTGTAAACTGATCTTTATCTCATCCTTGACTAATTTAATAATCCTTCAATTCGCTTTTGGTATCGTTTCCCACCAATTAACCCAAATCCACTTCTCCAGTGCTTTCAACCACAAAGGCGTTCCCACTAGATGCCTAAAGACAAAAGACTTTCCGCACTCTTCAATAACTTTTCATTTTATTTTCCAAAAAGATGACCCCTTCTAGGCACACCATCAATATCTACATCAAATTACACTCCTCTGTGATCCGAAAAAACCACATTTATCACATTCTCTCTCGCACTGTAATCGCACTAGGACACGTACATTCTATTCCAACTCGCCGCCTAATCTTCGTCTAATTAAAGGTATGCTCCACCATGCCAACCCCCCCCCCCACAAACATCCATTAAACCCACACTCGTCAATAATCTCCCAGGAATCCAAGCAACAACCCGCTTCCTCGAGGCTCCACATCTTTCGGTCATATTACACAATTCCCAGTCTCACCCTATTATCGCTACATTTGAGTAAACTACGTAGATAATATACTAATACATCTTGTACAAAAATGAGTTTTAAGTGTACATCTCCCTCGGCCGGCCCATATACACATACAAACTTATGTTGTGCTCTACACCATAACCATCACCCTATACTCTCCCTCCCCTTTCACTATGGGGGCGTAATACAAACGGGGTGTATTTTCTTTACCAGATGGCGACGCCTCCTTTTAAACCTAGTCGCAATTCCAAATACACATCATAAACCACCATTTCTAATCGTATCCAATTCTGTAATTGTGTGCTTGGATAAATACCACATCCACATCTAGACGCACCAAAAAATTCATTAAACCACTTTTCGCTTCGCTCAGATCTCAATACCGTTTAATATTTTTTGTCAAAACCTTAAAGTCAATTATAGGGGTTTTCCTTTAGTTCCTAGGTATAGACTTTTCACTTATTACATTTTACCCTCCTCTATCCCTCCCCTTTTTTGGGAAACCACCTTGATAAACCCTTGTTTCGTGGATTCACTGTTCCTGTCCTCTGTACATCGCCAAGAACTTATTCCTGCCTTTGGGCAGGAAGTAAGCACGTGTCATTGAGTCTTGTGGGGTCGCTGTTCGCTTCGCGTCATACTCCACCTGCATTGGGATTTTCTTTTTAGAATATCGTGATGCACCTCCACTTCTGCTACATGTACCGTCATACCATGCGGGTCACACTAGACTAATGCTCCCATCCGTCGCCTCACCATGATGTTCAACCGATCCCAAAATTGCACCTGGATCCTCCACACGGTTGACGATCGACTGTCTAACAAAACATCAGTGCCTTCACTAAAGACGCCGCTGCATTCCTCTTCCCCCATAGTGGGCAGAGTCTCTTCAAATACTTTTTTTTATGTCAGTGACGTGATTCCTTTCCCCCCCCCCCCGCTGTTTTGCATCTCCAAGGCATTCTCCTGCGCTTTTTCTACCTCTCACTCCAAGATGACCGTTGTAGAGACGGATGAGCATAAGACTGTTCTCGTCCATCAACTCTCGACCTCTTCGATTGTTGCTGTTGTGTATTTGGAGATTCCACGACGCTTACCACACTGTGCCGCTATGTGTCATACGACCCACACAGCCGACACGTACGACGTTGCCCCGCATATGTTACATATACTTGAGTTCGAAATGCTTGCAACAGAACTATATAGGACGGTATGGGAGGTAAGGTCATTTTGACTGAATATGTTCCCTCCAAACTTCCAGCATAAGGTCCTGCGGCCCACCGACCTGCAGAGGCCATATGAACCGTACCATAATTACGTAGTTCATACTTTTATAACAATTCAGTCGCTTCAAAAGGCACATTCTTGATTTTTACCCATGTGTAGTATCGTGATACATCATGAAGACGGCTATAATGGTCTCTTGATACTTATCCACCACTGCTTCGTAGACATTTGCTGGACGTCATTTTAACGAAAATAACGTGTGTCCCATAGTGCTACACACATTTCGCTTCATTTGCGATACCGTAGTATCGTGGATAATCCGCCGGTAGTAAAAACCAAAATATCCATCGTGGCTCCCGGTGACAGCACCACGGTCAATCAACGCAAAACTGTGTTGATGCGCCTGTTGCTATGCAGCGCCATGTTGGAAAATGAGCAGCACACGTCCTCACTACTCAATGGCTGTTGACGAACTGATGTAGCTCGCCTGAAACAGCAGAGGGGTGCAGAGCACAACCGCACTCCACCGTAGTCAGGCAGCGAAATGACATGACAGAATTATATAGAATGATGATAGGTGAATGGACCGGTGTCAGTCTCAAGTCAGCGAAGCTTATCTGAAGTTCTTTTTGCGTTATTGTTCTTAGACTACCAACTGATAGCTCAGGATTGTAATCTACTTCCTCCATTGCCAGATATACTTTGTCAGATGTACTCTGGTCACAGACCGGGGCCCCCGGACCCCCCGGGGCGTTGACCCCCGGGACTCTCTCCAGGTAAACTCCAGGTAAACTGTCTCCAGTCCTGTGTCTGGTTTCGGACACAATCATGCCATAATTGATACTAAAGGAGTTAAGACCAATTATGGATAGAGAATCAGTTGCAATTAAGCGTCAACCTTAGATATATGGACGCATTTGAGTGCAGGAAGTATAGAAAACAGTTCAGTGTGAAGTGTAGCAACCCAGTTATTGGTGTGTGCTTCAGTTTCTATGTAAAAGCCATCCCTCTGTAAAACAATAACGGTACTACTAATTACACCAGTTGATTCTTGAACAGAGCCATCAACATAACATAATTTGTGAGTAAGAGTGCTATGTGGTCAAGGCATCAATACAACTTATGGCATTATCCTATCATGTCTCTGATTCATTCGGACGTCAGTTACAGTTTTTATGATCCGTCTGGAGGAGTGCTCACCAGTTTGGAGGGCTTCTGTGCAAGTGTTTGGATGGGTTTCCTGAGCATAACAACAATAGGGACATTTCCTTCCGTGACAATATCTCTGCTGCTTGGAATATCAAGTTCTTTTTTCAGCGTGTTTAGAATATTAGCGGTACGAAGACATCCTAGGATTATCCTCATCGCTGCGTTCTGCAGTTTTTCAAGCCCTCCAAGTTTCCAGTCTTGTCCAAGATTTATTTATTTATTTATTTATTTAGTAATTTTAGCATACATACAGAGGTACAAAAAAATACAGGTAAGAGCAGCATGCCAAAGCCACTTATATGCATAGCATTACGGGCTGGCTTAAAATTAACTTAAGATTAACTAAGCAATGATGAAATCAGTGATAAAACATTATTGTAAACAAATAACTATAAAGCACAAATGAGTATTACAAAGACAGGTCATATGGTTGCATGCATTGCTGTACATTCAGTCGAATGGAGTATTCTGTTAGGTAGTGTATTTAAAAAAATAACAAAGTTAGATTGGGTCCTAGGTTTAACATTTGTGTGATATAATTGTGAGTAACATTTAGGATATACAATTTATAAGGTTCAGTTATTCAGTATTTATTTGGTTTTGAGTGAGTAAGTGATCTTTGAGAAGAGACTTGAATTTATAAACAGGTAGTGTTTCTTTTATATTTACAGGTAATGAATTCCAGATTTTAGGGCCTTTTATGTGCATTGAGTTTTTGCATAGCGTGAGAGAAGAGCACGTGCTGGCTCGGTATAATCCATTTTAACATTAACACCATACCTGGGATGAAAACCTGTCACAACTCTAAGTGCTGTCAGCCTTTCTTTGTATTACCGACTGTCTTGTTACAAGTCCTAGTAATGGGGGCCTCAAAGTCTAAAGATAAAGATAAAGATTTTATTTCTTTGAAATGTTTACAATGTGTGATTACAATTCTGATTTGTTAAGTACAAAGAGAGCCACTATCATGTATCTGGTTAGATATTCTAGTCGAGATTCATCGTGCAACTGGGTCCTGTGGCTGCGCATCTGCAAGTCGCCCTAAAGTATTATCGTTTTCTCACCAGAAATAATTAACCTTAGGGTCTGACATGAAGCTAGTACATGGTTAATTAAAGCTGTTTTCGGTACTGAAGAATCTGGCCGTGTGAATCACTGTATCATTAGCAAAGCAAATAATGTAATGATTGGCTGGTTACCTGGAGTTTACCTGGAGAGAGTTCCGGGGGTCAACGCCCCCGCGGCCCGGTCTGTGACCAGGCCTCCTGGTGGATCAGAGCCTGATCAACCAGGCTGTTACTGCTGGCTGCACGCAATCCAACGTACGAGCCACAGCCCGGCTAGTCAGGTACCGACTTTAGGTGCTTGTCCAGTGCCAGCTTGAAGACAGCCAGGGGTCTATTGGTAATCCCCCTTATGTATGCTGGGAGGCAGTTGAACAGTCTCGGGCCCCTGACACTTATTGTATTGTCTCGTAACGTGCTAGTGACACCCCTGCTTTTCATTGGGGGGATGGTGCATCGTCTGCCAAGTCTTAGGCATAGCATTTATTGAAACATTTATCAGAATATTGAATAAGGTGGGGCGGAGGGCACCACCCTGTAGGGTTCCAAATTCAAAGTCTGTAGTTACACTTCTGTGCCCCTGGAAGAACACAGAAGACTCTGTTAAACAGGTAGCTATAATCTGTGTGTAATTCGTCACTGTATTATCTATCTTGTCTCGGTGTGCCGAGTCTTTGGGTTTAGAGTGCCCTGGTATTTAGTGTTTGATTATGCTTTATAATAAGCTGCTCCTCCAATGTGTTGCATGTGCTAGTCATTTCTAGCAAGTGTTAAAATGGCACATGCTCCCAGGGCTGTGAACTGTCTTTGATATCTAGTTAATAATAATAATAATAATAATAATAATAATAATAATAATAATAATAATCTTTATTTCTACAAGTACATATACAAGCGTACAGGTCTACAGTCCTTGCTGACATCAATGCCATACTACTATATATCGATATATAGAAAGCCACCTGTTATGCCCTTATATGTCTCTACGTTCACAGCAGGACTCGAACCTGGTAACTCTGTATCAGAGTCCACAGTGTTTTACCACAGAGCTAGACCCAAGATAAGTATGGGCGCTTAGCCGAAGAAAAGCGATGTTACCCCATACCCCCGGGCACCAAGCTCGTTTTGAAAGTTTTTTTTTTATATTTTATTTAAAACATTATAAATTACAAGGTTTTATAAAATATTAAATAACACCACAATACAGGATCTGAACAAGATTACTAAGAATCATATCACAAGTGCAGAAGAAAATTTTTGAAAACCCAATACAAAATAGGAATGTGTAACAAACACGCAAAATACATACATACCATTCACTGACACACATTATACCAAATGATTAAATATCTGACACATACACACAAAACTGTTGGGGGGGGAGCCCCCCCATTAAAACCCATCTATAAATACATCCACATCATTCCCACACTTAATTCAATTCAATTCAATTCAAGTTTATTCTCTATAAGGGTTACAATGTGGGGTTTACAGGTTTTGGGTATTGTGTGGTTTACATGTTGTAAAATACTAATTACAGAGAGGGCCACTAGGACACCTAGCATGGCTAGGCATTTCGAGCAGACTTCGATTAATTCTTAACATTAAATCCTTACAGATTATGGTATTAAGGCTAAGTGACTACATCATAATTTGTGAGTTTAGCAATGTGAATGTTTTTGTTTTGGCACAATACAAGGTGTCTATATTGGAGTATCATAGGCAAACTTATGACTAGTTAGGATTTATTATTTTAAGATTAAGATTAGTATTTCTGGGTTTATAGTCAGTGGGTGAGTGAGTGTAATTGTGAACCACCAGGTCGTTATCATGTAGTTAGTTGTCGGGGTGGATCAAGGAGATAAGATGTTTTCTAACTGTAGTTTTGAAAGTGATGAATGTGTCTGCAGTTCTAGAGTTTTCAGTTAGGGTGTTCCAGAGTTTAGGTCCTTTGAAATACATTGAATTTTTGTAAAGGTGTTTAGTCGAACACGGGGAATGTCATAGAGATGTTTGTGTCTGGAGTTATGCCTGTGGATCCTGTCACAACTATCAAGAAAGCGTTTTAGGTCAAGGCTAATATTGGAATTTAAGGTCCTGTAGATATAGATTGCACAGTAGTAAGTGTGGATGTTCTGAACAGGGAGTAAGTTTAGATCTATGAAGAGTGGGGGGGGGGGTGTTCCCAGGGATGGGATTTAGTGATTATTCTTACTGCAGCTTTTTGTTGGGTTATTATTGGCTTTAGGTGTGTTGCTGCAGTTGATCCCCAAGCACAAATAGCATAGGTGAGGTATGGATAAATAAGTGAGTGGTATAGTGTGAGAAGGGCATTTTGCGGCACGTAGTATCGTATCTTGGAGAAGATCCCAACCGTTTTGGATACTTTTTTGGCTATATGCTGGATATGGGTGCTGAAATTCAGGTTGTTGTCAAGGTATAAGCCTAGGAATTTTCCCCCATTATTTCTGGTAATTAGAGTGTTGTCAATCTTAATGTTAATTTGTGCATCTCCTGCTCTGCTTCCAAACATAATATAGTAAGTTTTGTCAGTGTTAAGTGTAAGTTTATTGGCTGTCATCCAAGTCGATATTTTAATCAGCTCCTCATTCACAATGGTGTTGAGGGTGGCAAGATTAGGGTGAGAGATGACATAAGTCGTGTCATCAGCAAAGAGAATGGGTTTCAGGTGTTGGGATACGTTTGGAAGGTCATTGATGTATATGAGGAAGAGCAGGGGACCAAGGACACTTCCCTGCGGAACTCCAGTATCAAGTGGCCGTATTGATGAGGCTGTGTCTTTAATGGTGACGTACTGATACCTATTAGTAATGTAAGATTTGAAATAAGCAAGCGCATGGCCTCTTATACCGTAGTGGTCAAGTTTGTGGAGTAGGATTTGGTGGTTTACTGTGTCAAAAGCTTTTCTTAGGTCAATAAAAATTCCTAGTGGATATTCCTTATTTTCCAATGCTGGTGTTGATGGTGTTGAAGGTGGCAAGATTAGGGTGGGAGATGACGTAAGTCGTGTCGTCAGCAAAGAGAATGGGTTTCAGGTGTTGGGATACGTTTGGAAGATCATTGATGTAAATGAGGAACAGCAGGGGTCCAAGGACACTTCCCTGCGGAACTCCAGTATCAAGTGGCCGTATTGATGAGGCTGTGTCTTTAATGGTGACATACTGATACCTATTAGAAAGGTAGGATTTAAAATATGCAAGCGCATGGCCTCTTATCACAGCAGTGATCAAACATTAATTTATGTAACTTTTAGATAGACATGCAACTGTTTATGAGATTTTACTTAAAAACAAACTCTGGTAATTATCCTAAAACATGACTCCATAACAAAAATAAGCATTATACAAATTACATGATCATATAAATCATCAACTGCAAAATTTATACAGCATATGTATAATCTTGGAACCTTTTGATCACAGACGAATTATTCACAGCAGATTCCACAGAATGGTTAAGTCTATTTATATTAGGAGAAATTCAATTATTTTTAAAATAATGAATTTGTAATGTATCTCCTCAAAAACTTTATGCAGTAAAGGAGAAAAGTCACAACATACTCATATTGAAATGTTCATTATTACAAAATAACTGGACTTTTACTAAAGCATGGCTGAATTGATACATTTCAGTGAATTTTGTTGGAAGTAATCTCTGAACAGTCTCAAATGCTTAACTAATTATTATGTCATTACAGCATTATATCTCATTAACCTTAACTAAGCAGTCTTCTGAAACTGACCAAGCTTACTGAACTATCACACCGTACACCACACCTTTATTTATCAAAAGCATCACTCACGCCCACGCATACCTCAAGAAGCCAGCTTCATTTTACCCCTTAAGCTTGCAACGCCCATAAGTCCCTGACGCGGGAGTTACGATATCCCTCCGAAAAGGTTAAATGCCACCTGTTCCCAGTGATGTCCTTATTCCTCCGTTGCGTCCCATAAAATATAGCTGTCAGTGCCCTGATTCTCTCCCTTATTGACACATGTCTGTAAACCCATGACGTATACACAAAATCTGTGACTAGATAACCCATTGCGTTCTGCACCGGCACCCCCACCCCCCACATCTAAGCTTAACACCCTTAAAACACTAATTCCACCTACACCCACCATACGTAAAACCCTACTAAACCACTCCCTCACTGGTTCCAACCTCGCACAAAAAAATACCGCATGAAAGACAGTGTCAATGTCCCCAGTCTTCAAGCTGGCACTGGACAAGCACCTAAAGTCGGTTCCTGACCAGCCGGGCTGTGGCTCGTACGTTGGTTTGCGTGCAGCCAGCAGTAACAGCCTGGTTGATCAGGCTCTGATCCACCAGGAGGCCTGGTCACAGACCGGGCCGCGGGGGCGTTGACCCCCGGAACTCTCTCCAGGTAAACTCCAGGTAAACACACACAACACTCCCCACCCTCCTGCACACGCCTATTTGCCAACACTTCTCCAGACGGCAATATATTGTGGAGAAATTTAAACATTACCTCCCTTCAATCGTAACCCTTTTAAACGGCCCCATATATCACTTCACGCATACATCGGATATATACCTTCCACCTTAGCAACCACCTCCCTACTACCCACCTGAGCCAGTCGTGAACATTAAAATGGTATAAAATACCGACAGGTTGTTAGGTAAGACACATATGCAACAGTTAGGTATCTTTATTTCGAAACGTTTCGCCTACACAGTAGGCTTCTTCAGTCGAGTACAGAAAAGTTGATAGAAGCCAGTCGTCCTATCTTGACCCTGCGTGGGTCCCGTGCATAAATTAATAACCTCAACATTCCCTCACACATCTGGACATCTCTACCCCTCATCCAACACTCCAAATCCCTTCGAACCCATGCCAAACCTGTGCCTGCAACCCTACCCTCCCTCAAATAACTGTGTTTAACATACATGCCCAACATCCTTTGATGCAACGCCATTAACCCCAACCCTCCCCGGCATGCTGGAAGACACACATCTCTCGATAACCAGTCACATCCCAAACCCCAAATATATCGATATACACGCTTCAACAGATGCTTCTCATCGCACGTATTCAAGGGATATATACCTACCACATGCCACAGCTTACTATACAAAAGCACATTCACCACAATAGCACGCTGATGTAACGTCAGACCTCTGTACACAATCCCGCCAATCTACCAGAACCCTATCACAGCTTCTCTCGAATTCGCCTCCCTCGCTCCTGAGATTTTCCATATGAACTAATCCCACACACCTTAATTTGACACAACCAGGGCCAGGGCCTTCTTCCTGTCCTAGAGCCCCACCCACACCATCCCCACCCTCATAAGCATTGACTTTTCCCTATTAACCGTATCCTTGTTGCACCTTCCGAAACGCTCACCAATTCACTCACCTTTCGTTAAATCCTTTGACCTTCTTTAACAGAACCTGGTATCACCACATAAACCCATGATCCCTGGTTCCACAGCCACTTCATCTCTCTTCACTCCCTTCCCTTACACTCCTCGCACAGCCCTATAGAACGGATCCTGAATCAACGCAAAGAGAAGCTGTGACACAGGGCACCCTTGCCTCAAGCCCCTCTCCATCCTAACTAGTTTTCCTAGCCTACATTTACCTGCACCCATTACCATGGCCTGTTCATACAACACCTTTGCCCAACTGACGATTTCCCTCCAAACCCTTGCCACTGCATTAATTTCCACAGTGCCTCACGCTCCACACAGTCATATGCCGCATGCCAATCCAATGCTAATACCCCACCTTTATTTGCCCCCCCACTTTCGTCTATAAACCTACGTATGATCCCTTGCCCACACACATTGATCGCCCAGGCACACCATATTGACCCTCATCCAAAACTTTATCAAGAACTCGTTTCATCCTATTCCTTAACATTTTAGCAAAGATCTTGTAATCACCACACATTAAAGATATCGATCGATAATCGTGTACGTAATCACAAGACTTCTTTTTCGGAACCACGACCACCACACCCGTATGTTGCTGTTCCCCCAATCTACCTTTGGTTTTCATAGCATTAAATAAAACCACTAAAAATTCACACAAACATTCCCAGTTTTCCTTATAAAAATCACAAGGAATACCATCAATCCCCGGCGATTTTCCCACACTCATACCCTCCACTGCCATTCTAATCTCCTCCTCGCTTATAGGTCCACTCAGATTCAACCGATCCTTATGCTCTAGATTATAACATACCCATTCACCCATTTCCCCTAGCACCTCATCAATAACCCCCACTCTTTTGCCATGCATCTCGTACCATGCATCCACATAGCAACCCATACCCTCTGTTGATATGAGCACCTGCCCCTGACGATACCCCTCCATTTGCTCCTGGACACTCAAGCTCATTATTTCCGTTGCCCTGCGACGTTTTCCTTGCTCTCTCAAGACATATGCTGAAGGACAGTTGCCCCATAAAACCTCATCGATTCCTCCCGCATTTCGTGCCGCATCAAATTCACGATTTTGAATGCCCCTAATCAGTTGTTTTAAACCCTCAATCTCAACCACCGGATACTCACCCCCCCTCCCACATAGCATTCCTGCAGTTGACCTTCAAGGCAATGTAAAACACCATATTGATATCTCCGCTCTTCCTTTCCCCGCTTCTGATAAAAATCCCTCACCTTCCTCTTACCGACCGTGTCCCACCACTCATGGATGTCTACCCCCCCCCAAGCATCTGCCCACCATCTCCCCCAAGCACTCTCAAAAGATTCCCTCCTATCCCCTTTGCGCAATAACCCAACATTCAACTTCCAGTAACCCCTGAAACGCTTTGGCAATCCCTCCCAATCCAAGTCTACCAGAACCCCTCTATGATCAGAGAAGCTCACATTCAATGCACAAACGCTGCTTACCCTCACCCCCCGAGAAACATAGATTTGATCCAGCCTCGCCGCATAATCGTGCCTAATGAACATATGCATGACCCCACCCACCTCCTCCCCTCCCACGTCCACTACATTCACACCTCGCAACAGATCCCCTAAATACCCCGAGAAAAAACCCCTTCCTCTAGGTTCGACGTCCTTAGGGAGAACAATACAGTTCCAATCACCTCCTAGAATCGTTACGACTGGCAGTGATCTTAAATGGTAAACAAGGACATCCCTAAAGAACCTATTTTTGATGCCCATGTCTCCTTCCACAGGCCCATACACCCCTATGAAACCCACTTGAACCCCACCCCATGCACCATCCACCCGAACCACCCGCCCCTCCTCCCCCACCTCACATCTTTGCAGAGAAAACGGGCTAGCTTCTTTAATTAACAATGCCACACCACCTTTCAATCATGCAGAACAACCCATGTACACATCGTATCCATCAATCATTAACTCTCCCAATGATTTATAATTGTGTTCTTGCAGGAACACGAGGTCAGGTACATATCTCTTTAAAAAATACCTCCAGACTCTTACATTTATCTACTGACGTCAACCCGTTAATATTTAAAGTAATGCACTTGAAGGATTTAATAGAGGCTTGCCTTTAGACACCTTAATACTCTTAGATCCTAGATGAGCACCCCCCTCTCTCCCCCCACACCCCCCATGCCTTCCCCTTTCACATGCTCAACACTCTTTGTTCCACCTGTGCCCCTATGGGACACATTGTACCATGCTTTTTTCCCAGAAATTTGCCCAGGAGTCAAAACGTCATCACTATCGGTTATCACAGCAGCTCTCTTGCGAGAGCTACGATCTGCAACCATATCCTCCTCTAGAGTGGTATCCCTGTGGACGTCCACTACTACAACCTGCTCTGCTTCCACACCACATGCGACCTGCACGTTGGGGCCTCCTGCCGTTGCCTCTACACCCTCATTTTCCAGCCCAGCATGGGTCATCACAGACGCCGAAACGTCCAGCAATTCATGCAGAGCCTCCTGAATGGATGCCTCCATTACATCCTGAGCAATTGCAAAATCCTCCTCACCCATCGCCGACACCAAGCCTACATCCTCTCCAACTCCAGGTAGGGTCACACATGTAGAAGACAACTCTGTCTCCCTCTCTACCTCCTCACTCCACGTCTCCCGTGCCAGAGACTCATGCTGCATTGCCATAGCATATGCTTGCTGCTTTGTTGCATCATCAGTCCTTGCATCATCCATTAATCTACCTCGTCGCATAGGACATTGCACCATGATGTGGTCATATATCCCACATAGTTGACACGTACGCCTCTGACCCGTGTACGTAACGAAGACTTGAGTACGGAAGTCCTTCATAACCACGTACGATAGTATAGGGTGCTTTAGGGACATTTTAAGGGAAAAAGACCCTTCCGGCATACCAACAAGCGGTCCATCACACCAACGTCCCAATGTCACCAAATGTATCGTACCATAACACCCAAAAACGTTCCTTAAATCACTCTCATCAGCTTCAAAAGGAACATTACGCACCTTGATCCAAGTGTAAAACCATGATACATCATGGAGGTGGACAGTAACACCAGGGTTAACCGGCTTAACCACATCCTGGTACCTGGCCACCATATTTTCATAGGTGCTGCTCTGCCGGAATTTGACAAAAAGCCTTGAACTACCATTCAACGACACGCCATAGAGTTCCTCATTTGCGATGCCATAAGTGTCTCTTAATATCGCCATCAGCAAAAGATGGATGTTCTGACTATTGAGCGATTCCTTCACAAGTTCAAGACAAACGGTGTTGACACGTCTACGTCCACCTTTCGCCATTATGAAAGTACTGAGGAAAACTGCCCAGAAAACCAGCTGATTCAGGAGCGACTGCGCAGCCTGTCCACACAGCCCGAGAGCGATGAGGACAATGATTTTGAAAGTTATTTCATCGAATCCTGCCACATGCAGTGGACAACGAAAGAAATTTGAACTGTGGTACATACAGAGTTAGCAGGTTTGAGTCCTGCTGTGGACATAAAGACAATGTTTATAAATAATTTTTGCCTGTTTGCGAACTGTTAGGCATATATATATATATATATATATATATATATATATATATATATATATATATATATATATATATATATATATAATATATATATATATATATATTTAAATATATATATATATAATATATATATATATATATATATATATATATATATATATAATATATATATATATATATATACATATACCATTTCTTTTTATTTTCTGATGCCCCTAACACACACCCACTTTATTTGTTAATTCCTTTTATTAAATTATTTTTTTATTATTATATTCCCCTCTGGCATGGGGGCCCGGGGCAGTTGCCCCCCTTATAAACCCGGCCCTGACCAATAGGTATATTTTATTACATAATTGATACACAAGACTTAAAAGATACATTTCTGGTATAAAGATGACATATACAGTACATAAGGTTTGAAGGATACATTTCAAGTATACATTGCTATGTATTTGTCACAGATTACAATGCAAAAATCTCATCCAGCTCCTCAGAGCTGGAGTGCCTGCCTACGCTACAGCAGCACTGAGTCCCTGGAATAGAAAACTAGTGCCCTGGGATCCCTAGTTACCCTGATGAGTCTTTTGCCTAGCTCCTTAAGGCAGTGGTTCCCAAACATTTTCAGCTTGTTACCCAATTTAACATGCCACATAAAGCATGTTACCCCTTTCACAAAATGTTGTTATTATTGATATATATGGCTAAACGTGAACGTATAGAGCCTCGCATACTCTGCTAATCCTAGCAAAACCATTGAAAACGTAAGAACCACACATACATTATATATAAAATTAATAATAGCTACAAATTCACAGTAACAGTGGGTAAATACTAACTATATACTGCACAGGGCAGTACACATACATTTCCAGCTTATGTCTACCTCGGCTGATGCTCACAGATAAACTGACAGTGTGAAATAGAGGCAGCCTCAGGAAGTGAGTGACGCGTACTGGACAGGTCGATCTGGGCTACTGAGTGACTTTTGTCCTGAAGCATACTTGTCAAAATACTTTTGGGTTTCCACACACTTAGCTATATATTTCTTCTTTTCTAATACTGTATATTAGTTTTTAATGTTTATTGTTATTTGGTTTAACTTTATTACTTACTTATAATAGGTTTACTTTACAACTTTATATACTAAGACAAAGTTAACAATAATCCTCATACTAGGTACCGCATTGTTTTCTTGATTTTCAGAATTCATAACTTTTTTTCTGTCACCCCTCCATTACCCCCCAAAAATGGTTAAATTACCCCCAGGGGGTAATTTACCCCCAGTTTGGGAACCACTGCCTTAAGGAACTTAGATGCACGCTTTTCTCGTGGACCAGGGGTTTCTGAGCATATGAGAACAAACATATAATGATGGGCAAGTTCAAGTTTCTGTCAAATGGAGACAGAAACTCAGAAAATTAAATAATGTATATAGATTTATCAATTTTCTGAGTTTCTGTCCCCATCTGGGTTATTACTGAGCAATGATAAATGTTCAATACATTACACTTAGTAATATATATATATATATATATATATATATATATATATATATATAATATATATATATATATATATATATATATATATGTATATATATATATAATATATATATATATATATATATATATATATATATATAATATATATATATTATATATAATATATATATATATATATATATATTAAATATATATATATATATATATATATATATATATTATTAGGTCGAGTGATGTAATTGATCATTACGTTAACAACTGATTTTGACATGTACCTGTATCAGAAAGTGTATTAATTAGAACACATAATCCAACCCTCCATCGTTTGCTTTAAATGCTTATTTATAGAATCCAACACCAAACTATATCCTTTGTAAAAGACTTACCTTTAAACATTAAACTCTTGTAAAAATAAATATGAGTATATATATAAATATTTTAAATGCGTAGCGTAGTTTAAAAAATATCACATTACATAAAATTTAAGTTTCTAAATTATTGTTGAATAGTTTAACGAAATTAGTTGAATATTTGTTAAAAGAATCAAGGCGCACTGAATGGTCCAAAATATTGGAGCTCGTCGGTGATGGAAACCATGACCCGGTACTGGAGAAAGTGCTATGGATTCCGACAATTTCTTCGAATTTGACGCTTCGATCCCGGTAAGGAAGCGCCAGAATAGTAATAAGATGCCGTTAAGTTATAGGGGTACGTATATAACCAGGTTTTATTAGATAATTATCGCTAAAATGGCGAGAAGTTCAGGGGGATAACTTAGCCATTAAGCTCTGGCTATGCCAAACATTGCACCTGCAATTGCACCACTTTTCTTCCCCTTTACTCTCTACCTTAGTACCTACTTTGTAGTAGCCAAAACAAGGGTGGATATAAAACATTGTGACGTAGATTGGGAGTGGGTGGAAGTGGGGGAAAAAAGCAATATAAATGTAATAATTTGAGGGAGTGACTGTGTCAAGGCTTCCCCGAGGCTGCCAAATCAACTTGACACCTCTGTTAGTGTTTAAGTTATAATTACACACACACACACACACAGGTAAGCGAACTTTATTTGGTTCAAAATATTTTTTTACAAATATTTTACATCGATCTCATTAAAATTTGATCTTATTTACAAAGGTTGCTTTTAAAGCTATTATTGGTGTACAATGTTGGCATCTAATAACAGAATAAAGCAAATATTATTTCGGTTATATAAGTAGGTGAGCCATATACAAAGTTTTATAATTATTTAACACTGGATATTCCTGTACTTGACAAGTATAGGTTCTTTATGAAGTAAGATCATTTGTTCACTGTACTTGTCTCCCAGGTTTTTTTTTTATTTAAATTCTCCAGTGTTAAGTGTGTTATGCAGTGGAGATGTATTTAATGATTGTGGGGGAAAAAGTTACACAAATTTTGAGTGATTACAAAAATCCCAGTGGAAATAAATCTGTCAGACTGATTTGGGTTATTCTGGGTAATTTACAGTATGCTAATGTTACTTATTTTGTAAGTAAGTTTATTCAGGGATACATAAATACAGTTACAGAGAATATAATCTATGTATGATAATTATTATACATAGCATCGTATGTGTAAAGAACCTGGGGTAACCCAAAAAGGTCAGTGACTTGTTTCCATCGAGGACCTTTTAATACCTTATTATTATTATACTGTAAAGAAGATATCTTCTAATAAATAAATTTACTTATTACCCATCTTAACCTAAGTGAGTTTTACAGCTGGTTTAGGTTAGGCTGGGTTGGTTTGTTATTAAATCTAGTTATCAAAATAAAGCTTCTTTTCTATTTCTTTAAAATACTCCATGTCACAGCCCACTTAATAAAAAAAGTATTTACGTAATAAATGATATTTTCTTCATTACTTGAATTCCACAACAAGCAACTATGTTTCTGTGTAGTAGACAATGTGGTTGTTATTTGTAATATAAAATTTTAACAGATTTCTATTCCATGAAAAATGTACATAATGACTATCTTTAAATTTCCCAAAAAGACACCTTAAATTTACTATAGCAATTAGGCTAATAGTAAGTAAGAAAGGAAGTTCATTTAGGTGCAATTTACACAAGTACAGTTACACAAATTTTGTGTGATTACAGTTGTATAATAATGTTTGTAAAATACTTGCAATCCCATTCATTGACAACTGGAACAACTTTTATGGCAAACATGATATGTATGCAAGGGATGGGGTACATCTCTCTGGGGCTGGGGTGGTAGCACTTGCAGACTCGATTGAGAAGGCCATTGGTGAAATGCCTATGATTTTAAACTGATGGAAGATAGAGGTATGGGTGTGTGTGGGAAACAAGCAGGTTGCAACACTTGGGTTGGAAACAGTAAATGTATAAAAGGCATTCAGCATGAAGTTATAAATAAAGACAATAGATCAGGTCAGCAAATAAAGGGGGACAGCAGAGGGCAGCAAGGGACTAGCTCCCTTAAGGTTTACTATACTAATAGCAGGATGTAAGAAATAAGATAGATGAGCTAAGATTAATTGCAAGTGCAGGAGACATAGATATTATTGCTATAACAGAGCCCGGGCTCAATCTGAAAGATAGAGAGATGCCCTCTGAATGTCACATACAAGGCTATAAATTATTCCACACTGACAGGTCAACAGGAAAGGTGGGGGAGTAGCGATGTATGTCGGAGACAATTTAAATTGTTGTGTTAGACAAAAATATTAAATAGAAGCGTCAGCCACTGAATCTGTTTGGTTACAGCTTCTCGGGGCCCGAGAAAAACTAATTTTGGTGTGATTTACAGGGCCCCCAAATCTTGATAGGGAGTGCAGTAAACTTCTATGGGACGAAATTCGTAAGGCATCTACATACGAAAATGTTGTGCTAATGGGAGATTTCAACTATAGACAGATTGACGGAGAAATTTTTGACAGGAAATTTTAGAGTCAGGTGACTTTCTTGATACGATCCAGGATTGTTTTTTAAAACAGTTTGTGACAGAGCCAACTAGGGGAAATAACCCCTTGACTTGGTTCTTGCCAGTAGGGAAACACTAATTAATAATCTTGAGGTTAATGATGAGCTTGGGAAAGTGATCACAAATCACTCAGTTTTTAATATATCATGGAATTCCCCTAATAATGGCAATCAAGTCTCCGTCCCCCGACTTTCGCTTGGGTGATTTCATAGGACTGAAAAATTACTTAGGTGGGCTGAACTGGAATGACCTGACTAAGGTCAGGTAGGTGGTGATGGTTGCCGAATGATGCTTTCCAGGCATAGTTCTAGCTGCTCAGTCAAAATTTTGTTCCAAATAGGGAAAACAGATCAAACAAAAATGATCCTAAATGGAAAGAACAATAGATTAAAATATCTGATTGGTCAAAAGAGAGGCATATATAGGCAAATCAAAAGAGGGGAGGGGCAATTGAGAAATCGATATATTCAGTTTTTAAAAAGAGAAATAAAAAAGGGAATTAAAAAGCAAAAAGAGATTATGAGGTTAAAGTTGCAAGAGAATCGAAGACTAACCCAAAAGGATTCTTTCAGGTTTAAAAGAAGTAAGATCAGGGACAAGATAGCCCACTCAAAAGGTTCCTCGGGTCAGCTCACTGACAGTGATAAGGAAATGTGTAAATTTTAACACATACTTTCCTCTCAGTTTTTACACAGGAGGATACCAGCATATTCCAGTAATGATAAATTATGTAGAACAGGACGATAAAAACTGTGTACTATTTGGGGCACAAGTGACATGGTCCTTAGGCAAATAGATAAATTAAAACCTAACAAATCCCCAGGCCCTGATGAACTGTATGCAAGGGTTCTAAAGGAATGTAAAGAGGAGCTTAGCACACCCTTTGGCTAATCTTTTCAACCTATCACTACAAACTGGCATGGTGCCAGATAAGTGGAAAAAGGCAAATGTGATACCTATTTTCAAAACAGGTGACAGGTCCTTAGCTCGAACTATAGACCAATAAGCCTAACCTCCATAGTGGGAAAATTTATGGAATCAATAATTGCCGAGGCAGTTCGTAGCCACCTTGAAAAGCATAAATTAATCAACGAATCTCAGCATGCTTTTACAAAGGGGCGTTCCTGCCTTAAAGAATTTATTAACTTTTTTCACTAAGGTATTTGAGGAGGTAGATCATGGTAATGAATATGAAAATTGTGTATATGGACTTCAGTAAGGCTTTTGACAGGGTCCCACATCAGAGACTATTGAGGAAAATTAAAGCACATGGAATAGGAGGAGAAATTTTTCCTGGATAGAGGCATGGTTGACAAATAGGCACAGAAGTTTGCATAAATGGGGAGAAATCAAGTGGGGAAGTGTCACGAGCGGTGTTCCACAGGGTCAGTAGTTGGGCCCCCCTGCGTTCACAATCTACATAAACGACATAGATGAGGGCATAAAGAGCGACATCGGCAAAATTTGCCGATGACAAACCCAAAAAAGGGCCCTCGAATTCATTCTGACGAGGACATTCGAGCACTCCAGGAAGATTTGAATAGACTGATGCAGTGGTCGGAGAAGTGGCAGATGCAGTTTAATATAGACAAATGAAAATTTTCAAAATGTTGGACGGGACAATAACCATGCCACATATAAACTAAATAATTAGATCTTAATTTTAAAGGATTGCGAAAAAGATTTAGGATTTTCTTTTAGCAGTAATCTGAAACCAAGACAACATGCATAAGTGTTCGCAATAAAGCTAAAGAATCCTTGCTTCATATCAAGAAGCAAAAAAAAAGAGTCCTCAGGTTTTTCTTCAACTCTATACACCCTTTGGGTTAGGCCTCATTTAGTTTATGCTGCACAGTTTTTTTGGTCACCTTTTTACAGAATGGATATAAATTCCTGGAAAATGTACAAAGGAGGATAACAAAGTTGACCCCATGTATCAAAACCTTCCCATGAGGATAGACAAGGGCCCTGAATCTGCACTCTCTAAAAACTAGAATTGGGGGGAATGTTTGGGGGTTAAAAGGAAGACGGGAATAAATAAAGGGGATGTAAAAGTGTGCTAAAAAAATCAGCCTAGACGGGACCGCAGCAAGGGTTTTTAAAGTTGGAAAAATTCGATTAGGAAGGATAAGGAAATAGGGTTTGGGTAATAATTGTGGATGAGGGGAACAAACTCCCAAGTAACCGTTTAAGAGGCCAAACGTTGTGTATTTTAAAAATGGGTGGAAAAATACTGAGTGGATGTGGGGGGTGTGAGTTTGACCCCGATGCTTTGCTACCCGGTCGGGTTTCCGTGTTTCCCCCCCTTAATCAATGTACCTGACCTACAGGTTGGGTGCATTTGGGTTAAGCCGGGAGGAACTTTGACCGCCTCGCATGGGGGCCCGTAGGCCTTCGCAGTGTTCCTTCTTTTTATGTTCTTATTTTTTTTACACAAAATTAAAATGAAGTGATTTTTTTTCTATTGCAGTCCTTTGTATATAAAATTTTGCAACCTAACTGTTTGATATAAAAGAATTTTTTATTTCAGCATTTTTTTTTTTTTTATTGAAAATCTTAAAAATACCAAAAACCCAAAAAATAAGGCAAAAATAACAAGTAAGATAATAAATAAGGGACACTTGCCCAACAATCCCTCAAAGGAAACATTTAAAACATGCAAAACCCCAAACAAAACTAGCTACCTTGAAAGGTAGTCAGAAGCTTTCTTTGGTAAAAAATTTATAATCCTTTTTAAAAATATAGGAAACTTTTCCCAAAAATCCCCCCCAAACACAATCAATAATTTACTTCACTCAACAAACCAAATACGTGGACCCCCCCTTTTACTATTAACGTTCCTGAAGCTATCAACTTAAGGGACCTAAAAAGGGGGAATATGCAAATAAAAATTTTTGCAGAAAAAACACCAGGGGCGCCTGATGAAAACTCACACTCACACGAGCTTTTAAAACCTGCACAAAATTCAATTTTAAACCCGCAAAAATAGAGCCTACTAGACGGGAATACACTAGACTCATATTCACAAAAAATGATGATCTGATAAGAAATGTTTACCATATCAAAAACATATACTCAATCACAACATAATTGGGTTCAACAGTAGCGAGGACCCCAACGACAAAAATGAGACATCACGAGGGAGCATTCACCAAATTCAAATTCAATAACAAAAAAAAAAGTGGGACCAAGTAAAACCAAATCCCCAACCGAATATAACTGGGAAAATATCAAGCAACACAGACCCAAACTTATGCCCAAACAGATTAACCGGGGGCACTCGTTATGCACAAGGCTTATTCCTCTAAAAAAAGGAGGGGTAATGTAAAATAGAAAAAAACAGGCGCTCCTTTACAGGCGACGGAAAAGAATAACAAGCGGCTAAAAAAGTCAATATATCTGAAATGCGCAGGGAGACACTGGTCAGAGAAATAGCAAGCATCGAACTTAAGCTAAAAGAATCCTTTAGGAGTCAGGAATCGCGGGAAGAACTAAAAGCTATAAATGAAATCGAAAGAAACCCAAAGTATTTCTTCTCCTATGCCAAATCAAAATCGAGAACAACGTTCAGTATTGGGCCCCTACTTAAACAAGATGGGCCCCTACACAGATGACAGCAAGGAAATGAGTGAGCTACTCAAGTCCCAATATGACTCAGTTTTTAGCAAGCCGCTAACCAGACTGAGAATCGAAGATCAAAATGAATTTTTTATGAGAGAGCCACAAAATTTGATTAACACAAGCCTATCCGATGTTATCCTGACGCCAAATGACTTCGAACAGGCGATAAATGACATGCCCATGCACTCTGCCCCAGGGCCAGACTCATGATCTCTGTGTTCATCAAGAACTGCAAGAAGCCCCTATCACGAGCCTTTTCCATCCTATGGAGAGGGAGCATGGACACGGGGGTCGTCCCTCAGTTACTAAAAACAACAGACATAGCCCCACTCCACAAAGGGGGCAGTAAAGCAACAGCAAAGAACTACAGACCAATAGCACTAACATCCCATATCATAAAAATCTTTGAAAGGGTCCTAAGAAGCAAGATCACCACCCATCTAGAAACCCATCAGTTACACAACCCAGGGCAACATGGGTTTAGAACAGGTCGCTCCTGTCTGTCTCAACTACTGGATCACTACGACAAGGTCCTAAATGCACTAGAAGAAAAAAAGGAATGCAGATGTAATATATACAGACTTTGCAAAAGCCTTCGACAAGTTGACCATGGCGTAATAGCGCACAAAATGCGCGCTAAAGGAATAACAGGAAAAGTCGGTCGATGGATCTAAAATTTTTCCTCACTAACAGAACACAGTATCGTCAACAGAGTAAAGTCCGAGGCAGCTACGGTGAAAAGCTCTGTTCCACAAGGCACAGTACTAGCTCCCACCCTTGTTCCTCATCCTCATATCCGACATAGACAAGGATGTCACCACAGCACCGTGTCTTCCTTTGCAGATGACACCCGAATCTGCATGACAGTGTCTTCCATTGCAGACACTGCAAGGTTTCCAGGCGACATCAACCAAATCTTTTCAGTGGGCTGCAGAAAACAATATGAAGTTAAACGATGAGAAATTTCAATTACTCAGATATGGTAAACATGAGGAAATTAAATCTTCATCAGAGTACAAAACAAATTCTGGCCACAAAATAGAGCAAAACAAACCAACGTCAAAGACCTGGGAGTGATTATGTCGGAGGATCTCACCTTTCAAGGACCATAACATTGTATCAATCGCATCTTAAAAAAATGACAGGATGGATAATGAGAACCTTCAAAACTAAGGGAGGCCAAGCCCATGATGACACTTCAGGTCACTTGTTCTATCTAGGCTGGAATATTGCTGCACTCTAACAGCACCTTCAAGCAGGTGAAATTGCCACCTAGAAAATGTACAGAGAACTTTTACGGCGCGCATAACGGAGATAAAACACCTCAATTACTGGGAGCGTTTGAGGTTTCCCAAACCTGTATTCCCTGGAACGCAGGAGGGAGAGATACATGATTATATACACCTGGAAAATCCTAGAGGGACTAGTACCGAACTTTCAACAGAAAAACCTCCACTACGAAAGCAAAGACTTTGGGAGACGATGCACCATCCCCCCAAAGAAAAGCAGGGTGTCACAGCACGTTAAGAACCATACAATAAGTGTCAGGGGCCCGAGACTGTTCAACTGCCTCCCAGCACACATAAGGGGGATTACCAACAGACCCCTGGCAGTCTTCAAGCTGGCACTGGACAAGCACCTAAAGTCAGTTCCTGATCAGCCGGGCTGTGGCTCGTACGTTGGTTTGCGTGCAGCCAGCAGCAACAGCCTGGTTGATCAGGCGCTGATCCACCAGGAGGCCTGGTCACAGACCGGGCCGCGGGGGCATTGACCCCCGAAACTCTCTCCAGGTAAACTCCAGGTAAAGCAAAATTATCGGAAAGCGAATCAATTTTCCCCATAAGAAATAATGGAAATCAAATTAATCCGTGCAAGACACCCAAAAGTATGAAAAAAAAACTTTTACCACGTGAAATATTAAGTTTAATGCAATAGAATAATTACAGTAACAATAATCACAAAAGAAAAAATGACCCTAACCGGGGGGCCCTGGGGCTAAAGCCCCGTTTCCCACACACGGGGGGCCCCCGGGTTTCGATTCCCGGGGGGTGGAAACATTTCGACACGTTTCCTTACCCCTTTTTTCCCCTTTTCCCCAAAGCAGCAAAAAAGGTACCTGGGTGTTTAGTCGACGGGTGGGGGTCGCACCCGGGGGACAAGTTTAAAGGACCCCAAATTTGGAAATAATTTTAGACAGTCCTCGATAAACCACTGACTTTTTTGGGTTTTCCTGGGGGCAAACCCCCCGGGGTTTTAAAAATCCGAAAAAAATTTTTATTTTAACCCTTTCTTTTTGATGGGAGGGAAAGGGGGGGAGAGGGGGCCTACCCTTTTTCACAAATAAACGTTTGGGAGTTTGCCCCTCCTGCAAATCTTTTTTCATTTATCCACACCAAAAAAAATCCTCTAAACCATTTTCTAACATTTTCATCGCTTTTTGGGTAATCCCAGTTGCACCTTTTGAAACAACAGCTTCCTTGATTCCTTTTTCCTGCTCACTAAAATGAGTGGTTGTTTGGGGTTTTACTAAACAATTTGGCCAGGCCCACACACACACCCCAAATTTTTCAAAATTTGGAAATTTAATCTCTTTCTTCTTTTCAAAAAGCCCCATTAGCACCTTTGGGTCTCGATGGTTGGCACTAAAAACTTTTTTGGGGGACTTTTTTTTGCAGAGACAAGCACCAAAAACAGTAACAGTGGCCCCCCCCCCCCCCCCATAACATCCCCTCCGAAGGGGACCAATTTGTAAGGTATTTATGTAAGGGGCCTTTTGTACGGGGTATGTTTGGGAGTCTAAATGCCCTAATCTACTTCACAAAATTCCTTAGGGAACAAATTCGTTTCATACTGGCACCTGAACATACTTTTTGGATAAAAAAATTCGTTAACCAGGGGCCACGTAATAGGGAAAAAAAATAAAAGGGTACCGAATGTATCCTTAGATGCGGGGCACACTGGCGGGCCCTTTAACTTTGGGCACACAGGGAACATTCAGGCCCCAGGGGGATACGTCTCGTATGAATCGAAATTGCATCCCGGGTTTTTTGTAACGGGAACCGAGGCAAATTTTTGTGAAAAATTTGCTTGGGATCCCCGGATTTATCGAAAACCGATAAATTCGTAAACCCCGGGGGCCACTGAAATTTCCCACATGATTAAAAAAAAATCTGGAGCACATGAATAAAAATATGAAAACCTCAGGTACATGGAACATAACATATATGCAAAAAAAACCAAGGCCCGAGTGAAAAAAAAAAATAACAATTTTTTTTATCCTGTCCATCAATGAATGCCTAAAAACATGTAGAAATTTTGCCCCAACATTTGGGAAAAAATTTTTTTTTCGACATGTACGGGGAAATGCACTTTAAAAACACACACCTGTAACATCCCATTTTTTCCCCCCCCCAAAAAAACCCGGCGCACCACCACCCCCCCCCATCCCCAACTTTCCCTTTTAAACATTGCACATCTGGGGCTGTAAACCTGCTTTGTATCAAGGCAAAATACATTGTTGAAAAAAAATTCTGTTACAGAAATTTTATAGTAATTTTTCCTCATGGTCAAAACCCAAAGACAACACAATGTGTGACTTTTTCAAAAACAAACTATAAAATTTTCAAAGGGGGTATAACACAGGGAATTTCCTTATAAACGTAAAGCCAAATCCAACCTTTTCCCTTGGAACCCCAAACTGAGATGCCCCCCAAAGTACAATACCTGGGAAGCTAAAACCTTAAAACAAACCAAAAAAAAAATTTTTTTTTTAAAAAGTGAAATGGTATCAAGGTTCCTTTCCCGCCCCTACTTCCCACCATTACAAAAATCTCTGCCGAAAATAATTTCTCCGCCCAAACAACCTTAAAAAACCCCCCTCCCCCATTTGCAACCCCGGGTCGTGAACGATTAAAACTTGTCCTCGGGAACAACCCCAAAAACACCAAAATGTCATGTCCTCTGGGAGAACCCAAATTTTTACCCCCGAAAAATACAGTCGCCAAAAAATCCCCCACTGTAAAAGCCTGTAAAATTTCCCGAAAAACTTGCTCCCACCAAACCTCTGAAAATCCCTTTATTCGACACTTGGTTTTATAAAAACTTTCTGCAACGCCCCTATTTTTTCTCGTACTGTCCTTTTTTCCCCAACATCCATGACATGTAAACAAAATCAAAAATTACGTAAGCCAAAGCCCTTAAAACCTGTCCTCCGTCCCACCCAATCCAAACTTTAAAAACCCTTTTGAACTGACGTCCCCCCCCCCCCCTACAAGTCGAAATACTTTTCCCCCAACCTTCCCTCCCGACTCCTAAACCCTAGAAATAAAAAACATGCGCCACTCTCTCGAATTTTGCTGGTCTTTAAGAAACCCCCCCTTTTGGGAGGATGCCATTAAAAAATCGAAACATCAACTTTCCCTCACACTGAACGTAAATGCAACCCCTTAAACCTGCCAAATGCTTTTCCCCTGCATAACCCAATTTTGGGGAAGCCCCCTTCCCCAGGGACCACATCTGAGGCCAAACCCCCCGTTTTCTGACACAACCCCCCATTTTTGTTGTTTCCAAAAGGGGCCCGCAAAAAAAAAAATATCTGCAAAAAAGCTTCACAGTCTCGTTTGAAACCTTCCCCCCCCACCACCTTTTTGAAAATTTTCTATCACTTACACAGCCCCATCCCCCTTTCCCCCTTTTTTCAGCATATTAGGTTTTTAAAAAGAGATGGGTGACATTTTAGTTGTGCATGCAAAAAAGCCCACAGTTTTTGCAAGTATTTTGGGGAAGCTTTAAATTTAAACTTTAAATGAAAACTACAATTCATTAAAAATTAAATGCTTAAATCTAAGGACAATTTAAAGGGATAAAATAAAAATTTTAACCCCTTTAAAGGGTTTGGAAATTTTGATTGCAGGAAAAAAGAATAAAATTTATAGTGGTTTTTTACAAGTTTTGTGGTTTTAAAAGAATGTTTTCATATTAACATTTTTTTAAAAACATTTATCATATTTAAAAACTTTGCATATACGTATTAGGTAAAGGTATTTTTTTACAGTAGTTTTTAAGAGCAAACATTTGAGAGACTGGGGATTTCTGGCAGGGGGGTTTCCCAATTTTGGGGGTTTTTTTTATACACACAAGTTTTTATACCAAAATTTAAACTGGCCCCTGGGAAGTCAGGGGATTTTTTTTTTTTCATCAAAAAAAAAAATGCCATTTTCCCCCAAAAAAAAAAAAAAAAAAGCTTTTACCGTCAATTTCCGATATTAACATAAGCCCACTTTCTACTTCTCAGTCCTTCCTTGGAAAAAAAAAAAAAAAAAAAAAACAAGTTGTTTTTCCCCCGACAGATATGATTTTGAGGTTTGCTAACCCAAAAAACCAAAAAAACCAAACACTCCTTTAAGTGTAGGCATTGTACTTCCCACCTTTAGGCTCAAATCGGCTAACCAAATTTTTTGAATCCCATCACAAAATATTACCCTGCTCACACTCCAACGTAATCGTGAGTATTAGAAGCCTCTTCTCGCATAGCGATGTACTTGTTTACTGACGCCTTGGACTTACGAGGGCTCTCTGACCAGTAGGGCTACCTAAATAATGTACAGTGTATATATTAGAGCTGATTTCCTCTATTCTCTTTATTACAATAAATTGTACACTACTGTATAAACATTTAAAAATATATCAAATGTTATAAATGATGCAAAGGTGTCATTAAAACAATGTTAAAGATGGTTGATGCAAACCACTCCCATTATAGTATTGCCCCACACTTAGTGATGAAATTCGTTTACCGACATGGTCTTGGGAAACAGAACTCTGTCGTTAAGTGAGGAGAGGCTGTAATTTATACAGGAGAAGGAATTACTACCCCCTTTGCTTCTGGCATTTTTGTTGCCTTTTATGCATGGCTTACAGAGGAAGGATTCTTCTCCACTTCCCTTTGGAGGTTACCAATAATTATAAAAAACGAATTGATGTACATAGGCTCTAATTTATGAATATAAAAGTACTGTACAAGATATAATTTTTATCTGTAATTATGCAGGATTCTCTTGTGTACTGTTACTATTATTGTACATAAAGTAGAACCCCCATATCCAGGATTCAGTTTCTCCCTTGTTTCAGTCATCCACGGTTTACCATGGCCTGAAAATAACCTTTAATTTTGTTTAATAATGACACCAAAGCAAAAAGTAGTGATGCTAGCAATTCTTCAAAGTCTAATAAGAGAAGCTGGGGAAAGTGCTTTCCATCAGTGAAAAAGTGCTAATTCTCCACTTATTGTGCATAATTTATCAAACATTTTCATAGGTATTCATGCAAACAAAAAGAAACTGTAGGTTCGCTACTATCCACAGTTTTGGGTATCCATAGAAAGCTTGGAACATATACCCGCAGATACAGGAGACTACTGTATTATAATGTGTACATGTGAATTTTGGGCCCTCAAAGGATGTTCTGTGATTCTCGTAAAGGTCTTGGGTGTAAAGGATTGGATCAAAGGACTTTCATCAAAGCTGAATGCCTCTCATTTCCCCAGGTGCAACTTGACCCCTACATTTTGTGCTCAACAATTCATGTGTGTTCTCACCACTTGCGTGGACATGCATTCAAAATAATTACCCTTTCCCTCCTTGTACTAAATTTTTAAATGGATAAATTTTTCCCTAAAACACTGAGGATGACCCCGGAATAGGCTCACGAGGATGAGAAATAGCCCTTTTTAATGATGAAACTTTTGGGCTCAGGGGCAGGGATGGGGACTGGGAGGAGTGCCCAGAAAATGAAAATTTTACTGAAGCAACTTAACAAATAAACAACAGACTTTCACAATTCTTTACACAGGTGAGAGATAAAATACAAAAATTTTTTTTAACAGATTTTGCGGGGAAAGAAAAGGTAAATAAATTTAAAGGGTGAAAGAAAAAAAATACCCAGATCCCATGAAGCTAAAAAAAGAGTTTGTGCATGTTGTAGTAATTTAGAGAAAAAAAAATTAAAAAAAATAAAATTCACGACTTTGGGGGCAAATAAAATGATAAAGAGTGCATATTAAGGATTAAAAGTATATATGGAAAGGGTTGATAAAACAAAAAAATTGGTGTGCATAAGTTTTGATAAGGTGGATTTCAAGGGAAGAAAATTGCAAAGGAATGAGAGGTTAAACGGAGAACTTGTGGGTTAAAAAAAGTTAACGTGATAAAAGGGTAATTTCCCCCCAAGTATTGAATCGATGAAAGTACTAACGACAAAAAAAATCCTACTTTATCATGTAGAAGGTACGCCTTTATGTGAAATACAGATGCCCAAAATCCTTCCAAGAAAAGTGAGGGATTCAGATGTGTATCTGTCTGCTCCTGACTTAGGGGAGGGTGTTTTCCACATTTTCAGTCCTCTAAGTGGGAAAAGCTATTTGGACTTGTGCGGGGGTACTCTTCAAGGGAGGTCGATATTTCCCCTTCCTAAACCCCCCTTTAGAGGAACCCCGTTTTAAAATTGATGTAAGTCCATTGGAAAGGAGTTTAAAATTCGTTGAATTTTTTTCATTTAAAGAAACTTGGGGGGAACAAAAGCTGTTTTTTACCTGCGATTTTTTTCTTTTTTCTCTGTTGATAATCTGCTTAACGGGTGTAGCTGTTGGCAGCCTGCTGGCCTCATGCACCAATCCCGGGGGATGTGGATTTTGTGGGGTAGTGGGCCAGTGTCCTTAAAAACTTTACACTTGGTTCGAAAAGTTGTGGGTTTATTGGTAGCAGGGTTGAATAGCCTTGAAATGGATATTTACACAATGGCTCTTAGTGTCGCATGTGGTGATCCCCCCTGCATTTCACTGGTTTAAATTTTCCTTTGTCTCCTCATTCATAACTATTTCGTAATGTGTAGGTTTTAAAAAGTCAACTACAAAAATTTTTCTAATAATGTCTAAAAATTTTAAATTTTTTTTTTTGATTTTTGGAAATGCTGAACCCGCCTTGGCTTATAAGGGACAGTTATGGATGGGCCCAAAATTAAAAACGATTGCAAACAAATGATAAACAGGGGGCAGCGTGACCCCGTGGATACTTTTTTTTAAGAAACCCTGGGCGGTAAATGCTCTCTCTTGGAGTTTTTGGACTTGCACCATGGTTTTAAACCCTACCCTTTTTTGGATTTTGATTTAAAAAAAAGAGCTTTTGTCCCTAAATATACCTCTGCAAAAAGATTGTTTAGTGCGGAACTGCATTGCAGTAATTAAAAATTTTTTT